>HG992286.1:3247500-4487500 GCA_905220595.1 Spilosoma lubricipeda | reverse complement strand
CGAAGTGACCAGAACATTTTCTTGTATACTGTGTAGGCCTCCATTTATGGTATTTTCTCACATTTTTTTATCCGATTATTTTTAATTCCTTATGCGTAGGAAATCTGTAAGCAAATAATAAAAAAATACATATAATGAATTTAAAAGTAAAATTTCATTGACAAATAATGAATTGATTTTGGAAAAGTCGGATATTGAGAAATTCTTTCTTTTGACATACTATCATAATATTCCGTAATTCTTAATGACTGAGACCGAAGCAGAGTCTAATTAGGTATTATATATTTATTTTCTAAATCTAACCACCTCCATTGTTTTAATTTCATTAAACGTATTATAAGCGACAGCACAAATAATTCAGATTGATTTTTTGAAATCTTGTTTTTATTTCATTACTCGTTTTATAAACGGGCCCCGAATTTACATGTGATTATACTTTGACTCTATCGATAAAAGGTACATCCCTCTGAAGTACATGTTATGTCAAAACGTATCAATAATATTCTTTTTCAATTTTCATTTCTAAATTGGGAACTGTTATTTAATGTAGAAGCAGATGCGTCTATCTATTTATATCAGGAGAAAGAACATGTTTGTAAGTTCCGGTCAAATATCGTCTATCTAGTGTTCTTCTTCTTTCTTTGATGAAATGGCAATCAGCCGGATCTCTCGGATCAGCTATTTCTGCCAATGTCAAGTGTTTATAGCATAGATTATAATGTATATACGTTTATAGTCTTCAAATCATAAGTCTTCAAGTCGTTAAGTCTTCGTCGTGATGAAATTAATGATATAAAAAAAATGTAGATGAGATGAAATGGGGACCGTCTTCCGAAAAAACAAAACATGATCTGATCTCTCTAGTGTTATTCTTTATCTCAGATCTGAGGTATATACATTCTTTATCTGAGACTGACGACCTTACCACAGATAAGCCAAACTCTATTTTCTATCAAACGACAAACTCCATCCAAATTCTAAATGCTGGCCTTACTTAATTATAATAATATTTTTAAATTATTTTATTTAAATTCCATATATAAATATAATACATTTTTCATTTTTCAATATTCCAAAAATAAAATATAAAGAATAGACGACCCAGCGCCATCGATGGGTGCAGTGAGATCAACATCAATAAATGTCTCCCTGCAACAACTCAACCGCTCCAACGCTTTACCAATCTACCCATAGATGTCGTGTATCACAACTTTTAACTCCACTAATTCAATCCATAATACCATTTATATTAATAAACTAGCTGACCCACGCAACGTCGTTTGCGCCTTATATTGCCCGTAGCGTGAAAATTTCCCCCGTTTTTGAAACATTCTTCATTGTTGCTCCGCTCCTATTTGTAGTAGCGTGATGATATATACCCTATAGCCTTCCTCGATAAATGGAATATCCAACACCGAAATAATTTTTCAAATCGGACCAGCGGTTCCTGAGATTAGCGTGTTCAAACAAACAGACAAACAAACAAACAAACTCTTCAGCTTTATATATAAGTATAGATAAATGAATAAATAATGCCACTTTACACTAGCAATAATGAATGTAATATGATTCAACCTGGAATGCTGATGACAAAGATGGTTATTGCTGTGGAGTATAGTCACAAGTTTCAGACTATCTGCAATTATAATTACTAAAATATAAGTAAATACTCAAGTATATTTTTAGGTGACTTTAAGAATATGTTTACACAATGATAACTTGTTTTAATATTTGTATAAAAAAACATAAAATAAAAGAAATCGCTGTTTGGTTGCGATAGAATTTTGTTAAACATCTCTATGTCGTCTCCATTCAAATTCAAGTGGGACCCTAAACTATTTCTACTAGACTCATATCTGACTAACTCCATCAATAAATGGTATAAGTCTTCAACAACTCCACATTCCTCACAATCAGGCGAAGCGACTAAAGTAATTTTTGTGACTCTTGAGTTCGTGTCTATGGGTAATTGATCCTGATCCGAGAGATCCGGCTGGTTGCCATTTCATGGAAAAAGAAGAAGAAGAAGACACTGGTTGACAAATGGTCACATCGCGTCTGCACAAACAGACACCATGAAACCTTCGTGCGTTTTGGCGTGAATTTTAAACTTAAAATTTTAATCACATTTTTCCTACTAAACTTTATTTTGTGTAGAAATGTAACTGTTTTTGACAATATTAGATACTTCTGAACACTATAAAATAGTTTTTCTAAATTAGTCATCATGCCTATTATTACATCTACAGATTTGTAACTAATCTTTTGTTATTTTCGACTCTCTCGGGTTTGATGCCCGGGTCGGACCAAATGTTTTCATGATCTGCAAATTTTTGTTTCCGAGTTTGGATATTTTTTTATCTATAACTTATAGGAAGGCATCCCGCAAGATGGACGGACGACCTAGCTAAGATCGCAGGGACTCGTTGAATGCAGGCCGCTACCGTCCGGTAGCAATTGTTGTACCGTGCGTAACGCCGCGGTACGAAGCTAGTCTAGAAAAAGTAGCCTAAGTTACTCCTCAGATCATCGGATATCTGCCAGTGAAAGTCTCGTCAAAATTGGTCCAGCCTTTCCAGAGATTACATGGAACAAACAGACATACAGACAAAAATAAAAAAAAAATATTTTGGTACCTGTACCGTGTACAAAATAAAAATCTGTTATTTTAATATTACAAACAGACACTCCAATTTTATTCATTTGTATAGATGTAATTATATCAGTTGTCCAGTACCCATAGTACAAGTTCTGCTTAGTGTCGATCTAGAGGAAGGTGTCTGTCAGATGTCTAAACTATTTTTTTCTCTTATGTATATAATAAACATATATTAATAAATATACAGACGCATCTTTGTACATCAAAATAACCAAATGCTTATCAATAGTCTTGGTATCGCAGGGTCAGTCTACTCTATTCCTCAAAGTGTTGAATGCGGGTTTTTTACTGGACATATAACAACTAGGGAAATACCAGAAAAGCGATATAATTGTAAAAGGTAAACCGGTTATTGAGTGGGGACCGCGTCATAGCCCATAGATAAGCAAGAATTGGCAGTGGGCTTTCCATATTAGCCGCAGAACTGATAACCGTTGAGGTAAACGGATTCTTGAGTGAAGACCGCGTCTCGACGAACATAGTGTAGAACGTCCACAGGCCAGGTGGAATGATGATTTGCGCGAGACGGCTGGACGGGGCTAGATGCGAGAAGTCCAGGATCGAACAAAGTGCAATGAGAGGCCTATGTCCAACAGTGGACTGCGATAGGCTGATAAGTTTAATCATCATGACATACTCTTCGTTTTTGTAATACAAATAGTATGGCAAAAACTTGGAAATAATTAAGAAATATGTTTTGTCAGTTAAACAATACCGTAAAGTATCATAAGCGCAGTATAGAATAGATTTATTATTGTAATTTCGGTTTAATTTCGTAATCTCTGAAACGGGTGGAAAGATTTTGACGGGACTTTTACTAATAGGTAGCTGATGATATAGGAAGTAACTTAGGCTACTTTTTTAGACTAGTTTTGTCCCGCGGCGTTACTAGCGGTATGACGATAACCGCGGGTAACACCGCGGGGTTCAGCAAGTGTCCAAATATGTTTTTATACTAAAGTAACATAACAATCATCATTTTAAAGGAATAAATGATAAAAAACTGTAAAAGTCATGTTTGTTACTGTTTGTAATACCCTTTTAATGTTTATTTATAATATCATTTTGATATTTGTTTCAATTTCAATGTAAAATTTTTTGCAATATAGTCAGGCATGATGTCATAATTATTTATTTTATACAGTTTCAACGCAACGAACCGTTTTGATATTTGAATAAAGACATTTGATTCCCCGGTTCAAAAAAGATGGTGACGTCTACTTTAAATTTGCATATTTTTTCTTTTTTTTTAATGTAGGTATAGCCTGCCGAAATGTCTGTACTTTTTATTACATAACTACATGACTCAAAATGTTTCAGAGTAAACGCACGGTTTTGTGTGTTTAAATTAAAAGAAATTGATAGAAGAATAGAAATTTAATGTAGTAGATTCACATTACTACAAGATGAGACATGAGTATTTGCACCCCTACTACCTTTTACAATGCTTTCTTAAAATTTCTGGTTTGTCCTGAGCATCAAAACTTCTTAGTTATAAAATTTAACAGTAAAACTAATGACAGAGATACTGAGAATAACAGATATAACAATTTTTATAAACTAATAACTAAAGGAATGTAAAGGAATATTTTTTCTCAATTTTTGCAATATTTTTCATTGATATAGCCGTAAAACTTTTCTGCCTGACATTCAAAAAGAATTAGCAAAATTGGTTCAGCCGTTTAAACAGGGATTATTTTCGTTTATCGTTTAAACAGAGATTATAAGTAACCCAATTAGGACGTCCTTATCAAATAAATACACATTTAATATTTCAGATTTTAATACGTATGCAACAATTTTTTCATACTATTTATAATCGAAAAATTCATCATCAGCGACCTCCTCCTGAAAAAAAAAACAATATGTAACAATCTATGAAATGATTTTTGAAACATAATAAGAAAAGTTATTTCATGTTGTATGATTGACGAGCTTAAAAAAAAGATAACCAAAATCCGACAATATGAAAGACAATATAAATCAGGTTTTGAAATAAATAAATTTGGTGGTGAAATCTTAAAAATAAATCAAAAACTATGCGTAAACAAAAAACACATTTGAAAGAAATCTTAACAATTTTCTGAACCAACAGCCCACCCCGTCGCTTTGGTTACATTGTACAAGTATTTCGAAACATATAATTATAATATACGTATATTGTGTAATAATATTATAGATTCGAAAGTAACCTTATTTGTCTGCCTGTCTGTCTGTGTAACACATTCACGGCTAAACCGGTGCACCGATTTGTATGAAAATGGGTATGTAGATAATTTGAGTCTTGAGGAAGGACATAGCGTACCTACTCTTTATGGCGATGACCGACATATATGTGGGTGGAGCCGTGGACAAAAGCTAGTATTATATACATAAAATAACAGCTTTCTGGTATTAATAATCTCCGAGCTATGCCGAAAATTAACTGACACAATGGCTTCAGAAAACTATAAACGTTATTTTACGAGGGGTTTGTCCTAAAATTTTACCCTAAAAATAGATGAATAGGTACATTACCATAATCTTGATACACCGATAGTTAACTCGTTGGAAACCGGGGGGGCAAGCACCTGGCTGAAAATAAATATTACAGTCAACAAGATAAAATGTGGAGAGTGTGGCGAGTATAGCCAAGAGTATCGCAATAAACTTCATGATGATACGTGTACACTTCAATACAGTTCTAGGTAGAGTAACTGCGTCGTTTTATATTCATGCTGCCCATTAATTAGTTGCAGGAAAATTATTTTTGAAATAGTTCACAGGAAATTGAATAATAATACAAATTATCATCTTATTTTTCCGTAATATTCATACGTCATGTCACCGTCAAATATTCAAATTAAATATATTTTTATTTATATTTATATATATATATATATATGTCGGAGTAACAGTGTGGCCGGTCGGTCGAAGCGGTTTTTATGAAATGGTGACGTCAGCTTCGCCGACGTCACTTGGATATTTTGTCAAGTGGCACTCATGATTTAAAGCAATAGAAATCGCTCTTAATCAAGTCTAGTCTAGTTATCAATCTTCATTATTACACACGTTGGTAGGTAGGGTTTATTTGCACAGCCAAAGACAATATAGAATTCCAATAGTTTATTGAATCAATGAAGCTACAGTTAAA
This sequence comes from Spilosoma lubricipeda, assembly GCA_905220595.1. Lineage (NCBI taxonomy): Eukaryota > Metazoa > Arthropoda > Insecta > Lepidoptera > Erebidae > Spilosoma > Spilosoma lubricipeda. The sequence continues at coordinate 4,481,708 of HG992286.1, read as the reverse complement.
ATCATAGATCGGCACAACACTGTCAAAGTGAATTAGGTGAGAACACCAAAATCCACTGAACGTCCGTGTCAATCTACAACCTCCAGTTTCCAAAATGCGTAGAGCCTTATGAGAAGAAACCGGCAAAGAAACTCATGGCCACTCTTTTAAATCTTAACTTATTAGTTACAAACTATCAATAGTCAATTACAACAATTAAGAAGACTATGTACTTAGCTTATTTACAGCTTGTCTTTATTCGTACAATGCCCGTACTAAACTGATCTGTTGATTCTATTTTACTTCAATACGAAACGGTGGGTAGTTAGATTAAGAGCCAAAAGGTTAGTAGTCCCGCAACTCGTGCGGCCGCTCTCTTTTATACCGGCTCCTCGCTTTAACTAGTGGTGACACCTACCACTATATTCGGTGTTACCCGCACACATTTTAGTAACATTTAATTCAATATTGCTTACAGAATCGACTAAAACTAAAACGACATTATTAAATCAAGCTGTAAGTAAACTAAGACGTAATCACATCGTTAATAACAAATAATCAGTGCGCCTTCTTTTGCATACACCGTCCACAGATTCCACCCAAACTGCCATGTTTCTCGATGCACAGTTTGACGTTTCGAATAATCGATTGAAATAAACACGAATTCAAATTAAAACTTAAGAAAACTACTCGTTCTCCGACACGGCCGTCCTGATGCATCACACGTCCTCGTGTGAGTCATCTGTAAACAAAGAAAAAAGCAACCACAGTAGCTTAATTTATTCGGCCTGGCCCACAGGCATTCTGATAAGACTTACACGTCTACGTGTTTGTTAACTGAGGAATCATCTGGACAGTGAATCCGTCCTCTCGGCTATTCCTGACCAAATTAAAGATTCATAGAAACCAATTTCAATTATAACAAATTATTTTGCCTTCATGATTTTAAATTTGATGTTTCTATTCACGTCAGTATCACGATAAGGTTCTGACCATGCTCATTTATATCTCTACCAGCATAATCACATAAATCTTAATACAAACAATAATGATTGTTAAGCCAGGTTCAGCACCCCTGTCTTAACAGCCAGTAACAGCGTTAAGACGTTTTGACTTAGTCGCTTAACCAGCAACTGCGTATAACCACTTCAACAGCGGCTTTTTGCTCAACTCTTAACCAAAGATCGAGATCTTTTTATTGTCACTTAACTAGTAACATATCGTAGTCACTTAACCAGCGACTGCGAATAACCACTTAACTAGCGGCTTTATGCTCAACTCTTAACCAGAGATCGAGATCTTTTTATTGTCACTTAACCAGCGACTGACATTCGCATAGCCAGATGCGCACCGCGCACTCTCTACAGATAAGTACTGCACGAGCTACGGCTACAAATGACCAGCGAGACCTAAGGAGGTAGTGAAACCAGGTTACCAACACTACATCCCTTGTAACTAAATAACTTTGTTTATTAATTAAAATAAACTTAAAGAGTGTAATCCTATCTCTATCAACAATTAACAATAGTCTGGTTAAACGTCACAAAATACATTCCAAATAATTGTTCACGAACAAAATAAAGACTTCGATTAATCTAATAAACTATTCAAGGATCATTGTTTTCTACATCATGTTCATCGGACATATCAATAGGGACTTCACTAGTGCGTATCTATCTGACGGTCTGTATTCACTTTGATTACCGCGGGTGTAGATGATCAGTGGTTTGTAGAAAATATGTGTGGGTAGAAAATATGTGTGGACAGCAAATTCGCGGTCTCCCTCTAGTATATCGGCGACCACGTAAGGACCTTTATACTGTGGGTTTAATTTAATTTGATTGCGATCCTCGTTTTATAAGAGAACGTAGGCATCAATAGAAACGACCATATTATTTTTAAGAACTTTTCAAAAATTACAACTGAAAACCCTAATGCAAGCAGATTTTCATTCTTTTCTTTAAATAATTATGTCGTTTGAAATACAGTAATCGTGTACCTGCTACAGGAAATACTATTCAGTGCATTTCTTCAACCCGGATTTCTTGACAGAATTTATTGTTTTATTAAAAAGACAACTTCCTCACGAGGGACAAACATCGTATGTCACGGGGACCTTACAAACGTACACAAAAACACCCAGACTCAGGGCAACAATTCGTGGACCACACAATACTATGTTACAATAAGGGCGGGCGTTACCTACCCTCAATAATAGTACTGCACTATATTGTCGTTGGCCCAGAAATCTATCTCACAGAATTTGTCTTATTAAAGAGCATTTGAAACAAAATGAAAACTTCTCACCAAATCTTTCTTGGAGCTGACATTCACTGGTTACTCGGTTTGTAAATTATTTGCCTTGGCATTCATATTGGAACTGCATCCATGACACCACACTTTTCAAGGTTCAAGTAATCGTCTTCTGCGCTTTGGTTTCCTTTGACTGTCAGGCGAGGTAGTATCTGAAATCTCAGATTATGTGTTAGCAATATTGTCACGACTAAAATTGTCCTAATCTTTACTGGATTACGTAAACTTTTGATTTTGGCACAGCTGTGACAGCGATTGTATTTTCACACATCACTTCTTCACTTTTACAGTCGGAGTAGTTCTCTCACTAGTTGGCGCTTCTCGTATAACACAAATACCGTATCGAAAAGATTTTTTTTTTAACGTAGGGTAAACGAAAATAAAATAATAACAATCTGCCCTGTATTTTGTTCTTGATCCGTTATGGGTTATCTATAGCGATAATCCATAGGGGTAGTTCATGGGGGTAATCTCTAGAGGTAGTCCACAGGGGTAATTCACAGGTAATCTCTAGGGGTATCACAGGTAATCCATAGGGTAATTCACAGGTAATCCCACTTCTGATGTCGGAGTAACAGTGTGGCCGGTCGGTCGAAGCGGTTTTTATGAAATGGTGACGTCAGCTTCGCCGACGTCACTTGGATATTTTGTCAAGTGGCACTCATGATTTAAAGCAATAGAAATCGCTCTTAATCAAGTCTAGTCTAGTTATCAATCTTCATTATTACACACGTTGGTAGGTAGGGTTTATTTGCACAGCCAAAGACAATATAGAATTCCAATAGTTTATTGAATCAATGAAGCTACAGTTAAAATCATAGATCGGCACAACACTGTCAAAGTGAATTAGGTGAGAACACCAAAATCCACTGAACGTCCGTGTCAATCTACAACCTCCAGTTTCCAAAATGCGTAGAGCCTTATGAGAAGAAACCGGCAAAGAAACTCATGGCCACTCTTTTAAATCTTAACTTATTAGTTACAAACTATCAATAGTCAATTACAACAATTAAGAAGACTATGTACTTAGCTTATTTACAGCTTGTCTTTATTCGTACAATGCCCGTACTAAACTGATCTGTTGATTCTATTTTACTTCAATACGAAACGGTGGGTAGTTAGATTAAGAGCCAAAAGGTTAGTAGTCCCGCAACTCGTGCGGCCGCTCTCTTTTATACCGGCTCCTCGCTTTAACTAGTGGTGACACCTACCACTATATTCGGTGTTACCCGCACACATTTTAGTAACATTTAATTCAATATTGCTTACAGAATCGACTAAAACTAAAACGACATTATTAAATCAAGCTGTAAGTAAACTAAGACGTAATCACATCGTTAATAACAAATAATCAGTGCGCCTTCTTTTGCATACACCGTCCACAGATTCCACCCAAACTGCCATGTTTCTCGATGCACAGTTTGACGTTTCGAATAATCGATTGAAATAAACACGAATTCAAATTAAAACTTAAGAAAACTACTCGTTCTCCGACATATATATTATTAGGTTAAACTTGTATACTAATATTGTTAATCATGTATCCAGACGATAATTTTTTTTGACGGAATAGCATGGTGAATTCAAGTTTCTTTAACTGTTTTTAAACCAGATACTTTAGTACAGTGTTGTGTTGTCGGCTGCAAAAACCGCAGTGAACGAAAATATAACCTTTCATATTTTATCGACATAATATTTTTTTTAATATTAATTATAATGCGTGTTAAGATGCAGAAATAATTTAAAATAAGTGATAAAAACTAGTTTTTAAAGTGTGAAAATTTTGTAACTAACCGAGCAAATTACGACCAGATTTGTTAAACGTTTGGAACAGTAAACGGAATTAATAAGGGAGAATTGGCTTTAACCTGGCAATGTTAATATTTGATGTACTTGGTTTCTATCCCTTACGGATGTGTCAAGTCTATGTAATACTTTTTTTTTTAACATGTGGAAACCTCCTCGGGCCGTCACCCCGCCGGGGTTTGCGGCGGGGCGGTGTGTCGGAATCGAACCGACTAAAACCACACGGTGTGCCACTCTGCGCCTGAGACGGGAGGGATCCGGGAACTGCTGTTATCAACACATCCGGACCCCTCCCAGCGCTTGCCCGCACAGAAGCGGGCACCGTCTGCTAATAAACTCTCAAATTAGGCGACGTACGGCACACACGTACGTCGCCCCCTCGCGGTTGGCCACTAAAGCGGATGGAGGGGAAAACCCGTCCCGACCATCCGCGGCCACACTCAGGGCGGCATGAGGCGCTGGTAGGCGCGCCTCCGCCGCCCGGTTCGCCGGCGGCGGATCGGGTCCGAGTGGAGGTCGTCCTCCCGGGCCTTCCCCGCCGCCTCCTTCTGCGAGATTACTTCTTCGCAGAAGGTTGCGACCGCGGTAAAACTGCTGTCGCTACCGGCCATGGAGCGTATGATGGCCGGTAGCGACAGATCTCCTCCAATGTCTGCAGTGAGGGCCCGACGCTGCGACGTCCCATGCGGGGCAAATCGCCAGCGTGTGTTGGGCCGAGTCCTCACTGCAGTCGCAGTGGTGGCAGGCGGGACTCAATTCCCTCCTGGCGACCGAGTGCAGGTACTTCCCGAAGCAACCGTGCCCGGAAAGCACCTGCGTCAGTCGGAAGGAAAGGGTCCCGTGCTGCCGCCCTGCCCACTCGAGGATGACGACGAGAGACGAGACGAGAACGACCAACTAGCCATCGTGGCTCGACGATCCTTGTTTTTCACGGGTGCTACCACAAGCCCATCACTACGGCTCTCTATCTGCTCCCTCACTCTGTCCCGCTCCACCTCCGTGTCGCAGTCCAGGATGACGGCGCTGCCCTTTACCTTATTGGCCTTGCTGACTTTTAGACCAGTAGCCCTGGTATCGACCCGCCTTCTTCACCTTGGCGAGTACCTCATCGGCAGTCTCCTGGCTGTCCGTGGAGGTCACCGAGTGAAGCGCCGGTCGACGCCCGGGCTTGGATGCTGCGGCGCTGGCGTATGTTTTGGGGACCGGATCGCTTTCGGGTGTTCGCCCCTTTACGGCCTCATTGATGTGCGTTTTTGTCTCTATGACGACGTCTCTTGCGACAGTCCCAACCAGGTCTTTGAGTTGGGATTGCGCACGTACTACGATCCTCTCAGTCGCTTTGTCAAATGTCGACCTGGGTTTCTTCAATGAGGATGTCAGCGCTCCGGTCTTCGTTCTTTTTAATGAGGTCCTTGATCTCCTGCTTCAATAAATGATGCGTCTCGCCGATCCAGTCGTAGACTGTGGCCCGCAGAACCTCCAGCTTTGTCAACACTTTTCCATCTTGTGCCGAAAGTGCGGCTACTGTGGCTTCATTCTCCTGTGCAGGAGTCACAGCCACTGCAGCAGCACCAACGGATTTGGACGCCTCCACTTCCAAGCTCCTCATTCGCTTGCTCAGCTCTAAAATAATTCGAAGACCCTTTTCTCATTTGAGAGTACTGTTGGACCTTCGTGGATATATCTTCCAAGGTCCTCATCACCTCCTGGAGTAGGTGGTCACTGGATTGCTCAGCATAGATGTTATTCTCTTTCTTGTATAGATCCATGTTATCCAGTGACCTTCTTTTCGTTCCTGGTATTTTAATAAATGTTCTGACAGCGTTCAGCACTATTGAAGGTAAGGTAGAGGCGCCGGGAATTGTTAGCCTTCCGACTGCACTAGATGTTGGTGGTGTCTTGTACATGGTGTGTGAGGACTGTATTATGTAATGTATCGTGTGATATTATTATGATATTACACCTTTCTCGATAAATGTACTATCTAACACTGATATAATTTTTCAAATCGGACCAGCATTTCCTGAGATTAGCGCGTTCAAACAAACAAAAAACTCTTCAGCTTTATAATTTTAGTATAGATTATTGTGTTTACAATTACGACTAATCAAGATTGTTTAAGGTTATCAGGCTTGGGTTGCAATATTTTAGAAAAATAAATTTAAAATACTTATTTATGACACTATTATATAAGTAGATATACTAATTAAACAAAATGTTATCAAACATTAATCGTTTTCACAAATTATTTGAAATCAATAATCATTTTTTGTACAATCTGTCATCCGTATCAAGCTATATTTTACGAGGTATTGTTTCTTAAAACTTATCACTAAACCGCTCTAGTGCCTGCTGTCTAGCCCGCTGGTTTCGAAAATGGGTTAGATTTCCCGCTCCGCTGCCGCTGCCACTCGGTTTCCCGCTGCCGCTCGGCTCTCCGCTGCCGCTTCGCTCCCCGCTGCCACTCCACTCCCCGCTGCCGCTCCACTCCCCGCTGGCTACGAAAACGCGGCTTTAGAGCGTTTTCACATTATCCGATCCGATATCGGTATCGGGCACCGATTGGGCAGACATCAGGCGCAGGACCGACAGCTTCACGTGCTTTCAGAGGCACGGGGTTTCAGAGCCCAACTTCCAAGCTCCGAGCTGTTCTTAAGTACTTCTATAATGCGAAAAACTCAATAACATTTTTGGCCCGACCCGCATTCGAACCCGAGGCCTCTTGATCAGTCACATACGTCAACCGCTACCAGGCAGTTGGTCTAGCGGTTGGTTAACAATTTTACTACTACATACGTACACAATAAACACAAACACACATACATACAATTCTATAAAAAACTACTACATTTAATTACACTACTATTAATATTGTTCTTCCTGTTAGACTACAGATGCTGGCATACCTCAGGGTGGCTGCCATCAACTCCATCACTAATCGAATACTTTCTTCCTACTATCTCCATACAGACGATCTCCAAATTGACATAAAAGCTTCTCCTGCTAAAATATCTATAGCTATTGCCGATAATATTAACAGAGATCTGAAACAAATAAGCTCTTGAAGTAAGGAGTGTGGATTAAAAGTCAATTGAAGAAAAACTCAGGTAATTATAATAGGTAGCCGTAGGATGAATTTTGCAGTAAATTAGCAGCAATTAATTGCAATCTCTTGTGTGGGATGTGTCAAATATTCCATATAGTAAGATGGTTAAAAGCCTTGGAATTTACATGGATAAGCAGGTACATGTCGTGGAGACCCGAATTGGTATAGTTAGTCGTAAATGGTTGTGCTACAGCGGGATAACTGCGAAGACTTTGTAACTTTCTTCCCACTAACACGAATATCGGCCTAGCACAATCTCTTTCCTTCTTAACCTTAACCAAACAAAAAAAAAAGATTGAAGTAAGTACCTTTTAAACCTTTTATATGCATATATTGAATACTGTTAATTTCTAATTACAAACACACTTAAATTTTATTTATTTGTATGTGTATATGAAATATATTATTATCATCTTTATAAGGTTTCGTTACTTTTATTTTTCTATTTTATCATTAGATACCCACTGACTAGTACCAACATATATATTTTCACAAAATAATTTAAGGGTACAAGGTTTATTAGTGTTAAGGAAAGGTAAAACAATGATTATTATTTTATTGTAGTAATATAGCTTGGTTAATTATAATGACTGAATAGGAAAACGTTTTCTCCTGATTATGTACATACCTACATATGAAATATTCTGAACAAACAGGAATGTCCTGTGATTAAATAAATGTTAAACAATCATATCAAATTTGAAAATGAAATATAATAATATAATAATAATATTTGTTATTCTGTTTTTCTTTGATGTAGCATCATACGTCACAAAATAAATGTTTTGCTATAGCTAGGCATGACGTCATAACTAATTATATAATACATTTTGTACAGAATTAATTAAATATCTTTGTTTTGGCATTTTAACAAAGTTATTAATTCCCCATGCCAATTTATTATAAGTTATTATGATTATACTATTAATAACAGCCAGGACTTTGCAAGTTGTGATCTTAACCCCCGTGTCTCGGTGAGCATGTGAAGCCAGTCCTGCGCCTCTTCTCTCCCTGGTCGTCTCGTATAGCCGTTCTATCAGTAAGAGTGAGAGTGTATGTGTAAGAGTGGAGACCATGTTTAGGCAAACGTAATGTAGGCGCCCATCGGCACGATGTACCGACGATTTGAAGAAAATGGCTGACAATGGAGGGATGCAAATACTGCCCACGACCCGGATGGTTACAGCTCTTTGGACAGTGGATCTCAGTAGATCTCCTGCCTTGTTTCGTTGATTTCCATTGACACTGACCTGAATCGTTTAGGAGTACATCATTATCATGTTAATATTTATGTCTGTATGTAAAACTCACCAAGATTTGGAAAGACCGCAGAATAACCAGAAACACAAAGGTTCGATTAATGAGATGCCTGGTCTTTCCAATCTTCCTATACGGAGCTGAGACGTGGACGCTGAGGATGCGAGACCGTCGCAAGATTGACGCTCTGGAAATGTGGTGCTGGAGACGCATGCTTCGTATCCCGTGGACTGCGCACCGAACCAATGTTTCGATTCTAAAAGAACTCCAAATTAAAGAGAGGTTATCGTCAACTGTGCAAATACGTATCCTCAAGTTCTTTGGGCACATTACCCGTAACGAAGAATCTATAGAACGATTGGTGGTGCAAGGCAAAGTCGAGGGCAAAAGATCACGTGGACGCTCTCCTACGCGGTGGATGGATCTCATCAAGTCTGTCACACGATCCAGCATCAACGACAACTCCCACTCTGCAAAACACAGAGCAAAATGGCGTCGCATCACGAAGGAAGCGGTGGCGCAGTATTCTGACCGGCACATGACCACGACCACTCTGACAAGAGTGAACGACTGAGAAGAAAGAATTTATGTCTATTTTCAATTGCAATATTTCAATTTAATGGAACCAGTAACTCAATATTTAAATGATGCCAGTGGACTTCACTATCTGTTAGAAAATAGTATTAATAATGATGATGATAATACAAAAGTTAAGACGGACACCTTTGATACATCTAGTATATATGTTACCGTAAAATTGTCAAAACTGTTAGATTATAATCTCCCTAGCGAGATTGCAAACTTACTGCTTACGCGCGTCAAATTGTCAACTATTCCTGATTGATCGGTTTTACAGTAGGTTTTTCAATGGCTATAGAGCTAGGTTAGGATAGAACTTCTTTGATTAATATAACTAATTCTAAAGCAGTGAGGTATTTTCAAAATGAAATCAATTTACAATCACAAAATTACTTTACATTTGGCAACAAAGATGAATTAAGAAACAAATATGGCGACCCAGGACATATGGTGTTCAACCAATCAGCGAGAGACTTGTGATTCGTCAATGCCATTTCATAATCTTTTGGCTGTTTGCAATCTCGCTAGATAGATTAAAATCTAACGGTTATGACAATCTGACGGTAACATTATACAATACAACTCTCGTGTCGCGTTGTTGCTCACGATGAGCTCCAAAACTATCTAACCGGTTTTCACCTTTTTTTTAAATGTGCATTTTTCTGGCACGCCTTAGATAGGATAGTTTTAGATCAATAGAGGCTGACCATGATTGAAAAAATAGTAAATAACATTGCGTGGGTCTGATAGTTAAACGAGTGAATTCATTTATTTATGTATGACTTACAAAGGCGTACTTAGTGCAATGAGGCATTCTCTCCCGATCGAACTTCATGTGGTTTAGAAATATGATGCGGTGGGTGTGAAGACAAAATACTGAATATAGACAGATAGACAAACAGATCGAGTTATATACTAAAATACTTTCGGTTTTTAAGGATTAGTATAGATTAAATAAAAATACACAGAGGGATACTAAAGTCGCTTTTGTACTGTCAATTCACTTTGTAGGAGTTCGCGAACTTTTTTCTTAAACGTAAGACAGTTTGTGGATTCTTGTTTATCATTTTGACTTGTAGTGAATGGATACTAGTTTTGACTTGACAGTACTTATAGACCACTGAACCTTCCCAGTAACGGTATGAGTAAGTCCAGGAATTCTTGTAGTAATTAGTCATAGCTGCTAAGTACGGTAATCATCGCCAGCCAGGCGTCAGTCCTGCAAAAATAAAAAATAAAACTTGTTCCTGTAAGCTTGAAATGTTTACACGATTTAGTTCCATCATTGAGAAGTTTAAAAAAAAAATTGACAAACATCTCAGATGAGCACAAATACCTGCCAGGCGAACCGAAAGGTGTAATGATATCATCAGTGAAGACAAACTTTATTCTGCGAAGTTGGAATTTATATGTTTGTAGTATAAAAATATATATGTTCGTCTGAGCTAATTTAAAGAAAGTAGGGACAATGACAGGCAGTTCTGGCTTGCATAATTCCTTGACAAGCTAGGAGAAAGATTTAGTGTGCGTGTATAAATGTGTCTGAGCACAGACGGACGGTCCTAACACGACGAACTTCTCATTATTATACATATATAACATTAAATCGTCAAAATCATCCAAATCTATGCAATATACATGTAAAGTAAGCGATATATACGATTTTTAAGTGTTTAACACAGATGGAAATTTCTATAAACTGTCTGGAATAGTTTCATAGCATATTGAGTCATACATAATATTGTTTTGTCGGAAATGTTCAAATCGTTATGATATAGGCATTAGTTAATCGTATCTTCTGATTTTTTTTTGACAAAATAAAATTCGTAATTCCTTAATTTGTAATTGATTTCGTAAAAATCTGTATGTACGCGGCTAGCCTATGGGTTCGTTCACACAGACCGGCTCGGAGAGGAGAGCAGATTTTCATCATATTGTAAACAGAGATTTGAGTAATTGTAGTAAGGTTTATTTTTGCATGTGCACTGTTTTTTGTCATCAAGAATGATTGAACGCGTTTAGTGTGAAATAATAAGAGGAGCCGACCGTGTTCTGAGCGTGTTCTGTCTTGACAGCCGATCGGCTCTGATTGTCTTTCACAGCCGGTCTATGTTTTTTTTTTTTTTTTTTTTTTTTTTTGTTTGGCCCTGCCATAATGACTCTACTCTGCCTGATGGAAAGCATAAGCAGAATCCAAGAGTGATGGTCACCATACTGCGAACGCAAACAATGCAACAATGCAGCATGGTGTCCCACACCATGGCGGGCTAGTGATGCTTTCGCATCATTGGGCCTCCGGTCTCGCACTCACCAACGAAACACGACAGCATGATCGCTGTCATTTTACGTTGATTTTCTGTGCGAGGGTAGTACCGCCCCGGTCGAGCCGGCCCGTTCGTGCTGAAATCAGCGTGGCTCTACTACCTTGAGATGTGAAATAGTTGGCGGCTCAGCTCCGGCCTATTCCAAGCGTATACGATCCGTTCTGTGTGAAGGGACCCTTACAGACACAGCGTTTCTCGGAGGTTTCAATAGCTGTCTTACTATTAATGTATTCTCATAAGTCATGTCATAGGTGTGATGATTTGTAACTAAAGGCACGCGTAATAAGTTAAGTCTTACTCAGTTGTAATACAATCTATTTCTGATAAATGTAAAGCGCTGTTATTAGTGTGACAATTAACCACACTACAATATACTAGACTTGACACCGATGTGTTCGCTACTAGACAGTTTAGCTATCCTACAAAAGATGGCGTTATTATTAAGTTTTATTATTTTTCTTGCTGTTATAAGCATTTGGACTTTTATGATAACTAGTTAACTCACAGAACAAATAGAAAGAGGAGAGGGCATAAACGAATAGGCCAAGTGACAAAATACAGGACCCGACATCATCGCAGTTGACGCGGCTTATGATTAACGTTAATCTTCTAGAACTGTATCGAACAATCGCTAATCTTTAATTTTTTCGATATAAAATAGATAAAGTTAGATTGTTGTATTTTATCATACAGGAACTGCTTAGATAAACATTTATATGTAATTTTATAGCTAATTGCTTAAAAAAGTTCTCGAAAAATCTCTTACACATGTTTTATTGAAATGTGATTAAATTTGTTCGCCACTAGATGGAAAAACTTTGTGTGTAAGAAAGGTACGTAGAGCTAAGTATTGATAAAATATACCATAAGAAGATACGGAAATGTGTTCTGCATTCTTATCTAACGAATTTTTATTCATCAATGTTTTTTTTTTTTATCATGATTTTGTGAACAGACCGACGTCTATCGTCATCTATACAAACATAAAAAGACATAGTCGTAATAAGAATCCAAATATTGCACCAATTAACGATTTTACTCATCTTACATTGAAAAACTTTTAATATTGAAATGAAAAAAAAAAAAAATACTTTTCCTAATAATTTAAAGGGTTTTTTTTATTCATTATAACAGTTTCATTATCATTGCATATATATCATTACATATATCAACAATATCTTGTTCTAAATTTGCATCTTAAGATAATATAAAAGAGGAGTGAATAAAAAAAATAGGGGAAAAGACTGGAGTGCAACAAAATAGTCACCATCATAACAATGAACATAACAATGATGGTGACTTTCTTGTTGCAAAGAAAGAAAATTGAGAAAGGATCATATTAACTAAACCCATTTTAGGAAAGATTAAAAGTAAATAGATGTGGATACTATCATACTAGTAACAACATAGATATGACCATTCAAATTTTAGATTGGTTGTTTTTCTAAATTAAAAATGACGAACTTTCAGACTAACCTATATACATAATGTCGACGCCTATGTCGCCCCTTAGGGGTAGATACTCCAAAATTCCTTCCTTAGTGAGTGTCTACTCAATAAAACGATCATACTCACCAAATTTCGTAGCCCTAACTTTAATAGTTTATGCTCGGCGATAAAGAGTCAGTCAGTCAGTCAGGACATGTTATGAAAAGTATACATAACCCTAACTTTAATAGTTTACGCTCGGCGATGATGAGTCAGTCAATCAATCAGTCAGTCAGTCAGGACATGTTATTTTATAAGTATAGATGATTTACATGTAAACCAGGGTAATGAGAAAAAAAGAATACACTAACTGTCACTTTTAGAATATTATTTACGTTTGTATTGTCAAGACGATTTACATAATCGATCTTAAAAAAACGACTTCCCAAAATAACTATAAGTACGTCCCTTACATTCTACACTAGTACCAGATAGCTACTAATTAACTAACTATCTAATAACTACATACCAAAATGAATATGTAGCGATACAAGTAGTTTTGCTATTATTTGGTAGATGGAAAAGAGTAAAATAACACACCTTACCCCCGCTAATTGGCACGCATTGCTTCATACAAAAATCTCATTAGGGAATCTCCTCTTTGTATTTGCTCCGTAAGCTAACCCGTGCAACCTCATCTGTGTCTTCTTTTGCCCGTAGCGTGATGCTATACCAGCGTGAACATTTGTTTACCATAAAAAAGGATACAGTTGCCTTTTTATCTTATATCTTTAAAGATTGTTTCACTACACAGTAAGTCAACCTTAAAATATAGAACAGTATCCTCAATGCCAATTTCTAGTAAAATACATAAATATTTGCACCACTAGTGTGTTTGCCAATAATATTATACCTGTGTATCGTGGAATCTTAGGCTAATTATGAATTTTAATCAAAGTTACTGCAACCTATAGAAGTTTACTGCTAAACGAAGGTCTAACCCAAGGAGCGCTAACTACCCCGGTCTTGGGTAGACCACATCCATTCGTTGCCAGCCCCTTTCTTGAAATCCTCGGTCCATCATGCCACAGGGCGCCCTACACTTATAGTTTTTACCCGACTGCGAAAGAAGGAGGGTTATGTTTTTCAAGTGTATGTATGTATATTCCTTTGTCACACCCTAGAGCCTAAACGGCTTGTTGCATTTTTATGTAACTGGTGTCAATAGAATTGTCTTAGCCGTAAAAGTGCAACTGGGTACATCAAAATTAAAAAAAAAAAGTTCTTTCTATCTTTTCAGTTCTACAATAAATTTAATAAAGATGGCAAGATATTGTATTAGTAGGTTTTTTTAAAATAATTCGTTACTTGTTATAAAGTTTAAATTCCTCCCTTTATATTGAAATTAATTTCAATGCCTGGTCTGCAGCATTATAAACTTCTTGGCTAAAATCTTCTACAGTTGAACTAACAATATAGATACAAAACAACATAGACATAACTGTTTTTATAAACTGAGTAAAGTTTTTAAATTATCAGCAATTCAATACAACATTTTAAGTCCTGATAAAGTAAAAATTCAAAATTATAAAAAAAGTTGTTTTATAAGTCGTTATGAAACCAATGATTGATTGCTATCGAAAATTGAAATATATGATTTCATGATTGATGGCATATAAAATTGGATTTGTTTAATCTACTTTAATTTTTTTTTTAAACAAAGAAGATGGACAGATAGGCTATGAGAGTAACATCTCTCAACGCGTGGTCGAAACAAAAATAAGCTAATTATATGATACAAGAAAATTGAGGCGTTAGCGATTATTATAGAAAGAGCTTCGATGTGAAATTCTGGATAAGGTTAGGCAGCAACGATCTTCAAAGTGGTAATTGTACACTTAGTGTGCTATACAGTCATTATTTATTAAAAACTAGCTGTTGCCCGCGGCTCCGCCCGCGTGTATGTCGGCTAACTAACTCAGAAGTCTTTCTTGGCTCATGCACAACACTTTTATTGAAGATCATGACATGATCAAATGCATAGTTTACGATTCTATAAAGGACATACAGACAAGCATTCATTTTTATAAATATAGAACTAGCTGACCCACGCAACCTCGTTTGCGTCTCCTATTGCCCGTAGCATGATAATTTTCCCCCGTTTTTGAAACATTCTTAATTGGTGCTCCACTCCTATTAGTCTTAGCGGGATGATATATAGCCTATAGCCTTCCTCGACAAATGTGCCATCCAATACTGAATATCAAATTTAGCGTTCAAACAAACAAACTCTTCAGCCTTATAATATTAAAAGTATAGATAGAAGATGTAGTTTGATTGTTATTTCGTCTATCCGTGAAGTGACAAGGATATGAAGTGTCATCAAAACTATTCATCAGACATCGTAAGAGCCGACCAAAGGAGAAAACTCTGTAGGACAACATCACATAAAATAAAGTGAAAATTTCGAAAAAAAATCCTAGACCAACGCGTAATAAGTTATATATATATAAACCTTCTTTCTAAGGCATAGGTTTAACAGTGCACTACGAGTATTAGATGCTTTTGGTACTATTTGTGAATTACTTTTAGCAAAGTAAGAATTTAGTGGATTCATTTGTTGAACACTTGACTCAATAAAAACTTCTAGACATTTCTAACGTTTTCAATATTTTTATACATGGTATGTGCTTTTGCACCACTTTGACTGGAACTTCCCTCTTGTACCGACCATACATTTTAAAACCTTACATGTTTATTGGATAGAACTGACCTTAATTAGAATATTTAGTAGACCTTGGGGTACTGCACGACTGGTCACTCTAGAGACTTGAGTCCTTTAAATTAAAAGTAATTTGTATAATGGAACTTGCCCATAAACTTACTCATAGTATTTTATTATAGCACTGTTATTTGTTGTTCAGTGGCAATTTTCCATTACGCAAATTATGCTATAAAAATACTGCTGTTAAATAATATTAGTCATATTTCT
Organism: Spilosoma lubricipeda; assembly: GCA_905220595.1. Classification (NCBI taxonomy): domain Eukaryota; kingdom Metazoa; phylum Arthropoda; class Insecta; order Lepidoptera; family Erebidae; genus Spilosoma; species Spilosoma lubricipeda. The sequence goes on along the minus strand of HG992286.1, from coordinate 4,465,924 downwards.
TTTTAACTGCTGGAAAGCGTAAAAGCACAATAACCTACCTTTACAGTTTTGTATCCATTAGTGTTAATCTTTTTTTTTAAAGCTTAATGTATGTAAGTCCAAAAATATACAAGGGAATAGAAGTTATCTAAAAGTGGTACATTTAATAGAATAAATTTAAAAGCAAATTAAAGACTACACGAATTACGTAGTGGTATCGCTTCGCAAATTGTTGTTATGAGTCTGGATGTTCCTAGTGTTCCTTTCTTGTATGTATGTATAGTCCTCGTTGCCACAGGACACATTCCTAATGTGAGCGTTGTCAGCTAGTTACAGTTGTTGTTGTCCTCTGCTGCTGCCCCGGTCTCTCTTATTTTCGCATAATTAGTTTTGATAGCTTTTTTTTATGTTTGGCCCTGCCAAAATGACTCTGCTCTGCCTTATGGAAAGCATAAACAGAATCCAAGAGTGGTGGTCACAATACTGCGAACTGCGAATGCAGACATTGCAACAATGCAGCATAGTGACCCACACCATGGTGGGCTAGTGATGCTTCTGCATCATTGGGCCTCCGGTCTCGCACTCATCAACGAAACACGACAGCACGATCGCTGTAATTTTACGTTGATTTTCTGTGCGAGGGTAGTACCGCCCCGGTCGAGCCGGCCCGTTCGTGCTGGAATCAGCGTGGCTCAACTACCTTGGCATTTCTATCTACATATATATATATATATATATCTACTACAGTTAGCATAGTTGGATTCTTGAATAGATGTATGTTATTATGCTATTTAGTTATAAATATCATTAATATAAAAGCAAGTTTGTATATTTATTACGCCTCAAGTGATTAAATTTTATCTACAAGTTACAAAAGGTCAAACAAGAATAGATTGATAAAGTAAAACAAGAAAAACTATTTAAATTGTATGGCTATTTAAAACCTATTACTATTTATAAGCAAATCTATGAAATGACAGTTTATCATCAATCTGAAAGCTTAATAATAGCCAAATGGCGTGGACAGCCGATCAGTTCCATCAATCAAGATAAAAAAATGGGCATTGAATAGTTTTTGAAAGTATCAAACAAATATTTGTTATCAAAGCAAAAGAAGATCCGACAAATGATTTAAAAATACAATTTCCTGTCACACATTTTCTTGATATTTTTCTTTGCTCTTTTTTTGGATGATTTAAAGTTAAGTAAAGTGATTTAAAGAAACTTACAAATGTTGATGTTTTTTTTCATATACTGTGATATATTTCGATTCCTTTTAAGATTTTTTTAGTTCAGAGTGTAGTTATAATTTAACAATTTAAACGAAAAATTAACACATCAAAAATTCTAATTTAAAGAAAAATACACCAATAACATGTGTTTCAAAGTAACGTATTAAGTAAGTACTCCTTTTCTTTAAATTTAGTTTCAATACTTAATTAGAATAGATAGTATTCAGTTATTTATAAAATACATTTTATTGGCTATAGTACGAAAGTGAATTTGTACTTCCATTGAAATTGGACGCGCCATATTTTCATTTGTTTGATTGTCGCGCTGACTGACTGATGAACGCGTCCTATCCACATTTCCTGTTTCCGCAAACCTTGAGCAAGATGGAATGAACTACCAAGAAAGACCGCCGCTTCGTTTCGTCAATTGTCAAATGCAAGTGACAGTTCAAAACAGCCCGTCGTTGAGGGTAGTCGATGCGCGCCCGCATTCCGCATAATTAACAAAGTGTTTTCGTTCTTCGCCTCAACCGTCGTTGAGGGCAGTTCGCGCTCGCAAAAGACTGATGTGACGTGATTAGGAACCGCATTTTTCCATGTGAACTATTAAATCTTTGCCTGTATCAAAAAAGTGTAGTTAAGAACAGTGACAGGCCTTGGTGAACCGTCAAGCAGCCCCTAGCGTCAACGCGTGAAGGCACCACAGAGAGGTTAGTCCCTTACCTATTAAACGAACTGTCTGTCCATATTCTCCTGTTTCCTAAGGGCAGTTTATCATTCCTGTGTAGCGGTCAATCAGTCAGTTTAGATACGCATCGCAGATACAGTACCAGTAGATACTGTGTCAGCCATTTTTTTAAACCTCGCATAGAGATACAGTCCATTAAAGTCGCATTATTATATTGTTAACTATTGCTTATAAAGTCGTATTTACGCACTCATTAATTAGTCCGACCTAATCGCACACCCAGAAATTTATACAGTTTTGTTGTTTTATAAAATAGTGGGTAATTGTATGATAATATTTAATTGATAATAATAATTATAATTGAATATAAAAATATAAAATAATTGAAAATAAAAACATTATTATAAAAAAAAAAGAAAATTAAATGAATCTAATTTGTCTTTAAAAAAAAATCAAGATTCTGCTGCTGTCACCGAGTGAGTGAAGTTATTGGAGCCTAAAACTCATGTCTCACTATTTTAAGAGCGCGTGTGGAAGTGAAAGGGTGACAATGCATTTGTGACTCCTGTACTATAATATTTATAACCGACTTCAAAAGAAGGAGGTTTCTCAATTCGGCCGTATATATATATATATATATACACACACACAGGTCACAGTATGCCTACTAACTTATATTATAAAGTCTCCGTTATTATGAAAGCGTATCTCAGTGATATGCGTAATGAGTTTCAAATTTAATTCCAGATTGTAAAACCTTTTTCGAACTTTTATTCATCTCTCACTATGGTTGGCATAATTTAATCCCATTAAATGGAAAACCTTTTAGGCTTATATTCGCTAACAGCCCTTCTAATTTATTTAATTAGCTTTTCGTTTTTATACTTTATTTTTTATTAATTTGACTAGATAGACACTGAAATCCAAAGTTACAGAATACTAATTTCACATAATCAGCTAATAACGTGGCAATGACAACATTATCTTAATTGATCGTTTTCCTAAATTATTAAGAAACGGGAGTGAAGGATGGAGGGAACGATTAATCGATGTTGAATTACTTGAATCGATATGACGACTGTGTTGACACACCGTTTATTTCTTAATATCAAGCAGAATTGATAGCCGTTTAACAAAATCCTACGTCGCTATCTTTTAACTAAATATAAAATAAATATTTCGGACATTTAACTCACGACACCATCTAGTCTCAAAGTAAGCTGCGCTTGTATTATGGTATCAAGACAACTGATATAACTACACATATATTTTTTGGAAATATATGTGTAGTTATATCTAGAAAATACCCAAACCCCGATACTAATATTTGCAGAACTTATAAACATTTGGTTCGACCTGGAAGTCGAACCCAAGATCTCAAGCACAGCAGTCGCATATGCTACCACTGCGTCACCGAGGCAGATTGTATTATTTGCATGCAATTTTCAGCTCTTTTTCAATTAGATAAGCTAAATTATAACATTAAAAGTGTTCAAACATTTCACCACTAAATCTGAATTGACCTTAACTCTTTAAACCATTAAAATAGTCAAGATACTGGCGATTTCGTTCTCGCTACGAGTTTTCTCAGCTATATTTCTTCAAGTTTACAATGCAAAACTTTCATAACTGTCAACTTTCGTATCAGATATGCGTAGCACTCGCTACGGTGTAGCTCCGTAGCAATTAGCGATGCTAGTATCATACGGAGTATGACATATTTTTACACGTTATCTGGCAGATTTGCTTGTCATACTTAGTTTCTATAAAACCTTTAATCTATCTACTATGAAATATCAATGTGATAGTTTTGTATATGTGAATTCGCTCACCATATGCGACAACTTACATATACTGAAGGTTTGGTGTATGCCTACGGTATCCCCACTCACTCGGTGAAACACAGCGCAAGCACTATTTCACACCGGTTTTCTGTGAGGCCGCGGTATCATTCCGGTCGAGTTCTATAGGTACCTTAATAGTTGACAATGTTCCATGGAAATGTGTTGTAAAGCGGTTGAGGCTTGGAGGTTACATTGGTTTACAACTAGCTGAGCCCGGCGGTGTTACTCGGGGGTAGCAACAATATGGAGTAGATGCTTATCCTGTATCTCGATATGAAAGTTCTAGAAAGGCGACAGTTATACAATCAGTTTTTTAACAACAACTGTTAGACTAACATATAAACTACTTAATACATTTTTCTATTTACTAAAATTCACATTGTATGAAAAAAAGACAACAAAATAATGAGAAAAAAATAATAACACGTTTTTTAAACAATATTTCTATTAAATATTTAGGTAAAAGATATTTTTTTTTAAATTTTATGTCTATTACATGCAAAAAAGTCATGTTTACTGTAACTTGGATTACATATATTTTTAGCCAACTTAAAAATATCTAAGATTAGCTAAACTTCTATCATATTCACCGTATCTTACTGAATGTTTCATTATGCTCTTTGAAATACAACTTAAAATAAAAGAATATTTTTTCATATAGGTATTGTGAATAATAAAAAAACAATTGAGAGAAGTACAGATTATATAGAATATGACAATAAATTATGAATAAATTACTAAAAGTTAAAAAAATTGTAAAAAAATATTTGGTATAAAATCGTTGGGCCCGTTTTTCCATTTACTCAGTTTACGTTATGCCCTACGATTGTATACTGAATATTTTTACCAAATTATTTTTTAGCTTAGTTACTTTAGTACATTATTTTCAATAAAACCGTTTAAATATTTTTTTTACATTTTCATTCTGTATTAATCTTTCTTCGTTCATGTTTTTTTACTACTGCTGAAGATACTGTACTATGACAAGACAAGACAATATTAATTGGTGTAACAGATGTGATTGACCCGTGCGCTGGTAAGAATTAATTAGTTCGTTACGACGAAGTTAACTCCGTCTGAAACCTGTATCTCAAGTGTAAGAGCAAAGCAAGCAACGAATAAAATACAATTTTACGTTAAAGAGCTGAAAACCACTCAAGAATACTTAAAAGTTAGCCAATTTTGAAATGAGATTTAATCCAAACTTATATTATGAATGCGAAAGTAACTCTGTCTGTCTGTCATGCTTTCATGGCCAAACCGCTAAACTGTTTTCAAAACGAAATTTGGCATTACGATAGATTGATTCTCGAGGAAGGATATAGGCTACCCTTTACTGCGATAACGAACAAAAAGCTAGTTTTAAATAATTTATTTCAAGTTTAAAACCTTTGTAAATAGTTTTATTAAAAATTGAAAACGTCTTTATATTTTAATGGCTTTTGTATTTCGGTTATCACGGTATAAAGGAGCATATGTCTTTCCTCAAGAACCAAAGTATTTCTATACAATGTAGGCTATAGAATATCTCAAGAAGTTGAGCATAAAAGAAAATGTAGCAAAAATGAAAAAGTCGTGTGGTGTCGTGAGACGCTAGATAGGAACAAAGTTCCTTATCATAAAATATAATAATACATGCAACTTACAGATGCCGGCTAGGGTATACAGATGGCGCTGTATAATTTTTTAAATATCTTACGCTTTTTTAATTTAACGTTACGTAAACGTTATTTAATGGTCGTTTTTTGCCAGCTAGGGTACCCCGCCACAACGCCCAAGGAACTTTGTTCCAAAAATAAATTCTTTTGCGAGACGCATATGAAACAATTAAGATGCCCATACATAATGCTCGAACGAAAGTGATTTCTTAATACTATTTTTCTCACCTATACAAAACCTACGTATATGAGATGTTTTGAGGGTGGTAATGGCTGCTATATCAGATGTCGTTCGTTTTGTATAAATTTTACAATTTTTTTTTTTTTTTTTTTTATATATTTGACCCTGCCAAAATGACTCTACTCTGCCTGATGGAAAGCATGAGTAGAATCCAAGAGTGGTGGTCACCATACTGCGAATGAAGACAATGCAGACAATGCAGCACGGTGACCCACACCATGGCGGGCTATTGATGCTTCTGCATCATTGGGCGTCCGGTCTCGCACTCACCAACGAAACACGACAGCATGATCGCTGTCATTTTACGTTGATTTTCTGTGCGAGGGTAGTACCGCCCCGGTCGAGCCGGCCCGTTCGTGCTGAAATCAATCAAATTAAATACGCTACGCCTTATTCCAATGACATGATAATCTTTAATTGAATAATTAGAGTTACCGTGTTTAACCTCACATTATTATTATTTAAATCTAACAGCGGATGGTAACAGGTTTGACTCGCTATTCACAATTATTTGAAATCAATTATTAAACATTACTTTGCTCACAGACAATCGTTTTTCAATCTAATATTTTATTAGAATAATTGTTTGTTAGTACCAAGCTTTCAATTGAAATTAAAGGTAACAGTATCCTGTTTAGAAATATATACTAATTTACTTTTATAGGACAACAGATATGTTGTAATCACAATATATTAAGATATTCATCATTAGCCAATAACATTTCGTTTTGACTTTATAATTCATAATTAAGTTTAATTGAGATGCTCAAAATCATATGTGAATGATTTCGCGCCGATGTAATATAATAGCGTAATTTGCATTTATGTATAAACCTTCATGTCTTAGTTACTTCGGCCTATTACCATCTACTTCGGTTAAACGAAGGTTTCTCCCAAAGAGTGCCAACCATCCCAATCTTGGGCAGTCCGCATCCATCGTGATATATATCTGTACATGAGTAACTTTTTATGACCTTCATTAAAAAAAAAAGAATAATCAATAAAAGCTTTAATATTATAACCAATAGTGTTCCTTACGTTTGCTATGCATAAGAATAAACCTACAAATAACCTTTTTTTCAAAAGTCATCTGTTTAAAAAGTTTTTTCCTCTGAGCTAATTCCCCAAATTAGGATGAGGTCGGATTTAGATCTACTACAGTATAATCGAATTTCGATTACACGATTTACACAAAATCATTTCACAACACATGGAATTTGTATTAAAAAAGTTATCGTCTAACTACTGAACGTAAATATCGGTATAGCTAAAGACACAAGCTAAGACACCTTGTTGCTCTGTAAATTTTGAGGGTTTCCCTTGATTTCTCTGGAATCCCATCAGCGGATCTTCACATAGTGAAAATAGAAATAATTCGGGGAAAAAACCCTCTCAGATACAAAAATCGTTTTGAAAATTGATCAAAAGTAATAAAAACAAAACAAAAACAATTGAGAACCTCCTACTTTTCTAGAAGTCGGTTAAAAATATGAACCTCTATGGCTATTACTATGGTTCGTTGGAGTCCCAAATAGAGCGACTACAGTCTTTTTAGAGAACATCCATATGTCCAACAACAGTCGTTCCACGTATTAAACTGAAGCTCATGTGTGTCGTACTAGTTTGAAAGCCGATCCCAACCTAGTTGTGGAAAGGCTCAGAGAAAGATAACGAATACATACACATATATATTGCTATTATATACGAATTTCTTTCTTAGAAAAGATAATCTTATCAAAGGTAGACCTAACAATAGATCTGTTCTGTGTAGGCTAAATATACTTATAGATTTTGTGAGTGTTCTGTTCCGTGAGTTAAAGGATAAATGGATTATAGCAAATCCGTTAATAAAACTTAAGCAACACTTTGCGGTTATCAAGAAATGTGTTATTATTTTTTTAGAAATTTGAAAAGATTTGTAAATCTTCTAAAAAAAGTTATTTCGCGTGCTTAGAGAGTAGATGGTAATGCATGCCGAATGTCTAAGACTGGTAACTTTATCACTCTAACACGGGTTTTGTCGAGTTGTGTACTCAAATGAAAGTTGGAGACACGATGCTCTTAATATAATGCTCAGATTAAATATTATGCTTGATAATAAGGGAATTAAAATATATAGTTTAGTTAATTAAATAAATCAGCATCTTAAACTTCACTATTAAATGAATATTTACCCCTAAATGAAGGAGATTGCCTTTTGGGATATAGGCCATCGTCTTAGTTTTTTTCTTTTTTTTTGTGTGGTGATCAAAGACAATAAGACTGATAGACGTAGAGGTATTTATTAGAATCTTAAATGTTGTTAGGGATTCTATTTACAAAAAAAACATTTTTATTTTCCCTAGGGAAGAGTAGACATTGCTTAGATAGCGATAATAGCATGGAGATATTAATATTTATCCACTAAGTAGTAGAAAGGCCCTTTGATGTTTCATAGAAACTGAAGGTATATTCAGCAATGTAAGAGTGACATTACGAGTATTTCACATATCTAAACGTACTATAACTCCCTGCCATCATGCAAGAAATGTTTCAAATTCGATTACGGGGACAGAAATGGATTGTCTGTGACAACCGTTACAAATACTGTTGATCTGAAACAACATGCCATTCTTGATAAGACGAAATACATTCGGCTTTCACTCTTAGTTTGAGAGTTGAATCAATATCAAACATAATATACTCATTGCTGACTATGTACAGAAAAATACTAATAATTGTTCCTTAGTACCCGCAATGTACACTAACATATGGAAAATCAACCTCATATAAATCGAACTAAAGAACTACATGGTGGAGGTGTCAATTCAATTCATTCTGTATCTATGTTCCGTCCAACCAGACGAATGAGCGAGCAAGATAGAGTCACGGATCCTTCAAAATCAGATTTTCATTTACAAACTAAAATATACTCTGTGTACAAGGCTGTATAGAGTTTTTCAACTTGCAGTTTTTCGCGCATACGTCATACAGCTTTCAAGTTATCGGTGTGTCCTTTTCACCCTGTTTCCACCACGAGTCGTGTAATCAGTCGCGTATATGCCGTCCGCCGCGTCGCCCGCTCCATTCTACTAGAGCAAGCAAAAATAAATTTTATACACACAAGAAAACACATCACATATATTTTTTAACATATACATAAAAATTTGAAACTGTCATTGTTCATATATTTATTGTTATTAAGATATTTAAAAAATATTAGCTTTGTATATCGCGAGTGTTTTGCTGAAAATATTTGTAGTGTAGTGACTTGGCGAAGATAAAAATTGAAACGTTGCTTTTAAGTATATATTTTTTGGTGGCTTGTATAAAAAAAATAAACATGAAAACTTCGTCGTTCTCTCTACGGGTGATGCGAAGGGTATGTATAAATATACTATATAGAAATATACATGTATGTTTTATGGTGTGATTGTATCCAGGTATACTTGTGTTCCATAATGTTTCATCAGCGGAGTGTAACAGGTTGACTCTACAGGTTGTACGGTGTCTCGACGTATCGATGCCACTTCCCGGCCACACCCTGTATTTCCTGATTATTTTCACAAATGCCACTTCTTATTACAATGTGACATTTTAAGAGTAATACAGATTTTAATTAGAAAAGCTAGTACTATGTTTATTTTCAAGTATTTAGGTATTTTTAGATCTCAAAAATAATTGGTACATATAGTATTATACCATAAACTTTAGTGAACGATCTTTAATACTTTATAAAAGAATCTTTGCAACACGGACGTGTCGTTAATTCGTTCAAGGTAACTTAAGAATGTCTGCGCAATAAAATAATTCAACTGTTATTGCTTCAGTTTGTAGACGAGTTTTTGAACGTAGATCAATGTTTATTACTTTAAATTGAAATCGCAATAACATACAATTATGTATAAAACATGTACATCTTTTTTATTTCTATCTTTATAAAAACAAAACAGAAATCTGTCACTTAGGGTTTGAATAAAAGAATTCTAGGTGATATTTTGAAGTAAGTGATAATTATTTGCAAGTTACCTGTTGAGTAAAGTGCTTTTGTGGTATGTTAATTATTTTCTTTCTATATATTTTTTAATATGATAGAGTTTTAAGTTTAACGATATTGTTAATTACTAAGTATTGTCTGAGGAAGTACTTGTCTAATTTGCAGCTAATTTTGGCTTTTAAAAATGAGCAGTGATAAAAGATTCGTTTCGTAGTGTGCTTCTTCTGTGTGCTCGAGAGAAGTTTATTTGTTGTAAAGGTATTCTCGTAGAAACGACAGGGGATTCTGATTTTATACTACAATTGTATTAAGAGTAAAAATAATGTTTTAAACCACTTTTGTATGACGCAAAGGTAGTCGAATACGACGCTTTATAAACGAGTCCATCCATCCCCCATCAGTCTGAAAAAAGTCGAGTATGTAATATAATTGCTTGTGATTCGAAGTCACAAAAATAAACATATTTATTTGAATAGTTTATTTTTGCTAATCTTTGGCATATTAGAGGGATTTAATAAAATGCTCCAACAACTCACGACTATTACGTCACATTTTCGTTTTCTATTTCCGTTGCTCGCTTTCTTTGACTGAGCTCGTTACCTTTTTATACTAAAGCCTTTTAACATGCATGCCAGAGAGACGATTTACTTTTACTTTATTTATATGTAGATAATCTATAGTAATATATAAAGCCGAAGAGTTTGTTTGTTTGAACACGCTAATCTCAGAAACCATTGGTCCGATTTGAAAAAAATCTTTCAGTGTTAGATAGCCCATTTATCAAGGAAAGCTATAGGCTATATATCATCACACTAAGACATACAGGAGCGGAGCAACAATGAAGAATGTTACAAAAATGGGGAAAAATTATCACGCTACAGGCAATAGGAGACGCAAACGAGGTTACGTGTGTCGGCTAGTATTTTTATACATGTCATACATATTATTATATAGATAACCAAGTAATATCAATGATAAGGATCAGAAGCTTTAAAGAAGTAGCCATAACAACCTATTTTACTTGGGGTATTCACTTAAGTATGTATGTATTTATATATATTTCAGTATATATATGTACTTACGTATATATGTAAAGGTTTTAGCGTATTCTAAGTTTGTATATGAGTACTTAAAATATTTCAGAAGTAACTTCAGTCAGGTTGAATGGTAAAGAATTCTTTACCTAATTTGCTTTAGAATGCACCTAAAGAACATGATGTATAATAAATAAATAAACAACAAAAAATAAATAAAAAACAACCGGCGGTCGGTGTACGGCGAGTTCTTACAAACAATCTTAATACGGATATTTCTTGTTAGGCCTCTATTAGAAGGAATATTCCATAGATAGGTATAATTGAAATATCACATACATATTTTAGTTAAATAAGTGGGTGGGTGTAATTGTTAGCAGAGTTCTAATGAGCATTGCGTACATTTAGAACAGTTCGTTGATAATTATGGTTCCATTTCCCGACCGAATGCTGCTAACGCATGTTGTCAGTATATTTGCTGGCGTATGAATATTTATACTAATTAATAATTGGCAATATTACCAGTGTGAACCTTCTCATTGGCATCATTATCAACAGACTTAAAAAGTCTACTGGTGGCCTATTTAGGTGTGTAAGTAGGCCTATTTAGGTCTTGTATATGTATTTCAAACAACATACAAGACTTCATGTAGAAACATGAAGTCTTAGCCTACTCTACTACGCTGGCTAGAACTGGTCTTCTTTTCTTTCTGAATACGGACACTCACTATCATTATGTTATTACAATAGTAATTCAAATACCAATAACATTAAGATCTATTTCATCATCAGTAAATGGCAGTCCATCGTTGGACGTAGGACGTTGATCTCTGCAATTAACGTGATATTAATTGTCCTGGAGCAAACTACGCAGAACAACATCGCTAATAAGAGAAGGATATGAAAAAATCTTATGCCAACGCGTGTGGCCAACGTGGTGCAGAAGCCCAAAATCTACTTGTAAACTGTTAAAGGCTGTTGATGTGATGGGAACTGTCCTGTGTCCTAATACCGTATTACCGGTACAAGGTTATTTTGCGTATTAAGGGGTAATCAAGCAGACGAATCTAAGAGAGAGAGAGAGGGAGAGAGGAGAGACAGAGAGGGAAAGAGAAAAATAAAATTAGTTTTTGATGCGTTAGAATGTAATCTAAAATACTTGAGTTCAGCCAATTATCAAGATAATTCCCTACGTAATCGCGTTGAAAGGTTTCCTCGTGGTTTGTAATAGATTAGTATTAGGTTTCCATATAATTGGTATGAGCTTGAGTCGTATAAATAGCGTTGTATAATATGGAAAAACCTTCTGACTAAGGAGAGGCCCATGTCCAGTAGGGAACAGCTAAAGGGGATGGTGATGAGTAATTTTGTAGTTGAGAGTTTTTGGTTATGTTTTTTTTTATGGAATAGACGACAAACGAGCGATTACCGCCGCCCATGGACACCCAACACCCAACAGCAACACCAGAGGCGTCACAAGTGCGTTACCGGCCTTTGGAGGATGGGGGGAGGGGGGAGATAGGGGGTTGGGTTGGGGTATGAGACTCCGGTATCCTCACTCACTCGGTGAAACACAGCGCAAGCACTATTTCACACCGGTTTTCTGTGAGACCGTGGTATCACTCCGGTCGAGTCGGCCCATTCATGCCGAAACGTGGCTCTCCCACAGTAAAGTTTTTGATAAAAAATTCTTAAATTTAAGTTTGCAATTCAAACTTTCATATACAGTATGTATTATTGACTGGCTATTTGACGCAGTGATAGCGTACGCGATTGATGTGCATGACAAAATGTTTGTATAATCAAAAAATATTTGTTTCCAAGTTTTTGTGTTTTATAATATGTATTTGTATCAGTTGTCTAGTACCCATAACACAAGTTCTGCTTAGCTTGGGGCTAGATGGCGTTGTGTGTTAGTTGTCCGAAATATTAATTAGTTTTATTTATTATGACCATAGAGCAAATGGGCCTACGCGTTACACTGTATTGATACGAAAAGTATACGTGGCAATTCTGAATGTTTTGTTTTTATTATTATGTGTGAGTTCATACTAACAGGCAATTATTTTTGTATATAAGTCTAAAGTGTGTATGTGTGAAGATTTGCCCCCGTAAAAATGACAGACTATTTTGTATCGGGCAAAAACGCTATGGCTACGTCTCTCTGTTCAGTGGCCCGTGTTTCTCTATGATTATGACACGTTGTTATTGAAGTCTCGGTTTCTGTGTATAATTTTTATGTTTTAGATAATTTATAGGAGTTACATGGTATGATTTTTTTTATATTTTAGCTGCGCCAAAATGACTCTGCTCTGCCTGATGGAAAGCGTGAGCAGATTCCAAGAGCGGTGGTCACCATCCTCAATGCGAATAAGGACATTGCAACATGATGATTTTGTACTTCAATATATAGATGTTTGGTTATGTCGTTTATAAGTTGAGACATTGGCTTGTACAAAATTTCCAAATTTAAAAATAATAGTAAAGATTCAACATATGCCTGCTAAGTTTCAAAAATTTTGCTTCATTGACATAAATCATAGAAAATATTAAATGTCAAACTGTAGGCAAATCGGTCGGTACATATTCGTACATGGCACGACAAGTTAACTGTGTTCTGTTAATACTCGTCTGATGTTCTCTACTGATGGTCATGTTGCGTGAATGATTTATAGATATATGATGTTCGCTAAAATGTTGGCCATTGGAATATCAAACTTCGATTGTAATTAATAAAGTAAAATATTAATTGACTATGAAATGCCATAGTACTGTTGATAACCTTAATGACCGCTCAGTTGAGTGATATGGGTTCGTCCCACGAAGCAAATACAAAGTGGAGATGGCATAAGCGCATAACCCCCATGACAAAATACAGGCCCCGACGACATCGCAGTTGACGCGACTTGCAAATTAGACTGTTAACGTCAATGTTCTAGAACTGCATTGAAAAATCGTAATACTTGAATATTCTCGGTACAATCAAGTAAAAATATGAAGTGCTGTGTTATATCTTGTACAAATATCTCGGATAGACGTTCTGGTACCATGAGTGGCATCATATTTCTTTTATAAGTAATTTTATAGCTAATTTCTTTTAAAGTTCTCGAAAAATCTCTTAGTATTTCATTGAAATGTTATTTTATTTACTCGCCACTAGATGGCAAAACTTTGTGTTACTTTAAATAAAAATACAATGGTACGTTGAGCTGAATATTAATAAAACATACCATAAGAAGATACGGAAATGAGTTCTACATTCTTACCTAATGAATTTTTATTCATCATGGTATTTTTTTTGTATTTTTCTTAATTATATTGTGAACAGATGAACAGACTGACATCTATCGACATCTATTCTAAAATAAAAATACAGGGTCGTATTTAGAATCCAAATATTTTATCAAGTTACGACTGTATTAATCTTGCATTGAAAGTTGTTACTTCAAATATATAAAAAAAAAGAAATTTTACTTATGCTGATGATTTGACGGGTTTTTCTTAAATTCATTAAAATAATACAATGTACCAGTATACAGGTAATGTTCTAAATTTTCATCTAAAGATAGTATTGAAGAGCAATGGATCAAAAAAATAATAGGCAAAACTGGACTCCTACAAAATACACCAATATTTGTTCTTCCCGTTGTTATGATAGTGATTCATTTCAAGGAAAAATCATAAAAAAACGAAAAAGGAACTTATTATCTAAACCCAAATTAGGCAAGATTAAAAGTGATTAGATGTGGATATTAGAGACAACATTGGTATGACCATTCAATTCAGATTTAGATTAGTTGATTTTCTAAGATTGGCGTTATTTAAGCATTCCAATTCCGAAGTGAAATAAAATATAAATTTATTTATTTTTTAAATAAAATGATTTGCACTACATATATTAATTTTTGTTCTACCTAATCCACATGTAAACCAAACATATTGAACAATGTTTTATTTAGGGTTATTTATTAGAAAAAAAAAGTTCACTTTTGCAAAATTATTTACGTTATTAATGATGTTTTTTGTTCAAGATGCTTACAAAATCGACCTTGAAAAAACTACTCCTTGAAATTCTGAGTACGTCCACACTAGTGTCAGCTAGCTAAACTACATAGCAATATACTCGTACAACGATGCAAGTAGTTTTGCTATTGTCTGGTAGATAGAAAAGTGTAAACTAACACCCCCTCACCCCCGCAAATTGTCACGCAATGCTTCATACAAAAATCTCATTAGGGCATCTCCTCTTTGTATTTGCTCCGTGGTTCGTCCCCACATGGGATATTAAGTATAACATATTTAATTTTATTACTGTCCGTTCTTTAGGGCTTGGTATAGTAAATGTACAATGGACTGGTAAGCATGATGACGACTGAACGATGAAAACTCTAGAAACCTTATTAAACCTAATACCAAATCATTAAATATTTAAATTATCTATTGAAATCATTAGAATATATAAAAAATATATGGAGAAAACAAAATAATTTTATCTTATACAAACCCACACATTAATGAAAAAATTACTCTTCCGAAGAATGTGGTGCCGTTTAAGAACGAAAATGTCTAATATTCGGTAATGAAAACGTGAGGGTGACGCGTGGGTTCATTTGCCATTTTGTTTAGTTGGTTTTACTTCGAAAATACAATTTTTTTACCTCTACCACATGAGATTAGTAATAATTATTTATTAGGTTAAGTCCCTAAAGTTTTTTATTGCTATAACTTTTTTTAAAGTTAAGTACGTATAGACGGTCGAAAACGGCTGATATGATGGTGATGATGAAAGTATAAATTGTCAACTATATTCCTTTTAACGAAAGTATGTACTGATTTTTATTTATTTCTTAGTTAATTAATATATATCTATACTAATATAAATGCTGCAAAGTTTGTTTATTTGTTTGTTTGAACACGATAATCTCAGGAACTACAGGTCTGATTTGAAAAAATCTTTCAGTGTTAGATGGCCGATTTATCAAGAAAGGCTATAGGCTATATATCACCACGCTTAGACCTACAGGAGCTGCGTACCATTAAAGAATGTTACAAAAACGGAGGAAAATTATCACGCTACGGGCAATAGGAGACGCAAACAAGGTTGCGTGGGTTGGCTAGTAAGCAATATTTAGTTAAGCAAATATATATGTATATTTACAGATTCGTCAACGTTACCAATTTATTAAGAGATGTAGGAAGTTTATTCTATTAGAAAGCGATCATTTTGAATATCAGTTTATTTTTCTATTAATATGTAAAATCTAACGTGAGCTGCTTATTTATGCTAGTCATTTATTAGTTTCCAAAGGGTAAAACGGGACCATATTACTAAGACTTCACTCTCTGTCTGTCTGTCCGTCCGTATGTCACCAGGCTGTATGTTATGAACTGTGATAGTTAGACAGTTTGAATTTTTAGATACTATGTATTTCTGTTGCCGCTATAATAATAAATAAAATAAATCTGACTAAAATAAATATTTAAGGGGTTCCCATACAAAATACATGTTTTTTGTGCTCGTTTTTGTTCGGTATTGGTAGCGGAAACAGATAGACGCTTGAAATGTATAGATATTGGTAGGGAGTCCTTCATGCTCGAATCCGACTCACACTTGTAATATTTTTTATGTTTGATTCCTGAATTCAACCTACCCTTTGTCATAAAATTAAATACACATTCAATTCACTGTCAATTCATTCAATATTTGTATGTATAATTTGAAGTGGTGAATTAAAGCACATTCATATTCAAACAAGCAATGGATATTACAATCAGTATAGACACTTAAGATATTATGCCATTCACGCGTATTTTGAATCCAATAAGAGTGTGAAATTGTTATATGACATTGTTTCTTAATTTGTTTATGTTAATTTTTAGTTAAATCGAAATTCTAATGAAAGAGCCAATAAAGAGCATTAATGGGTAGGCTCGACTGGCGCGAAACCCTTCCTTTGGAAAAAAAACCTTTTAGTATTTTTTTTTACTTTTCTTTTCCTATAGCCTAGTAGAGTATGATGAATTTTACACCATAATATTTCAGTTTGCCTTTGTAAACGCATACTGTTCTGTATTGATACTTAACAGTACAATAGCTAACTATGGGTAACACTAAACTGACTTTTTTGTGTTTTTTCCCTTGTTTTTATTAACCTTTGAATGTCAATACGGATTTGTCGCAAAAATATTTGGCATTAATTGTGTGCCTTTACTGATTATTTCAAGTGATAGTTTATTTAGGAATGGCTCGTTGACCTATACTTTCAGTGTTCGCATTAATGATAGTAACTCGTTCGTGAGCCGGTTATTACTTAGTGCTTAGTTAAATAGTTCTCTTCAAAAAATACTTTGAAACTGTTTACCATTCCTAAAGTATCATCTTTATTTGTGCTGGTTATATCAATACTAATATATAAAGCTAAAGGTCCGATTTGAAAAATTATTTCAGTGTTAGACAGCCCATTTATCGAGGAACACTCTACAGGAGCGGAGCACCACTGAAGAATGTTACGAAAACGGGGGCAAAATTATCACGCTACGGGCAATAGGATACGCAAACGAGGTTGCGTGGGTCGGCTAGTATAACATGTATCTGTATCTTTTCGTGATGAGCTCACTGTAGTTGCATACGTCTGGATTACAGTAAAAGATACAGATACGTTATATATGGACCACAGGAAAGATCACGGCACCACACTTTGTGGCGGTACTGCCTAAATGATATACGTAATATCTATGGACGATTTCAGTACGTTAATTGGATGTCTTGGAGGATGCTTTTACCCACACAACTTAACTAAAAATCAAAACTTTTTAATTTTCTTATTTTACAGGATCTTATATCTATCTATATTAATATATAAAGCTGAAGAGTTTGTTTGTTTGTTTGAACACGCTAATCTCAGGAACTACTGGTCCGATTTGAAAAATTCTTTCAGTGTTAGATAGCCCGTTTATCGAGGAAGGCTATAAACTATATATCATCACGCTAAGACTAATAGGTGAGGAGCACCAATGAAAAATGTTTCAAAAACGGGGGAAAATTATCACGCTACGGGCAATAGAAGACGCAAACGAGGTTGCGTGAGTCGGCTAATTATGTATATAAAGTAAACTTTAAGTATATATTTTTATTTCTGTTTTGTAACTTGAGTGAAATAATAAAGCTTTGTTATTATTATATTTATTATTATTTTTCCCGTGGGAGAGTCACGCTTCGGCATGAATGGGCTAGCTCGACCGGAGTTATACCTCGGCCACACAGAAAATCGGTGTGAAATAGCGCTTGCACTGTGTTTCATCGAGTGAGTGAGGATATCGGAGGCCCATAACCCAACCCCTTCCCATATCCCTTGCCCCATCCCCCAAAGGTCGGCAACACACTTGTGACGCCTCTGGTGTTCCGGCTGTCCACGGGCGGCGGTACTCTCTTACCATCAGGGGATTTATAAAAAAATAAAAATAATACGATTCAATAAATTTTATGTAAGAGTTTTAATTAATTTAAGAATTTAAAAAAGAGTCTCCAAATCAAAGGAATCGTTAACAATTCCTTCGATTTGAAGACTCTTTTAATAGTGCTAGCATTAATAACTATAAAAAAACTCCACCTTTTCCACAGTTGTTTATAATACAAGATTAAAACAAACTCAGTTATGTTATGCTTATTCCATTATTTATGGCCCTGCCAAAGTGATTCTACTCTGCCTGATGGAAAGCGTAAGCAGAATCCAAAAGTTAATGGTGGTCACCATACACTAATGGCTGGCACTACGGCTAATGCAGACAATGCAACAATGCAGTATGGTGACCCACACCATGGCGGCCTAATGATGCTTAGATTCTGCATCATTGGGACTCCGTGGCATTTTCGAAAACGTAACACTTGTAGTTACATAGAAGTGACTATACTATATTATTTTACATAAATATGAGGACTAAGCATATTTTTTTTGTGTACAGCTTTATATTCATTCTAGAATAAAAGTCACTTGTACTTATTCCACTATTTTATTTTATTTTACACCTGACCGGTTTCGCCTTTAGGCATTCTCAAAGGTTATGATTACATTTACCCAAAACATTTACAACAACAACAATCGAGAGAAAAAAAAAAGTTTTATATTCATTTTAAATTGTTTTTGATTATTACTAAAGAAAGTAGACTGAGATGAATTTAGATTTTTGAAGAAAACATCTATATTTATTCTGAAATAGTATACCAGGATTATGTTTATTATCTTTTGAGTGACACCAGCGAAGAAATCTAATTATGTTATATACATAGCATATATAATTGTTAAGAATTTTTACCATTACAAAACTTTCTAGATCCAATTAAAGTGTAATTTACTAACTATTTACCACAGTACAAGTAAAATTTTAACAAAAAATAAAACGACTTCAAAGTTCGACTCGATATCTCTTGGATGGCATCATCAGATCCTATTGTCTTTATCATGGTACCATCGTCGGGATATCTCCTTTCCATTAAAAAAAGAATCATCGAAATCGGTTTATCAACGGCGAAGTTATCCGCTAATATAAAAAAAAAATATACGGTCGAATTGCGAACCTCCTTCTTTTATTGAAGTCGTTTAAAAAAAATATTGTGTGTATGTCGTGTTCTAAAGATAGCTATCGTTTGGATTTCAAATCATTCTTAAGTCAACATTATTACCAGAAGGTGGTTAGTGTAAATAAACGTATGTACACACTTTTCCCCAACGAAGCACTTCAATCTATATACTTATAATAAAACTGTAGAGAGGTCAATTCTGTACATTGAATATATATTAAAAATTATTATTGGGGGATGAATGGTTATCAATACTGATGCCAAAAATGTAATCAGTAAGTTTTTTGTCTGTCTGTCTGTCTGTCTGTCTGTCTGTCTGTCTGTCTGTATGTGCACGCATGGATCAAAAACTACTGAAGGGATTTTAACCAAACTTGGTACGATTATAGTCCATACTCCTGGGCAGGTTATAGGCTATATAACATAACGCTAAGATGCATAGGAGCTGAGCAGTGACGATAAATTTGAAGCCAGTCGGATGAAAATTTTCGCTTTCGAGCTCTTATCCTCGCATACGTTGATCATACACCAAAAGTATGTATTACAAAGATGATGGTCTTCAAAAGATCTACAAAAAAGTCCTCAATAGTATATTTCTATCTTTTATAAAAAAAAGCCACAATAACGTGTTTAAGAGTTAGGCATTTCTTCAAGGTTTATTAAATATTAAATACTTAAATGTATTGTATTTCACATGGATATACCCTTATCACTATACACTTTAATATCTTTTTTAATAAAATATAGAATTATAAAATTATAATTAATAAACACACAAGATATAGATGAAATAAAACTGCCAAATCTCGCCGCACCAGTATAAGTACGACATTACGGTTGATTTTTCTTTAACACGCGAAACGGCCATCCGCTGGATCTACAAAAAGGCGGGAGCGCTCACGCGCTGCGCTGACTTCACTCGAATTGTCACTGTTAATGCGAACGAACGTGGTTCTTATTGACTGGGAATAAGCGCGTTTTAGATTTAAAAAATACATAAGACGTAGTTTTTAGATATCAGTTTAAAGTAGGTATTAGATAATAATATAATTAGTTTGTTTAGTGTTTTTGTTTGTTTCTCCTTCTTTTCTTTATATTTATAGTTGTAAAATTAATAAGTATAATTTCAAATAAGTAAATTTATGCAATGACAATTAATAAATCTCATCGTCAGACTTTCCGTGTTGCTGGAGTAGATCTTAGTCTCAGATGTTTTTGACATGGGCAGTTGTACGTCGCTTTTTCCTGGGTCAGTAGTTCCACAAATCTTTATGCATACGTACCGGAAGCGTCCACTTTGAACAAATGTAAACAAGTGCAGTGACGATGCAAAACAAAAATTACTCTTCGGTCTTAAATAGATTTTCAAAAGGCAGCGTCATATTTATTTATTAAATTGTAGTTTAATAGTCTAAAGTTAAAAAAAAACATTATTGTAAAAGGAGATCCACGCGGACGAAGTCGCGGGCACAGCTTTAAACAATAAGATATTATGTCGCATGCCTGCCTGGTCAAAGTACAGAATATTGCTTCATTCATCGGATGGTGAAACGACTACTTACCGAATCAAATTTTTTGCAGAATTTCTACTGTATTATGATTAATTATGAATTTAAATTTAAGATAAAGTTCAAGGTTGACAACCAAAAACGATATTTCTGTAATAGCGCTGGTCACATGAGACGCTTGACGTCACACTCTAGCCACAACAAAAGAAAACAGCGCGGTTTTAGTTAATTTTATCAGTTTTCTCCAATTTTATATTAATTAAAATGTCGAATAAATGGTTTGTAGTGCCACAGTGAACAAATCTATACATCTATAGGTACAAATAAATGAAATTGGAGTGTCTCTTTGTAATATCAAAATAACCGCTTTTTACTAAATGCATATGTATGTATACACGGTACATATACCAAAAATGTAGTTAAAATTTTTTTTTGTCAGTCTGTCTGTCTGTTTGTTCCGGGTATTCTCTGGAACGGCTGGACCGATTTTGACGGGACTTTCACTGGCAGGTAGCTGATGATCCAGGGAGTAACTTAGGCCACTTTATTTAGACTAACTTTGTCCCGCGGCGTTACGCCGAAATGTATGTATGCGCGTAACTTTCGATCGGCTACACCATTTTTTTTTTTTTATGTGTTAGTTATTCTTAGGACAAGGTTTGTGTACAAGAAAAAATTAAAAATACAGGAAAAAGCTTTTTTGTCCGTGACTACACCCTACCCATGGGTAGCTGGTAACGAAAGAAAAATATGGTGGTACGAAGTTCGTCGGGTCAGATAACATCTTTAAATACCACGCTTTGTACTATTTCAAAATATAACCTAAAAGCATTGAGATATACATAAAGTAAATTAGATTTTACAAAAATAATGAATGAATTTTTTCCAGAGGTTATTACAGAAACAATTTTTATGTTGTACTTATGCAAGTGCAACATAGCTGCTTTAACATTTTTCAGTTCTGTATAGTTATCAATGTTATTATTATGTACTAGCTGAACCCCGCGGTGTTACCCGCAGTTATTGTTGTACCACGAGTAACGCCGCGGGACAAAGTTAGTCTAAAAAAAGTAGCCAAAGTTACTTCCTGGATCATCAGCTACCTGCCAGTGAAAGTTCCGTCAAAATCCGTCCAGCCGTTCCAGAGATTACCCGGAAGAAACAAACAGACAGACAAAAACATTTTTAACCACATTTTTGGTATATGTACCGTGTATATATATATACACGGTACATATACCTATACTATACTGCATCATAGGCATTTAGTAAAAAGCGGTTATTTTAATATTCAAACACACTCCAATTTTATTTATTTGTATAGATAGAAAAGTGCAACCATAAAAGCGTCTATCTTATGTTGGTTGCTGTTATCGGCACGCACAAAATTTGGTTCCTTTTTGTTTCGACTTATTAAATAGTTTATTAAAAAAGTCCTGCAGAAATAGCTCACAGATCGATTATTACCACTCCGAAAACATAAAACGCAAACAATATTCAATAGAGGAATCTTTCGTTTATTAGCATGTGACGTCACCAGAGTTGCAACCAATCACAAGACGTTTATGTCGAAGACAAAATTTCAAAAAAATTGTTAGTTTTATTTCGTGCAATCTGCGAGAAACTTAAATTATTTTGTTTGATTTATAGTGAAATATGTCTTTTTAGACTATTATCTTAAAGGATGACCCCAATACATAGTTTATTTCCCTTTCCTCTTTAAACGCGTGCAGTTTTTGGTGAGTCTGTGAGTCTATGCTTTGCGATGACGATAAACAAGACATAAGGTCTGACGTTGCGCACCGCAGACATAGACGAACTGTTTCAGCAACGGAAAGCTCTATGTGGCTCTGTCGAGGGTGAGCGACAATGCTAATATGTTCGTATATTGTTCCAATGGCATTACACATAATATAGTATACAGCGAAGCTCTTTAAATAAAGGTAACATTGTCACAATATGTGAACATATCAGTGAAATTGCACGCAAAAACTACCGAACGGTTTTGAATGTCACTACAGGAATTTAACTTATACATCAGAATAACACATAGACTACTATTTGCCACGATAACCGACATACACGCGGGCGGAGCCGCGGGCAGCAGCTAGTAAGTAAATATTGTTATATATGTAAAAGTTTATAAGTATTTACTTTATATGTATGAAAAGTAATAATGTACTCTTTGTAGTACAATCACAAAAGGTCACTATTTCTGACTTACTTTCACAAAGAGCTCCCGTGGTTCTATTTCGTTTTGTTTTTCCGTGTCTATGTTTAATGGATATACTTTAACTTCGTGTTTTCATCATTTAATTTCACAAACTTTTACTTCTTCCATGAAATGTGAACTTCCAATTTGACTAGAATGAAAACGACCATCCATTTCAATTTTATAAATAAATAATCCTTCAGTAAGCCTGATTTGCCAAATTTTATTGTTATCAGTTCAGCATTTCTGGCGCGATTGATTTACAAACATCCATCCACTTTCGCATTTATGAAATGAAATGACATTTCATTTATGTCACATGAACACTTTTGTATGTTTCACTTTTTTTTGAGCAGATCAATCCACCCTTCCTCACTGGATTAACTCTAAGAAGAAACTACGAAAAATCAATGCAAAAGACATTCTTTCATTTCACAACTTTCATAAATTGGTAAAAATAATTATTACAAAATGTCAACAACAGCTATAATAAAACGATGAATTTGTTTTAAATAATAAATTATCGTCATAAATTAATATGTGTCATTATATGAATGTATACTACGAGTATCTATACTAATATATAAAGCTGAAGAGTTTGTTTGTTTGTTTGTTTGAACACGCTAATCTCAGGAACTACTGGTCTGATTTTAAAAATTGTTTCAGTGTTAGATAGCCCATTTATCGAGGAAGGCTATAGGCTATATATCATCATGCTAAGACCAATAGGAGAGGAGCACCAATGAAAAATGTTTCAAAAACGGGGGAAAATTAAATAAATAAATAAATATTTCGGACATCTAACACACAATACCATCTAGTCCCAAGCTAAGCAGAGCTTGTGTTATGGGTACTAGACAACTGCTATAAATACATATATATACTTTTTTTTTGTAAATACATACATATTATACATAGAAAACACCCAAACTCCGAAACAAATATTTGTAGATCGTACAAACATTGGGTCCGACCCGGGAATCGAACCCAAGACCTCATGATCAGCAGTCGCACACGCCAACCGCTAGACCAACGAGGCAGTCAAAAAAAATTATCACGTGACGGGCAATAAGAGACGCAAACGAGGTTGCGTGGATCTGCTAGTAATATTATAAATCAGAAGAGTTTGTTTCTTTGTTTGAACGCGCTAATCACAGGAACCGCTAGTCTTATTTGAAAAATTATTTCAGTGTCAGATAGTAAATTAATTGATTAAGGTTCTAGGCTATATATCATCACGATAAGATCAATAGGAGCGGAGCACTAATGAAGAATGTTTCAAAAACGAGGGAAAATTGTTAAGCTACGTGCAATAGGACACGCAAACGAGGTTGCGTGGGTCAGCTATTGTTGTTATATATTGTTAAGCTTTCAATGCACGACCTAATTGACAGTCAAGCATTGTGTATGTGGGATTGACGCTCAGCAGCAATAAAGATGGATGAACAATTAAATGATTAATCACTTTTAGGAAACGTGGTTCTCAATAGAAGTCATCACCATCAGGTTATCGCAGTCCACTGCTTGATATAGGTCTCTCCAACTGCTAGCTTCTTGATGACTTGTGTCGCTCAATAGCTGTCATTTGAAAACCTGCTCTATTTATCTGTCTAACCGAACTCCACCAATCGAAAGCATATACATAAAATCTGGCAAACAACTAGATATCGAATAACATAAAGGAAAACTTATGCACTTTAGACACGATGTCCCGTTCTAGTGAAAACTTTTGTTAGGACATCTCTCTTCTATACGTGAAGCGAATTCTTTCTTCTTCTTACAGGTAAAAGTACGTAAAATTTTGAATTTCAAGTCATAAAACATTTAGGGATGGTACGAAAGGTTAAGTACGTAGGTTATAATATATTTATTAAATGTTTAAAAGGTTTTCATAACTAGTGATACTATAATTTGTTAATTTAATTTAGGGTTCTCTGAAAAAATTAAAAATATTTTAGCAATCGTCATTCATATGAATTATCTTATTTATAAAAATCAATTGCTGTTCGTTTGTCTCTCTAAAACTCGAGAACGGCTGGGCCGATTTATCTGATTTTGGTTTTGTAACATTTGTAGTAGGGTTTGTAGGAAAGGTTTAAAAAATTAAAAATACCTTGAAAATCCAGAATGTCACGTATACCAAATATCGGGCACAGCTAGTATTTAAATAAAACTGTAAAAAATTCGTCAACTATTATATGCCATAAAGCTTACATCTAAATAATGTTATACTCTAACGTACTTTATGTACATTCGATCGACCTGAAATTTATCAAATTAATCAAAGACAGCAAAGACATCAGTCTTTGCTATAAATTTGTATTTAAAATTGCAGAGTTGGTCATATCAATGACCAACTCTGCAATTTTAAATGTAAGTAATGTAAGGGCTTATGACGTAACATCTACTGCTGCTATTATTTAGAACTAAAATAAATCTATACTAATATTATAAACGCGAAAGTTTGTAAGTATGGATGGATGGATTGATTTTTGTTACTCTTTCACACAAAAACTACTGAACGGGTTTGGATGAACCTTTACAGTAATATAGCTTATACATCAGAATAACACATAGATTACTATTTTAACATTTGTGTACCAGAAATGGTCGAATATAAGGAACGTATTATAATGTAATTACATTTTTTATCCTTTTGTTTTAGGACCGTTGTGTGTCAGATGTCTAAAATATTAATTAATTAATTTATAACTTACGTTTGTAGAATGATAAAATTTGTACCGCTATACACGTACGATGTAAATAAGAAAGATTTTTTTTGTAAACAATTATTTGTACCATAGCTATATAATTATTTGTAGCATAGACTCAGTTCAGGTTGTAATAACCTGAACTGAGTCTAACGACGTATACCGTTGCATTTCCCAAGAAACTTTTGCAACAGGAAAAGCGTTAAACATACAAACAAAACTATTCATCAACAGCAGTTGCGAACAATTATGTCTTGTTCAATGTTATCACATGGACAATTCGAAACTTTATATTTTGCTGTAAGAACTTATAGAAAATGAG
Source organism: Spilosoma lubricipeda (assembly GCA_905220595.1). NCBI lineage: Eukaryota > Metazoa > Arthropoda > Insecta > Lepidoptera > Erebidae > Spilosoma > Spilosoma lubricipeda. The sequence continues at coordinate 4,439,941 of HG992286.1, read as the reverse complement.
CTCGCAGAGAGCAAATTAAACAGTTTGTTTAAAAACTGGAAGAAGATAAGCTTTAGTGGAGCGGAAGCGGAAAATTTTAGGTGCCTATATTTAGGTGGGTAGGTCGTGTAGGTTTTTTCCTGTGCGGCACACAAGAAAACAAAAGTGCTATATTTGGGCACAAACACTGTTTTTGTCGTATGTTAAGCCAACAATCAGACTTTCAATTCTTTTACAATTTTTATAGTCACAAATATCCAGAATACCTTATTCAATTTATCATATTTTCATTTTCATCTAACGTATTGTTGTAAAAAGTTATTTCGGCAATGAAGTAAAATATATAAGTTATTAAAGACTACAAAACGACCTTGTTAACATAGGAAGAAAACCCATAAAACAAAAGAAATCAGTTTTAATACCTTGAGTTACTAAATAACTATCAAAAAAGTACCGGCTTGAACCTGGTACCTAGTAAAGAGCTAAAATTTTTATGTAAATCGCAAAAGATCAAGAGATGCATTTAAAAAACAATTACAGCATTGTTTAATAAAGAAATACTATTTAATGGTCTCATACTACTCCATTCCTTCCCCTTCCGACTTTTCGGAACACTCAACTGCCATTACAAAGCAGGCTCAATATCCTGAGCATGGATATCTGCCGCGATCTCAACCCGCGCGCATACGTTGAGAGCGTCACTGAGGCGGCCTCGCGAAGCTTAGGTGTAATAAACAAGGTGAGGCGGTTCTTCTCGTCCAGGCATCTATGTCTTCTTGATAAGACCCAGGTTCACTCGTGGGTGGAGTACTGTATTCATCTTTGCTATCACATGCACGCAAATGGCGCAGATATGATACTGCTTGATACTGCTCAGCTGTTGCAGCAGCGAGCAATCCGCATTGTCGGCAGTCCTGAATCCGCCGAGTCCTTGAGCCTTGGCAGGTGCGTAGAGATATGGCAGTCCTCTATCGTTTTAATCATGGGCAGTCTTCTGAAGAGCTCTTCCAACTGGTCCACCTGCCCCTACAGGACAATATTCCGGCCTTGGAAGTCACCGCTTCAGGGTGGTAGACCTACGCTCTCGCACTCATCGCTTCGGTTTCTCCTTTTTGTGCTGATTGGTTAAAACCTGAAACTCACTATGATCCCGGGTCCTTTAAGCAGGGCGTGAAAAAGCATCTCACTAGGCCGCCATAGTGCAGGTCACCATGCTGCACTGTCTTTATTTGCACTGAGGATGGTTATTTGTTGGGAGAGCAAAGTTATTTGGCAGCTAAAATATATTAAAATATAAACATGTAACATTTACAAATTTTAATTCAAACCAAATTTAAATTAAATTACTTCGCATCTTAAAATAATAAATCATTTTAAAATTTTAGTAATTTATTCATGAGTAGTAGTAATTTGCTTGGGCTGTTTCTTTAAATATATCTTTACGTCCGGTTTTCTATATATTTACAATTCAAGACTCACAACCAATCGCAAAATTAATACCAGTGTGAGGGCGTTGCTCCTTTTTAACCGACTTCAAAAAAAGGAGGAGGTTTCTCAATTCGACCGTATATATATTTTTTTTTTATGTGTGTTCGGGCATAACTTCGTCATTTATGTACCGATTTTGATGATTCTTTTTTTAATGGAAAGGAGATGTCCAGACGGTGGTACCATGATAAGGACATTGATATCTGATGATGGCATCCACGAGAATTCGAGTCGAAACTTGAAGTCGGTTTTATTTTTGTTAAAATTGTACTTGTATAACCTCAAAATGGTGGTCTGTTAGGTCTTTGGTTCGTCCGGCTAAGCCGGTCCATATATCCGGAAAATATAAACATTTTAACATGCCCTTTATGTTACAATATTTTACAGTGTACATACTTCTTACAGTAATATCCGTTACGCACATTACAATTGCCTAGATAAAGAACCGTTTTCGTGTGCCTTTGTACTTAAAACAGCGGAAGGAAATATTTCGTTGCGGCAATGTTTTTCAAGGTAACAACTGTACACGCGAGACTATAAGTTTAATAGTTAATAACTGCGTATGATGTCGTGAAACCACTATACTGTAACGGAAATGACTCATTTCACGAAATTATCAGGTAAAATTGATATCTCTGCTGGCTTATTGTGAGTAATTACCTATATGATCCAGTAAATGGCACCCACCTAGAGTAATTACCAACATCAAATAATTTTGCCGTTTGGCAATTATTTCTTTTAGACTTTCAAGACGTTTCAACATAGTTTTTGAAGTGCAGATTCTTTAACCGCATAACGGTAATTTTTTTACGGATGAAACGCAATAAAAGGGACACGAAAATGTGGGATGTTTTTGTTTAAGAAGAGGGAGAGAGCAACCGAGAGCGACTGAGACCGATTGAGAGAGAGTAACAAAGAGTTTAGTTTGCCAAAGAAATTTTATTTCTAACTTGTGCACTTTGTACGCACGCAATTGTTTTTTAACAAGAGCGGTGTACCGCTACCCATTCGGGACATCGGAAAATAGAAGGTATTGTAATCCCTTTTTAAGTAATGTTACATAGTGCAACAAAAAATATTTCGGCTGGTGACTATTATGGATTGAAATTATGAAGAGTCGACTAAGGGAACCTACGCAGTACAATATCACTACATATACAAAGAAAATTTGAAACTTACCCTTTTTTTTTTTATTTTACGTGTGTAGACCCCCTCGGGCCGTCACCCCGCCGGGGTTTGCGGCGGGGCGGTGTGTCGGAATCGAACCGACTAAAACCACACGGTGTGCCACTCTGCGCCTGAGAAGGGAGAGATCCGGGAACTGCTGTAGTAAGACCTCCGGACCCCTCCCTTACCCAATGTCACCCCGTCGGGCCAGTGTGCTATAGTCGGTTAAAACCTCCTTCGTTAAAAGAATCCTGTGCCTAGTAGTGAACTGATAAGGGCTGTTGACGTAATGTGAATTCCTTTGCCTGCTTTCACCACGTCATTTGGGTTCCCAGTAACCCTAACCTCACCGTGTCCTCGTAAACTTGAACACAAAAGGCATGGAAACGCTATTTTATCACCAAAATCTGATGATAAGTTTATTTCCTTCGCCAGCCAATGAGCATTGCATAAAAACTAATAATATTTTTGGCATCAATTATAAATTATATGTGTTCAGTAGGATATTAAGTAACTACTATCTTCGAATTCAATTCGCCCTCAGGGTTACGGAAGTCCGATGCCAGTCATTCCGTGTAAAAATTGATATTCAGGTAAAACCGATTGAACTAGTAGCTGACCCAAATCTTGGGAATAATAAAGACTAAGAAGATGAGATAATCAAGGAACTATTATTACACTATTTCTCTTACTCCAAATGACAGTTACAAATACAACATGACAACAAAATTTTATTGGAACACTAACGACCACTAAGCCTAGTAATTTGACATTTCTTTGTGTATTAGGTACGAAGCGGAGTAACAAAAATATATACGGTCGAATTGAGAAACCTCCTCCTTTTTTTGAAGTCGGTTAAAAAGTAAGGTGTAAATTTTTGTGCAAAATTCAAGTAACTTTTTGTTAGAGTGACTAATCATCAAATAATTTAAAACAAAGTCCTCCGCCGCTTCTGTCTGTTCGCGATAAACTCAAAAGCTATTTCACGGATTTTGATGCGATTTTTACCAATAGATAGAGTGATTCTTGAGGAAGGTTTTGTATATAATTTGTAAAAATTTCAGTATATTGGCTAAAATATAACGATATTTATTGAAGACGTCGTTAAAAGTTAAACCGCAAATCTTGTCGGGAAACATAGGCTATATTACATTTTCCGTAAAAGGCCCGTGCTCAGCCGAGGCAGGTTGCTAGTTTTTTAAATAAGTTTAAAGCTGTCCTTTATAATAAGTAGTAATAGTCACTTATCACATAACTTAAAAAATAAATATAAATAATTATTAAATTAACCAATATAGTGATAGCGAATATAAAGACATAAACTACAATGGCAAAAGTAGAATAATAATAGATATGATTAGTTAGAACATCGTGGAAAAATAATAATCTCAGTCATCACAATGTGATGATGAGAGTGCTTTACATAGTCATAGTTATGATAAAACAATGTGATTGTTTGTCTATGTCTGTTATACGCATATACGCAACGCAACATATTGAAGTGTTACCTACAATATATATTTATACTAATATATAAAGCTTCTTCTTAGCGTTTCGACGGCAAACGTTTCGTGTCAGTGTAGTCAGATCGTAGCAGACCAGAACGCGGCCACTCTGACTGCATATATAAAGCTGAAGAGTTTGTTAGTTTGTTTGAACGCACTAATCTCAGGAGCTACTGGTCCGATTTGAAAAATTATTTTCGTGTTAGATAGCCCATTTATCGAGGAAGGCTATAAGCTATATCATCACGCTAAGGCCTATAGGAGCGGAGCAACAATGAAGAATGTTACAAAAACGGGGGAAAATTATTATCACGCTACGGGCAATAGGAGACGCAAACGAGGTTGCGTGGGTCGGCTATTCAGTTATATAATCTTGCAAAGAAACTTGAGGTTATGTAATAAATCCGAATTTTATTTTGTTGAATAAGTAAAGAAAAAATATATTACTACAAAGGTAAACATGGTTTACGTGAGCTAAATCTTAAGGCATAAATTACTAATTAACTAATAGTGGAAAATAATTTAAAAATACACTGGGTTATCGAAGCGGCTGTCTTTAATTTAATACATTTATTTGTTCTGTAATATTTGTAGAAAAAATTCATTCATTCATTACAGTGCATGTTTGGCACAAACAAATGTTGTTATGCAACGTGCGACCTCCATCGATAAATGAGTTTGATATAAAATTGCAGAGCACTTTTATTATTGTCATCTATGAAATTGCTATATGCAATATCCTTTCTAGATAATTGAAGTGAAAAATCAATTTTCTGTTCAACCTTTAACTCGGTTAGAAGAATTTATGAGTATTTTTGCTAATATGATCTGTTGCAAATGTTACCCTGAGGGTTTGAACGTTTCCTGCATAGGCGAAACACGTTTGCGTCTAAAACAATTTAAGAATGCGTATTAACAATGAGATGGTTACTTATATTAATTACTAGTTGTTCCAAACATCCATCCATCTATACTTACAAATTTTCGCGTTTATAATACTAGTAGGATTTACCATGACTATTACACGAAGTTACACGAAACTGTACCTTTATAAATGCGATAAGCAGCGATGATGAAAAACATACTAGTTATATAAATTATTTATACGTATTGCAGCCAATGTTACTTTTCGTGCAATACTTGCTATTTCCCACGGATTTGCTTACAAAAATTTATTACACGTTCATCTCTTCATTTTACTTCAATAAGGCTGAAATTTTCAAAAAAACATTTCTTAGTGGGTACTTAAAACATACAAATTATCAGCCAAAATTTCGAGTTTGTTTTTTCTAACGGTTTAGAATATGCGTTAATGAATTCATCAGTCAGGAAAAGTAATCCAAACTAATGTTATAAATTCGAAAGTCTGTCTGTTTGTATGTTACGCTCACCGGCTAATTCAACGATATGGAGATATTTTCATTATTGAGGAAGGACATAAACTATTTACTCTTTACCGAGAAAATCGGGCAAAGCTAGTTTTATATGTATAGATAATTTATAGGACAAAATTGAGGACAGGTTTTTTAAATTAATATATTTTCACTTCATGTCTTGGTTGTCATCAAAATCATTATAAATGATTGTGATTCGTGACCTGATTTACCCATTCTGTTCTTATATAAAATCGAAGTCAAAATTAATTTATCATTGAAAGGAAAATCACACAACACGATCCTTGCTAAGTCAACTTTCATCCATAAAATTTATGCCAAACAACACCTCAAAGTAGGGTTTTGTCATTTAATGTGATTTTCTTCATCCTGTCAATTGCTGTCAGAGCTTGAAAGCTTACCGGGAAAATACCTGCATTAACGTGGTATTAGGTTTTTATTTTCACGGAGCAATTGGCTGTAAGACTCTTTGAAGGACCTATATATTTGATTATTTTCTTTGCGGTTTTTATAAGTAGATATCTTTTTAAACAGAACAAAAATCAACATAATACAAATACGCTTAGAACACATAAGTATATAAACTACATTGATACGCAACATGTACACAATACAACGTATATAAATAATAAAACGCATTTAATTTATTTGAAACTTTTTATCGCTATAGTTTATTCCGTACACAATTTATATAACTGTGAAATATGTTTACAAATGTAAGGTCTGCTCGTTGAGACCGGAGCTTAAGAGAAAACATACCTGCCAGAGAATGAATCTGTACTAGCGTTTGATTGATTTTTTATATCACTTTCTTTAGAAACAACTGAAGATTCAATAATGATTATGTGTTAAAGGTTAAAACTTAATAAAAACTATAACGTGTATACCTAACTCCTTAAAGGACACCTACGTAACACATTATGTAATATTAAATTGAGCAATGTTTGAGAGAAAGTCTACCGTGCCCTAAAACCACTGTCGTGAAATAACACGCCTGTTGTGTACATTTTCAGTACAAATTTTAATTTAGGACCTAATTTGATTCGAGTTAGGAACACAGAGAGAAGAGTACAAATAAAACAAAGTAATATCATTTGATTCGTATGTTTACCTTCATTTTAAGACTAAATTCTAAAGAAGAACATTGTGATTTGCTTTTTGTAGGATTGCAAAATTTACATTTTAATGACAGTTTACATTTTAAATCTTATTAAATATGAAAAGATGTACAAAAGGCCAAACCCGACTGATGACAAATTGTAATGTTTTATTCATCCATTCCATCGATCCATCACTCCTAAATTTTGCTTATGCTTTCCATCAGGTAGACTAAAGTCACTTTGGCACAAATTTAAAGTACAAAAATATATTAATGGATTAATTAAGCCCGATGAATGTCAGAAGTAGATTGCGAGTATAGAGACACAATGATATATGGATATGTGTGGTAGTTTATGTATAGACGTTTATGTAGAGACGGCTGCGCCTGTCGTTTAAGTTTTAGTCACTAATAAACACAATATAATAATAATAAAAGAATAAATAAATAAACTAATCCTAAGTTAAGCAGAGCTTTTGTGGTGGGTACTAGACAACTGCAGATCATACAAATATTTGGTTCGACCCAGGAATCGAGGCAGTTAAAACCCTCATATAATACTTAAGGATACCTAAAGTTTTACTACAGTTTTATTCTTTGTCGGCCCTCGTTACGGGTAGTCGAGTCCTAAAAATCCACCACAAGTCTTTCTACAGAATTTCGATATCACTTAGTACTTGAGTTGTAGAGATCTGATGACTCTGCTTAAAAATTAAAGTTCAACTATTAGTAGATATAAAGCCGGTCTCAACTTAGTTTGGGAAACAGTCTCGGAGGAAGACCACAGAAAAGAAAAAAAAACGGTTGATGAATTGGAGGCAAAAAGAACTTTAGTGCTACCTTTTTACCATTTTATAATATATATTTATAATAAATATTTCGAACATCTAACACACAACACCATCTAGTCCCAAGCTAAGCAGAGCTTGTGTTATGGGACAGCTGATATAAATACATATTATACATTTTTTTGTAAATACATACATATTATACATAGAAAACACCCAAACTCCGAAACAAATATTTTTAGATCATACAAACATTTGGTTCAACCCGGGAATCGAACCCGAGACCTCATGATCAGCAGTCACACACGCCAACCGCTAGACCAACGAGGCAGTAGACCATTGGACGTATCTTCCATATTAATTGTGTCAAACCGTCTGTCAGATAAATTTTCCGATTGTTATCTGTAACCGGTGAAACTGGACCTTAATATCGCGCTTATAGCGCTTAAAACACTTCCATTGTTATGATTGACATACATTTTCTAACTGCGAGTGTACATGTACCCATTACAACAGTACCAACTTTAGTACATAATAAAATTTTGCGACCGTCGTCATAATTTTATATCGCAAAGGCGAGATGGTTTTAGTTAATCTATATTTTTATGAGCTCCTTTGTAGGTTGCGAATCAATGGAAACAGGTCAAAAGTTGATAACCGCAAAAGGAATATTTACATCTAATAAGATGCCCAGAATTATTTTTAAAGCAACATTTGTAGAACAGGTCTTAAGTCCCGTCTTAGGTCTTAAGATCAGGTACAATGAAAACAAAATCGAAATTCTTCCTTTTTTCTTGTGAAACTAAAAAACTACGGATAGACAAAGATTAAAAATTCTAAACATAAATAGGAAGCAACTTTTTTCTGTATAGTTGATATGGATAGAAGTGTTATCTAATTATGAAAGGATAAAATTAATATCTCTTTGTGTGCTACCGTAAAAGCAAAAAAAAACTGAATAATTAGAATATCTATCCAAATAAATATATTCGATTGTATGTTTGTAATATTAAAATAACCGCTATTTAATAAATGCACATATATCTATACAAGGTACATGTATCAAAATAACATTTTTTTTTTAATTTTTGTCTGTCTGTCTGTTTGTTTCGATTTTGACGGGACTTTCACTGGCAGACAGCTGATGATCTGAGGAGTAACTTTGGCTACTTTTTTTTAGACTAGCTTTGTCTACGTTACCCGTGGTACGGCAATAACCGCGGGTAACACTGCGGGGTTCAGCTAGTAATAACATATAAGCAAATTAAATATATTTAGTAGATAAAATGCAAAATATTTCATTTCTATATATGTAGATCAAACTTCTTAGAATTTGTGTTACTTAGATGGCGAAATGCGAAAATGCTTCAAGGTAGTTGGAATTGTATACAAGATCAAATCTTTACAATGTAGCATGTTTGTTAGTGAATTAACAAGAAAATATATGAAGAGCGACGTTCGCAAATATAACAAGCGTTTTATATTTATTTATGTATCCCACCAAAAACATAAATGTGAAAAGGGAGAGTCTAGTTCAATACAAAAAATTTGCTTGGCTGTGGGCTTCGCCGCAAAAAGAATGGAGATCTAAATGAGTGCCAAGTTCTATGCAAAATCTAAATATGTATTTATAGGAACAAAATAACATATTAATCTCTATTTTTTTGCTTTATTGGATACCAATAACTATTGCTGTTATTTAAAAATGTGAGATCTTAAAGTAGTAGTTAGATTTGACTTGGCCAGTTTTCATTAGACTAGACATTTTATAAAGTTATTCAACATAAATGTATTTATATTTTTTAATTCTGATAAAAACTGGGCAAGTCAAATCTAATCTACTTTAAGATCTCACATTTTTTAATAACAGCAATTGTTATAGGTATTCAATTGTTCATCATGTAATCCAAACAAGATATTCATAATATCGACTGCCTCGTTGGTCTCGCGGTTGGCGTGTGCGACTGCTGACCGAGAGGTTTTGGGGACAATGCCCGGGTCGGATCAAATGTTTGTATGATCTACAAATATTTGTTTCGGAGTTTGGGTGTTTTCTATGTATAATATGTATGGATTTACAAAAAAAAGTGTATATGTATTTGTATCAGTAGTCTAGTACCCATAACACAAGCTCTGCTTAGCTTGGGACTAGATGGCGTTGTGTGATAGATGTCCGAAATATTTATTATTATTATAGTTAGCACGAATATACTAACTGATAAACATCTTACTGAATTATCAAGTAAAGTATGTGTGATATAATAAGTCATACATTCAGGTCGATATCGTCTTGCCGGTTCTTGGTTTGCACTCGAGAACTATGTCGATGAATTTAGATTAATAAATCTTGTTGAATATTGAAATAGATATAAAACACAATTTAATTTATACAAATAAGTAACTACTTCACTTTATGTATATTTACATAATACATATTTTAACTAACTTTTAGTAATACTTAATACTAAGTAACCAAAGTAATAGGAGAATAAAGACCAGACTATACCATCTTTCCTTGTGCTAATTTCAACGTGCGTTCGTGATCGCGTGAAATTCAGACATCTAAACTTTCGTGCTCATAATAGTAATTAGCACTAAGTTCAAGTTATATTAGAAACGACCTGTATATGTGTAGCCTGTGAGTGTATATACAGCCAGATTATAAAGAAACTTCCTTAAAGACAGTTTCCTTGCCAACTCATTAAAGTTGTAAAACCCGGGTTACGTTCCCGCTTTCATGCTTAGAGGATAAACAGAGAGTGTGGCTTTGAAAGCCCTTTCGTTTAAGAAGTGGTTCTAGGAATTCTGTTGTGTAGACTTGTTTTATAATATAATCTAAATAATCTTGTGCTCTGTTGGATATTGATATTTAAATTGTAAGTCTAGGAATTCTGTTGTGTAGACTTGTTTTATAATGTAATCTAAATAATATTGTGTTCTGTTGGATATCGATATTAAAATTGTGACATTTAAAAATGTAAGAAATTTCTATTTGTAAAATTTATTTCAATATTGTAATAAGGATATAGATGTTGTATAGATTACAAATTGATTCAGTAGTTCTTACTCTTACAACCCATAATGTCCCACTGCTGAGCTCTGCTGTCCTCTCAGGAGAGGGTTAAGGTCGTACGTCCCCACGCTGGCCAAGTGCGGGTTGGGAAGTAGTAGTAGTAGTTCAGTCGTCAATTAATAGAATCAATAGAATATCAGGTCATAGACACATTAAGAAATGAAATTAAAAAGAGAACATATCTGAATTTAGCACGGGCAGCTTCATTTGAGTTGAGCGACGGGAGAAGCTGCGATTTTCAGATAACAATAAATAAAAATATTTTGTTTGTTTAAAATTATATGATTAGTTATAGATACACAGTTTATACGACATGTAGCAAATTATCATATTAAAATGACTATCATAGAAAAATTATCATTTTCATTCCTTTTAGAGTAGAAGCTGCCGAAATGAATCTAGTCTGCCTGATGGAAAGCATGAGCAGAATCCAAGAGAATTCAATTTATAAAACGTTAAAATACATAATTATCATCATTGCCGTTATCTTTTGCCATAATTAGGATTAATGCAGGATTGTTTTATTACTGAAATTATGGGTTGACATAATTCTCAGATATATATAATCATTTTTAATTTGAACAGCGGAAAAATAAATCCAGACAAAGAAAATGGATTACATTTATCTTATAATTTTAATAAAAGACGTAACATAAAATCAGACCAAAGCGGAAGAAAAATTTCAAATGTTTCTACACAGTACACTAAAAAACTATGTCAATGGGATGGACGGCAAGTTCTTATAGCCTTGGACCTACATAAATAAAGTAAAAGTGGTTTTTCATCCCCTAATCTCCGATGCCAGATGTCTTGGTGCGCAAATTGTATGATTCCCTTGGAATTTGCTACAAAAATGTCGGAGTCCTTTTTTTAGTTTACGAGTGAGGAGGTTTTTATGCCAATGTTGTGATTTGCAAGTGACAATAGAAAGAATTTATTTTTGTAACGAAAGTTAAATTTGGTGAGAATAAGGGGAGAAGGAAATAATTTTTACAATCTAATGAGACTTACAATACTTGTAATTATATTTTTGTTCGGTCCGTTTATTATTAGAAAATGGATAAAAATAAAAATTCAAGAGCGTTTTAGTGTAAGTATATGGTAGACATTTTATAATTTTGATAATTAATGTATTCCTGAGATGAAGTTGTAATATTTTAGAGCAAACAATATCCTATACATTTTTTTAAACTACGAAATAAAGACAAATTTAATGACGAGTCTATATTAATCAAAATCGTGTTAGTCGTTTAGATATTACGTGAACCAAACATACATACGTAAAGTTCAAATATAATAATAATATATTGTTTTACTGTACATTAGATAATGCTGTGCTTAATGCTAGGTGAGTAAATGACGGCCTTATCACCAAGAAGGCAATCTCTTGCAGGGAACCATGGGATGGAAATAAAAAATACAGGATGTATAGGGTAGTGTCTGGTGTATTGGAGAGCAGTTTGGGAAAGGAAAATAAAGAAGTGTAAATATATATAAATACAAAAATATAAAGAGTACTAGTGACACATAGTATGGGATGAGGACATATGTAAATAAAAATATATACATAACATATTAAGTGAAATTCATAGATGTTATACACATACTGATATCAAATACTTTGACCTAATTGACTACAAAAACAATTATGGAATTTTGATGTCTCCAAAGTAGGTAATGTTCCTTTACCATTCTCTTAAGGGCAGTAAATGTTTGTGCACATCTAATTTCGACTGGTAGAAGTTCGTAGTAGTAGATCGTTTCACAATCGTACCGCTTGAACAGAAAAGGAATGGTCTAGGAATTTGGTAGAGTGTCCAGGCATTTTTAATTTCAGGTTTTCTGACGATCTCAACAATTTATTCAACAAGGCACAGCAATTTCTTTATAAATATGTATGAAATGGAAACAAAGAGCAACCAGATTCAGAAGCAAAATTGTGGAAAACACAAAGTTTTGTAATATTATCTAACTAATAGCCTTCTCCTGAGAGGAGACCCGAGCCCCGCAGTGGGACATTATGGGTTGTTTATGATTAGCAACGAGCTCATTATTATCATGGGTTTTTTACACCTCTCATGCAGTACCTATTTAGATTTAGCAATCAGCTGAAATTCTTCAGCCATAATTCACTTAATCCTAAGAGTTCTTTTTTTAAATTTTTCTGTATGTATTTTTTTGTCATTGCCGCTTTAGAGGGTAAACTCCAGTGCGTGTATAAATTCAAGTAGTCTAACTGAGCTTATCTCTTATTTTCTTCTATATTCTCTGAGACATGTACATTCGTATCTCTATATATGCAAAGGTACGTGAAGAGAATTATTTGTACCAAACTTTAATTTAAATGCGGCAGTGTGAAGTTGAGAGTTCTGGTAATACATTTATAGTCGTAGTAAAATTAAGACAAGGGAAAATTTAAAATATGTGTCATTAAAATTTTATAAGTTATACATGTACTTTTTCTAAACTTTCATGGTACATTTTTTTAAACAATCCAAGCTATTTAATAATAAAACCAGGAAGATTTTCATTGATTTTGTGGTAGCATACCAGTAGTAAACTCCATTCTGTAGGTTCATCAGTAGATTTAAATCCATTTTTTATGTTTACAACATTTTTACAGTTTCGACACAAGTGTCATATAAATATGGAGGACCTGTACGGAATGGGTGTCAAGTTTCTCAAACATAAAGGTCGTGGCCCAATGGTTGACGTTTAGAAATCGTATAGCTGCTAATAGGCGTAAGAATACGTCATAACGCGATTCAGCTTATACATTTACTTCGTCGGTTGATGTGTCTCCGCTAGAGGGCACTGTAGTAATATTCGTTAAATGTATGTCAAAGTATGCATGCAGCATACAATATTATAACAGTAAAAAAATATGTCACACATTTGTGTCGAAATTTTTACTGTAGTCTGTACTTACCTTAATTGAAGTTGAAGGTGAATTTATATTGAGCTAGAATTATTTATCTTTCAATTCAAGTTCTTTGTATTTAAGATCTCCTTTCTTTCATTAAAGATTAAAGTGATCTTCAAGGTTACCCGGACGATATTCAGGCAATAAATCTCTTCGTAAGTTTTTTTTACACCTGAGAGTCTTAATGTTTATTTGTGTGATATTGGGTCATGGCTTGGTGATGTCAACCTTGCTTGACATAATTGTGAGTGTAAGTATTTTGTGTGTTCGATATCGAAACTATGGAGAACATTTTCAAGGTAAGCGCATTTATCGCTTTGTTGATAGACACAACGGAAGCTTTTTTAGGAAAAAATATCAGTCACACATTTTAGTGGTATATATTTATATTGAATCCAAACAGTATAATATTATAGTATGTTACTAGGTGTAAGTTCTCTCGGAAAAGAGCCTATAAGACATGTCTCCCTTTTTACAGACTTAGGAACATTTTTTGTGCTCTTTCATATATTTAGCATTTTTATTTGGGAGAGGCACTTTACATTTTGATATGTATAAAAAACAAATTTAAAACAGAAATATGTTATGCATCCATTCTCAACCAATTCAGTTAGATAATGACAGCAGGGTAACATAATATAAAAACTTATACAAGCTTTTATTTTTATAACTACACGTTTTCTGCCATTTCAAAGAAGTTTTTTTGAAGCTACAAAAAGCAATCGAAATCTGTTATTGTATTCCTGGCAACTTGATTGTCAATACACAGATAAACATTAGTATTGATACATCGAATATCTAGATTTCTACCTTTATATTTCTGATCAATTCTGAACTGTTTGTGTCCAGCGCTTGTGTTATTGCTAAGTGTTGCATGAACTCCAATGGCTGGAGGCATTCACGCGCGTGACAAACTAAATTGTTAGGATGATTGCTTGTGTATCCAATTACAACTTGCCCATTGGTAGCTAAGACTGCAATTGGCACTACGAACAGAATATTGTATCATATACCTGTACAGAATTTTACATAAAGGTATTGTGATATTATGATTTGATATATTTGATCTCAGTAACGTATAAAACTTATTTTTTCGTGAACAGTGAAGCCAAAAGGAATGGTGATTTTTGGCAGTCTACTATATTTATATATATTATGTTACTAACGAGGTGTCAATAGACTTGCAATTATGATCTACGTCACAATATAAATTTTATATTTTTTTTATATAATCAGGTTATAATCGTAGTATTTTAATCTTTTTTGCTAGGCAACGTTGAAATAATAAAGATTTTCTGATATCAGACAATACGACATTTTAAAAACGAAGGTGGTTACCAATTCGACTGTTTTTTTTAATGTTTGTTACCTCATAACTTTCGACTAGGTGAACCGATTTTGATGATTCTTTTTTTTATTTGAAAGCTGGTTCTTCCCGCGTGGTCCTGTTTCGATTTGGTCTAATTCTTGAATTCGGTTTTTTTTATTGTTTTCGAATATTGTTTGATAACTGGTAAGGAAAGTATTACTTTATTTAAGAGGTTATACTTTCTGTTTGTTTACAAAATTGAAGGTGTTTCTTTTTTTAAAAGAAAGTCATGTGTCTGATAAATCGCATTTGAAATTGAAAATGCTCCACAGACATACTCTTCCATATGATTAACTCATTTGAATTTTCCAGTCTTCTATCAAGCTTCTTATATTCAGTATTCATAATAACATGCTATGGCTCTGAATAATTACGAATCCGCAAAGTAATATTAAGAAAAAAATATTACGAATGCAGATCCGAATCGAAGACGACGTGACTTGAATAGGTACTATGAAGGTGAGCTAAGTAGATCAGTACCTACATAAAAACTATAGAATCGACCTATCTTAAACTAATTTTAAGGGGAAAATGAATTCTTAATATCACACTGAATTTCTGTTAATAATACCTAAAAGAATCTGTAATTGGTTTGCTAGGTAATGTAATAGAAACACGGCCCCATTTTAATGGACACTACTTCAATTTTTACAACTTTATTGTATTGTAATTAAAGATTGTTAGTGTTATGATGTGAGAAGTACCGAGAGCTTGTTGGCTATATGCACCTATAATGCGTGCACGCGAAAGGAGTAGTCACAACCCAACACGTTCGTTGTAAGCTGTATTATTGCACCTAATCGGTGTTTGTTAATAATTAAATAAAAATAAAAAAGGCTTTATTTTTCATATCCATAGTATAGCTTAAATAATTGTGTTAGTAGAAGTTAGTAATTAATTATTTTGATTTCTAGAATCTCTAAATATTAGTAGTGTTAGTTGGTGCCTACAAAGACGTTATTTTTGGATATGAATCCCTCCTTAGGTGAAGGCCTCCTCCAGTTCTTTCCACTTGTCATCTTTACCGATGGTTAACCATTGGCTTCCTGCTATTTCTGAAATGTCATCTGCCCATCTTCTTTTTGGTCTACTTACTCTTCTTTTTCCTGTGGGCCCTATCCATGCTGCAGTTTTGATTGACCATCTGCTGTCTGGGTATCGTGTTACGTGACCAGCCCATTGCCATTTAAGTTTTAAAGCTTGTGTGAAAGCATTTGTTAGTTTTGTTTTTGTCTGAAGGTTTCACTTTGTACTTTGTGTACATTCCTAATGTTTAGGATACTCCGTTCCATAGCTCTTTGTGTTATCATTATCTTTTGTCTAGTTCTAGTCGTAAATGTCCAAGTCTGACAGCCATACAATAAGGAAGGCAATATACATGTGTCTAATACAGTTTTCTTTAGGTTTATTGAGTAATCTCCTTTTACGATTTCTTGGAGTGACCAGAATTTGTTCCAAGCTAAATTTGATCTTCTTTCAACTTCATCATCGTTCTATGATTTGGCAAATGAAATTAGTTTACCCAGATAGATGTAACTGTCAACATATTCTATTGCACTTTGTTTCACGTTTATGGGTATTTTTGATCTGTCTGTCATAATTTTGGTTTTTGTAGCGTTCATTTCCAATCCAACTTTTGAACTTGCTTTGTCCAGTGAGCAGATCGCGAATCGCTTGCTTATTCAGATAGTAGCACTATGTCATCGGCGGTTATTCAACTTGATATTGGAATCGGAATTGGTACCAAAGCAATGGTTTACGTCAGATATTTTTTGTTAATAAATAGTGTTAAATACTGATTCAAATCGATATCTTTCTCTATGTTCGAACAGTGAGATTGTCAATTACAATATTTTTAACGCATATTGTGACATTTAATAATATTGTTTTATAATAATTAGTTTACACTAATTGTTTATACTAATTGTTTATACTAATTATATAATTAGTTTAACTTATACATTTCTTGCGATGTAAAATATAAACACGTCTTTTATGACGTCGATTATCGTGTTATTCGTCTGGGTGTTCTTTGCATTCGTTTCATCTATTATGTATTACTAGTTTTCGCCCGCGGCTGCACTCACGTGTCTGTCGTCCTTTGTCCTTTTCCAGGTCCAATCTATCTCTATACCGAAATTCATCAAAATCAGTTCAGTGGTTTAACCCTGAAAGTGTAACAGTCTGACAGACGGATTTACTTTTGTATTTATAATAATAAATAAATATTATGGAAATAGCAACCTATATATAATCTGTTCCGTACTATAATCTATCTCTGTACCAATGTACCAAGCCTCCAATGTGCCATCCTGTGACCATAACTTAAGAAGCCGGGATCTAACAAAAACTTTTATAAATACTTTCTAATCCATTAAATCCAACTTAATCCACTCATTTTGGTATTGATCTCTTTTAGTGATATATGAAAAATCACTAACATTTATAATACTAATAAGATCATATAGTAAATAAAGTTCTAAAAGCAAAGACCGGGTGTTTGATTAAAACAAACTCAACAATTATAATTTTATTTAAACTCGGAACATGTGGTCCGCATGTTTTATGGAATTCAAAAGTTACTGGGATTGGTTGAATTTAATAAAACTTTGCTTTTGCTGGATCATTCTGAATTCGAAAAAAGGTTATGTCTAGACAATGTTAGATTATTTTGTTATGAATTACATAATAAAGGCCGGCATGATGTAATGGGTAAAAAGCTCATATCCGGATATCCGGAGGTTGGTCACTTGCTAATGGTAACGCCTCAAATTGGAGCTCATTTTTCCATTTAACAGCAAGCACAATGGATCAGCATTGGTAATTTTAGTTTGATAACAAAGTATTGCCGAAAGACGGTCAAATTCTCTTATTTGTTTGAATTTACTTAGCCAGTAGGACATGTTTCTTGTCTGCCTAAATAATTAGTACCTAGGTGACCGAGCTCTTCTCGATTTTTTTTTGGCAAATTTTCTTATAATGAATCCTAGCTAGATCGATTTATCGCCCCCGAAACTGTCTGTTTACTAAATTTCATACAAATCATTAGGGCCCTTTCCAAGATTCAGATCATATTATACAACAAGAATTACTCGTTTAAAGGTAATAGATCGATAAATACATAGATAATTACAAACTCGATATTGAAGAAGATAGACTTCTTCGATAATAACTGCTAGGCGGCATTAGAAAAAAATAACACTTATCTATTTCAAATATCATTCAGAAAATTGTATTATTAATATGAAAGTATTACGGTATAACATCTTGTAGTTGTTTTTAAGTAGGTAGAACCTTACGTATATATCTTTGAGAGCTGAAGTACATTTATTCTCTTCACTTGTAAGTACACTCCATCGCTACTTTAAAACTCATAACTTAACTAGTATTTCATGTCGAACTCTCATCTTGAACGATATCCAAATTCGTGAAACTTCGAGAAGTTTGGTAACTTAATCAATGAATACTTGTTAATTTATGCCGATTCCAGTTTCACTATGTAATTGTGAATGTAAAACAAGTAGAGTGTATAAATAATCTATTAGTCCAGACTTAATTTTTAATTATTTATTTATTTCTATATTTATTAACTCGATCGGGCCGAAAATATACTCTCACAGAAAACCAACCTAAAATGTCATTTATGCTGTCGTGTTTCGTTGGTGAGTTCGAGACCGGAGGACCAATGACGCTGAACTAAGCATCTCAATATGCCGCCAAAGTATGTGTCGCCATGCTCTATTGTTGTATTCGCAATAAGTATGGTGACCACTACTTTTGAATCCTGCTAATGCTTTTCATCAGGTAGAGGAAAGTCATTTTGGCAGGCTCATAAGAACATCTTTACCTTGCCTTTAATGAAACATTTAAATCGTAGCGTAGTGGCTTAAGTGACTGCTGACCTCAGATCTTGGGTCCGATTCCTTAGTCGGACTACATGTCTATATGATTTGCAAATCTTTATTTCGGAGTTTTGATGTTTTCTATGTGTAATATGTATGTATTTACAAAAAAAGTGTATTTATATCAGTTGTCTAGTACCCATAACACAAGCTCTACTTAACTTGGGACTAGATGACGTTGTGTGTTAGATGTCTGAAATATTTATTTATTTATATTAGAATGTTTGGCTAAGCAATTTTAATTCAGTGCAACTCAATAAATAGTTTTAATAGGAAAATCAAATCAATTAAATATATTAAGAGTATTGCATTTCGATTCCTAATTTTTTTAGTTCATTCAGTACATCAAATTCAATTTTTTTGATTTTTGATACTGTTTTTAGTGAAAAGCAATATATGTTCATATTATATTTCTACATGATTTCTCGTTCACTAAACCCAACACCTGGATCGTAAGATAGAACAATCCAAGGTATTACAATCCGAATCTCCCAGCGAATTCAATCTACATCTAACCTCGATCCTCAATCACACTGTAAGCGTAAACTCATCCGTAACCCAATCCGACACGAAACTGATTTGCATTCTGTATGCATATATGATCAGCACTGATCTGGAATAAAATAAACGATTAAATGCAAGACAGAGTTGCAAACTTATTTTCCTGTAAGATTTTTTTTTATAAAAAAGTGGGGAAAAGGTCACAGAACATCTAGACTCTGAACAAGAATTTGTGTACTTATCACAGAAAGTGATGTTCTATATGGGGTTTGAAACCATAACACCCAGTATACAATAAAGCAGCGAAGTGAACGCTTAAACCACTACCGCCATTCGAGCAGTAAATTTGCCAAATATACAGTAACTTTGTAAACAGCGTACGGGTGAACGTACCAAAGAAGTTATACCTAAGAAAATATTTGATACACTTGTTTTTATAGTTCTAGACCGACTAGCAAATTTTGCTTGATATTGCGGTACTATGGTTATCAAATACTTCAAGTTTTTGTGCTCTAACTATACTAGCGACTTTTGCCCCAAATTTCTTTATAGTATTTTCCTGAAGAAGTACAATTTTTGTTATTATAAATGATATTATATACAAAACAACGAAGGGGTTTTGCGTTGGGGGTTAAAAATGTCATAATATGTCGTCAGGAAAAGGTTGACAGCTTTATCGTTATGTTAAACAGTACTTTTAATTTAACCATATTTTTTATGATTCTATTTCATAATACATATCTTCTCGCTTAATCTGGAATAAATATATAGTATTTAAATCCTCTTTATTTACTTCTTCTTAATTTTGAAGAATATTATGTTTATAGCATGAAAACGTCGATTAATTCATATTGGAATAATCCAACCCAATTCATTGTGCTATAATAAAGTAAAACTAATTTGCATATCATCTTTGCGATAGCATGAAACAGATATTTCATTTAATAAATAACAAAAGAAACATGAACTTGTTCAATTACGATCACATGTTCATACTCAGTTTACTAATTAATTGAATTAATTTCCTGGAATATGATCGTAACTGTAGTACGAGTATGTCACATTTCATTGTCAATTTTATTTCACACAATAACTTGTTCAGATACGAATGTGTTCGCCCCTATTTACAATTGAAATCGGAAATTACTGAAGATTTACATAATAATTCGGTTGAGAAAATTTTCCATTTCCTAGTTCGTTAAATTCAAGATTCAATTTTTTTTCAATCATTTTTGTGTATCCTTAAGTGATTTCGCAGTCCATCACTTCAAAAGTAGCTATTAGTAATATTGAAGATTTTAATAATACAATTTAGGTCTAAAAATAGAGAAAAGCTTTGTGAACAAAAATGGTGGTACTCCTCGAAGGTTGTGTTGATCGTTAGCGATTATCATCCACGACAAAGTTGTAGAATCGGAATGGTCATTAGTTTTATGTTTGATTAAAGTATATTAAAAATGTGAATGTTTTTAAAAATATATCACTATAGTTATTCAGAAGCGATGCTACAAAATGCCGGCTTAGGCTTGTGTTGAAAATTATGTAAAGTGTGAGCGTTATAAAACCTATTTGCTTGCCTATTTCTTATGACAATGACATACGAAACTGTCAGTCTTTGTCATAGTAAAAAGTAATAAACGTGCATACACTTTATAATAAAAGGTATACTTCAGTCAGTAAATAACCGCATGGTAAATGTATTTTCATCCCACCATCTCGGCAAGAGTATTTTTGCTCTTCGATATCTGAGTTTAAAAGTCGTTTTTATCCGCCAGAGGATAAAGTAAAATTGAATTTAGAACATCGCGTGCACTAAGATTGTGAGTTTAAAACATAGTTAAACCTATTTACTTTTAACTCCAAATTAAAAAAGATCACACATTCAGGATTTAGCATGCGATCTTTTTTAATTTGTTAAGAACTCAGACTCGGAACCTTCTTGAGATACTTTTTTTTATTTGCTTTCCCTGCACCATTTTTTTTTCACGTCATTTAGTCATTTCCTCGCTGAGCTACCACACAATGAAAAGTTACGCGTGGCACTCGAGTGCAAAGATTTTTTACCATTTGCTCTTTTGATTCCCTCGCTTACGCTCAGGATTTTAATTTAATCCTCCGCTTGCCCGGTCATCAAAATTCAGCACGCGGTTAGAAAGCAGCTTTGCACTCTTGTATAACAAATAACTATTGTAAATATAAGATCCGTCCGATAAAACCGTATAAGTCAAATTTATGTCTTCTTCTAATCAAAATTGAAAATCTTCTCGATTCCAGATCGACTAACGTAGATCAATTTTAAGAAAATTTAGATAGTGAAATCACCAGTAAGATCAGTAAAAATTCTACCTTGGGCATCGCTCCAATTTATTTGAGCACTTAAAAATTAAACACGTTTCAGACAAACTAGATAACGAAATATATTCACGTCACAAATAAAAGTTCAATGTTCAGACCTGTAACCTTTAAGATTTAGGTCAACAGAGTTATTTCTTTTTCTTGAAAACTTTATATTTCTATTATCTTTTGAGATTGAATTCTATTTAAACGTGATATAATGTAAATATTTATTGTTGGTGAAATAAATTTGCTTCAAGTCATTTGAAAAATCGCAACATCTTTCTTTTTAGTTTACAAGCTGATTAAAGTAATTTTGGTAGAAATCAATTTGTCTTTTCTTCTCTTTACTATTTTAGTTTGAATTTTT
Source organism: Spilosoma lubricipeda (assembly GCA_905220595.1). Lineage (NCBI taxonomy): Eukaryota > Metazoa > Arthropoda > Insecta > Lepidoptera > Erebidae > Spilosoma > Spilosoma lubricipeda. The sequence continues at coordinate 4,418,049 of HG992286.1, read as the reverse complement.
GCTACAATTTGTGTGACTCCAATCTGAGATAAGTCTGTTGCTGTCAGCCGTTCCATTGTAAAAAATATTTCTTTATGTACGTGTGAGATCGAAAAGAACTGTGATAATAATATTCATCAATTTCCTTTAATACTCCACTGCTGGACATAGGCATCTTCTCAGACACAAGTGCGTTGCCGGCCTTTGGGGGATGGGGAGGGGATTTGGGTTACGAGCCTCCGGTATCCTCACTCGCTCGGTGAAATACAGCGCAAGAACTATTTCACACCGGTTTTCTGTGAGGCCGTGGTATCACTCCGGTCGATCCAGCCCATTCATGCCAAAGCGTGGCTCTCTCACGGTAAAAAGTCTTGGTCTTGGCCTACTGTATCATGCTCCGATAAACTTTTTTAATACAAACTAAACAGATAAACAGATTTGTATAGATTGGTTTAGTTTACTTTCTCTATCCAGTGATGTTGTCCTAAGTTCTTAGACTCTTACAACGCCCACGGCATGACTATGACTAAATACGTGTGGCTAATACCCCAGCCACACGTATTTTTAATCCGGAGATGGATTGATATTATGATAGCTTTAGCGTAAAGACAATTGCAACATACATTTTATTTTCTATCTAATACTTTTAAACGAGTAATTCTCGCAAATATATAATGTGCATCAACATATAATGTGATTTTCGGGAGCGGTAAAACGATTTACATGAAACGTATTCTGCAGGGGATTTCGTGAGCGATAAAACAATTTAGCTAAGATTCATTTTTAGAAAATTTAATTAAATTAAATACTAAGCAAAGTTTGGTCACCGAGGTACGGTTCTTTAAATGCTGAATGAATGAAGCAAAATTCATCAATTCAATTTAAAGCCTATTATTTCCTAGCTCTTTTAATCTCGTATTTCTAGCAAATTATGTATTCACATTATTGTAGTAGATACTAATATGATCTTCAGGCGCGTCGTCGCGACGATATATCTCCATTATACCCCATTAGACTGTCTGGATCGATTTTATCCTTAAAACTGTTAACATCAAAAGTCGGTTGAAGAATGGATATAGTTTCACCGCATATTCTGAACCATCTGAGTTTATAGTATTTGTAGTTATTTCAAGAACATTCTGGAAACATTAATGAAAGAATAATACACTTCTTACTCATAAAAATATTGAAATGGTACGATACTGGTATGGATTAACACATGCTTTGTATGACTTAATTAAATTATATTTTGCACAACACCTGATGCAACGCCATCTAGTTTTAACTAAGCAAAATTTTGACTATGACAGCTGGATTAGCTACTTTTATTGTAAACATCATAATATTTTACATAGTTGTAATTGTGTCGTTGTGTCGTTAGAAGCGAAATGATCGTTTGCTGGTTATAGGCTATATGACGTGTCACTGAATCTAATGTGGTGCCCTCTAGCCGACATAAAGTACTGTATTAAAAAAATAATTTTAGATAAATATATCGTGTTTGGTATCATTGGAAAGGGCGTTACTTGTACATTTCAAACATACATATATAATTAGCATTTGCTCGTGACTTTGTCCGTATTTATTCGAAAAGTGTGGTATTTCTATGGTATGCTTGTTTGTTCCCTACTTCATTCTAAACTACTATTCAGAATCAGAAAGTACTGTATTAAAAATTAAATTTGAGAGAAATATGCCGTGTTTAGTATCATTCGAAAGGGCGTTACATGTATATTTCAAAAATCTATATAATAGGTCTTTACCTATGAAATTGCCGTTTTGTATGCAATAAGTGAAAGTACTTATTTTTACAAACTTTTTTATTTCTGTTATTCGAAGTAATCACCCATGCAATCGACGCATTTTTGCCAACGCATTGGCAGTTTATTGATGCCCTTCTTGTAAAAATCAGCTGGACGGGAGGCAACAAACTCTTCAAAGGCATTTTGTACTGCCTCTCGGGCATTGCATTTTTTACCTTTAATATTTTTCAAGTTATTAACAAAACACGAAATATCAATTTTTTTTTCATCTGATTTTGTTAATAACAATTGCAATTTTTAATCTGCACCAAAATCCTTCAAAAACATTTTTCTGGAGGTGATTCCGAATCGAATGAGCCATCGCTCATATTTTTAGGACCTTTATCTCTATTTTTCACGTTTTTGAACTTGTTGACTAGACTATACGGTCATCGGTTCTATGGCAAATATAGTAGTAACCTTCATATATTATAGAGACAATTTCGTTGTTTGTAATCAAATCAGACCCAGAAATGACCTAAACTTAATAATATATGCGTAGAAAAAGCACCATTAACCACTAATCGCTTCAGGGTTCTCGATTAAACAAGAAGTAATTTATTAGTTGGTAACCCTAAATCTGTTTAAACAGGATTGTGGTTTTAATACGCAGCGTGTAATGTTTTAGGTAGTATTAGTACGGTCACGTTGTCTTTTGCTGGTAGCGTTGTGTATACGTGGGAAGAGATATGTATTAACACTGTTTGTATATTCTGTATGAGTACTCGTTGAGTAACAATTTGATTTAGAACTTAGATTATTTTAGAATTTTATTTTTCGGGTGCTACCGAATCCTTTTAAAGTGCACACTCTCATACATTTTTATACTGATAATGAAACCAACCAAACCAAATCGATTAAAAAGTTTGTAGTCTGCGGGCGCACTAAGTCTACATAAATGTCTAAATGTCAAGTTTATTAGAAAGTACTATAAAACATAAACAGTTTTTCCATATAAATATACTATTGTTTATAAAATTAACTTGAAAAAATATCAATTTCCATTGGACTAGGCTCTCCTACCGTAACTGGAATACTGGTTGTGGGTGAACGAGTGTCATGTCCCTCCAACATGAAGGAAGGATCCTCCGACCAGGCGAGGTGATCATGCCTGACAGGTCACGGCCCAACGGTTGATGCTGGGATGTTATATGTATGTTAATCAACGCGAGAACTTCTATTGAGCGATGCAGGATTGGTAGTTTCTTTGTTTCCTTTATTACTCCGTAGTACAACGTTATTTCGTTAGATGGCGCTGTAGTAAATTTCTGTTGCGCTGTTTGTGGAATTCGCCACACTGCTTAACAAAGTTACGTCTTACTAAACAAATACATTTTAAAGGTAATTACGTCCACATATAAACACATTAATTTGTCCAGGATGAGAATCAAATCCACTACTATGCTACTATCATTAGAATGACTTTCTAATAAACTATCAGTCAAAAAAGGAAAAATTATAAATAACAAAATAATGCGGTCTAATCGATTAGATCTGTGATTACGACTGCTAACAAAACTATCACGTTAAACAGTAACCTCCACAAATTATACAGAAACCTTCATACCCCTTTAATCTAGTATTAAACTAATTTCATTATACATTAAACGAATAAGGGCTCACATTAGACATTGTGCATAATTAATTGTAGCGTTTAGAGGAAACTCCGGATTTAGCCGTGTGTAGTAACCCTTATCTAAGCAGTTGAGATGATAATGAGAGTGGCGTGAAATTGAGTTTGAAAAACTTCAAAAATGTATGAGTTTGTACTTGTAATGAATTTAAAAAAGTTTATTAAACAAGTTTAGGGCCCTTATTTTTGACGTTGAGCGGTTACACCGTGGGAGAGCCACGCTTCGGCATGAATGGGTCGGCTCGTCCGGAGTGATTCACGGCCTCATGGAAAACCAATGTGAAACAGCACTTGAGTTTCACCGAGTGAGTGAGGATACCGGAGGTCCATACCCCAACCCTCATCCCTTTCCCTATCCCCCAAAGGCCGGCAACAAACTTATGACGTCAAAAATGTATTATAAAGGCCAAATTCCACTAAGTAATTATTCATAATGAGTTTTTATCTAAGTTTTCGGTAATGCATGATTGTAATCGTTTATTCCCATACTCATTTTGAAAAGTTTAGTGTAAATATAATTTTTCCCATTTTGCACATAAAATGTTTGTACAAATTTTAAGTTTGTTGTATGACATATGGGCCCATTCACACATTGAACAGGCTGTACCCTTGAGACCTGGAGTTGGCGCTGGAGAATGTTTGGAACGTGGCGAAAAAACTTCTAAAAGTTTACCTGCAATGTTTAACCAACATTTGATAATATTTATTTATGTATCTACGTTATATGGTACAATAGTTTTAGAAATCTATACAAATAAATGAAATTGGAGTGTCTGCTTGTAACATTAAAATAACCGCTTTTTAGTAAAAGCATGAATGTATATACCAAAAATGTATTTTACATTTTTTTGTCTGTCCTTCTGTCTGTTGGCTGCTGGTAATCTCTGGAACGGCTGGACTGATTTTGATGCGACTTTCACTGGCAGTTACCTGATGATTAGCGAGTAACTTAGGCTACTTTTTTTAGACTAATGTTGTCCCACGACGGTGACTGCGGGTAACATCGCGGGGTTCAGCTAGTAATAAGTGTAGTTAAGAAAACCAAAAAAAAAACACTCTTACAGAACTCTTTTTTTCCCAGGTTTTGAATAATTTTAAAGATTTAATTGTTTAACTTGTGGAGAATTTAATGAAAAAATACCGTCAAAAACATTTTTATTTTAAACTTTTTTAATGTAGAAATTGTCATAGTTTTGCTTACTTATTGAAAGTTCACAAAAAATTTTTTGAATCAACAATCACAAGTTACATAAATTTTTGATTTTGCTGAGTTAAATATAGAAAAAAAAACCTAAATTACTTTCTAGTAATCAACAGCTTTTATTATGATATCATTGCCCATAAGCCTGTATATAGTAACTAGCTGACCCACGCAACCTCGTTTGCGCCTTATATTGCCCGTAGCGTGAAAATTTCCCCCGTTTTTGAAACATTCTTCATTGTTGCTCCGCTCCTATTAGTAGTTGCGTGATGATATATACTCTATAGCCTTCATCGATAAATGGACTATCCAACACCGAAACAATTTTTCAAATCGGGCCAGCGGTTCCTGAGATAAGCGCGTTTAAACAAACAAACTCTTCAGCTGGTCCGATTTGAAAAAATCTTTCAGTGTTGGATAGTACATTTATCGAGGAAGGCTATAGGTTATATATTATCACGCTAAGACTAATAGGAGCGGAGCACCAATGAAAAATGTTTCAAAAACGGGGGAAAATTATCACGCTACGGGCAATAGGAGACGCAAACGAGGTTGCGTGGGTCTGCTAGTATTAAGTATAGATTAGGTTTTGGTCAAATAAACCACGCTTGCCCAACGGGTTGCTTGTAGTGCTGCTGGTCTGCATAGTTTTCTCTCTAAGTCAGCTCCTACGATGCCCAAGAAACAAAATAGGCGTTATAATAGATACTATCCGTCATCACAAGACTATTAGTAAAAATATTAAAGTCTTTTAAGAGTTAATAGTAGTTTTTACTGCTACAAAAAAGACTTTAAAGGTTATGATTTGGCTTTGGTTTATCCCATAGTTTATGTAAGCTCAGTTTTAAAGCACAAAGCGAGGGAACACGGCTTATGATGGATGTTCACTTTTTGGTTGGAATAGAGGGCGGTTATAGCAGTAATTTATATATATTTACTCCAGAATCATAAATATAATAAACCTTTCGGTGCATAGCATATTTCATAGGCAATGTGAGTGACCTTGACCCCATTTTGCTGAGGAAGCGACTTACCTTATTACCTACGCTTCTAAATTGAAAAGAAGAACAACTTTTAAAGAAAGTGTATTATGTCAAAATTTGAGGTCTGGAAGAATTTGTTGAGATTTTTAAAAGATGCATAAATCAACTTAGATTTTTATATATTAAAATTGAAAATAATCTAATGTACTTTCGACTCTATTTATCACATTCACAAATTCCTATCAGGGCTCAATTTAACTGGGGTCCAATATTTCGTTTTTTCGTCGTTCCTTTCATTCTATTAGTCTGAAGTTAAAATAATATTAATGGCATTATTAGTACATGTATAAAATAACTTTAGGATTCGAATACAATTATTATTAGTTGAAATAAAGTAAATTCAAATTCACAATACTGATTAATGATTGCGTAATGTACATGGGCCGGTTCGACCAGAGTGATACCGCGGCCTCACAAAAAACCTGTGTAATAGCGCTTGCGCTGTGTTTCACTGAGTGAGTGAGGATACCGGAGGCCCATACCCCGATCCTCCCCACATCTCTTTCCCTATCCCCCAAAGGTCGTCAACGCACTTGTGATGCCTCTGGTATAATGTCTGCTCGTTTGTTCCCTATGACTTATAACAAACATATATTTTAAAATATTATCTCATGTAATAATTTTTCTCTAGTGATAGATGCACCAACACATTAACTAATGTTATAATATTTCTTAAACTAAACGTAATCCAGAAGAATTATTTAAAACCCTCGTTGTACTAGTATCTACATATACTGCATGGCTATTCGTCAAGATTTAGAAGACAAACATTCGCCGGTTTATGTTGCCTCTTGAGGCGATACAATATGATGTAGTGTATGCTTATTATCGTATCATCCACGAGTTATTCTTGTTATTTTATTCTGTATTCTTTGAAGGAAGAACAGAATTTTTGTCTGATTTAAGTATAAATAAGGAATGTGTCTATTTATTCGGTAGCCTGTTTTGGTTCTTTTATTATTTTGTGTTTTCTTTCTTTACAGAGTAATTCTGCTTTTAGGATTTAGGGTTTAAGGTATATAAAAGAAATGAAGGCACATATTTTCCAATAAAGTGCAATTCTGGCAAACAGTACAGCACTAAACTAGGGAGTATTACCCTCAAATTGAGTTAAAAAAAAACGTTACGTATATTTTCATGTTCTTAGATCAATTAAATATTTAATGATGTTATAGTGGTAAAGTAATATAAAAAAAATTGAAAAAAAATGTGCTGTCGCTCGTTTCCTGTCTGTTTTTCAACTATTTAAAAACTCAAGTCGCTGAGACGATTTGGCATGCTTTTTGGTGCTTAGTATATATCTCATCTAAAGATATCTAATGTTATCTCATCTAAAGATTAAATTAAATAAATTGTTGAACTACTACATGTAAACAAATTATTGTTACCCTTTTTATTTACTTAAGTAAGCCATTTAAAACTGACGAAAAAAGATGGAGGAGGTTCTCAAGTCGAAGTGTATATTTTTTATGTATGACTTTTCTATACAAATAAATAAAATTGGAGTGTCTGTTTGTAATATTGAAATAACCACTTTTTGGTAAATGCATATGTATGTATACACGATACATATACCAAAATTGTAGCTAAAAAAATTTTTGTCTGTCTGTCTGTCTGTCTGTTTGTTCCGGGTAATCTCTGGAATGGCTGGACGGATTTTGACGGGACTTTCACTGGCGGGTAGCTGATGATCCGGGGAGTAACTTAGGCTACTTTTTTTAGACTAACTTTGTCCCGCGGCGTTACTCGCGGTACAACAATAGCCGCGGGTAACACCGCGGAGTTCAGCTAGTTAATTAATATAAATATATATATGAATAATATAATAAATACCAAATTTATTTAATAATAAGAAAATTTCAATTACAAGACTCAAAAACGTCTGTACCAATAAATATAAAGCACTTTTCCATCCCGCCTTTATCGTGAAACAGACGACCGGATCTATATAAGATAGAGCCATCTAAAACTAATACTCCCGCCATCTTAAAGTCCTTTGGAAGGACGAGGAGCCCTCACGTATACTACAAGGTTGTTTGCAAGGCTCGGCATTGGCATAAATTTTTATTTAAAGGTTGCATATAAAAAATAAATCGTCTCTTTGTCGCAGAAAGAAAGAGTATGAATTATTGAAGAAAAGAAAGCTTTATCTTTCATATTTAGGGACAAGCGATTGAAATCACTCCTATTTAATGACATCCGTTTGGCTTAGTTCTGAGGAATCTAATGGCTCGTAATAACTATTCTGTCTTTCTATTATAAAAATTTTATTTTGTGATTAATAGATTGGTTCGACTAGAGTGTGACAGTCTTACAGAACCCCTTTTTTAAGCTATTTTTAAGTGGGATCATCAGATGTAGAAAACGTATCTTGAAGGAAGATAGGAGATTTATCAGCAAAACTGACTGTTTAGTTTCTGGTGTCCATGGATAGTTGGACTTGCCATTATTTGCTGCTTTGTCTCCACCACATAATGCTTATATCACACTATTATTACATTATATCGTCATTAACAGCCTTTATTAGTTCACGGCTTGACATATACCTCTCCTTCAAAAGGAGGTTTTGGCCTATCTTACCAGATGTTTTTTTTATATATACATATATACAAATAAATAAAATTGGAGTGTCTGTTTGTAATATTAAAATAACCGCTTTTTACTTAATGCATATGTATGAATACATGATACATATACCAAAAATTTAGTTAAAAAAATGTTTGTCTGTCTGTCTGTTTGTACCGGGTAATCTCTGGAACGGCTGGACGGATTTTGACGGGATTTTCACTGGCAGGTAGATGATGATCCGGGGAGTAACTTAGGCTACTTTTTTTAAGAATAACTTTGTCGCGCGGCTTACTCGCGGTACAACTATAACCGCGGGTAACACCGCGGGGTTCAGCTAGTTTATAAATATAACTCTTGCTTTAGGAATGAATCCTGTGTTGTCGGATGTTTTACAAACATACATAAAACGGACACAAAGTAACCCAGTCTCAAAACAATAATAATATGTGGATCACATAATGTGTTTTTCCGAGTGGGATTTGAACCCGCAACACTCAGTGCAATGGAAATTGGTGTCTCGATCGCTCAAACTACTAAGTCAACCGTGCAGTCAAGTCGTTTAGAGTTTGTTTTAAGTTTGTCTTCTTTTTGCAATGATGGTTACTCTGTTAGTCGCCTTTTACGAAACTCTTGGAACGAATAAAGGTGGTTGTCTGTTTCTTAATCAATCACCATATTAATGAGATTAACAAAAACCATAGAGATCACTATTTGTATTCTAATCCGTAGCCTATAGTATTTTTTACTAGAGTATCATATACTTGTGCGTTGAAATCGATAATAACTGTATATAACCAGAACCATACCATAACCAACCGACTTTGAACAACGAAAGTTCGTCTCCAACTATGTATAGTTGGAGACGAACTTTCGTTGTTCAAAGTCGGTTGCGGTGTGTAGCAAAACTTAATCGGAACTTTGCAAGTAAGTTACCAGACTTGTGCATAAACAGATGTACGAGTGTACAAAACCACAGTTTTTACTCAAATGAAGTTATTAGTCTTTCTATCTTTTTAGCAGCAGTCCAGGAAACAGCTCCGAGTGCCGAGCTTATGTGTTACTCGAATGTTACTGAAAAAAAGTAAGCAGAGACAATCGTGTGTATTAGGCACACGATTGTCTCTACCTACTTTTTTTATCGTTGAAAGTCGGCATATAGGACTAGTTGACTAGTTTTCAGTTCTTCATATTTTGCCTACAGAATTAGGCAGGAAAATATACAGTAAAAAAATTACTATCATGCTTAACAAGTGTTATATAGTGTCTAATTTGGATTGATGGCGCTGTTGTGTTCTTTTTTTATGGTATAGGTGGCAAACGAGCAGACATATTACCTATTGGTGAGCAATTACCGCCGCTCATGAACACCCGCAACCCCGGATGGGGAAAGGGTTAGGGGGAAGAGTTTTGGGTATGGGCCTCCGGTATCCTTACTCACTCGGTGAAACACAGATCAAGCGCTGTTTCACACCGGTTTTCTGTGAGGCCGTGGTATCACTCCGGTCGAGCCGGTCCATTCATGCGTAGCTCTCCCATGTAAATACTAGTATGTTGTTATGTTGCCGCTGTATGTGGAAATCGCCACATGATCATGTTATGCCCTCACGTTATTCGACTAATTGAATCGAGCAATGTTTCATGTTTCACGAATATATAATGTTTCATGATTAAATAAAGTACTAAAAGGGCGTGTAAATGTATATTTACAGAGGTAAATGTTTTAACTAATTACTCTAGTGTCCTCGTGCTATACTGAAGTTAATTAATGGTTTCCAGTAGTTAATATTCGGTTATAATATATGTTGTAAAGCTTATCTAGTACTTTATGAGAGTCTATTATATTTATGCTTAGTTTGTTTCAAGTACTGGCGATAGTTTTTTACCAATTTTTAAGAAATTAAACTAATATATAATATCATAGTCACTTTCTTGGTAGAATATTCTTAATGTGTTTGTAATTTATTGATTTTTGTGATTAATTTTGTAACAATTGTATATCTAACATGTTTAATTATTTGTGTATATTATATACATTCTTATAGATTAGTACATAAATTATGACTCTATTTATTTTCGTTTAATATTATCAGATTTTGGGCAGCAGCAGAACTTAGAACGGAATCTAGTTCTGCTCACAATACAGTTGTTTTATGTACATATTTTTCCAGATTTTTTTAATGATTGTTCTGTTTTTTGTTATGGTATATGGTATGTGCAATAAAAAGTATCTAACTATGTATATAATATTATTAATCCATACTTATATTATAAATTTTAAAGTAACTCTCTCCGTCTGTAATGCTTTCATGGCTAAACCGATTTTTATGAAATAAAAAAAATACTTTGACACTTTGACGATAACTGATATATACATAAGTGGAGCTGCGGGCAAAAGCTTATGTATAATATACAGTATAATGCCACATCACAATTTAAATACTTTGACAAATTACTTTACGTTTCGTGATAAAGAGCATTGCAAACCCTGAGAGCAATATAATCAAATTCCATGTGATAATTAAAGTCCTAAATTCATTTCTACATTAAGAATTTTCTCTCCACTTTCTCTTTCCAACGATACTATTTTATTAAAGAGTGACAGAGAAATAACGACAACCAATCCAGCGAGTTTGTTGCCCGTGAAAATGTCTAGTCACAAAGATAATTAGTTTGTTGGATAACGTAATTTGAAGTGAAATTATTGGAAATTGACAAAGGGCAGAAATTCTTAAACGTTAATATGAATACAGTAATATAAAGCTTTATAATTTTCTAAAATAATATCAGTACAGTATCGGCGTAAAATAAACAATTATAATAAATTAAAATAACTGACCAAGTGCGAATCGGACTCGCGCACCGAGGGTTCCGTACAAACCTAAAGGTAACAAAAAAACATGCTTTTTGCAATTTTTCCTTTATCTGTGTTATAAGACGTTGCTTCGTACCAAATTTCAAGATTCTGAGTTCACGGAAAGTGTTCTGTAGGTTTCGATTCCCTTGCTGGGAGTGTCGGAAATTTGCAGCTTAAACGGCTGTATCTTTTGATTGTGTTGGCTTAGAAGTTTGATATTCATTGATACGAATTTCAACTTGAAACCTCCACGCTTTCTTGAGAAAAAGGGTCTTGACAATCCGACGGACAACAAAGTGATCCTACAGAGGTTCCGTTTTTTTCTTTTAGGGTACCGAACCCTAAAAATTAAAATCTGTAAAAACTTAAAACTATAAAAATATTTGTTATTTTAGGATATTTAAATTAATTTATTTGATCTGAAACTAAAATTTAAATGTTCTGAAGACGCGTATTAAATCAAAAATATTGGTACATATCCTTTTTATTACTTATTCTTCGTATATCAATGATGTTTATATATATAATATACATATATATATATTTATATATACACTTATCCATTCACAGCTGGTTCAAATGTTATTACGTCACGTGACCACGGCAATAATGACGCAAATGTAAAAAGACAAAATTCTAAATAACGTTAAGCTATGACACATACACTACACGTACAATCATAATGAAACCACCTAACATACCAACAGGGTTATGGTAATGTAACTTATCACAAGTTGCTTTGTAGCCGATCTAGCAACCTAAGATTTGGTTAACATTTTGAAAATAGTCATAATAATACATGTATAATAAATAATAATAATAATAAGTATAATAATGTCATTTTACTTAACAGAGTAAATAATAACACAAATCTAATGTTAAAGAAAACACTAAAACTATATGCAACCATATTTCTTTTTTGACAATAAAGTATTATTATAAACGAATTTGCTCCCTATCCAAACCTGCCCATAGAAGTTTTTTAAACAATACTAAAAAAATTACAAAAAAGAATTCATATTACAATCTATTTGAAATTCAGTGTAATTCACAATATATATATAAAAAAATCAAAACTAAAACCCAACTACGACAAAAAAACAACGCTGAAAAAGCATGAAACAAGTTTCAAAAGCCGTAGTCACGCGTGGTTAAAGTGTTATGGATTATGGTAAATTACTACGTTTCAAAATCTAAAGTCCATAACACTTAACATTTAAGATACAGAACAAAACAATTCAGACGCTTTTAACGATACCTCATTTGTCTTATTCTGACTAGTAGTTTAGAAAGGAGGGAACAAACAGGCATACTTATCGAATAAATACGGACAAAGTCACGAGCAAATGCTAATAATATATGTATTTTTGAAATTGTACATTTCGCCCTTTCCAATGATACCAAACACGACATATTTATCTAAAATTTATTTTTTATACAGTACTTTATGTCGCCTATATTGCGCCACATTAGATTCAGTGACACGTCACATCGTCATTTGTCCAGTTCTAATGAGTTGTTAAGGAGCTATGAGGGAACAAATGAACATACATACATACATACCTAGCCTGACAAAAAATGTTATTCCTCTCTTCCATTTTTCCTTGCTCAGGTTATTAGTGCACCTGCATCTAAGAAATTAGTATTAGAATTTATTTGCAGATCAGTGAGCAATTTCTGAGGATTTAGTTCGATATTGCTTTTTAAATCGCTAGAAATCCTTCACGTACTTAGACGGAAATACAGCTTAGGTTTTATTTCAAGGAAGATGTATCACTAGTAAATTCATTTTAAAAGTAATAAATATTTAATTTGACTAGGTAATTGTAAAGCAGTGCGCTTTATTAAATAAATTTTCTTCATGATTCATGCAATTGCCAATTTTGGTACCTATAGTAAACTTGGTTTAAACTCTTTATACTTACATTAAAAAAGAAATTTCATTGTAAAGTGACATCGCTGTTAACATTCTCTTTGTCAGTTGTCAAAATATTGAGTTTTGATTAGGCAACTCAACTTTTCGTAAGCCTGTGTGAGTCTACGTATCACATCTGTTTAATTGTGTTGTTTCGATCCAAAGTATAACCCAAACACTTGGAATAAACACAAAGACTTCGAATAAAACAAAGGTCTTAACAATAAAATAAACAAACAATAACATAAATGTTGAATATTTCTTTACAAATTGCTTATTGAAATTCTTGAGTACCAAGTTAGCTATAATATCTAAAGAGATACACTTGAAATGTTATAACAGTATTTTAGAATCTGTATCTACGTTTATTTATCTATAAATACAAAATTACTTACCCTGAGTGTCTGACTCTCATCAATGCGGAGTCTAAGCCGCTAGCGCAAAAACTTTATATTTTGACAATTGAAGCTTTTACATTAGGCTTAATTTTTAACCGACTTCAAAAAAAGGAGGAGGTTTCTCAATTCGACCGTATATATATTTTTTTTTTTTTTTTTTTTATGTGTGTTCGGGCATAACTTCGTCATTTATGTACCGATTTTGATGATTCTTTTTTTAATGGAAAGGAGATGTCCAGACGGTGGTACCATGATAAGGACATTGATATCTGATGATGGCATCCACGAGAATTCGAGTCGAAACTTGAAGTCGGTTTTATTTTTGTTAAAATTGTACTTGTTGTTTAGAAATTTTACATCTATGGGCTGAAATAAATAATGAATAATTTTATTATAGATCGTTCTTTATCCAAAGTTAGAAATAAGAATAAATAATCCGGGAAAGTAATTAAACAAAACATTTTACAAGTACCCTATTCAAACTGAGGGTAACTCTTGACTTGTCTTATTCTAAGTTTAGCTGCCCAATGGAATAAATAGATACTAATAGGATAATAATTCACTGTCTGTGTTCCGAAATTAACACTTATCTGTTTTCAGAATTTACCTGCGATAAGCACGTATATAGTTATTTCTGTCTAATATAATTAAATTAGTCATTTCATTATATTTCGGTAATAAAAGAGTAATGTAAGATGAAGCGTTGAGGCCGTAGGAAGCTATTGCACAGGATTGTTTGTAGTGTAGAGACTTGGGGATAGGGTGTCCAAGCGTAGATGAATAAAGGGGTACCTAAGTAGTGAAAATTTAACTTTAGTAAATAACTTTAAAAATGATTTAATCTCTAATCGGCGAAATGTATGTACGCGCATAACTTCCAATCAACTGCACCAAATTAAATACTTATTTTTTTATGTGTTCGTTACTTTTTGGACAAGGTTTGTATATAAGAAATAATACAATAATATATAAAGCTGAAGAGTTTGTTTGTTTGTTTGTTTGTTTATTTGTTTGTTTGTTTGTTTGAACGCGCTATTCTTAGGAACCGCAGGTCCTATTTGAAAAAATATATATATTATATAGATATTTAATTTTAAGTTAAGATTTTTACTTTTATGTTAAAATTATTTGTTAATCCTCACCCATAATTCACTCCTATAGACGATAAGAACTCGAACGTGACTACTGCTTACAGACCTTATTCATTTTCTTTTAAAAGCTTTTTATCGAAGAACATGTATTAAGACCTTTGTAGATTTATAATAAACTAGCTGAACCGGCCAACTAGGTACCGCCATTTTTACATATCCGTCTCAGCTTCTCACAGGCAGTGTACAGTCGCGGACAATAAAAATGACTTTTCCCGTTATATTTTACTAGCCGACCCACGCAACCTCGTTTGCGTCTCCTATTGCCCGTAGCGTGACAATGTTCCCCCGTTTATGTAACATTCTTCATTGATACTCCGCTCCTGTAGGTCATAGCGTGATGATATATAGCCTATAGCCTTCTTCGATAATTGGGCTATCTAACACCGAAATAATTTTTCAAATAGGACCTGCGGTTCCTAAGAATAGCGCGTTCAAACAAACAAACAAACAAACTCTTCAGCTTTATATATTAGTAAAGATTATAGATAAGTACAAACTCTGAAGTAACTCGTAAGAAAGTATAAACCTAAATGTTTCTTTCCAATATAACGCTCTCGCTCGCTCTCGCTATTACTGTACTCAATGTAGGTAAAACAAACAAAAGTGCCACATTGTAAGACGACACGATATAGTACACGTCACGACAGTATATAGTATGTCTTGACTATCTATACCACACGATATTGTTCAAGACACTCCGTTTGTAGTGTACGTAAACAATACAATACAATTTACAATATCTTTAAACTTCGCTAACAACCTCGAAGTAAATATTTAATAAATGCTTTTATTGTTTCAGGTAAGCTGATTTGATCTTCAAGGTTTATTATTTCACATTATTGCACATACAGGGTGACATTCTAAGGAGGAGTTCAATAAAATAAATTTAAAGTAATGAAACATAAGAACTATGATTTAATTGAAACAAAAACTGTCGTGACTTGTATTTTAATTCAAGAAGAATGTTGACCTCTAGAGGGGAGGAAGGGAGGGGACTGCATTGAGATTAGCAGGCTCTCGAGCTGTAGGTGTCCACAGACGGCATTAATAGTCACTAATTACAAGATTAACTTTATTCTCGTTTGCTATACCATACTGAAAAAATCTAATATTTCTTCTTTTCTGAAAGTTTTCAATGAAATAGTTTCAGAACGTGATGAAATCGGACGTTTAACTCACCTTGCTAAATCTGCAGTATTTTAATAAAATCCATAGAGGTCGCTGCGGTCCATCTACTGAAAAATATCTAACACATTATTTAGGACACCTACAGCCGGTTGGAATATAGTTCTTTTGAGTATTTTTTTAACGACTTCAAAAAAGGAGGAGGTTCCCAATTCGATTTTATTGTTTAATTAATTGATACTTTCTATATGGTTCACATTTCCGGATTGCATGTTTTAGCTGAAGTTTTCCACTACGAATCAATTAAAATGTAATATATTGTTTTAAACTTTCATGGTCAGTAACATTAAAATAGGAATCTGCGGGATTACGCCATGATCACGGAGTAACTGTTACTCCGTGATCATGGCGCTTGCAACAGCCCCGAATTATCGGATAGTCACAAACAAAAAGGTACATGGTAGCAATCCCGCAGATTCCTATTTTAAAATTAAAATGAAAGTCTGTGGAGGGAATATTGAATTCATTGGTTTTTTTTTCTTCATTTGTAATGTTTACAAAGATGTAACTCTCTGCCGAATTTACTCTTCAAAATGTTCTTCGGCAGCATATATTAACTAGATTTCAACTAAATTAATGCGTGGGAAAATCTTGCTTTGGCGCATGTGGGCTGGTTCGACTCACGACAAACCATTGCTAAGCATTTCTCCTATTCCATACTACCTTGTGGTGGAGCACTAACTAGAAACTTATTTGCAAATCTTCAGTTACAAGTGAACATAAGCAGCGAAGCAGCTATACTTACTATCTACTAGATGATCTTTGTCTGCTAGCTAGAGCTTAGATTAGAGCCTTGAATTCTGATGAAATATATCAAAATGGATGTTTATCCCATGTCCTTGTTCTTTGTATCGTCCAAGGTTTTTTCATCGAATTCATTAAATGCGAGAAGGCGAAACCGGTTAGTTGTAAACTTAATTAAAGTAGTGAAATAAGTACCAATGAGTTTGATTCTAGAATGAGTTGAAACAAGATCCATCATGTGCCGACAATCGAGAGTATAAATTACATATCTCCTTGTTCCTACTTCATCGATAAATTATGCAGTAAATTAATACACTTTTGTAGCTAAAACGTGCCTTCTTAACGTTTAAGGAAATTCTTACTCTAATGAGTCTATAACGCTGCCTTAATTGGTAGTCAGTATATTTTAATTAAGCGTTTATGGCTTCATTTATTAACGTTGTCTTAAGAATTTCATTGTGAACATATTAATATAAATTAAGTACTCTGTTGATAGAAACAGATTACGATTTTCCTTATGATTAATTAACTTTATCTTTACGACGTGCTTCGGTTAAACATAGGGACGAAATTAATAAAGAAACGAAAGAAGTTTACTCCGATATTTGTTTCACAGAAAACCCTTTTTACTAATAATAGTCCGAATTGATGACGAATGAATTCTAATGTATCACCATCGTCATTTCAACCTACGGTTGGTATACGTTACTTTTTCTCATATGTCTCCTTTAATAACTTGTCGAGAATACCATTTCGTAACGTTCTACACCTATTGTTGACTACGTTGCCTGTCTAGGTGGCGCAATAGTAGCGATTGCTGTGTTGAGGTCTCAGGTTTGATTCCCGCGTCGGACCAAATGTTTGTGTGATCTTCAATTATTTGTTTTGGAGTTTGGGTATTTTCTATGTATAATATGTATGTATTTACAAAAAAAAAGTCTAAATGTATTTATATCAGTTGTCTAGTACCCATAACACAAGCTCTGTTAGCTTGGGATTAGACTACATTATGTGTTAGATGTCCGAAATATTAATTTATTTATTATTTTCAACCAGCAATCAATTGACAAGATTAATTTTCAATCTTCATCTTTTTATCTTAACCGAGGATGTCCATTGTGGCACTATTGAACATTTCCGCACAGGCAGTATTGGCTATTTCTTCTGCTGGTTTCTGTCTAGTACACTGCTAATTTGAGAGTCTTAATTTTTCAATGCACAGTTATCAGAATTTAAAGTAGTAATATTCAATACTGTTCTTTTGTATAACACGACAATTGCATTTACGTAACTTTGTAATTGACTCGGTATCTATTTCTTTGGTGCTTACAGATTTTATGCAAATTTTTGTGGTATTTTGTGGTCTTATGAATAAGAAAAGAAAGCTTAAAAAAACTCGCATTTGAATTTATTATGTGCCATGTAAAGAGTATTGGGACATAATCGCCCTTCAAAGTTATTGCTAAAAACAGAATGGGATGCCGTCACAACCTACACGATAATTTATTTTTAGCTGAACCCAATAATAGAGATATTAAAAAAAAACCCTTTTGTCTTTGATTTGTTTTAGAGCAGTGGAATCATCATGCAAGGCTCTCATAACTTTTTTTTCAATAAGATTGGACATTTTCTTTTTCGAGAATCGCTCATAGTCCAGTTGCACTCGGTGATTAGAAACAATCACCGACGGTAAGCAACGACGGCGTGGCAAGATCCTGAATGGGTGACCACTGGTGGCATGATATATGAGCATCTCCGTGATTCGGAGGTCACGTTAAGCAGTCGGTCTCGGTTGTTATCGTAGAATAACAGTCATGAAGTTTAGTTGTAGGCCTCTGAGCGGCTAAAAAACATCCAACAACAAGATTACGTAGCCACAACATTGTCTTGACAGACCCTAACTCGCACTTGGCCAGCATGGGGATCTATAGCCTTAACCCTCTCCTGAGAGGAGACTCGAGCCCAGCAGTGGGATGTTAGGGGTTGTTGATGAAATATACAGTTCGTTGTCCATTCATACTAAACATTCAGTGACTGCCTCGTTGGTCTCGCGGTTGGCGTGAGCGACTGCCGATCATGAGGTCTCGGGTTCGATTCCCGGGTCGGATCAAATGTTTGTATGATCTACAAATATTTGTTTCGGAGTTTGGGTGTGTTATATCTATAATATGTATGTATTTACAAAAAAAAAGTATATATGTATTTGTATCAGTTGTCTAGTACCCCATAACACAAGCTCTGCTTATCTTGGGACTAGATGGCGTTGTGAGTTAGATGTCCGAAATATTTATTATTATTATTATTCAGTATCATTTTTATAACAATAAAATTGTATCTGTGCAAACCTTCATTTCAAGTTCAAGGCTGTGTTAAATATAAACGAATGTGATAACAAAAATCGTAACAAGCATTTGTAGTAATGAAAATTAATTGAAAACTTTAAACGATCGGTCTTGAAATGTGAATTTCGATAAAAGATAAATAGGAAACTGGGTTCTAATCTTTAGTTTCTTTTAATGCACTGTAATTGACTGCCTCGTTGGTCTAGCGGTTGGCGTGTACTACTGCTGATCATGAGGTCTCGGGTTCGATTCCCGGGTCGAACCAAATGTTTGTACGATCTACAAATATTTGTTTCGGAGTTTGGGTGTTTTCTATGTATAATATGTATGTATTTACAAAAAAAAAAGTATATATGTATTCATATCAGTTGTCTAGTACCCATAACACAAGCTCTGCTTAGCTTGGGACTAGATCGCGTTGTGTGTTAGATGTCTGAAATATAAAAAAAAAAAAAAAATTGTAAAATAAATTTAACACCATGCTGCATTTATTGAAGTTTTGATGTTTAACCGAAAATGACCTAAATCTCTACTATTAAAAATAATTGAATTATGTAGTAGACTTATTATTGAAGTCATGGAAGTACTATGAAAAACTATGTAAATACAATTTGTAGACCCGTAGACCCTCTACGAGGTTTGGCCTACGGCGTAGAGGTCTGTTTGTTAACGAGAATCGATTAACTTTCCCAAACATGATTGCTCGAGGCTCGGGTGATATTTACCGTTATGTTTATCAGCTATCGATATGATATTGGAATAGCTGTTGTAAAACGACAGTGCTCATTTTGAGAAATAGATTAGGAGAAGTATAATACCGAGATTGGCCAAAACATAACCCGTGCAAACAATTTAGTTTAAGTTAGAATGTTATTTTGACAAAATAAGAATATGATTTAATTGTTATTAAGAGTGTTTTGTATTTGTTGGAATTTATTTGATGAAATAAGACTTACTGAGTAAAATGAGCACTTTTTGTAGTACATTTTCAGAGGTATTACTACTGTTAAAAATGCGATACTATTTACGATTCTAAGAAAATGATTATAACTGAATAGATGATAACAACAGACAAATGGTTAAGTGGAGCTAGATATAGTTTGATCTAGGGCGAGATTATTATCTGGAATAAACCCTAGGTTAATTTTCAATGTGAAAAAATATTTGATGAATGTATATTCTTATATCACATAAGTATTCCAAAGCATTTTTGAAGAGGTGCTCCTCAAGAAGTGAATAAACGATTTTATTCAATCTTTTTTTTTAACGTCATAAAATGAGCTTATCAGTTTTATCTAGAGATTTGTTTCAATGTGAAGAAACGAACGATGAAATATCAAAAGCTTATTGTGCCATTAAACTATGAACTTCTCTATAAATTTCTATTATTTCCATTTATAAAATGTTAAAGAATAATTTACTATAGATATGAAATTAACACTGAGCAGCCACCAAAGTGCGATATAGACAGACATAGCACTTTGTTAAATACAATTACAAGGTTACGGCCATTATATGAATTACATTGTGGCGTGCTTTAAAGTAGTAAAAGTTGTGAACTAAATACATTTCAACAAAGAAATAAAGTGAAATTTTACGTAAAAAAAGATTAACAGACAATTAAAATAAATATTTTTATATTTAATTTAAACTCGGTTTTTTATTGATCTGATAAAGAAATGGGAAACCGATCTGCCAAAGAGATGGAGAAAAACTACGCTAGATCAAAATAGCTAAAAAACAACAGCTAGTCCTGTGTCAGAAGATAATTTGACCTGGTAACTAATGCTAGTATAATTAATTAAATAAAACCTCTTTACTTATAAGTAGCAATGTCCACACAACAAATAATACAAGTCCCTTGGAGAGGTCTAACCACGTCACAGTCCCTCTCCGCAAACTACTGCAAGTAATTATAACAGTAACTCTACACTTCCATTTAATTGAAAACGATAAATTATTTGACTGTATGAAGCGATGTAAGAGCCTTTTATGCTGCTTTTAGTACCAATTTAATCTATTTCTTATTCATCATTCAACTCTAGCTTTAGTAACTGGATAGTTCAAAGCAATATTGATTATGCAATAAGATTGCAGTGAGCGCTTTTTACACACGCTTTTATTTTTCGTCAGTTAATAGCTAAACATATACATGATTCGTCACTTTTAGAATTGTTAAACATTAATAATTCTAAAAGTGACGAAATTAAAAATCTAACTAACTTCAACAATCTTAATTTCGGTACGTAATATTGAGGTTATCATTCAAAAAATATAGAGAGATAGATAATTTTTTTGTAAGTCTATTTTTTCCCTAAAGATTTTTAACCTTTTGGGAATGATCCTGAACGAATCTGATGAAGTATTCATTCCATAAAAATTGATACGAAAACATCAACAAAAATGTACCCTAAGACCCTAAGTATAACTTTATTCAATGAAATAACCAAACAAACTGGTCCTTTCCATACGAATGTGACCTCCAAACCTCACCCTCATTACGACACATTTCCTTCTTCCATTCGGTACGATATCACAACGGGTAGGATCGATATGTAAATATGGCGAAACATTCTCCATAACAAAGTTAACTTCGGTAAACAACTTATCATTGTATAGACACGTTCGTTTAAACATCTTGTTTGAATTTCGTGCTACCATTTTGTGTGCTGCTACTATATTTGTGTGTTATCTGCATATTATTGGTATAACTTCAGTAGTTAAAAATTCCTTTTACTGTTTATTCATCTCCACTCTTAGTTCTTTTAACAGATAATTGTGCTTATTCTGTTGTTGTTTCACTGAACTAAAATTTCTATATGACTATCTTCTATTCTTTTATTTTAGTGCATCGGTTTCCAAAATATTTTTTTTGTTGTATGAATTCAGATAACATGTATTTTTAGTGTGATAAATCTGATTTTAGACAATATTTGACATTAAAAGTTTTTGTTTGACGGGACCAAACGCATTTTTAGTGATTTTTTGTTTAGTTTAGAGAGTTTTTGAACCACAGAATTTGCATTAGTATCCTTCTTCTTATAAATACAAATATAGCAAAGTTGAAAAGTTTTTTTGTTTTATAGCGTTGTTCTTTACTGTTGGTTTGCTTATTTATCAAAGAGAGATACAAAAAACACTATCACTAAAAACAATATTGTTAGATAGGTGCGTAGTAATAAGACAGCGGTTGAATGCAAACTGGTTTATTGTTCGTCCGCTCGCCGGGACGCGATATATATTCAATATAATGTAGGTAGATACATAACACTTTTCCCTCTTAAGATAAAACTATCTATCTTATGACATAAACAATAACCGTAAACCCAATGAAATAATAAGCTAGTTTTTTCGATCACAATCTATCTTAAAAGTAAGTTATAATATTTTATGATGTTAATAACAAGTGAATGAAATAGAAACTTCTAAGTAATTTCGTAAGTAGGTACCTATAGATTACAATCTTATTTATACATTTTCAGTCTTTCACGACACTGTATAGCAGCTTCCCTGCGCTGTGGTTTATCAGTATCAGCGTTAGAAGACAACAGCGGCGCTGACGAAGTCAGGCTTGTGCCTGCTCCTTCCTCCGCACTATCAAATGACTCCTCATACTCCTCCTCATCTGACTTAGTCGTCAAACCAGCCGTTGACTTAATAGGTGAACTATCCACCACTTGGCTCAGTGAATGACGTGGTTTTCTAGCGAGTATTTGGTCAATGTGTCTCTTATGCATATGACCGTCTTTTGTTGTAACGTTATACGATACAGGACCAGTTCGTTCCTTTACTACGCCCTCAGTCCACTTATTGCCAGATTTAGAATAGTTACGCATCAGTATTGGTTCGTTTTGCTCAACCACTCGCAACGGTATGTTACGGGCCCGCTGCTCCTCGGTAAGCTGACGCGCGCGCACACGCTCAGCGGCATCGGGACGCAGTAGGTCCAGTCGACCGCGCAGCCGTCTGCCTAACAGAGCGACTGCAGGTTCGCATCCCGTTGTGCCTTGTTCCGTATTTCGGTACATAAATAAAAATCGGTTCAAAGCTTTATTTATGTCCTCCCTCTCTAATTCTGCTTTCTTAAGCACTCTTTTAATGGTGCGCACCGCATTCTCCGCTGCGCCATTACTGGAAGGGTGATACGGTGGTACCAGGGTGTGTTTAACACCGTTGCTCTCTAAATATTGAGAAAATGCCGCCGATGTGAATGGCGGTCCATTGTCGCTAACAATGCGTTTTGGCAAACCGAAACGAGAAAAATGACCCCGCAAGCTGTCACAAACTGCACTAGCTGAGGTCGATTTGATTTTTTCTGCTTCGATCCATTTCGAATGCGCATCAATGATTATGAAGTAATAATGATTATTAAATGGACCGAGAAAATCTACATGAACGCGAGACCACGGTTCCGCCGGCCAAGGCCACGAGTGCAGCGGGGCTGCAGGGGGCGCTGGGCGCATCTCCCTGCACGCTACACACTCGCGCGCAACCTCTTCTATGTCTCGATCGATATTTTCCCACCAAACGTAGTTTCGTGCGACTTGTTTCATTTTGACTATGCCCGGATGACCTTCATGAATCTCTTTTAAGATACAGTTTCGTAAGGTTTTCGGGACTACAATTCGATAACCCCAAATTATACACCCCTGGTTTATGTGTAAATTGTCCCTTTTGTTATAATATTTTTTTTCAATGTTATTGTACTCATAATTAGTTGGCCACCCAAACATAATAAATCCGTAGATCTTGCTTAATACCGAGTCCTTTCCCGTTTCAGTTTTAATTTCATTAAAACTGATTGGAAAGTTTTCTTGCGCGTAATGCAGATAACTACCTTCCTCATCTTCACCTCTTAATTGCTTTTTTGACAATTCTAGAGGGAGACGTGAAAGTGTATCAGCAAAACAATTTTGTGTTGATCTTACAAACTGAATGGAAAAATCATATGCCGCCAACTTAACGGCATAACGTTGGAGTCTACTTGCAGCTGTTACTGGTAACCCTTTGTTTTTACTAAAAATGTAACTTAAAGGGCGGTGGTCGCTCCGTAATATAAAATGTCTCCC
This sequence comes from Spilosoma lubricipeda, assembly GCA_905220595.1. NCBI lineage: Eukaryota > Metazoa > Arthropoda > Insecta > Lepidoptera > Erebidae > Spilosoma > Spilosoma lubricipeda. The sequence goes on along the minus strand of HG992286.1, from coordinate 4,394,165 downwards.
GTAAAGATATGAATGGTGTTTAGTGACCCCAAATACGATGGCGAGCGCCTCTTTGTCTATCTGGGAGTAGTTAGCCTCCGCGCTGTTGAGCGTGCGCGACGCGCAGCTGACGGGCCGCTCGGCGCCGTCTGCGTGCCGCTGCGTGAGCACCGCGCCGAGCCCGTACGCGCTGCTGTCCACTGACAAAATCAGCTCCAAGCTGGGATCGTAATGCGCCAGCACAGGGGAACTGCTTAATACATTTTTTATTTTATTAAAAGCCGTATTACAATCAGCTGTCCAACTCCACTTTACATTTTTTTTCAATAAATCATACATTGGTTTCAATATGTCACTCATATTCACACAAAATTTTGAATAAAAGTTCACTAACCCTATAAAACTTTTCAGTTGAGTAACATTGGTAGGTGGGGGCGCTGCTACAATGGCTTCAATTTTTTTTAAATCAGTGTGCAGCCCAGACTTATTAATTTTGTAACCTAAATAGGTAACACTGTCCTTGAAAAACTGACACTTACTAAAGTTTATCCTCAATCCGTTCTCTTTAAGCCTTTGTAGCACCGCCCTTAAATTTGCTAGGTGAGTGGGTTTGTCTTTTCCTGTCACGCAAATATCATCAGCGAAGACCGCTGTCGAAGCCAAGCCATTTAGCGTTTCTTCCATAATTTTTTGAAAATTTTCGGGTATACATTTAATACCGAATGGAACACGCTTATAAACAAATGTACCTACGTGTGTGGTAATGGCTGTCATCGCCTGCGAGTCTTCGTGTAAAAGACATTGTTGAAATGCATTAGACAAATCTAATTTTGTGTATTGCTCACCCCCTCCCAAAATCGCAAACAGGTCTTCGATACGCGGCAGCGGGTAATGATAGTCTTTTAATAGAGGATTGATTGTGACTTTGTAATCGCCGCATAATCTAATATTACCATTTGTTTTAATTACTGGGACAATAGGCGTACCATAATCTGATCTTTCGACTTTGTATATGACGTCATCCCGCTGCAGCCGCTCGAGTTCCCTTTCAACTGATTGTCGAAGCGCTAATGGTATTGGTCGCGCTTTTATAAACCTAGGTGACTCATCTTTGAGGTATAATTTAAACTGTGACTTAAACGTACCTAAACCTTCTGCAAACACCTCAGGAAATTCATTTCGCAAGGAAGTCGCCATCGAGTCTACTTCGGTTATATTGTAGCATTCCACTATACCTAGCTTCAAATGTTTAATCCACGTTCGGCCCATTAGTGGCGGTCCTCCGTTTTCAATAATAAATAACTTCAATTTTGATTGATTTACACCATAACTAACATTGACTACAATAAAACCAAGAGTCCCGATGACGCCCCCGGTATATGACTTCAGATTTATTTGCTTTTGTTCTATAGGAATATAAGGGAAATTTCTATCATAATATTCTTTTGAAATAACAGATAACTTACTTCCGGTATCAATCTCAAATTTACATAAAACGTTCTCAACTTTTATTTTAGCGTAATATGGACCGTCACCGTTATTCCTAACTACTAAATTATAAAAATTACAACCTTCATCTTCCGAGGCCGATCCGTTCAGAAAAAACTGGTTTTTGGTTGAATATTTTGAATTTTTATTCTCACTTTTATTTTTTACACACACTGCTTTTAAATGGCCCCGTTGTCCACACACATCACAATTGTAAAACTTAAACCGACACTTGCCATCCGTATGCCCTATTTTACCACATCGGGAGCAAGCGCGCTGCGGCCGGGGCGCGCCCGCCTGCGCCCTGGAGCCCCCGGCAGCGCCCGCGCCTATCCGGTGCAAGCCGTCGTCGTGCGGCGCCGCGCCTCCAGCGCCCGCCATGGCGGCGTGGCGCTCTGCCGCCTCCAGTGCCTGAGACAGCTCCACGGCACGCTTGTAGTCCACATTCTTTTCCGCAAAGATCCTCGATCTCATGTCTTCATTGTACAAACCAGATACATATTGGTCGCGTAAGTTCTCCTCCAACTTATCCCCAAAATTACAACTTTTTGCTAGGTGTTTTAAAGATTGTAGGTAGTCGCGAACACTCTCGCCTTGACGTTGAGTTCGCTGCCTGAATATGTGCCGTTCAGCGATTTCTGATCGTTCAGGTTCCAAGTGATCTTTCACCAGTTTAACCAGTTCGGTAAATGTTTTAGATTCCGGGGTACTTGGCGAGCACAAGTCACACATTAACTCATAGCACTCCGCGCCCACTACCGTCACTAACGTAGCAACTTGAAGCGAATCACTGATGCTATTCAATGCTATAAACTGTTTCACTCTTCGAACATACGCGTCCCAATTGCTACTTTCAAAATTGTATGGTTCTATGTGTCCGATTGGCATTGTAATAATGTAATTTTTTACAAATGCACGCGCGATAATTAACAGCTCGTCGCCAGTGTTAGATAGGTGCGTAGCAATAAGACAGCGGTTGAATGCAAACTGGTTTATTGTTCGTCCGCTCGCCGGGACGCGATATATATTCAATATAATGTAGGTAGATACATAACAAATATGATATTATAAGGAAAATGCTAATGATTTGTTCAAACCGACAGTTATTTTGGCATCGCTCGTCTATTGCGTCATGTCACGTGAGTTCATCTGAGTTTTATAATCATATCAGCTGTAAAACTATCATCATTAACAAACCATAATGTACTACTGCTGGGTTCAGGTCTCTTCTCAAGAGAGGGTTAAGGCTATATGTCACCACGCTAGACGAGAGCAGCCCGTGGGGGTTTTCACAGGTAAAATTAACCGACTTCAAAAAAAGGAGGAGGTTTCTCAATTCGACCGTATATATATTTTTTTTTTTTTTTTTTTTATGTGTGTTCGGGCATAACTTCGTCATTTATGTACCGATTTTGATGATTCTTTTTTTAATGGAAAGGAGATGTCCAGACGGTGGTACCATGATAAGGACATTGATATCTGATGATGGCATCCACGAGAATTCGAGTCGAAACTTGAAGTCGGTTTTATTTTTGTTAAAATTGTACTTGTTGTTTAGAAATTTTACATCTATGGGCTGAAATAAATAATGAATAATTTTATTATAGATCGTTCTTTATCCAAAGTTAGAAATAAGAATAAATAATCCGGGAAAGTAATTAAACAAAACATTTTACAAGTACCCTATTCAAACTGAGGGTAACTCTTGACTTGTCTTATTCTAAGTTTAGCTGCCCAATGGAATAAATAGATACTAATAGGATAATAATTCACTGTCTGTGTTCCGAAATTAACACTTATCTGTTTTCAGAATTTACCTGCGATAAGCACGTATATAGTTATTTCTGTCTAATATAATTAAATTAGTCATTTCATTATATTTCGGTAATAAAAGAGTAATGTAAGATGAAGCGTTGAGGCCGTAGGAAGCTATTGCACAGGATTGTTTGTAGTGTAGAGACTTGGGGATAGGGTGTCCAAGCGTAGATGAATAAAGGGGTACCTAAGTAGTGAAAATTTAACTTTAGTAAATAACTTTAAAAATGATTTAATCTCTAATCGGCGAAATGTATGTACGCGCATAACTTCCAATCAACTGCACCAAATTAAATACTTATTTTTTTATGTGTTCGTTACTTTTTGGACAAGGTTTGTATATAAGAAATAATACAATAATATATAAAGCTGAAGAGTTTGTTTGTTTGTTTGTTTGTTTATTTGTTTGTTTGTTTGTTTGAACGCGCTATTCTTAGGAACCGCAGGTCCTATTTGAAAAAATATATATATTATATAGATATTTAATTTTAAGTTAAGATTTTTACTTTTATGTTAAAATTATTTGTTAATCCTCACCCATAATTCACTCCTATAGACGATAAGAACTCGAACGTGACTACTGCTTACAGACCTTATTCATTTTCTTTTAAAAGCTTTTTATCGAAGAACATGTATTAAGACCTTTGTAGATTTATAATAAACTAGCTGAACCGGCCAACTAGGTACCGCCATTTTTACATATCCGTCTCAGCTTCTCACAGGCAGTGTACAGTCGCGGACAATAAAAATGACTTTTCCCGTTATATTTTACTAGCCGACCCACGCAACCTCGTTTGCGTCTCCTATTGCCCGTAGCGTGACAATGTTCCCCCGTTTATGTAACATTCTTCATTGATACTCCGCTCCTGTAGGTCATAGCGTGATGATATATAGCCTATAGCCTTCTTCGATAATTGGGCTATCTAACACCGAAATAATTTTTCAAATAGGACCTGCGGTTCCTAAGAATAGCGCGTTCAAACAAACAAACAAACAAACTCTTCAGCTTTATATATTAGTAAAGATTATAGATAAGTACAAACTCTGAAGTAACTCGTAAGAAAGTATAAACCTAAATGTTTCTTTCCAATATAACGCTCTCGCTCGCTCTCGCTATTACTGTACTCAATGTAGGTAAAACAAACAAAAGTGCCACATTGTAAGACGACACGATATAGTACACGTCACGACAGTATATAGTATGTCTTGACTATCTATACCACACGATATTGTTCAAGACACTCCGTTTGTAGTGTACGTAAACAATACAATACAATTTACAATATCTTTAAACTTCGCTAACAACCTCGAAGTAAATATTTAATAAATGCTTTTATTGTTTCAGGTAAGCTGATTTGATCTTCAAGGTTTATTATTTCACATTATTGCACATACAGGGTGACATTCTAAGGAGGAGTTCAATAAAATAAATTTAAAGTAATGAAACATAAGAACTATGATTTAATTGAAACAAAAACTGTCGTGACTTGTATTTTAATTCAAGAAGAATGTTGACCTCTAGAGGGGAGGAAGGGAGGGGACTGCATTGAGATTAGCAGGCTCTCGAGCTGTAGGTGTCCACAGACGGCATTAATAGTCACTAATTACAAGATTAACTTTATTCTCGTTTGCTATACCATACTGAAAAAATCTAATATTTCTTCTTTTCTGAAAGTTTTCAATGAAATAGTTTCAGAACGTGATGAAATCGGACGTTTAACTCACCTTGCTAAATCTGCAGTATTTTAATAAAATCCATAGAGGTCGCTGCGGTCCATCTACTGAAAAATATCTAACACATTATTTAGGACACCTACAGCCGGTTGGAATATAGTTCTTTTGAGTATTTTTTTAACGACTTCAAAAAAGGAGGAGGTTCCCAATTCGATTTTATTGTTTAATTAATTGATACTTTCTATATGGTTCACATTTCCGGATTGCATGTTTTAGCTGAAGTTTTCCACTACGAATCAATTAAAATGTAATATATTGTTTTAAACTTTCATGGTCAGTAACATTAAAATAGGAATCTGCGGGATTACGCCATGATCACGGAGTAACTGTTACTCCGTGATCATGGCGCTTGCAACAGCCCCGAATTATCGGATAGTCACAAACAAAAAGGTACATGGTAGCAATCCCGCAGATTCCTATTTTAAAATTAAAATGAAAGTCTGTGGAGGGAATATTGAATTCATTGGTTTTTTTTTCTTCATTTGTAATGTTTACAAAGATGTAACTCTCTGCCGAATTTACTCTTCAAAATGTTCTTCGGCAGCATATATTAACTAGATTTCAACTAAATTAATGCGTGGGAAAATCTTGCTTTGGCGCATGTGGGCTGGTTCGACTCACGACAAACCATTGCTAAGCATTTCTCCTATTCCATACTACCTTGTGGTGGAGCACTAACTAGAAACTTATTTGCAAATCTTCAGTTACAAGTGAACATAAGCAGCGAAGCAGCTATACTTACTATCTACTAGATGATCTTTGTCTGCTAGCTAGAGCTTAGATTAGAGCCTTGAATTCTGATGAAATATATCAAAATGGATGTTTATCCCATGTCCTTGTTCTTTGTATCGTCCAAGGTTTTTTCATCGAATTCATTAAATGCGAGAAGGCGAAACCGGTTAGTTGTAAACTTAATTAAAGTAGTGAAATAAGTACCAATGAGTTTGATTCTAGAATGAGTTGAAACAAGATCCATCATGTGCCGACAATCGAGAGTATAAATTACATATCTCCTTGTTCCTACTTCATCGATAAATTATGCAGTAAATTAATACACTTTTGTAGCTAAAACGTGCCTTCTTAACGTTTAAGGAAATTCTTACTCTAATGAGTCTATAACGCTGCCTTAATTGGTAGTCAGTATATTTTAATTAAGCGTTTATGGCTTCATTTATTAACGTTGTCTTAAGAATTTCATTGTGAACATATTAATATAAATTAAGTACTCTGTTGATAGAAACAGATTACGATTTTCCTTATGATTAATTAACTTTATCTTTACGACGTGCTTCGGTTAAACATAGGGACGAAATTAATAAAGAAACGAAAGAAGTTTACTCCGATATTTGTTTCACAGAAAACCCTTTTTACTAATAATAGTCCGAATTGATGACGAATGAATTCTAATGTATCACCATCGTCATTTCAACCTACGGTTGGTATACGTTACTTTTTCTCATATGTCTCCTTTAATAACTTGTCGAGAATACCATTTCGTAACGTTCTACACCTATTGTTGACTACGTTGCCTGTCTAGGTGGCGCAATAGTAGCGATTGCTGTGTTGAGGTCTCAGGTTTGATTCCCGCGTCGGACCAAATGTTTGTGTGATCTTCAATTATTTGTTTTGGAGTTTGGGTATTTTCTATGTATAATATGTATGTATTTACAAAAAAAAAGTCTAAATGTATTTATATCAGTTGTCTAGTACCCATAACACAAGCTCTGTTAGCTTGGGATTAGACTACATTATGTGTTAGATGTCCGAAATATTAATTTATTTATTATTTTCAACCAGCAATCAATTGACAAGATTAATTTTCAATCTTCATCTTTTTATCTTAACCGAGGATGTCCATTGTGGCACTATTGAACATTTCCGCACAGGCAGTATTGGCTATTTCTTCTGCTGGTTTCTGTCTAGTACACTGCTAATTTGAGAGTCTTAATTTTTCAATGCACAGTTATCAGAATTTAAAGTAGTAATATTCAATACTGTTCTTTTGTATAACACGACAATTGCATTTACGTAACTTTGTAATTGACTCGGTATCTATTTCTTTGGTGCTTACAGATTTTATGCAAATTTTTGTGGTATTTTGTGGTCTTATGAATAAGAAAAGAAAGCTTAAAAAAACTCGCATTTGAATTTATTATGTGCCATGTAAAGAGTATTGGGACATAATCGCCCTTCAAAGTTATTGCTAAAAACAGAATGGGATGCCGTCACAACCTACACGATAATTTATTTTTAGCTGAACCCAATAATAGAGATATTAAAAAAAAACCCTTTTGTCTTTGATTTGTTTTAGAGCAGTGGAATCATCATGCAAGGCTCTCATAACTTTTTTTTCAATAAGATTGGACATTTTCTTTTTCGAGAATCGCTCATAGTCCAGTTGCACTCGGTGATTAGAAACAATCACCGACGGTAAGCAACGACGGCGTGGCAAGATCCTGAATGGGTGACCACTGGTGGCATGATATATGAGCATCTCCGTGATTCGGAGGTCACGTTAAGCAGTCGGTCTCGGTTGTTATCGTAGAATAACAGTCATGAAGTTTAGTTGTAGGCCTCTGAGCGGCTAAAAAACATCCAACAACAAGATTACGTAGCCACAACATTGTCTTGACAGACCCTAACTCGCACTTGGCCAGCATGGGGATCTATAGCCTTAACCCTCTCCTGAGAGGAGACTCGAGCCCAGCAGTGGGATGTTAGGGGTTGTTGATGAAATATACAGTTCGTTGTCCATTCATACTAAACATTCAGTGACTGCCTCGTTGGTCTCGCGGTTGGCGTGAGCGACTGCCGATCATGAGGTCTCGGGTTCGATTCCCGGGTCGGATCAAATGTTTGTATGATCTACAAATATTTGTTTCGGAGTTTGGGTGTGTTATATCTATAATATGTATGTATTTACAAAAAAAAAGTATATATGTATTTGTATCAGTTGTCTAGTACCCCATAACACAAGCTCTGCTTATCTTGGGACTAGATGGCGTTGTGAGTTAGATGTCCGAAATATTTATTATTATTATTATTCAGTATCATTTTTATAACAATAAAATTGTATCTGTGCAAACCTTCATTTCAAGTTCAAGGCTGTGTTAAATATAAACGAATGTGATAACAAAAATCGTAACAAGCATTTGTAGTAATGAAAATTAATTGAAAACTTTAAACGATCGGTCTTGAAATGTGAATTTCGATAAAAGATAAATAGGAAACTGGGTTCTAATCTTTAGTTTCTTTTAATGCACTGTAATTGACTGCCTCGTTGGTCTAGCGGTTGGCGTGTACTACTGCTGATCATGAGGTCTCGGGTTCGATTCCCGGGTCGAACCAAATGTTTGTACGATCTACAAATATTTGTTTCGGAGTTTGGGTGTTTTCTATGTATAATATGTATGTATTTACAAAAAAAAAAGTATATATGTATTCATATCAGTTGTCTAGTACCCATAACACAAGCTCTGCTTAGCTTGGGACTAGATCGCGTTGTGTGTTAGATGTCTGAAATATAAAAAAAAAAAAAAAATTGTAAAATAAATTTAACACCATGCTGCATTTATTGAAGTTTTGATGTTTAACCGAAAATGACCTAAATCTCTACTATTAAAAATAATTGAATTATGTAGTAGACTTATTATTGAAGTCATGGAAGTACTATGAAAAACTATGTAAATACAATTTGTAGACCCGTAGACCCTCTACGAGGTTTGGCCTACGGCGTAGAGGTCTGTTTGTTAACGAGAATCGATTAACTTTCCCAAACATGATTGCTCGAGGCTCGGGTGATATTTACCGTTATGTTTATCAGCTATCGATATGATATTGGAATAGCTGTTGTAAAACGACAGTGCTCATTTTGAGAAATAGATTAGGAGAAGTATAATACCGAGATTGGCCAAAACATAACCCGTGCAAACAATTTAGTTTAAGTTAGAATGTTATTTTGACAAAATAAGAATATGATTTAATTGTTATTAAGAGTGTTTTGTATTTGTTGGAATTTATTTGATGAAATAAGACTTACTGAGTAAAATGAGCACTTTTTGTAGTACATTTTCAGAGGTATTACTACTGTTAAAAATGCGATACTATTTACGATTCTAAGAAAATGATTATAACTGAATAGATGATAACAACAGACAAATGGTTAAGTGGAGCTAGATATAGTTTGATCTAGGGCGAGATTATTATCTGGAATAAACCCTAGGTTAATTTTCAATGTGAAAAAATATTTGATGAATGTATATTCTTATATCACATAAGTATTCCAAAGCATTTTTGAAGAGGTGCTCCTCAAGAAGTGAATAAACGATTTTATTCAATCTTTTTTTTTAACGTCATAAAATGAGCTTATCAGTTTTATCTAGAGATTTGTTTCAATGTGAAGAAACGAACGATGAAATATCAAAAGCTTATTGTGCCATTAAACTATGAACTTCTCTATAAATTTCTATTATTTCCATTTATAAAATGTTAAAGAATAATTTACTATAGATATGAAATTAACACTGAGCAGCCACCAAAGTGCGATATAGACAGACATAGCACTTTGTTAAATACAATTACAAGGTTACGGCCATTATATGAATTACATTGTGGCGTGCTTTAAAGTAGTAAAAGTTGTGAACTAAATACATTTCAACAAAGAAATAAAGTGAAATTTTACGTAAAAAAAGATTAACAGACAATTAAAATAAATATTTTTATATTTAATTTAAACTCGGTTTTTTATTGATCTGATAAAGAAATGGGAAACCGATCTGCCAAAGAGATGGAGAAAAACTACGCTAGATCAAAATAGCTAAAAAACAACAGCTAGTCCTGTGTCAGAAGATAATTTGACCTGGTAACTAATGCTAGTATAATTAATTAAATAAAACCTCTTTACTTATAAGTAGCAATGTCCACACAACAAATAATACAAGTCCCTTGGAGAGGTCTAACCACGTCACAGTCCCTCTCCGCAAACTACTGCAAGTAATTATAACAGTAACTCTACACTTCCATTTAATTGAAAACGATAAATTATTTGACTGTATGAAGCGATGTAAGAGCCTTTTATGCTGCTTTTAGTACCAATTTAATCTATTTCTTATTCATCATTCAACTCTAGCTTTAGTAACTGGATAGTTCAAAGCAATATTGATTATGCAATAAGATTGCAGTGAGCGCTTTTTACACACGCTTTTATTTTTCGTCAGTTAATAGCTAAACATATACATGATTCGTCACTTTTAGAATTGTTAAACATTAATAATTCTAAAAGTGACGAAATTAAAAATCTAACTAACTTCAACAATCTTAATTTCGGTACGTAATATTGAGGTTATCATTCAAAAAATATAGAGAGATAGATAATTTTTTTGTAAGTCTATTTTTTCCCTAAAGATTTTTAACCTTTTGGGAATGATCCTGAACGAATCTGATGAAGTATTCATTCCATAAAAATTGATACGAAAACATCAACAAAAATGTACCCTAAGACCCTAAGTATAACTTTATTCAATGAAATAACCAAACAAACTGGTCCTTTCCATACGAATGTGACCTCCAAACCTCACCCTCATTACGACACATTTCCTTCTTCCATTCGGTACGATATCACAACGGGTAGGATCGATATGTAAATATGGCGAAACATTCTCCATAACAAAGTTAACTTCGGTAAACAACTTATCATTGTATAGACACGTTCGTTTAAACATCTTGTTTGAATTTCGTGCTACCATTTTGTGTGCTGCTACTATATTTGTGTGTTATCTGCATATTATTGGTATAACTTCAGTAGTTAAAAATTCCTTTTACTGTTTATTCATCTCCACTCTTAGTTCTTTTAACAGATAATTGTGCTTATTCTGTTGTTGTTTCACTGAACTAAAATTTCTATATGACTATCTTCTATTCTTTTATTTTAGTGCATCGGTTTCCAAAATATTTTTTTTGTTGTATGAATTCAGATAACATGTATTTTTAGTGTGATAAATCTGATTTTAGACAATATTTGACATTAAAAGTTTTTGTTTGACGGGACCAAACGCATTTTTAGTGATTTTTTGTTTAGTTTAGAGAGTTTTTGAACCACAGAATTTGCATTAGTATCCTTCTTCTTATAAATACAAATATAGCAAAGTTGAAAAGTTTTTTTGTTTTATAGCGTTGTTCTTTACTGTTGGTTTGCTTATTTATCAAAGAGAGATACAAAAAACACTATCACTAAAAACAATATTGTTAGATAGGTGCGTAGCAATAAGACAGCGGTTGAATGCAAACTGGTTTATTGTTCGTCCGCTCGCCGGGACGCGATATATATTCAATATAATGTAGGTAGATACATAACACTTTTCCCTCTTAAGATAAAACTATCTATCTTATGACATAAACAATAACCGTAAACCCAATGAAATAATAAGCTAGTTTTTTCGATCACAATCTATCTTAAAAGTAAGTTATAATATTTTATGATGTTAATAACAAGTGAATGAAATAGAAACTTCTAAGTAATTTCGTAAGTAGGTACCTATAGATTACAATCTTATTTATACATTTTCAGTCTTTCACGACACTGTATAGCAGCTTCCCTGCGCTGTGGTTTATCAGTATCAGCGTTAGAAGACAACAGCGGCGCTGACGAAGTCAGGCTTGTGCCTGCTCCTTCCTCCGCACTATCAAATGACTCCTCATACTCCTCCTCATCTGACTTAGTCGTCAAACCAGCCGTTGACTTAATAGGTGAACTATCCACCACTTGGCTCAGTGAATGACGTGGTTTTCTAGCGAGTATTTGGTCAATGTGTCTCTTATGCATATGACCGTCTTTTGTTGTAACGTTATACGATACAGGACCAGTTCGTTCCTTTACTACGCCCTCAGTCCACTTATTGCCAGATTTAGAATAGTTACGCATCAGTATTGGTTCGTTTTGCTCAACCACTCGCAACGGTATGTTACGGGCCCGCTGCTCCTCGGTAAGCTGACGCGCGCGCACACGCTCAGCGGCATCGGGACGCAGTAGGTCCAGTCGACCGCGCAGCCGTCTGCCTAACAGAGCGACTGCAGGTTCGCATCCCGTTGTGCCTTGTTCCGTATTTCGGTACATAAATAAAAATCGGTTCAAAGCTTTATTTATGTCCTCCCTCTCTAATTCTGCTTTCTTAAGCACTCTTTTAATGGTGCGCACCGCATTCTCCGCTGCGCCATTACTGGAAGGGTGATACGGTGGTACCAGGGTGTGTTTAACACCGTTGCTCTCTAAATATTGAGAAAATGCCGCCGATGTGAATGGCGGTCCATTGTCGCTAACAATGCGTTTTGGCAAACCGAAACGAGAAAAATGACCCCGCAAGCTGTCACAAACTGCACTAGCTGAGGTCGATTTGATTTTTTCTGCTTCGAACCATTTCGAATGCGCATCAATGATTATGAAGTAATAATGATTATTAAATGGACCGAGAAAATCTACATGAACGCGAGACCACGGTTCCGCCGGCCAAGGCCACGAGTGCAGCGGGGCTGCAGGGGGCGCTGGGCGCATCTCCCTGCACGCTACACACTCGCGCGCAACCTCTTCTATGTCTCGATCGATATTTTCCCACCAAACGTAGTTTCGTGCGACTTGTTTCATTTTGACTATGCCCGGATGACCTTCATGAATCTCTTTTAAGATACAGTTTCGTAAGGTTTTCGGGACTACAATTCGATAACCCCAAATTATACACCCCTGGTTTATGTGTAAATTGTCCCTTTTGTTATAATATTTTTTTTCAATGTTATTGTACTCATAATTAGTTGGCCACCCAAACATAATAAATCCGTAGATCTTGCTTAATACCGAGTCCTTTCCCGTTTCAGTTTTAATTTCATTAAAACTGATTGGAAAGTTTTCTTGCGCGTAATGCAGATAACTACCTTCCTCATCTTCACCTCTTAATTGCTTTTTTGACAATTCTAGAGGGAGACGTGAAAGTGTATCAGCAAAACAATTTTGTGTTGATCTTACAAACTGAATGGAAAAATCATATGCCGCCAACTTAACGGCATAACGTTGGAGTCTACTTGCAGCTGTTACTGGTAACCCTTTGTTTTTACTAAAAATGTAACTTAAAGGGCGGTGGTCGCTCCGTAATATAAAATGTCTCCCGTAAAGATATGAATGGTGTTTAGTGACCCCAAATACGATGGCGAGCGCCTCTTTGTCTATCTGGGAGTAGTTAGCCTCCGCGCTGTTGAGCGTGCGCGACGCGCAGCTGACGGGCCGCTCGGCGCCGTCTGCGTGCCGCTGCGTGAGCACCGCGCCGAGCCCGTACGCGCTGCTGTCCACTGACAAAATCAGCTCCAAGCTGGGATCGTAATGCGCCAGCACAGGGGAACTGCTTAATACATTTTTTATTTTATTAAAAGCCGTATTACAATCAGCTGTCCAACTCCACTTTACATTTTTTTTCAATAAATCATACATTGGTTTCAATATGTCACTCATATTCACACAAAATTTTGAATAAAAGTTCACTAACCCTATAAAACTTTTCAGTTGAGTAACATTGGTAGGTGGGGGCGCTGCTACAATGGCTTCAATTTTTTTTAAATCAGTGTGCAGCCCAGACTTATTAATTTTGTAACCTAAATAGGTAACACTGTCCTTGAAAAACTGACACTTACTAAAGTTTATCCTCAATCCGTTCTCTTTAAGCCTTTGTAGCACCGCCCTTAAATTTGCTAGGTGAGTGGGTTTGTCTTTTCCTGTCACGCAAATATCATCAGCGAAGACCGCTGTCGAAGCCAAGCCATTTAGCGTTTCTTCCATAATTTTTTGAAAATTTTCGGGTATACATTTAATACCGAATGGAACACGCTTATAAACAAATGTACCTACGTGTGTGGTAATGGCTGTCATCGCCTGCGAGTCTTCGTGTAAAAGACATTGTTGAAATGCATTAGACAAATCTAATTTTGTGTATTGCTCACCCCCTCCCAAAATCGCAAACAGGTCTTCGATACGCGGCAGCGGGTAATGATAGTCTTTTAATAGAGGATTGATTGTGACTTTGTAATCGCCGCATAATCTAATATTACCATTTGTTTTAATTACTGGGACAATAGGCGTACCATAATCTGATCTTTCGACTTTGTATATGACGTCATCCCGCTGCAGCCGCTCGAGTTCCCTTTCAACTGATTGTCGAAGCGCTAATGGTATTGGTCGCGCTTTTATAAACCTAGGTGACTCATCTTTGAGGTATAATTTAAACTGTGACTTAAACGTACCTAAACCTTCTGCAAACACCTCAGGAAATTCATTTCGCAAGGAAGTCGCCATCGAGTCTACTTCGGTTATATTGTAGCATTCCACTATACCTAGCTTCAAATGTTTAATCCACGTTCGGCCCATTAGTGGCGGTCCTCCGTTTTCAATAATAAATAACTTCAATTTTGATTGATTTACACCATAACTAACATTGACTACAATAAAACCAAGAGTCCCGATGACGCCCCCGGTATATGACTTCAGATTTATTTGCTTTTGTTCTATAGGAATATAAGGGAAATTTCTATCATAATATTCTTTTGAAATAACAGATAACTTACTTCCGGTATCAATCTCAAATTTACATAAAACGTTCTCAACTTTTATTTTAGCGTAATATGGACCGTCACCGTTATTCCTAACTACTAAATTATAAAAATTACAACCTTCATCTTCCGAGGCCGATCCGTTCAGAAAAAACTGGTTTTTGGTTGAATATTTTGAATTTTTATTCTCACTTTTATTTTTTACACACACTGCTTTTAAATGGCCCCGTTGTCCACACACATCACAATTGTAAAACTTAAACCGACACTTGCCATCCGTATGCCCTATTTTACCACATCGGGAGCAAGCGCGCTGCGGCCGGGGCGCGCCCGCCTGCGCCCTGGAGCCCCCGGCAGCGCCCGCGCCTATCCGGTGCAAGCCGTCGTCGTGCGGCGCCGCGCCTCCAGCGCCCGCCATGGCGGCGTGGCGCTCTGCCGCCTCCAGTGCCTGAGACAGCTCCACGGCACGCTTGTAGTCCACATTCTTTTCCGCAAAGATCCTCGATCTCATGTCTTCATTGTACAAACCAGATACATATTGGTCGCGTAAGTTCTCCTCCAACTTATCCCCAAAATTACAACTTTTTGCTAGGTGTTTTAAAGATTGTAGGTAGTCGCGAACACTCTCGCCTTGACGTTGAGTTCGCTGCCTGAATATGTGCCGTTCAGCGATTTCTGATCGTTCAGGTTCCAAGTGATCTTTCACCAGTTTAACCAGTTCGGTAAATGTTTTAGATTCCGGGGTACTTGGCGAGCACAAGTCACACATTAACTCATAGCACTCCGCGCCCACTACCGTCACTAACGTAGCAACTTGAAGCGAATCACTGATGCTATTCAATGCTATAAACTGTTTCACTCTTCGAACATACGCGTCCCAATTGCTACTTTCAAAATTGTATGGTTCTATGTGTCCGATTGGCATTGTAATAATGTAATTTTTTACAAATGCACGCGCGATAATTAACAGCTCGTCGCCAGTGTTAGATAGGTGCGTAGCAATAAGACAGCGGTTGAATGCAAACTGGTTTATTGTTCGTCCGCTCGCCGGGACGCGATATATATTCAATATAATGTAGGTAGATACATAACAAATATGATATTATAAGGAAAATGCTAATGATTTGTTCAAACCGACAGTTATTTTGGCATCGCTCGTCTATTGCGTCATGTCACGTGAGTTCATCTGAGTTTTATAATCATACTAGCTGAACCCCGCAGTGTTACCCGCGGTTATTGTTGTACCGCGAGTAACGCCGCGGGGCAAAGTTAGTCTAAAAAAGTAGCCTAAGTTACTCCCTGGATCATCAGCTACCTGCCAGTGAAAGTCCCGTCAAAATCCGTCCACCCGTTCCAGAGATTACCCGGAACAAACAGACAGACAGACAGACAGACAGACAGACAGACAGACAGACAGACAGACAGACAAAATTTTTTTTAACTACGGTTTTGGTATATGTACCGTGTATACATACATATGCATTTAGTAAAAAGCGGTTATTTTAATATTACAAACAGACACTCCAATTTTATTTTATAATAATCATATCAGCTGTAAAACTATCATCATTAACAAACCATAATGTACCACTGCTGGGTTCAGGTCTCTTCTCAAGAGAGGGTTAAGGCTATATGTCACCACGCTAGACGAGAGCAGCCCGTGGGGGTTTTCACAGGTAAAAAAAATAATCCCCATTTGCCAGTGCAAGACAACGTTGTGGCTAGGTAATCTTGTCGTCGGATGTTTTCAATGCTTCCTAAAGGCCTCCAACTCAGTTTGGCGACTGTTATCCTATGATGAAAACCAGAACCGATGCTTAACGTGACCTCGTTGTTTAACCTTGGAGATTTTTTTTAAATATCAAGTGCAACTGGGCCATAAGTGCCTCTGTAAAAAAGTTATAGAGTAAAAACTATAAAAAAGTAAATATATGGCTCACTTTTTTGTATTTATCTGTTTACTTATTCATGCCCTTTTATGGAATGGAATATGCAAAAGTGTAATACATCTACGTTTCTCCTTTAAAATTCCATAAGATGTGCTTGTTGCTGTTTTATGGGTAAGTTTTAAGGTTTCATTCAAGTAGCGAGAATTACGTTATAGAAAATTCTAATATAAATTAATAGTGAAGGGCAGGGGTTAGCAATCCTCGATTTTTCTCCCTTGTCACACGTTTTTTGTACGGAGTTGCGGAATAATGTATTAGAAGAGGTATTGAAATTGTATGGACCCGATGCCAGTACTTATACACACATGCAAACACATTCCGTATATATATATATATATATATATATATATATATATATTTTAAAACAAATTAGTAGGTTATCTATATTTTTATTAAATATATAGTGATGCACATATGATACCTATTTATAAAAGTAGATCAACAATTTTCCTCGGTCTCTCAGTTCAATAAATAGAATGTTAGTATCAATTTCTTTCAACCCCAAAGCAGTTTCGATAAACTAGCCAACGTAGTGGGCCCATCTGTTTTACTAATGGCTCCGTTATTGCTTTAAGTGTCAATTATACTGGACGAATTGCATTGAATTGATTCCTTGCATTCGTGATCATTATGTTGAGTTTAAAGTTGTTTACAAATACGGGTAGGTTCGATAGTAATTTGTGTTGCAGGTAATAGTAGTTCTCAAATTCCTTGTGCATCAACATTATCGGCCTATCGCAGTTCACTGAATGACATAAGCCTCTGCTTACAAAGCAAGTTTTAGCCTACTACCACTCGAAACTCTACTACCATTCGAAATACAAAAAGTAATAATAAAATAATAATAATAATAAATATTTCGGACATCTAACACACAACGCCATCTAGTCCCAAACTAAGCAAAGCTTGTATTATGGGTACTAGACAACTGATATGAATACTTATATACTTTTTTTTTGTAAACACATACATATTATATCATTTCAATCAATCATTTTAATATATACGTGGAAGAGCCACGCTTCCGCTCGACCGAAGTGATTCCACGGTCTTACAGAAAACCACAGAAAACCGGTGTAAGATAGCGCTTGCAATGTGTTTCACCGAGTGAGTGAGTGGTGCTTGCGGGTATCCATGGGCGGCAGTAAATGGTTACCATCAGATGATGCGTTTGCTCGTTTGCCCGTTATAACATAAAAATAATCTATACAAATAAATAAAATTAGAGTGTCTGCTTGTAATATTAAAATAACCGCTTTTTATTTAATGCATATGTATGTATATACGATACATATACCAAAAATGTAGTGAAAAAAATTTTTGTCTGTCTGTCTGTTTGTTCCGGGTAATCTCTGGAACGGCTGGACGGATTGTGACGGGACTTTCACTGGCAGGTGGCTGATGACCCGGGGAGTAACTTAGGCTACTTTTTTTTAGACTAACGTTGTCCCGCGGCGTTACTCGCGGTACAACAATAACCGCGGGTTTCAGCTAGTTGAAAATATTAACGAAGGACCAGATATTATATTTCCCCAAAGTTTTAGCGTCACGTTTCCCTGAAGTTACAAGAAGTATACTGAACCAAAACGTTGCACAGATAAAACACGAGTGTGCAGGAAAGTGCTTCAAGTCCGTCCGATAAGCAAGCACTTATCTAACGAGACGCTTTAATGCTTTGAACGAGGGAGAAGGTAATGCGAGCACCTTTTACTAATACATAAAGTAGACGACTATAACGATGATGTTATTTTATTGTTATTAGTTAAAAGGTTAGTTTAGTTAAAATACTAAGCAAAACATTTGAACAGCGTTAATGTCTAGTTGTTCGAATTTATCAAAATAAAATTGACTTCATCTCTCACCGTTCTATTTCGATTTAAATGTTTTTTGTTAGTGACTTTAAATAAATAAATAAAATATCAAAAGGTTTTAAAGATATGAGATCTGGCCAGTAAAACCTTCTTTCTAAGTAGAGTAGTCTTTATATGTCCGGCAGTGGACTGTCAAAAGCTGTTTATAGATGGTTCAAGTTATATTTATATTATTAAATGAAATTTCAAAATATTTTAAAATTCAATCGCAGACCGATTTATATTTAGAACTAGCTGTTCCCGCTACTTTGTACACGTGACTTTTCAGCGTTCAAAACTTCCCTGGCTACGACAAACATTTCAAAACCAAAATCAGCTAAATTGGCGCAACCGTTTTCGAGATTTAGCGAGACAAACGAACAGTAATTGATTTTTATATATAATAAGATGTGTGAACAGATGATGTTGTAATTTGTGTTACAAACGAAAACAAACTCTAGTCCTTAGCTGGACTCTTCACAACTAAAGTAATATAATACTAAAAACTTTTTAGCAGCTAAGATATACATATAAAAGCAATCCCTTTAATCTACCGCAACGACATCTAGATTTAAAAGCTGTATTTTGATGTTATATTTCTAAAAGCTTTTTGCTGTATGTTTAAAATTACAAAGTATGTTAGAATATAATAATATCTCAAGGAGATGTTCGACGATGCTGTGTTTCAACTTCTTGAAACGCTGAACCTGTAAGCAATGTATAAGAGAGACCACCGGATTCCCATAACCCAAACCTCCTCCCCCTATCTCCCCTCCCTATCCCTCAAACGCCGACAACGCACTTGTATGCCTCTGGTGTTTGCAGGTGTCCATGGGCGGCGGGGTCGTTGGGTCGTTTGCCCGACCACACATTCATATTCATTTTCCAACGTAAAGTCTTTCAATTTAGACTGCACGGTTGACTTAGTGGTCTAAGCGGTCGCCACGCCTCTTTCTACTATAGGTGCCGGCATGTTACTTGAACAAACTTCGGGGTGGTTCGGTAAGTTGGCGCATAGTTCACTAATCCAACAAATCAAAACAAAGGAAATCGAAGTGTAGTCGACTTACGCACCAATCGCTTGGTCAAAACATCGCCCCGTGTCCCTCTATCACCAAAGGGACCTAAGAAACTACTTTCGGCGCATGGCCAAGTAAGCTGCCGGCACTTATACGCCAAGTGTTGTAGGCTTAAATCTCACGTGGGACAGCATTTTGTGTGAGCCACAAATTGTTATTATGAGTCTGGGTCTTCTATGTGTCCGTTGCTGTTTCATGTTTGTTCGAAAAGTTTACCACTGCATGCAGTAACAGAAAAAAGATTGAGACCATTAATAGAAAAAAACATTACACGATAAAAATAGCAATGTTTTCTGTACTACTGTATGGTTAATACCTGTAGCTATAAATTAAAACTGAAGAACATTTTAAGTCGACTTACGGCTACTGAATTTACTCTTGTAAGCAAACTAACTCTAATAAGAAATTTATGGTAATAATGTAATTTACAAAGGTGCCTCACGACTGTCGGTTGGCCGCATTTCACACCTTGCTCAGTTTGAAACTATTTCCATAATACTCTCTACAATTTAACCACCGCATAAGTTGTGAGATAAACTGACCAAAATTGGAACTTTAAAGGATTATATTCAGTCCAGATCTTTGTAAAATAAGTAGATATAATATACAGAAAGGATTCTAAGCTTTTGTATTAACTGACAATGAAATAATATAATACACACAGAGGAACCTGTAATGACAGAATTCGTGCAGAATAATCTCAATAGGCCGAGTCACCATGCTGCATTATTGCATTGTCTGTATTCGCAATAAGCATAGTGACCACCTCTCTTGAATTATGCTCATGCCTTCCATCAGGCAGAGGAAAGTCACATTTTTTTTTTTTTTTTTTTTTTTTTTAATATAAACACCTCCAATGTTTATATTTTGGAGTCCTTACTAGTCTATTCCATTCATACTAGTTCTCGCTTGTTTGCTTCTCGCACTAGCATGCCTCATACTGGTTCTTTCTTTCACATTTGCCTATCATGCCATACAGGTGGGATGCCTGCTAATCTTATACTATCTATATGTTTATCTTTATTTTTAAATCTAAGTTTTATACGGGAAAAGAATTTGGACACGATTTTTTATTTTACATTGATGACTTTTTTATAGTCACTTAGAGCTACTTATTCTTTTACATTTTTGTTTACATTGATGATTTACTATTTAGTACTTAGAGCTATACATTTTATTCCTTATTCTATTACATTTGCCAAAAATCTAATTCTATTACATTTTCCATTACACTAATTATACTACGATTACATTTTACTTAATTACTACTTTATAACTACTTTTATTTTGTATTCTTATTGTTTAGTTTTACACATATCTTTTACTGTAATAATTCTTACAATATCTTATTTGCTATTTGTTATGATCTTACATTAATAATGTTACATTATTTGTGATCATACAATTTAGTTTACTTTGTTTCTCTTATTTACTATTTTTATTATATTAGTACAGTATTTTAAGAAATTTTCTCTATATTTGCTATCTATTATTTGACTCAGGTTAGTTGTAGTAATTTTTTGTTGTGACTCTTGCTCTATATCGTATCTTTGTCTGTCAAAAGTGGGACACTCAATTATCAGGTGGGGGACCGTCTCCTCTTTTGTTGGATCACAGATGCACGATGGGTTCTCTTTACACTTGAATCGAGTCAAGTATTCTGAAAACCCACCGTGCCCCGTTAGTAGCTGTGTTGTGTAGAAATTGGCCTCGAATTTCGCCGAGATTCTGTACGCGTCCACTACGTTTGGAAAGAACAGCTTCGTTACAGAAGCAGTTTCGCTGGACATGTATCTTCGGTTCCACTCGTCAAGCGAATCCATACGGATTTTTCGCCTGACGAATGACACCGGACAGCGATCGTAGTGTGGTTTACATTTCAGTTTCAGTGCTGCCTCCTTTGCCAGCAGGTCGGCCCTCTCATTACCTTCCACCCCCACATGTGCTTTGACCCAAAACAACTTAACTACTTTGTTTTGCTGAGAACAAATTTTCAGATTCCGTCGAGTTTCCAATGCTAGGGGATGAAGGCATCCAGGATTCCCGATAGTCTGCAAGGCCGCGGTTGAGTCACTGCAGATTACAAACGCATCTGCTCTGTAGTTGACTATTACCTTTGACGCTTCGCATATTGCCAGGAGTTCCGCTTGGTAGACCGTACAGTATGATGGCAAACTAAGCTTGAGGGACTTGGTCTCTGCTCCATTATTCCAGAGGGATAATGCAGCTCCCACCCTTCCCTCAATCTTACTGCCATCTGTGTAAATTTGTACACTACCTTGGACTGTTTCATTAAGTTGTTCACTGGTCTCCAGCTTAAGGAACTCCAGACATATATGTTCTGCAGGATGCAGGTTTTCAGTCACCGGCGCCACTTGTTCAATCTCTCTCCCCCCAAGATCCGGCATTGGGTGCCCCTTCCTGGCCCTATACAGCGCTGCTGTTTCGCGTATGCGAAGGTCCAGAGGAAGAATCCTTGCCAACACCAGTGCTGAGTGGAGAGAGACCGTACGATAGGCTTTACAGATCCTTTGTGCAAAGCTGCGCTGGATGAAGCTTAGCTTCTTCCTAACTCCCAATTTCTCAGCCGCGGGTGCCCATGTACTGGCCGCGTACAGAACCACCGGTTCCACTGCAGCCGTGTAAATTGTATAAATGATCTCCGGATGGAGATCCCAGCTAGCTTTCGCCGCTCTACTAAGCTGCTTGTAGATTGTGGTGACTTTCTTGCATACGTTAGCCACATGTGCATTAAATGTTAAGCCACTGTCGATTGTGAGGCCTAGTATTTTTACCTCTTTGGATTCGTTGATGTCTGTCCCGCCCATGCTCAGACGCGGGGTGTCATATTTCAGCTTGCGGGTGATGGTCATCGCATTCGTTTTTTGTGGTGCAAATTTCAGTTTGTTAGTTTCACCCCACTTCTGAACATGGTCGAGAGTGGCATTAGCACATCTCTCAATTTCTGCAGCTGTTCTGCCATGAAATACCAGGACCACGTCGTCCGCAAAGGCGGAAAGTCACTTTGGCAGACTCTTAAATAAATAAAAAAAAAAAAACAACAGCGGTAAACGGCACAATCTTGTATAATAAGCGGTACGAGGGCATGACGGGCATGGCGGGCGGGACGGGGAGAGGGCATAGTTTTACGATAGTACTGTATGTATAGAGGTCTATTCATATTATGAAATTACCTACTCTGACTCATCGACTCATCAGCTCAGATCATAAACCAAGGGGGCTAAAAATTTGACTATTTGAAAACTATTTCTTTTTTTGCTGTAAGCAACTACTATGAAAATATTTCTGGAATTACATCCCTTAGAAAGTAGAATGAATGATAAACGGAATGATAGTCCACTATTAAAACTAGAAACGAATATTAAAATAATACATGAGAACGGAGCTATGGGTAAACGATATTAGGTAAGTATAAAATACGCGTATACCTATTCTCGAAAGGGTAAACAGAGGTGTTTTAAGTGCCTTCATAATCTAACTACTATTTAAGTTTCATCTACGTAATAGCCATAAGGGCGACTCTATTGCCGTCAACGGGCACGTCAGGGATTTGATGGGCAAGTCCGAGCCTTTAATTAAATTTATACGTGATCTCGTTAATTCTCGTCAACATAAATATTTAAAGAGAAATTATGACTAATTCTTTCATCTTTTTTAAGTTAAATGCAGTAGCGAACTGTTATAGGCTGCTGACAAGTTAAATGCTATCTGGAGGTTATAAAATATACTCCATATATTCAGTTTGAGGTGAAGAAGTGAGTAATAACCATGGGTAGAGGAGTCGTCATTTTTTTTTAATGTATTGGCGGCCTGCCAAAATTATTCTTCTCGGCCTGATGGCAAGCATAAGCAGAATCTAAGAGTGTTGGTCACCATACTCATTGCGAATGCAACAATGCAACATGGTGACCCACACTATGGCGGCCTAGTGATGCTTTTGCATCATTGGATCTCCGGTCTCACACTTACCACTTACCGTGATATTACTCCGGTCAAGCCGGCCCGTTCGTGCTGAAATCAGTGTGGCTCTACTACCTAGATAATTGTCTGTCTTAGTGCTTTTTAGAAAAAAATATAAGTGAAGTAAATAGAAGAAAATCTTCTATTTACGGCTTTAAATAAAATACAGGAATTAATTGATATGGATATAGAAATAATAACTAGTTTTTATAAGCAAAACTTAATTAATAGTCTCAATAGTGACGAGATAAAACTTTTATATAAAGTTTCAACACAACTTTCTATAATATTTAGAGCCTAAATGAGCAAATGCCTCCACATTCTTCTTTCTTAAAAGTTAAGAAAAAACATCGGAAATTAAAACCAAAAGATCAATATGCCAGATATGCCATTTTTTATAATTTATCAAGTACATGACTTACAGAATACCGCATTTCGACAATACTGTCGGATTTGGTACTGTTTGGTTTTTGGAATTGGTTTAGAATGAAAGTAAGGATAATACAAGTTAAATTAAGTGTTTGACATCCACGGGGTACATAAAGTTAGTGACGTATTCAAAACTCGTCGTCACATAGAATACCGCTAAATTGTATACAATTTGACGAGTTTAGTTTCAATTAACAAACAATATTTTCATTCGACACAGTATGTATTACATGTAAATATTTTAAACAAAACATCCGAGCCTAATCAACCCTGTTTGTATGTTCAACATAACAGAACAATTAAAGGTTAATCACGCCGATTCACAGCTTCTCGCTAATTATAAGTTATGGCCTCAAGCTACGTCGATTTGTTCGTTAACACAATTTACTTTAATATATAAATATGGACGCCTTTAAGTGGCGTATTTCAAAGGTTAAATGTAATAAACGTTACGGCACGTCTTGGTACTAAGTTATTATAACATCTAGTTTTACAAAAACAGGGTTTGTTTTGATTTTATTTGGAGAAGAATTCAAATTTCAACGGCCCATTGATTTTTTGAGAAACAAACTCTTTACTTATGCCTATGCCTATGCCTATTCTTAGAAAAGAGATCACAGCCTACTAAATGAGTTGATGTAGTGTTTAATTAAAAATTTCTTTCTACTTACCTTGGAGGAGCCACACTTCGGCATGCATGTGCCGGCTCGACCGGAGTAATACCACGGCCTCACAGAAAACTGGTGTAAAACAGCGTCTGCACTGTGTTTTACCGAGTGAGTGAGGATACCGGAGGCCCATAGCCCAACCCCTCCCCCTTCCGTCTCCCCATCCGCCAAAGGCCGGTAACGAACTTGTGATGCCTCTGATGTTGCGGGTGTCCATGGGCGGCGGTAATCGTTTACCATCAAGCGATACGTCTGCACGTTTGCCCCTATTTATTTCATTAAAAAAAGCATTTATAATTAATATGAAGCTGTTGATCGATCGTTGATAGTCACTCGGCCATACAGCCAGCCGCTTACCACCTATCTGTAGTTCCTAATCTATTGGTTTCAAATTCAAAGTCAATCTGCATGAATCTGTGTAATGTATTTTGCCTATTATTTTGCCTATTATGGTATCCGTAAAGTCTGCGTTAGGTTGTTTTTAAGTTGACCTGTGGCACCTGTGGATAGACAGACGACGTAAAATTTAAACTCAAGCTTTTGGAAAACCCCTTAATTTATCTCTTCTACGTCTGTAATAAACAAACGTTATTTTCTTCCTACGTTTCCAATGTTTTTATAGCTTTCTTTCCTTAAATCTCCGGTTCTAATTGAGTTACACGGTTCGTTTTGATCTAAGAACACTCGTTACAACAAGCCTTTGATTTAAGCTTTGGCTACTTGGAAATGGAGTTCGAGAGAGATTCGGTGTGAAATGAATTTCAAGCGAGTTTCTCAACTCAATTCACAACGGAATATTTGCTCGCAATTCAGACTTCATACGAGTCCCTACTGGGTTATATACATCTACCGTACTGTTTCCTTATATGGACACAGATT
This sequence comes from Spilosoma lubricipeda, assembly GCA_905220595.1. NCBI lineage: Eukaryota > Metazoa > Arthropoda > Insecta > Lepidoptera > Erebidae > Spilosoma > Spilosoma lubricipeda. The sequence continues at coordinate 4,368,732 of HG992286.1, read as the reverse complement.
TTATTGAAGGACCTAAGCTTATAGCACTATTGCTTTTACAATAGGTTCTAAAATATAGATAAACTTTATCATCGTTAGCACATTGCAGTTCACTGCTAGATATGGCCCTCACCCATTGCACGCCACTCCAACCGCTTTAGGCTTCTCGAATCCAGCTCCTTCAAGAAATCTTGCAAGCTGTGACTCCACCTGGCCTAGATAATCTTACTTAGTAATATTTTTAAATAGAAGTCGTTAGTGCAAACACTGATAAACTATTACAACTATCTATGATCTCCTTTGTCTTAGACAGAAATTTAAACTAAACGCAGTAGGTACTATTCGATATTAATCAATAAGTAATTTGTAAAATCTAAATACGACAATCAGAAAAATATTTTAAAATCTCCATTAAAATATATTTAGTACCTAATCATTCCTTGACTATCTATCTATCACTATCTAATATACCTACCTATGGAAATGGCAAAACATTCTAAATTCTAATGAATAAATTAATTAAGTCAGTCACGCTATGTCGTCATTAGAAATAAATCAATTACTTCAAATGAGATATGACTATACGCATAGCAATGAGGTATCTATTTCAGTAACCCATTTCAAATAACCTTGTGGTGTTTAGGTTAGATGAAATCACATCAACGTGGCTTCGCAACTATTTATTATTATTTGATATAAGATATGACATTGATACTGTAGATGGCGTAGTTGTTTACTGCTATGTGTAAAAACCTATTCCCTGGTTTAAATAGAAATAGATTCTAAGAAATGATCTGAATTTGCCTTAAAAGAGTATTTGTTATTTTCTTTTTACAAGCTTTTATTATCTTGTAATGTATGTATGCTTGTTTTGTAGAATATATCTTCAACCGATTTTGCTGAAATTTTGCAAGCATATGTATACAGCGTGAAAATACAATATTATAATGACATGGAGCTGATCTGATACTGAAACTGGAAGGTGACCATATGAACTCTGTAAAGAAACGTCTCAATATCATCATTTGTTTCTTTGTGTTTCGACTCGTTTGGTTCGTCTCGAGACATTCTATTAAAAGTTTTTGAATTTAATTTATTTAACTTTAAAAAAATGGACTATTTCTAGTTATAACTAGAGATAGGTTTTTGAAAACGACGGCTAAGCGGCTACCCTGCCACTTTTTAGTGCACTAAATGTTGTGGGAACAAAACCCACACCAGACAAAACTGTGTGATCTTAGAGCGTGGGAGTTCTTTGTGTAAGTTTCATGTATGTTTGAAAATCTCATTTTAAAGGAAATAGTCTTTAAAACCTTGTCACCACTGAAGTGATACTATTAATGTGAATGTGACTTCTCATGTAACATTATACAAAGATTTTTTTAGCTTCCAATAATGATCATATCTTAAGTAGGTAATCTATATTAATGCCAAAAAGACATTTTCATTGCGTGATGTAGGATTGATAGTAACTTCATTATTCGGTGTATTTGTGTATTTTCGTTACGTGACATTAAGAATGTGAAAGTCATCACATCATTACCTTTCAAGGTCGAAGGTTGAAATATTGATGATTAAGAAATTAGCTATGCTCTATTTAATGAAATGGTCAGCACGGCGCCAGTAGTAATCACTTGCATTATTTTTGAACTAAATGCTGCAGTTTCCAATTAATCAGAAGTACATTCTTGTAGTTGGTCTATGTTAGAACTAATATTCCTAATCCTAGAAATTTGATCCGTGGATAACCATATAAATCTTAAATGAATGAATAAGAATGATGAGCTGTTAATGACGTTTCTTTAATGGCAAAGCTTTTAAATATTCTTGCTTTTTTAAACATATTATACAATTAGGCGAAGATGCGGCGGATTTTTTTCAATTTGGCAAGGAACTACTTCGATTCAAAACATAGGCACTCTTTATCATGATAGCTGATATAAGCTAAGCTAGTTTAATTATAACCTGACAAATGGCACGGTCTTGCTAAAAGTAAAATATACACATACATATTTTTTTGTTTTAGTTTAGTTTTTTGTGTTGGATAACGAGGTACTATAAATTAAAATAAACGCAGCGATCCCTTGTCTGTAATGATCTTCATTATTAGTTTATGTGTGCGTTTCTAGGAATTTACAAGGGTAAGTACCCTTGACCTACTAACATTGCACACCACCCAAAGCCTTAATCGAATTCCATCTCTAACCTACATTCTCTTATTTATCTTGCTTAGAATTTTCTCACTTCAATGACGTAGCTACCGCCATTTGATATTCATTACCAGTTATAAATCTAACAGGCTAACGTTTTTATAAACTAAAGCAGGAATGGATGAGATGCGAAATTTATCAACCGTGTTCTTAAAATGAGAACATTAAGGCAAGAAATTTGTTAATACAATTAAGTACTTCATTTATTTTTTGTACTAAACAATTGTACTTGCTTTGTTTTTGTGAAAGCTGTTGTTGTAAGTTTTTGAAGAGCTAAGCAGATCGTTAAGGTTTCGTATAGCAGTAATAAGAACCCGAAATTTTTCTTTTTCAAAATTCTTTTTTTATCACAAAAATTAGATCGACTTATTGAGAACCATCTCAACAAATCGATCTTATTACTCCGATCACTTACTTACTCACTGCTTTCGAACTGCAGCGTTTTCTGCTAAAGTAGGATCGAACTAAAATCAGCATTTCAACTTCAGCTGAGAATATTAATCATATTCATGAACTGTTAATTATTTTAAGCCTTTACTCTCTCTACTGCTTTAAAGCACACGTTCATATATTTTATACAAAGTATTTACTTAGTAATACTTTAACATCGTGCATGTAATTATAATTAATCCTCTTGATTATTACGAGGGAGCGGATATCCTCCATTTTGGTTTCGCAGAAAGATCCATAATAGAGCTTCATAATCCCATTTTTTTAACTATAAAATTTGGTTTCATTACTTTTTTTATTTTCTTGGATTCGTACAGCAAGGGACAGCTTGGGGAAGGCATATGTTCAGCATATCCTTTGACTAAAAAGATTAAATATTGCTTTTTGTGACTCTTAAAAAAATTGTACTGTATATTACTTGGATTTCAATATTTCTATAGATTTTTAAGGCAATGGAGAATAGACCACGTTGATGGTTTTCTTTATTTTAGGAAATGAGAAGCTTTTTCACTACTACACAATAAGAAAATTTTTATACCAGAAACTATTTAAAACCCCTGATTTACTTTTTTGGTAAGCAAAGCAGTCAGAAAAAAAAATCTTTGATAGATATAGAAGCATAAAAATATTTTTATACAAGACATAAAAATATTTTATTACCGTAAATTTAGCACGCATTAAGTGATTTGGGTCATGCACAAAGGTAATAACCCAATTTTATGAGTATATAGGCACATTGTACATGACACCATAAATCATTAGGTCAGGAACACACTGTATTTAAATATTAATACTAACATAAAATATGGTCTCAAATTTAGTAGTAGATAATTATACACTCGTATATGTAGTATTTTATCAAGGGGCCAGACCCATTTATCATACTTTAGGGTACATAACCTTCAACCGAAAAAATGAAATTTAGTGAACTATAACCCGACAAAGGACGAGACACATAAATGCGATGCGATGCGGCGTGAAGTTCTTGCGGTGGAATTCATGCAAGCTCGCAGACATTTGCGATGCGTGGCGAATTCGCAGTTATGTGTGGGAGCCCTCAGTAAAAACTTTTGATAAAATTTACATAGTCTATATCACCCGGCATATTATTACGAATCTAGTAACAACTCATTCATTAAAGTCGATTCAATAAATTAGGCTTGCGATGGTAAATAAAAACATCCATAAACTGACTGACTAATGTTATAAATTCGAAAGTAACTTTCTGTATCTGTAACGGTGTCTGTCGCTGTCACAGTAAGTCACTGCATAAATTTCAATCAAATTTGTTATGGACATACTTTGGTTCTTGAGCAAGGACATATTCTAGTGTTTACCACTATAATCTATACAGGCAGAGATGCGGGCAAGGTAGTAGCCATGCTGATATCAGCACGAATGTACCAGCTCGACCGGGGCGGTACTACCCTCACACAGAAAATCAAAGTGAAATGACAGCGTTGGGGCTGTCGTGTTTCGTTGGTGAGTGCAACACCGGAGGTCCAATGATGCAGAAGCATCAGAAAACCGTCATGGTGTGAGTCACCATGCTGTATTGTTGCATTGTCTGCATTCTCAATGAGTACGGTGACCACCACTCTTGGATTCTGCTTGTATTTTCCATCCGGCGGAGTAGTCATTTTGGACGGGCCGGTAAAATATGAATAGAAATATGATATTTTGAGCTACGATGTGATCTATATTTTATATTAACCGTTTTCCTTGCGGTATCATGCGGCAAAGGAATTGCTATTCGGTTTCCTTGTCAAAGAGTTGTGCCCCCTAATTGGATCGTAACGCTGAGTGGAAAAACTCGATAAAGTTACGAAAAGAATTGGTTACGATGCTTTTTAATAGAAAGGAATTATTACTATCACTTTGTTCTGCCCGAAGTTATTAGTCTGTCCAAGTCCAATATAAAAAAAAACACAAAGCAGTTATGAGGTCTGCCGACAGAAGTGAAAACTCAAAACTATAAACGAAACAGTTGTTTAAAGCTCACCAGAAATGTAACTCTTTGCTCTTTTAATAAAATGTGGTATAAAAAGAAGTAAACAAAATGCTTATTGTGATGTTATAAAAATATGGGTTAATGCTATACATCTATACAAATAAATAAAACTGGAGTGTCTGTTTGTAATGCTAAAATAACCGCTTTTTAATGCATATGTATGTAAACACTTTAAACTTAAAACCGTGGGAGAGCCACGCTTCGGCATGAATGGGTCGGCTCGACAGGGGTGATACCACGGCCTCACAGAAAACCGGTGTGAAATAGTGCTTGCGCTGTGTTTCATCGAGTGAGTGAGGATACCGGAGGCCCATACCTCTATATCCCCCCTATTCCCCCAAAGGTCGGCAACGCACTTGTGACGCCTCTGGTGTTGCAGGTGTCCATGGACGGCGTTAATCGCTTACCATCAAGCGATACGTCTGCTCGTTTGCCAGCCTAAAACATAAAAAAACGGTACACGGTACATGTACCAAAATATTTTTTTTTACAATTTTTGTCTGTCTGTCTTTCGGTCTGTCTATCTGTCTGTTTGTTCCGGGTAATCTCTGGAACGGCTGGACCAATTTCGACGGGATTTTCACTGCAGATAGCTGATGATCCAAGGAGCAACATAGGCTACTTTTTTACACTAGCTTTATCCCACGGTGTTATCCGCGGTACGATAATAACCGCGGGGTTCAACTAGTACAGTATAAACATGTTACCCGAGCGAAGAACTTTTATAAGAAATGAAATTATAATGAAAATTAGGTCTAACAGCACTATTAAAGCTATCTAAATACTATTTATATTTTACTTTAATTCATCAAAATTCAGCAAGCAATGCGAAATTATTTGACTTAATTTTTTATTAAAAAATTGTTATAAAAACAGGAAGTGCCTCGATTAACTTTTGGAGGGAACATCTGATTATCATAATTTGGGATTTTTTGAATAATTCAGGCAAGGGCATTATGGTTCTTAGCTTAAAAAATGTTGCATGTAAAAGTTTTGTTTCCTTAGAATAAATTATTCCTTCTCATTCTGGTTTATACAACATTATCTAATAGCTCGGATTATGTAACTGCCACAGTTATTAAAAAAGATTTGTCCTCTTGTGATTCAATATGTACTGGTCCGATTTGAAAAAATCTTTCAGTGTTAGATAACCCATTTATCGAGACTATATATCATCACGCTAAGACCTATAGGAGCGAAGCACCTATGAAGAATGTTACAAAAACGGGGGAAAATTATCACGCTACGGGCAATAGGTGGCGCAAACGAGGTTGCGTGGGTCGGCTAGAAAACCATAAAAAGAAAAAATAAAGAACCAATTAAACTTTGTTAATTACTTTGCTTAATCCATAATTTGGTAAAAAAATGCCTTTATTTCTTGTGCCCAAATTACAAAAATCGTTAATTTAAAAAAATAAGTAAGTACAATTCACGGCACCCTCCACTAGAATTCCCTGCCTAAATCTCCTGGCAGACTAAAGGTGATGTTTTCTTTATAAAAACTTTCCAAATAAATCCCCCTCGGCTTTTAAACATACACCGGACCAGGCCGGGACAGGCCATCTATAAACCGTGGGGTTCCAAGGTTCTTCTTTCTAGGGTACACTTGGTTCCTCAGCTTCTAGTACCAGAGATGGCGTGCGGTTTTTGGTCGATTCGAGTCTGACATAGGCATAGCAGATGTTATTCGGGGGTATTTCTGCATAGAAAAAAAGAAAATTTGAATATGGAGATTCTTGGTAGACGTAAAATCTTGTCATGTAAGTACAATACATTCATTCCTCCAAATAATTTTCTCAGTAAGCCTCCTGCATTCACCTTTCTCTGGTAACGCAAAAATTAATGTAACATACCTACGGCTGATCCCACAATAATTTTGTATTACACTATTAACCGGCTAAAATAAGTAGCTCAAATTGCGCTATAAACCCCAACGTCGCATAATGAATGATGGATTATATTGTCTCTGCTTTTTTCATCATCCTCTCATCCATCTAGTGTGAAGTGTATAAAACCAAAAATTCTAAATGATTTATTGTAATAGAAATTGGCACATAACACCGTTTTCTATACAAATAAATAAAATTGGAGTGTCTGTTTGTAATATTAAAATAACAGCTTTTTAATCAATGCATATGTATGTATACATGATACATATACCAAAAATGTAGTTAAAAATTTTTTTGTCTGTCTGTCTGTCTGTCTGTCTGTCTGTCTGTCTGTCTGTCTGTCTGTCTGTCTGTCTGTCTGTCTGTTTGTTCCGGGTAATCTCTGGAACGGCTGGACGGATTTTGACGGGACTTTCACTGGCAGGTAGCTGATGATCCGTGGAGTAACTTAGGCTACTTTTTTTAGACTAACTTTGTCCCGCGGCGTTACTCGCGGTACAACAATAGCCGCGGGGTTCAGCTAGTTTATTAATAAAATCTTGTTAGACAAATTATAAATGAAGAACATAGGTGCATATTTGCTATCGAATCAATTATTACGGCTACAAAAAGTCAATGGATATATGACTGGGTATACAAAATAATAATTTTCGAACCTGTCAATTTCACACCAGAGTTTGGACTCTATCGATGTGATCTCATCAAGAAAGAAAGTAAATATTTTAGTAGGATTATTATTTATTGAAAATATATAGAACTAGCTGAACCCCGCGGTGTTACCCGCGGTTATTGTTGTACCGCGAGTAACGCCGCGGGACAAAGTTAGTCTAAAAAAAGTAGCCTAAGTTACTTCCCGGATCATCAGCTACCTGCCAGTGAAAGTCCCGTCAAAATCCGTCCACCCTTCCAGAGATTACCCGGAACAAACAGACAGACAGACAGAGAGACAAAAATTTTTTTAACTACATTTTTGGTATATGTATAGTGTATACATATATTATATGCATTGATTAAAAAGCTGTTATTTTAATATTACAAACAGACACTCCAATTTTATTTATTTGTATATATGTGTATATCTACAGGACTTCTTCAGAAAAACAAATACCACTGCCAATTTCTACTGTTACAGATAATTCTAATATGATTTACTGGTACGAGTGCCACGTGATTGTTCCGCCACTAACAAAATTGTACGACCCGTCCGTCCTAATAATTCTGACGAATTTACGGTACATAAAAATATTATATCTAGGAAGTAATACTCAGTTAGGCATGTAGTTTTAGGAAATTTTTAGGTTTGGTCGTTGATAGACAGTTAAACTGGAAGGAGCATGTAGCTCAACTATGCAAAAAGATCGGTAGCTCTGCTTACGGACTATATAAATTATCAAAAAAATTTGATACTGACGCCCTACTTACTGTCTATCCTGGTCTACCTGAGTCAATTTTACGATAATATGGCATTATTTTTTGGGGTAACTCAACAAATAGCCCAATAGTTTTCAGGGCTCAGAAGCGTTGCATTCGTGCCCTGTTTAATTTACAAATGACTGACAGTTGTAGGCCGCATTTTATCCGGTATGGCATCCTGACGCTTTCTTCACTATACGTACTGGAGGTAGTTTCATTTGTACACAAACACCCTGAAATGAACCTCGTTTTTTGTAAAATAAAATGCGCTGTTATAACAATATAGGTAATGCCATATAGATATTACCAGAGCGAAGCCTGGTTTAAATCTAGTATTTTTTAGTACTCACTCATTTTCTTTCACTATTTCTTCGTCACTTTTTAAATCAGCTAGTTGTTGCCCCCGGTTCCGCCCGCGTATGTCGGCTATCGCAGCAAATTGTAGCCTATGTGTTATTCTTATATGTAAACTATAATACTGTAAAGTTTCATCTAAATTGATCCAGCAGTTTACGCGTGAAGAAGTGTTTTTACTAGTGTACTTTTATAATATTTGTGTGATAGGATAGATGCCGCCGTATTCACGCAAGGGCCTTACGCCACCGCCCTGGGTCTGGTCACGTGTCCTGACGCCTGACGTGTCAGATTTTCTGACGCGAGTTTAACACATTTCACCCATCCTGATACAATTTTTAAAAGTGCACAACGACTCTAAAGAAATTTTCACTTCAAAATAATACTTAATATTTGATTTATTCTAAATAGTGACTATTACAGCACTTATAACAAGTTTTTATTGAAGTAACGAATATAAAGCACCAATAAATAAACTTACTTTTCTCATCAGCCATTAAATTACTTCAGAACAAAGTTTCAGTTCATGTTAACACTTTCCAAGTTATAGTTATACCAGTCTCAAAACTCCTCCAAATTCGAGTTTCGTAAACAAAGTAGAAAGTTGATAGCAAGTGTATAAGCTCTACTTAAGTTTAATTGCTAACATACTTAGACCATACCAATAAATTTAATTAAAATATCTTGTGTAGACTTAACTTGGAACCTCCTTCATAAGTTACACATAGTAATGCTTCTCTTTACGTGGGTGTTTCCTATTTATGACAATTAAATAAAATTGAAGTGTCTGTTTGTAACTTAAAATTAACAGCTTTTTAATACCGTATTTGCATATGAATCTATAAACGGCACTGACATTAAAAAAAAACTGTCAGGCCGTCTTTTTGTTCTGGCAACTTATGTTGGTTTGTTTGTCTGGAAATTACAAAAAATACAGATCTTTAAAATAGCTGGACCGACTTTGATAGGACTTTCGATGGAATATAACTGCTGATGTTAAGAGCACAAAAATTACTAGCTCACCCTGCGGAACTCGCAGTTATTAAAGGTAAAGGTAAAAAAAAACCGCTGGTAAATAAAACTATAAATATTTATTAGTCAATCTAGATTGACTAAGCTAGCTAGCTAGCTAATTGAAGCTAGCTTCTACAGTACAAGCTCTACTTAGTTTGAATCTATATGATATTGTGTGAGATGTCCGAAAACATTACTATTATTTGTTATTACGACACAATACGTTTTGGGATTGCCGCAAATATTTAAGTAGTTTTATTTATTTGTTTCGATCTACAGGGATGCTAGTGCAATGTAAACCTATATTTCAATGAAAAAAAAAAATATTTATAGCACTGAACCAAAGAAATAATAACCGTGATGTAGTTCTGTGCACAAGGTTTGTGAAGCAGATTTAGTTTAATTGGTTTTCATTGGAAAAATACTTTTAAGTTTACATGTTAGAATGGAGTATTCTTTATTATTATATGTAATTGCAATCCAATAAATAAAATAATTTACTTTCTAGATCTCTTTTATGTTTGGATAGGTTCTACTTATATGCTTATTAACCAAATGTCAGTTTGTTAAAAAAACAGAAACCAAGAAGATTGATACATTCAAAAAATATTCTTTACCTACTTATTGCATGCCTCGTTGGTCTAGCGGTTGGCGTGTGCAACTGCTGATCGTGAGGTCTCGGGTTCGATTCCCGGGTCGGACCAAATGTTTGTATGATCTACAAATATTTGTTTCGGAGTTTGGGTGTTTTCTATGTATAATATGTATGTATTTACAAAAAAAAAGTATATATGTATTTGTATCAGTTGTCTAGTACCCATAACACAAGCTCTGCTTAGCTTGGGACTAGATGGCGTTGTGTGATAGATGTCCGAAATAAAAATATTAAATATTTAAATATTCTAAACTAACTGAATGTAGTTTTAAATAAAAGTTGTTACCACGTAGATACCACGGCCCCACAGAAAACTGGTGTGAAATAATGCTTTCGCTGTGTTTCACCAAGTGAGTGAAGAAACTGGAGGCCCATCGAACCCATCCTCATATCCCTCTCCCTTTCCCTCAAAGGCCGACAACACACTTGTGACGCCTCTGGTGTTGCGGGTATCCATGGGCGGCTGTAATCGCTTATCATCAGGTGATACGCCTGCTCGTTTGCCCCCTATTCCATCATTTCATCAATCAATCATGTGAAAGTCTTGTTACAATCAGTCTTTTCGTTCTACAGATTAGCAGAATAAACTGATAGATAGACATTTAGTGGAATGTTGTTTATATGAAATTTCAGATACTTTGATTTTAACTAAATATGTGTTCTTAGTATGCGTAGCACTCTCGAAAATTATTATTAGACATGTCTCAATACGAAAACTTTTCCTCGTCCACTGCTGTTAGAACAAGTTTCGTACTCAAAACTTTAAATAGTGTAAACCTTGTGTTTTGAAAATTGGCAATAAAACTTCCACTTGAGTATTGAACAGGAGCAATAAAGTAATTCGGTACTTGAAGACAGTGAGTTAGAGGGTTGCCTACAATAATTTCTTGCCAAAATGAAATTAGGACACTTGATTAAACTTGTCTACAACTTTTGCCAAGACGAGCAAATTAAACAACCAAAATTCTTTCATAAAAAATAAAAATTCGTGGAAGGTTTTTTTACTTGTTTTGATTCTCGTAGCAACGAGTTTCGTTAAGTTCTTTCGGAAACATGAAAAATCATATTTATACGAGTGAAATTAGAGCTAAACATTCTAACCTGACATGTTTACAAGCTTGGTGTTTATAATATTACAATTACACGTTATAATATCTTTAGTCTACGTACTTATAAATACAAAATATATTTGAAATTAAATTTATATCTATACGAGTATAATATTGTAATTTATGTGTATATTTTTTATTTAGTTATTTATTGATATACAAAACAATAGAAAAGTTGATTTATAAAATATGTAAGTATGACTATCAGCGGTCTCTTCGTTCATTGTATTCTTCGTTTATTCTAGAAAACCATAACACAGATATTAGGTGTTTAATATTTTTTGGTTTTAATGTAATGTAAAAGTATAAAAAACCACCCAAGTGCGAGTCGGACTCGCGCACCGAGGGTTCCGTACAAACCTGTAGGTATATTACATGATGTAACAAAATGCCTTTCGCAATTTTTCCTTTATCATTGCTATAAGACGTTGCTTCGTACCAAATTTCAAGATTTTGGGTTTACGGGAAGTACCTTGTAGGTTTTGATTCTCTTGCGAGTGTCAAAAATTTTCAGCACAAACAGCTGTCTTTTGATAGCCTTGACTTAGAGGTTTGATTTTTTCACAACTCCAAGGGACAATAGAATAAAGTAAATATTATATATATAATATTTGATATAAATTTCAGCTTGATACCTCTACGCATTCCCGAGAAAAGGGTCTTGACAGACACAACAAAATGATCCTATCAGGGTTCCGTTTTTTTTCCTTTTGTGGTACGGAACCCTAAAAAATAAAAGGATATATAATAATTAATATATTAGCTTATAAGTATGTCAACCTTTAACCGTTTGTTTCAAAATAATCGAGCCTTTAAAGAAAAAAATCATTTAGTCAAAATAATAATTAGAGAATTGTACAACATTTAATTCAAGAATGAGTCGAACGATAAATGTGCCAATTCGTGATAAATGAAGACCATGACCTTAATGATTATTGTGGATTTCAGTCTGTGAGTGCGGTGAGCCGGATAATTTGTTATATCCGGCCATCGTTATATCCGTCTATATAAGCTACCTCGACAGACGACGTTTATTTAAGCGTGACATACAGTCGGGTAAAATATAGAATATTTAGGTGATTAGGATAATAGATTTTGAGAGGGAATATTAGTGAGTTAATATTTAATGTAGAGACGATGTTGTGGGGCTTTTAATTATTACAAGCCGTGATAATAATGCCTAATTGACTTCTAATGGATGATAGTGCTAATATTAAGTGTGTTTCAGTTATAAAGCTGAAGAGTTTGTTTGTTTGTTTATATATTGTTTGAACGCGCTAATCTCAGGAACCACTGGTCCGATTTGAAAAATTCTTTCAGTGTTGGATAGTAAATTTATAGAGGAAGGCTAAAGACTATATATCATCACGCTAAGACTAATAGGAGCGGAGCACCAACGGAGAATGTTTCAGAAACGGGGGAAAATCACACTACGGGCAATAAGAGACGCAAACGAGGTTGCGTGGGTCAGCTAGTTATTAATAATAGTACAGCTCGATAGGCTGAGGTAGCGAGATTCTATTTTTTGTGAAGCCTCTAGTGTTGCGGGTGTCCTTGGGCGGCTGTAATCGCTTACCATCAGGTGATACGTCTGCTCGTTTGACCCCTATACCATAAAAAGTCATTCAAGATTAATCAAATACCTAATATTGTTTTTACCATCGCAAAGTATAGTATAATAATATGTACTTATCCCGATTTAATGTGTACCATGTGTATAATACTGTTTCTGATAAATGGGTTGTAATGCAATAGTGTTTGTCAGGTATACAAATATTCCATCCATTATCCATTTCGAACGATCATATGCACGAGATATTGCGTAGATATGTTAGGATTTTTGTTTCATTTTGACCTTTTAATATGATTCTTTAGGATTTCTAGATGGTATTTTCTTTATCTATGTATTAAAATTATAACACGCTTATTATTGCCTAGCAACACAACTATTAATATGATCTTATACAAAAAAGTGGTGTACAGTAATGAATGATATTTTCCTGGAAGATAAGAAATGATCTTACCACGATTTTTAATGTTTCATATAATATTTTAATCATCTTACATCAGTTCTAATAAACTAGTGTTACATTATTGAGAAATTTATACATATCAAAACAAATCTATACTCATATATAAAGCTAAAGAGTTTGTTTGTTGTTTGAACGCGCTAATCTCAGTAACCACTAGTCCGATTTGAAAAATTGTTTAAGTGTTGGATAGTACATTTATCGAGGATGGCTATAGGCTATATTTCATTACGCTAAGACCAATTGGAGTGAAGCACCAATGAAAAATGTTTCAAAAACGTGGGAAAATTTCACGTAACGGGTTTGCACGCAAACTCATTTGCGGCTCCTATAAGCCGAAAACAAGGTTGCGTGCATGGGTCAGGTAGTAAAATATATTTTCAAACGATTAGTAACTTCATTAGAAAGAGACTACGTTTATTTGTATGGCGCTCCTCAAGAGACATCTTCGACGAGCAGTGGACGACTTTAGGTTTGACAATAAAATAAATGAAACCTTCATTCAACAAGTGTTCGGCCACAATCTTCGTCTGTATGTCAGTTTGTTGCCCTTCACTTGAATTTTGGCGTAGTGCCAATCGTCCAACAGAATTGTTCTTCGACAGGCACAATAAAATCTATGGGGTGTAATGTTTGCCGATCCCCTATCATCATTGCTCCCAAGGCTCTAGAGGTATTAGTTTATATTACTGTCTCTTGTATTTGTATTTTCACGCCTCTCTGATTTCGTTTGGAGGGTATTGTCTTTATTATTTATTTATCAACGTATACCGTTGTTCCATGATCACAATATGTGTTGTCGATAAATGATATAAATTTAGGGCTCTAAAACTAAAAGTAAAAAAATAGTAAAAACCGACATTTTCACGACTACATTTTGGTCTTACTTATATGAAGGGACCAAGCATGTTACCGCCATTTTGGCTATTGACAATTAAAGTTAAAAAGAACTGCAAGAATATTAAAAGTGGAACTAAGGCCAGTTACATACTTCGTAGTATCCCACAGGCTGTAAACCTAACGGATTTTTCATAAGGTATGTCGGAATCGACACATGACCACATATTACGTCACGGAGTGTCATATTACGTCAAAAAAAAGTAGGACGAACAACCGTGACTTGTAAAAATATCCAAATTCACAAATACTGCTAGAACTAAGTCCCGATTCAAAGGTTCATATTATCCTGATGAAGCAATTTAAATTTCATGACAGAAATTCAAAATAATTTTGGATGTTGGGTTAAAGTCTTTTAGATGGTTTTTCATCTATTTTAAAAATCTCTTTGATTGAGCAAGCACTCTAAAGACATTTATTTTTAATGTATTCAAACATATTTATCTCGGCACAGTCAATACAGCTTTGTGAGGTTAAAGGATTGACGATAAATATTTGGGGCGACTTTTACATGACTTTGGGAAATCGATAGATAGACAATTGTATTTGCGTATAAAAAAGTGAATGTGACAGTATTGAAGGTTTATTATACTGTGCCAGATATGGTGGGCGAGACATACTTCTGGAAATTTGGACCAGTTTAAATGGTGATGGGACATTTCATCCTTTTTACTTTATTTTCAGCAGGCGGTATCTTGGAACCGAACAAACCAAAATTATATAAAATGCTAAAGTAATCCTAATATAAGAGGGAGCTGAGAACATCCGCTGTTATGACCTCAAAGAATTCTATCCTAGCATCTGACTGCAGCAAGTGTAATAAATCAATCATCTAACACACAACGCCATCTAGTCCCAAGCTAAGCAGGGCTTGTGTTTTGGGTACTAGATAACTAATACAAATAAATATATACTTTTTTTTTGTAAATACATACATATTATACATAGAAAACACCGAAACTCCGAAACAAATATTTGTAGATCATACAAACATTTGATCCGACCCGGGAATCGAACCCGAGACCTCACAATCAGCAGACGCACACGCCAACCGCGGATCAACGAGGCAGTCAAATGACCTATGGCGTCAGTTCTTAAACGGCAACATAATAGATGTATAATATAATAGAAGTCAATCATAAAGATTTGGAGGGCGAATTATTGTTTTAAAATTACTAATTGTTAATATTTCCAGAAAAATTACCGGTAACTCTATAACACGATTAATTTAAAAAGTTTTTATTTAAAACAAGCTCTCATTACTTTTTAATAAACAAAAAGAAATAAAGTCCTTTCATTTGATACCCATATTGGGTGGGTTGTTCAAAAATATGTAAGGCGGCATTTTGTTACGGCAGCCATTTTGGATTAGTAATAATACCGATTAGATATAATTGCATTATCAGATTTGATTATAGACAAACATCGGGACTGGTGAAACTAAATAAAAGCTAGTAAAAATAGCTCGCTAGATAAAAGATGTCATAACCAGAGTCCAGAGTCATAAATGTAGGGAAACCCTTAAACTCAAACAAACTACTATCACTTTTTACTATGTTCTAATATAAATGTAAATTACCATAGCAAAGAACCACTTAAAGCTAACTTAGCGGCAATTTAGAAGAGTCTGTTATGCAAAACATTAAAAGTTTAGCAAGATACAAGTACCTATTTACATTTGCAGATAGTAGAAAATATTTAAATCAGTAGCATTATCGCTATAAACAGATACATAAAAATCGTTTACGTAACTTTTATAGCGGCACTTAAGCTATCGGTAAAGTGCACGGTAACGTAGATACGTGTACATCCACTGCGTGAATCTAAAAAAAAAACATGGCAATAAAGTCATATCTATGGTAATATTATTAAGCTGAAGATAAATATTCTTTGTTTAATTGTTTGGTTGAACGCGTTAATGTCGGAAAGCAAGCATCTTAGCAGAACCGATTTGAAAAATATTTCAGTGTGTGGATATATATCATTACGCTTCGACTAAAAGGAGCGGAGCATCAATAAAGATTGTAATATACGGATAATAATAATAATAGCGTGTGTTGAGGCGTCATCGCGTGAGCGCCTACAATAAAGTTTAGAGCCAAGATCTGCATGCCTTCATTTCCATGTACATAATTTATTTAATTTTAAAATGTAACGATTACTAACATATTGTCAGTTTACCTCAAAATCTTATGACTTGAAATATAGTAGCCTTGGAGAACAGTCGATTTGAGATTTATTCACAAAAATTACCTGAAGTCCTCTCGATCCTATTCATGGTCCTTCTGCCGGATATTCAAATAATAAATTATCAGCGCAATTGAAAAAAGGAATTATATTTCGAAGAGGAATTAAAAATAGAAAAAATAACGGAAATACGTTATGGAGTGAAAAGGTGATTTAAGGATTAGTGGCTTGGACGTTAGCATTCAATCAATAAAACCAACGGATTTGTTACAAATATTATATTATTAAATTTCACCCAACACTCGCTCAGGTAATAATTGAAAAGTGTAATTAACCACTTTACGTGGCTGACCCAAGGTTAGTACTTAACTATTTTTATCACTATTGTTACAAAGTTTTAAAGATATATCTGAAAGTATATGTAAAAGAATTTATTCAATATTAGGTTTGTAGTTGTAGTTATTAGTTAATTCGTGCATATTTAATACTGTACAGTAACAGAAAGTTACATCGTTAGCTACTTACCTACATTATGTACATTTGTTAACATTTTTACAAATCTAATAGTCCTTCCTATAAATTTTAGATATTATCTTTGTATTTCATCCACAATAAATAGTAACATTGTTAATTAAATTAGTGTTAAATAATTTCAAGTTAAATACATTACATTATATACATTGTTCAACTTTTATTTGATTTCATTAGGTAGGTATATAAACATTATATAAACTAGTGGTAATTGTAAAATTCCAGATCGACAGTACTCGTCTCCCAGAATGGCTGATGTTAACCAACTTAAAAGGAAGCGTAGCAGTTGTAAAGGGAGATTGACCGTATTTGGAAATTATTTAGGTAATTTAACGGATTCTAAATTAACGTCCTGTCAGGTAACGGAGTTACAATTGCGCATAAATAAGTTAGAACTTCTTTACGATGAATTTAACGATATACAATTGCAGCTTGAGTGTGTGTGTGAGGACATCGACGATGAAATAGCCGAACGGACAGTTATTGAACTACAATATTATTCTTCATTAGCTAAAGCCAAAGAATTAATAAACTCCGTTCAATCACACACACAATCGGAACAAAATATACCTATTCATAATTGTGGTCATTCTCAACGTCATCAGCTGGTCAAATTACCCACTATTAACTTACCTACATTTTCGGGTTCTTATGATAATTGGCTCGAGTTTCGAGATACTTTTGCCAGTCTAATTCACGACAATAATGATATTGATAATGTAAATAAGTTCCACTATTTACGTACATCATTAGTGGGCTCAGCCGCTGTAGTAATACAATCAATCGAGTTTTCAGCTCAAAATTATATATTAGCTTGGGATCTTCTATGTGAGAGGTACGACAATAAGCGTTTACTATTACATACTCATGTGTCAGCGTTGTTCAACCTCGAGACCATCACTAGGGAGTCCTCAGTTTCATTAAAACGCATAATTGATAAAATAAATAAACATATTCGAGCTTTAAGTTCTTTAGGCGAGCCTGTCACGAGCTGGGACACACTTTTAATTTATTTAATTAGTCACAAATTAGACTTCAAAACATTCCGAGAGTGGGAAGAGTACAAAGGTCGTTTGGATAAAAATAAATCTGTTTCATTTAATGATTTCATTGAATTTATGAGGAATCGTTCAGATTTGCTTGAAATGATGGAATTATCACGTCACTCAGGCAATACTAGTTCGTCGAGCACTAAAGTTAACACTAAGATGAAGGCAATGGTCTCTCTTGGCACACATAATAACCCTACGACATCATCACCCAGCTGTCCGCAGTGCAAGGGCGATCATAACCTCAACACTTGTCCACAGTTCCTGTCGTTAAACATTAATGATCGGTTATCCGTGTTGCCAAGCTTCAAGGTGTGTTATAACTGTTTTCGTCGTGGGCACTTTTCCAACAACTGCCGAAAACCAGGGTGTAAGGTTTGTAGTCGCAAACATCACACGTTAATTCATAATAAACAAATACCAATGGCATACAATGCAACAGATAATGCGACTACAAACGGTGACGTTCCGGTCCCTCTCACACTCACCGGTAATAAGGCGAGCGGCGAGTCCTCGCCCCCGCGCGTCTCCTCTGCCAGCCCCTCCACCGTAACAACAGCCCTCAATAGACATGTTACGCTGTCGTCTAACATAAGTGAAGGTGAACATTCGAGCGATATCTTGCTGTCCACTGCATTAATAAGATGTTACGACGTTAATAATAAGGAGCATATTGCGCGCGCGCTGCTCGATTCGGGCAGTTCCTCTTGTTTAATGACCGAAAGCTTATTTAAAAAATTAGGTTTACCATTTGTGTCAACAAACATGTCTGTACAAGGTATAAATAATTCTATATCTCATGTAAATAAAATGTGTCGCTTTAATATTAAATCCCTTGGCAAATCGTATAGTGATAATTTGACATGTTTTGTTTTGCCCTCAATAACGGATAATGTACCCAGTAGACAAGTAAAATTAAATATACCTACTAAGTTTAATTTAGCTGATCCGTATTTTCATACACCGAAGGCCATTGATGTTATAATTGGAGCCGATGTATTTTGGAACTTATTAGGGTCAGAAAAAATAGTATTAGGAGATAGGAAACCAGTTTTGTATCAAACTAGGCTCGGTTGGCTAGTTTGTGGCCCAATTAACAGCGGCGTTATGGTAAAACCTTTCTCAAATATAAAATGTAATTACAACCACTTAGATTCTCAAAGTTCTTCTGAAGTAGATGATATTCAAACCCAATTAACGCGGTTTTGGCAATTAGAAGAGAGTTGTCATGAGTCTTCTACTTATTCCACTGAAGAAAAACAGTGTGAAGAACATTTTATAAAAAATACCTCGCGTATGCCTGATGGTCGTTTCTGCGTTAAGATACCACTAAAGAAATCTACAGATTTGTTAGGCGATTCATTTGTTCGTGCAAAACGTTGTTTTCTATCACTCGAGCGTAGAAACACGAACGACGCCTCACTCGACAAAATGTATAAGGCTTTTATGGCAGAATATATTTCTTTAGGGCATATGTCAGAGTGTAATATTAATGAAGAGAAGCCGTCATATTTTATACCTCACCATGGGGTACTTAGAGAGAGGAGCACTACTACCAAGTTACGCGTAGTTTTAATGCTATTGCTCCTACTTCTTCTGGCACTTCATTAAATAATATACAGATGGTGGCAAGGCCCATCGTTCCTGCAAAAGGACAGCAGTGCTTGGCCTAGCATTGGAACGTCGGAAGCGTCTCGTGATTTGCCCGAAACGAAACCTACTATTTGTTTGGTTAGTTGTCACAACAATCAAGCGATTAATACAGGCGTGATACCTTTCGAAAGTTTTTCTAATTTATTAAGATTACAACGTGCTATATGTTATATGTTTCGTTTTATTAACAAATGTAAGGGTCAACCATTGTGCTCTTCCCCTCTGTCTGTAGAAGAATTAAAATATTCATTGAATTGCATCATTATACAGTCACAACGTGAGTCTTTCCCGGAATATAATTTTTTAATTAACAATAAAACACTACCTAATAAAAACCAATTATTAAAATTAAATGTATTTTTAGACAACAATAAAATCATGCGTGTAGGAGGCAGGTTACACAATTCAGAATACTCGTTTGAAAAGAAACATCCAATATTAATACAGTCCACTCATTATTTCACTAAACTTTTATTTAGATACGAGCATTTAAGGTTACTACACGCTGGTCCCCAATTATTACTAGCAACAATAAGGGAAACTTACTGGCCGCTGGGGGGTCGCAATTTGGCTAAACCTGCTATCGGCAATGCGTTACGTGCCGGCGTCAAGCGGGAAGGACTATTTCTCCACAAATGGGTAATCTGCCAGCAAGTAGGCTTTCTCCAGCGGACTTCCCCTTTCAAAACGTAGGTGTAGATTATGCAGGCCCACTTAACTCTGTCAGCCGTCAAGGTCGTGGATCTGGATTGGTAAAGGTGTATATTGTCATTTTTGTATGCTTTACCAGTAAAGCCATACATTTAGAGTTAGTGGGCGATTTGACGAGCAGTAATTATATACAGGCTTTGCGACGTTTCATGTCCCGAAGAGGGAAACCGTTAAATATTTACTCTGATAATGGAACGTCATTTGTAGGAGCGTACTATGAAATATCAAAGTTTTTAAGGCAAAATTGTAACTCCTTAGCTGATAGTGTGGCTCAAAATGGGGTCAAATTTCACTTCATACCTGCTTACTCCCCAAATTTTGCTGGTCTCTGGGAGGCGGGAGTAAAGTCGACTAAACACCATTTAGTCCGAGTGTTGGGCAATTGTAATTTGTCATACGAGGAATTGAACTCGACGTTAGTTCAAATTGAAGGTGTTTTAAATTCACGGCCACTCACTCCTCTTTCGTCGAATTCTGAAGACCTTTTGCCTCTCACTCCTGGGCACTTTTTAATTGGAAGACCTCTTACGTCCCTGCCAGTCAAGGATCTTCGTGATCAGCCGATTCACAGTCTGACTCGATATCAACGCATCGAGCAATTACGGCAACACTTTTGGGCGAGGTGGAGCAAAGAATACGTCTCCGAGCTTCAGCAGCGAGTGAAATGGCACACCTGCAAGGACTTCTTACAAGTTGGCTCCCTCGTCATTATAAAGGACGACAATTTGCCGCCACTTAATTGGAAGATGGGTCGGATCGTTGCTCTTCATCCAGGCAGCGACATAAGCAGAGTTGCTGACATCCGGACAGCTAATGGAGTGGTCAGGCGAGCTGCATCGAAGATTTGCCGTTTATTGGAATCTCCGGTTGAAAGGCAAGCTTTCAACGGCTGGGGGCATGTTGAGGCGTCATCGCGTGAGCGCCTACAATAAAGTTTAGAGCCAAGATCTGCATGCCTTCATTTCCATGTACATAATTTATTTAATTTTAAAATGTAACGATTACTAACATATTGTCAGTTTACCTCAAAATCTTATGACTTGAAATATAGTAGCCTTGGAGAACAGTCGATTTGAGATTTATTCACAAAAATTACCTGAAGTCCTCTCGATCCTATTCAGCGTGTTAAGTGAGCGAACTCCTCTCGCATAAAAACCTACACGATTTAAGCGAGTGGTTATGATCTATGTTAAAATATGTACTGTAATGCTTTGTCAATAACAATAAAAAAAAGTTGGAAAAGCTTTGGAATGGATTGTTCCCTTTCAAAAGTTCTTAAAAAAACCCACGACAGCATATGATTATCTTTTAAGGTTGGCTCACTATTACTCTTTTTAGTAGTAAACGAATTTGTTAATTTTTTTATGGTATGTATAGGGGGCAAACGAGCAGACGTATCACCTGATGGTAAGCGATTACCGCCGCCCATGGACACCCGCAACACCGGAGGTGTCAAAGGTGTATTGCTGGCCTTTGGGAATGAGGAAAGGGATGTGGGGGATCCTCACTCACTCGGTAAAACACAGCGCAAGCGCTATTTCACACCGGTTTTCTGTGCGGCCGATGTATCACTCCGGTCGAGTCGGCCCATTCATGCCGAAGCATGGCCCCCCCATGGTAACATGTTGTTACGAGTATAATAGGCAATAGAAGACGCAAACGAGATTAATCAGCTAATACGTTATTTCAATTTTTGTTTTGCTATATTTTTAGGTTCTCTTAGGATAATGGGGATTGATGAATAGAGAGCAGATTTTGTTTTTGCCTAAGATGAAAATATACAGTTACTAGGCACATTGGTAAAAATATATGTATTAGGAACAAGTTTAATAATATCAGCCTGCAAAAATGCAGCAGAAATGTTTTATCGTTCATAGTCATCATATCAAAGTATCATCATATCATCATAAATCATATCTAGTAAAACAGTTTTCTTCAATGTTCCAGCACTTACGAAAACTTTTCAGGGATTTTCGTGGTAGCAATGTAACGCCTAACTTTATTTATATGTATGTTTATACAGAACAAAAAACATTGAGTACATTAAAATGGATGCGGTTTCACTTCAAATACTATTTTTTAAGTAATTTTAATCTAGTTAGACCGAATTTTCTTTGATTATAATAACAGTTTTGTAAATTTTAATAAATAACTAAATGGAAAAATAATTTTCACATTTGAACTACAGAAGTCTGTATGGTCTTAACAAAATTGTGTAGTCATATCTGGAAGTACAGTCTACTTGAAGTAAATACTCTTAAGACAAAGCTATTAGGAATGCTATCGATATTGCAATAAATGTACCTATCACTAACAATAGGTCGAAAGATATCTATCAACCGATATCTGACACTTCTATATCTTCAATACGTACCTTGATTATCTAACCGTTATCTAGTTCAATACAGAAAGGAGCCATCACCCTGTAACATGAGTATGAGGGTCGCGATATTGAATCTTACGGATAACTTATGAAGGCTGGTGAGAAATATTAATAGCAGACTGTACATATTCTGACGAAGAGTAAAATGTTATATCAGAAGTGATTTGATTAATGTTATAACCGTCAAATATTGTTAAGATGGGTGTACTCTTGTGAATGTTTGTTATTCATTACAGCTGAACAGCTGATGATGTATGATGCAGAGATGTATTGTAGTCTGAAATAGCACAGATTTATGAAGGCCTATTCCCGCACTAGAAATAAATCATGTGTCGCGGGGGTTTTTAATAAACTCAGAACAACAGTTTGTCAATCACGGGCGAGATGACCGTTTAAAACACTACCCCACCCGGGCAGTTATGGGTAAAATTGTGTCAAAATCAATTTTGATACTAGTAAAACAAAGATTAAGTTTTCTAGAACCCTCTATTGAGAGCGAATATCTCATAATGTCTATTATTTCTAAAATCCCTTATTAAATAAGGCACATGACCATGTGCCTTATTTAATGACGTGGCAGTTGAGACTTCAACTGTTCATTAACGTACTCGCATGTTATCGTACCTACTCACGTGTCGTTTGGTACTAAAGAAAGAGGCTTATTAGTCTGTTTATTAATCAGAACATTTTTAGACTTTAAATCACACGATAGTTTATGTAATTTTCTCTTTATATTGACGTGATAACCTCTAATAAATCTATGAACGCCGGCTGCACGAAAAAGGATGACTCATTGTCCCGTTACGCTCATTGTATGCCGTTGTATGAGAGATAGATCTTTCTCTCATCATTTCATCAATGCTTTGTTATGACGTCGTCATGTTAAACTATTATCCGTAAACCGACTTTAGAACTAAAATAACAACAGACAACCTATATTTTAAAGATAATTCGCTTCCTGAGTTTCCATCAAGAGTCAAGGGAGGTTTGGGGATCTAGTAACCTTACTCTAGGTGTTACAGTTGTGCCCCGCTTGGGCGTCGCAGCGCCGGGCCCTCACTGCAGTCTTCGGAGGAGATCTCTCGCTACCGGCCATCATCCGCGCCATGGCCGGTAGCGACAGCAGTTTTACCGCGGTCGCAGCCTTCTGCGAAGACGTAATTTCGCAGAAGGAGGCGGCGGAGAAGGCCCGGGAGGACGACCTCCACTCGGACCCGATCCGCCGCCGGCGAACCGGGCGGCGGAGGCGCGCCTATCAGCGCCTCATGACGCCCTGAGTGTGGCCGCGGATGGTGGGGACGGGTTTTCCCCTCTATCCGCTTTAGTGGTCACCCGCGAGGGGGCAACGTTACGCATGTGCCGTACGTTGCCTAAATTGAGAATTTTACCAGCAGACGGTGCCCGCTTCAGTGCGGGCTGGCGCTGGGAGGGGTCCGGATGTGTTAATAACAGCAGTTCCCGGATCCCTCCCGTCTCAGGCGCAGAGTGGCACACCGTGTGGTTTTAGTCGGTTCGATTCCGACACACCGCCCCGCCGCAAACCCCGGCTGGGTGACGGCCCGAGGGGGTTTCCACACGTTAAAAAAAAAAAAAAAAAAAGGTGTTACAGTTGCACCGCGGTCGCCACTTTCTGCGAAGACGTCATCTCGCAGAAGGAGGCGGCGGAGAAGGCCCGGGAGGACGACCTCCTCTCGGACCCGATCCGCCGCCGGCGAACCGGGCAGCGGAGGCGCGCTCACCAGCGCCTCATGCCGCCCTGAGTGTGGCCGCGGATGGTCGGGACGGGTTTTCCCTTCCATCCGCATTAGTGGCCACCCGCGAGGAGGCGACGTTACGTGTGTGCCATACGTCGCCTAAATGGAGAGTTTGAGGAGGAGGGTGCCCGCATCTGTGCGGGCTGGCGCCGGGAGGGGTCCGGAGGTCTTACTACAGCAGTTTCCGGATCTCTCCCTCTCTCAGGCGCAGAGTGGCACACCGTGTGGTTTTAGTCGGTTCGATTCCGACACACCGCCCCGCCGCAAACCCCGGCGGGGTGACGGCCCGAGGGGGTTTCCACACGTAAAAAAAAAAAAAAATTGGTGTTACAGTTGCAGTCCGGATGTGTTAATAACAGCAGCCCGAGGGGGTTTCCACATTTAAAAAAAATGTATTACAGTTGTAACGTTTAAAGGTGGAGTGATGATCTGCCCAAGGCGGCAGGCAGGAGCTGGATGCGAGAAGCTGAGGATCGAACCAAGTAGCGCGCAATTGCAGAGGCCTATGTCCAGCAGTGGACTGCGATAGGCTGATGATGATGATGAATGTTTTAAGGTAGCAAAGGTTTTTATTTTCTGTCTACTGTCCTACTTAGGAGCATCAGAAATGAATAAAAACTGAATATGATACACAATAGTGTAGGCTACCACTGCTACAAAAAATAATCATATTTAGGTACTCATTTTAAAAGTTGAAAATAGTTGAATATATAGGGATGCATGTTTTATAAAATAACCTTACGCTTAATCTTCTACATTATCCTATCTATTGCTATAAATCTGAATGTAAATTTGTTTGTTACGCTTTCACGCGAAAACTTTGCACATGTTCTTGGAGGTATTAGAAGTAACATAGAACTTTAACTGTAACTTTTTGTTAAATACGAGTGAAGCCGCGGCCAAAAGGTAGTCGAATATAAAGATGAAATAAGGAATCTCTGTAATGGAGGCCTGAGTATTTTATCCCTGAAATACTTAGAATTTTAGATATGTTTTCCAATATATTGTAAACAAACACTGATCATTATAGCTTTATTTTTAGTGTTAAGCCTTAACATTTCTTGCACTCTTGGAAATACTTGTTTTTATCTGATTTTTATACTTATAGCCAGCTTTAAATGAATACTAGGCATATTATCAGCTTGTTTGAGCCTTGCATTTTTACTTATATCAGTTCAGTTGACCTTAACTGACTCAGAAATCAAGCAAGATTTGAAAGTAAATTAGACATGTATCAAGAACAAAATAATATTTTTAACAACCCTATCCATTTGCCATTCAAGGCGTTGAATGGGTCAGAGACCGAAGCCCATTTGCATAACCGAATTAGATAGATAAACTACACTGATTCACTGTCTACACATAGGTATCATTGTACCATTTCATGTGGTGTCTGAGCTGAGTTTCATAGATGTAGCAGAAAATACTGGGTTTAGAATTCTTACTTTTTCTAAAGACAATTCGCAGGATACTTAACACATATTTAGGAATGAAACGCTAATAACTGTTTACAGAATGTATAGAATAACATCTAAGCTATTAGTAAGATTGGGCAGATAGTACAACAACAACGGATACCGTGTCAATCTCAAGCTATTTTGTACACTCTTCAAACCATAATTATAATACCAAATACACAATATCATTATTATGAGCTTCCTGCTTGGAATGGCCTCTTCCTTAGCTCACCACCTATCAATATAAATAATATCTCTGTACCTAATACCACAAATAGTTTGTATCAACGGAGGTCTATGTGGAAAATTGCCAATCAGAGCGAAATAACCAATATGTCAGTTATATAATTCCGCGTAAATTGCGGGAAGTGTCGGAGGGAAATAGGTCAGGTGTGATTTACAGTACTAGGGTTATTATCTATTATTTTTCATAGCTTTAGAATAAATAGTTGCCAGTGATCCGATAGAAGTCTTTTATATGACTTCTTCTCAAATGCTGAACGTTGATGTTGTGTTAAAAACAAGCTGGTAATTTGTGTAGATTACCAGCTTCAATCACGTGTGCTACCAGATCACGATCGATATAAGGAGTTACACCGTCTGTCACAGACCTATATATCACACACAAATACACTATAAACAATCCTCTTTGTTTGTGTAAATATTTTTGTACCATGTTATGAATTAACCCTTCACTTTTCCCTTTCAACATTTTGTAATCTCGAATATTAATAACTCAGTCGCCAGTTTTTCATAAACTTACCGACTATACGAGATTAAAACTATATAATATGTAGCACTTTTCTGATAATTTCGGCGAAAGCCTACACCTTGGATATGAAATGAATAGTACTTAGTTCTTAGTGTGGTGAAAACAACGTCCAACTGTTGCCACAGTACCTTTTACGACCTCTGGCTTGAGAGTTGGCTTTTTTAACATATCCTATTAAGATGCTTCGACGTCATTGAGCCTCCTGTCTCACACTTACCAACGAAACATGACAGCCCGAATGTTATCATTTTAAGTTGGTTTACTGTGAGAGGGTAGTAGGTACCTCTTCACTCGAGCCGGCCTGTTCGTACTGAGTAAGAATACTTTTTAGATATCTGACTGATCCAAGCGAGGCATTATTCATGAACGGCAGAACCTCAAGTTCTAGATGACCGAATGTACACATTTACCTGCCGTAAGTACTCCATCATACTTTATTCCTACCTTCTTTTAGTCCGTAGTACAAACAGCTAAAATGAAGATAAATAAAACACAAGATATTGTTTTTATACCCAGCTCTATTCATTTTCAGAGTAAGCCCTAGGGAGCGTTATGTGTTGCCGGAAAATAGACGTCTTATTTATAAAAAAATCTTTTCTGAAAATAACTTTCTATGGTGTGTGGGCATTGAATAACATGCTATGATTGGTTCTGTCATTTATAGAAATAATTAGGTATTCTATTAGTGTATTTATATTTAACAACACGTTTTCAGCTTTTATGCAATAACCATGACCGAAACCTTCGCTTTGCTAACAATCTCCTTCTTCTTCTTCTTCACACTTCACTTCACACACTACTGGTTTTATGGACTCTTCGTTCTTTGATCAGTCTATTCTCTTGTAGAATGCGCTTCCTCTCGGGGATCTCGAGGATCTCTTACATTTTCAAGTCCAAGATAAAGGAGATTTTACTGGTTGAATTGGCGGAATCAGCAAGGTCTTAGTTCATTACATAATAAATTTCTATGCTATAATAATAAATATATTTGTATGTGTATGAATATAGTCGTTTATTCGTATATGTATGTCAATGTATGTATTACTGTATATATTTGTCTCTTCCTATATATTACAAGCTTATTTTAACTAATTGTAGTAACTAAGAAAACCAATATAATTATACCACTATAGCTATCATTTCTATTAAGTGCACCTACATCACCTTTTCTCTGTATCGCTCAATCGGTCGACTAGCAGAGAATGCCTTGAGGATTAAGTCCGCCGGTGCATGTATTTATGTAAATTATATTAAAATAAATGAATAAAAATAAGAGTAGCATTGATTCTCAATAAATGTGATTAAGTCTCAAAGTTATATTTATACTTATTGTTGGTCGATGTAATTAGGAATATTACTTATAATTTAATTATATTATCAGTAATTTCCAAACATACATATATTAACCAAACATTTTATTCATTTAACTTCTACAACACGCATTAAATAAACGTATCTTAATGCAATACTTTTTTACGAAATAAACAAAGAGCTCAACCAAAGCTTCCTCCAGCTTTTTGAGCTCAAAGCCCTGCAAATCACAAGATTTGAGGGTGTTCCGCTAGCTTTGTAGTAAAATACCAATCTAATCAGCAAAACATCCGATTTATCTACAAAAGCTATTGACGACTTGAGAACAGGCTTAAATTTCATTTGCTTTTATTGTTTTTAGGATGAAGTACCTACCGTTAATTTAGGCTAAGCTTTATTTATTATGTGCTTATAAAAATACCATTCCGCAACTTGAATGTGTCGCGGTGGACTTTGCAAACATGTATGGAGTTGACTAAAAGAGGACTCAGAACAACAATTTTTGAATCACAATAAGTGTTGAGATAATATAGAGTTTGTAGTATGAAGTATTTCTATTCTATTTAGATATATTAGGTCTAATGTATGCTTTCAATTACTTAAATTTGACACTTAACTCACACCCCAAATTCTTAATTAACTGATTGCAGCCCTACTTATAGGACAAATTATGGCTTAAAACATCCACATAATCCACATAAATCCACATTTAGTTTAGAAACCAAAATATTATAAGAAGTTTTTCGGCATTTTTAACCGACTTCAATAAAAGGAGGAGGTCTCAATTCGACCGAATATATATATTTTTAATGTTTGTTCGTGGATAACTTCGTCGTTTTTGAACCGATTTTAATGATACTTTTTTTAATGAAAAGAAAATATCCCAACGGTGGTACTATGATAAGCACACTAGGATCTGATGATGGCATCCAAGAGAAATCGAGAAGAACCTTGAAGTCAGTTTTATTTTTGTTAAAATTTTACTTGTCAATTGCAGAATCACATTCTATATTGTGATAATTGTCTAGCGGTAATATCCCTAACAGCACAACAGCTAGTTAGCGTGTATTCTTAAAATAATAGGAAATTCCACGCTAAGAATATATTCTGTGTGGACACACAGAACACTCAGACTCTGAATAATAATCAGGTCACACAAAGTGTTGAATGGTGGTTGGTCCCTAAATGATCGAACCAACAATACAACTCAATAAGAAGCAGTGTAAGGTAACTGCTTTAACCAATTCCCCCTCTGGTCAATAGGTGTTGAGCAATCAATATTATGTAAATATCAATTTCAATGCATCAGCCCGATGATTCAGAAGCATCACTAGCCCGCCATGGTGTGTGTCACCATGCTGCATTGTTGCATTGTCTGCATTCGCAGTATGGTGACCACCACTCTTGGATTCTGCTTATGCTTTCCATCAGGCAGAGTAGTCATTTTGGCAGGGCCAAACATAAAAACAAACAGTCTTACTTTGATCGTGAAAAAAATAGTAAATAAACATGATAATCTAGTCTGCCCTTGAATAGAATTTCTGTGGCTGTCGTTAGAATGGATTTCAAGAGGTTACGCAATTCGATAGGATCTAAGACGAAAACTCTTTGTAGGATTTACGCTAAAAGAAGGTTTTAGATTTATTTTCCAGTAACAGTGAGACACTTTGAAGATGTGTATGCTATTCAAGTTTTGTGAAGTTCCAATATTCTTAGATTTATTAGTTATTCGTAGTGATTTGCTCCCTTTTTCGAAATCCCTTGTTTTTATTCGTGTCTATCAATAAAAAAATGGCACTTGGCAAAATCAAAATATCGTTTTTATTAATTTCAAATTTAGTCTTTTAGTAGTTGCAAACATAAACATCCACTTGTATAGTTTTTCTTTTTGTTATAATACTAAAAAACAAAGGAAAAAAGAAATACAGACGTGATGACTAACACATACATCGCTACAGAAACATACCACAGCGTTAGCTATCAAAGACACACCGAACTAAGAAAGTAACTATTAGCGCTGTATCACGATACTGAAGTTCTGGCGCGGATAAGTATATATTCATTAAACCTTTCGTTGGGCCGCAGCTGCCAGGTATGATCACGTCAACTGGTCGCTGACTCCTTTGTTTATGTTGTAGGGACATGAAACTCGTTTCTTCATGTAGGCAGTCGTAAGGTCTCATAATCTTTATTGAAGTATTAGAAAAACAAGCTCGTTACAGATGAGGATTGTATTTGGCTTCAACATATTTTTCCTCCACACTAGGTTTTCATGTTCCACATTACAATGGTTATAATCCGTTACTACAATTTTAATGAAATAAGGCTAATTAATTTCATTACAGCTCTGGGGGTAGGACGGGAACAAAATTAATCTGCAGGAACAAGATTACACAATTTTGGAGGGCCTCGGAAATTACGTCACATTACATTAAGGGTGAAATAATTCGAAATATTCAGATATGACGTGTTGGATTGTGCAGGGAATAATTCAGGGTTTTATAAAAGAGTTTGTTCATTAAAATTACAAAATAATGTTTGAAATAATTTTAAAATTTGAGCCTTCAAATTATGCTTACTCATTAAAGCGAAAGAAATTAAATTATGAAGAGGCGAAGAGAAGCGCTGCTCTAATATAGAAAAATTGTTACATGATATAATCATTTTTACTATACATAAAGTAATTTTTTACATAATTTAGGTATAAAGTATCATAAAAACGTGTAGTGATATTTAAGGGTTACTTTTAGGGTTCCGTATCCAAAGGGTAAACCAGACCCTGTTACTAAAACTCTGCTGTCCGTCCGTCTATCGCCAGGCTGTGTCTTATGAACCATGATAGTTAAACAGTTGATTTTTTTTTTTAAATATATAAAAATAAAAATTATATTATGTTACTTGCTGCTGCGGAACACTTCATGGGCGACTCCGACTCTTTTACAGGAATCCTTCGTTTGCGAGTCCGATTTAGTATAAGATGTTTATAATATTTTTTAATATAAGATGTTTATATTGAAACCAAAAAATTTAATAACAATACCGTTTCGTAAAGCTAGCATGCTACTGCACTGCACTGCATGCACTGTACTTAGGTGCATGTTAATTTAGATCTTTTAAACTAATTAACGGATTTGAATGCAGTTTCAGCAATGGTTAGAGTTATTCAAGAGAAAGGTATATGTGTAGAACATGCATATTATAGTAAACGAAAAATTTCAAAGACTTTTTGCCAAATCGGGCCGGGTCGCTAGTTAAGGATAAATCTATCTAAAATAAGATAAAAGATTATGCTGGCAACATCAATTTGAAAAAGTTTCAAACTAAAAAGCGCTTGTACTCTGAATTCTTGACTGACTGATAGAATACATAAATACATTTTTTATGCATATAGCTACATATATATAATACACAAAAATCGGCCAAGTGCGAAGCGGACTCGCACAGGAAGGGTTCCGTACTATTTGTACATTTCAAGCGTCCACATGTTGCCATTATCAATATCAAACAAAAACGAGTAAAAAAAAAAAATTTTGTTGTAAACATTAAAGGGGTTTAATATTAATTATATGCATTTTTTAGTATTTGTTCTTATAGCAGCAACAGAAATACATCATCTCTGAAAGTTTCAACTGTTTAACTATCACGGGTCATGAGATACAGCCTTGCGACAGACGGACATTATAGTTCATCAATTTCAATAAAATTAACACGCTGGTGAACCCTTGAGCCATAGCTAATATATAAAGTTAAATCACTATTTCAAAATAATAAAAAAGTAGCTTACAATAAATTCTTTTGCTACCCCACAGCGCCATCTTGTTTCACAACGTGCAAGCTTGTGCGAGAACTTCCTGAACTGAATTGCCGGGAAAATTAGAGCGTGTAGAGCTTTCAACTGCATTCGTTGGATGTCGCTAGTTGCCAATGCAATCTGTAAAGATTGTACCTTAGTTAATTTTTAAAACCAACTGGTTCAGTTGCTTTTAGTTTCAAATATAGAGGGAGCCAATGTGGATGTTGAATATCGCTGAATAAATAGAAAAGTAAAAACTTCTTGCATATTAATAGAAAAAAATAGCAAGTGATGGTTTTAAAACTTCAAATCACCTAATAAAATTTTTGACCTATTTGTTTTCTTAAAAATCATTAATAGTGATAATGCATTTCTTATTCTTCTATTTACTTTCTACTTGAAATATATTTATTAAACCCGCGTGGTATCTTCACTTCAATTAAATTTAAGATATTCTTACTATGGGTTACTTACTAAGCTATATACCCTTTTACAAACAATTTAACTATTAAGTCTCATACCGGAGGCTCGCCGACAGAGAAGGTGCAAACTTATAGGTGTTAATTATCAAACCATGAGCGTGTTCATTCAATCACAAAAGAGTAAGGTTAAGTTAATGTAATTTAGCTGAACAATTCGATTTTATAATATAATTTAAAACAATAGTTCCACTAACCCAAATTAATTTAATGCGTTTATGTTTGGTTTGATTTTAATTCTGCGGGAGGACTTAAAGCAATCCATTAGTGAGTCTTGAGTTAGAAGCGTCCATAAATGGCAGTATTCACTTACCAGCGACACCCTAAAGGTAGTAGAGTCACACTGATTTCAGCAGGAACGGGCCGGCTTGACCGGGGCAGTACTAGCCTCGCACAGAAGATCAACGTAAATTTATAGCGTTTGTGCTATCATGTTTCCTTGCATCAGTAGGCAGCTATGGCGTGGGTCACCATGCTGCGTTGTTGCATTATCTGCATTTGCAATAAGTATGGTGACTACCACTCTTGGATTCTGCGTATGCTTTCCATCAGGCAGAATAGAGTCATTTTGGCAGGGTCATATATAAAAAAATAAAAATTCTAGCCAAGTTGACAGTGTACAAACGTAAACGTTAATAGAAAACTAATAAGTGTATGTATATGAATGACGTCTCTCTATACTAAGTCATAATTATGGTCAAATAACTAAATATTAGCAAATAATATCAGAGAAAAAAAAGCATTAGTGGTTGCATGAAGAGATTCAAATGGAACAAATCTATTCTTGTGTTTGTTTTCAACTGACTTAAAAAAAAGAGGAGGTTGTCAATTCGACTGTATTTTTTATGTCAGAACTTTTGACTGTGTGAACCGATTTTGATGATTCTTTTTTTATTTGAAAGCTGGTGCTTCCTATGTATTTCAATTTGGTCCAGTTCTTAAAGAAGATTATTTTGATTAATTTTTTTGTTGTATAATAAAATATTTACAAGACACTAGTTTTTTTAGTCTACTTTGTGCTTGGGTCGTCTACGACCTTTTATGTGGCTTGAAATTGATAGTGTAAAATATTTTTATAAAGAAGTTAATCTTGTCAAACAAAAACGCTTGCAAATGTCTTTTATGTAATGGATCCTTTGATATGTTATGTCACTATAATGTACATTTTATTTGACGCATAAACTAATTGTTTGATTTAATATTTTATGAACATAATTTTGTAGAAGCACTCAGCAACTTAGCAGTACTGGGTGTTTGGCTTGACATATCATAGTGGGTATCAAGCTCGACATAATTTTATAACTGAACAATATTGAAATGTTATCAACCTTTTAATAAATTTTTGAACGTCAAATGTGTCTTAAAAAACAATTTTAATCTAGTGTGAATTGACAATTCATTACTGTGACTTTAATTTTATAATTGTTATGGTTTATCATCGAAAAACATGGCTGGCAAAGGAGCAGACGTATCGCCTGATGGTAAGCGATTACCGCCGCCCATGGACACTTGCTATCACCAGAGTCGTCACAAGTGCGTTGCCGGCCTTTGGGGGTTAGGGAGGGGAGATAGCGGGAGGGGTTTGGGGTATGGGCCCCCGGTATCCTCACTCGCTCGGTGAAACACAGCGCAAGCACTATTTCACACCGGTTTTCTGTGAGGCCGTGGTATCATCCCGGTCGAGCCGGCCCGTTCATGACAGACATGACAAATAAAATGACTCTTTATTACATTAAAAAAAACTTTAAAAAAGGTCTTAAAACTAAGCATTTCGCCACTTACAAGCAGGCACGGCTAAAGCACACACGTTGATCTAAAATATTAAATTAACTGAAAAAGTACAACTATGTTCCTAATCGGTCATCAGTACTTCTATATTATTTTTAATACGAACAATTATAGTGGTTTATTACCGCTACGTTAAATTCGTGCAATAGGTAATATCATTCCCGAAGCAGTTACAGACTTGTTAAAGTTTAACAATACATAAGCACGAACTTACTTCTAAGTTACTTACTAAAATCGCCATGTAACTCAAAAATAGATATGCTTGAGGTCTCGGGTTCGATTCCCGGATCGAACTAAATGTCTGTATATATTTGTTACAGAGTTTGGATATTTTCTACGTATAATATGTATGTATGTACAAAAAAACTATATGAGTATCCTATCAGTCAAACTAGCTATCATAATACACGCTCTGCCTAAGCAAATCTAGCTTCAAACTAATTTGAAGCTAGATGGCGTTGTGTTAAATCGGGTGAAAGTCCCGCTGTACAACAATAAATGTGTTTTTGTAAACGTCTAAAAGCATTTCTTTTTTATTTTTAGTTTAAACTAGCTAAACCGCGGGGTGTTATCCGCGTTTATTGTTGTAGCGTGGGTAACGCCGCGGGACGGAGTTAATCCAAAATAAGTAGCCTAAGTTACTCCTTAGATCATCAGCTACCTGCCAGTGAAAGCCCCGTCAAAATCGGTCCAGCCGTTGCAGAGATTACCCGGAAGAAATAGACAGGCACACAAAAATTTTAATAAATGTTATTTTGGTACATGTACTGTGCATACATGTGTGCATGTGCATTTATTCAAACGCCGTTATTTTAAAATTACAAACAGGCACTCCAATTTTATTTATATGTATAGATTTTTAAGGATTATTTTTGCGTTTACTTTACGATATCCAATTATTAAATTCGTTATTATTAAACTGGAAAATAACAACGGCGTTACCCGCGGTTGTTATTGTACCGCGGGTAACATCGTGGGGCTTAGGTTGTTTAGTATAAAATTCTTTTGTACCACTCTTATTTTTTTATTTAATGAATCAGTGAAAACGTTTAATTAATAAAATAATGATATCATTTCAGGTATGTATCACGAGTCAACCAAACCAATTGTCATCAACAGCGGAATCATTCACCCATCAACTTACTATAAGTTATGATAACATTTAATTGGTAAGTACCTTTAAAATCGCCATTGTCATCAACTCTCTAGAAATGTACTGTACGACATGTCTGATTTAACAATTTCTTTAAATAAATGTTAAATGGATCAACACATTAACATTATGTATAAAATCATCCTAAAAATAATAAACGTAAATGTAGAAAGCGATTATTTAAATAAAGAAAATAACAGGAATAATAAACGCTAAAGAGAAAATGGAAAGAGGAGAAATAAGATCTACTCCTAGAATCTACAGTTTCTAATACATAGTTCATATACATCATTTAAAAATATCATTTTACGAGTCCATATCGAGAAAGCTGAAAATTTTTCAACCTTTACATTTTTTACCTTACCTACTGTTTACCTTAATAATAATTATATAATAAATGAGGTTTAAATATCTACAGATTTGAATCCGTCTTAGGCTATAACTTTCAACAGTTAAAGAAAAAGTCTTTGTAAGTTCATCTTTTAATAGTCAGCCAGTCACCTCACTCGTGTAAATAACACAATTATTAACCTTATTTGACCTAACCGGTTAATGAAGACGCATAAATAATAAATGCCACTTCGCACGCCTAACTCAACACCACCTCGTAATGTGGGCACTTAGAACACGAATTACATAAATACACAAACGGTGAGATTTGGAACATACGTTTATGAGTTTTACAAATGTTTGTACGAAACAGTAGATAGATATTACTAAACGTTTTTGTTTTAGCAATAAAATACTTTATTTTTAAAACTGGAATTTCAAATTAAAAAAAATATTTTAATATCGTTTTTTACTTTTAAAGTCACTATTTTTCATTAAAACATAATGTTTCATGAATAAAATGAAATGCTATTTTATTCACTTAGATATTTCAGGATAGGTGAATAGTTGCGGATAAAGATATATATTTAAATTTCAGTAAAGGCGTAAACCTGATGAAGGAGGAAGAAGCTAATGAATGTGGACAGTACAGGAACGTATATTTTTTTTAGGCTTAGGGAGGCTTATGTCCAGCAGTGGACGTCTATCGGCTGCGATGATGATGATGATGATTAAATTTCAGTATGCATACTGTATGATGAAATTTCATTGACAGATGACACAGATTGTTTACACATTAGCTCCTTTATAAGATGTTATGCCTTGAGATGATATAGAAGTAAAACGCTGATTAAACTGTCAATTTTTGGCATAACTTGCAAAGGAAGTAGAGCCACGATGATTTCAGCACGAACGGACCGGCTCGATCTTGGCGGTACTACCCTCACATAGAAAATCAACGTTAAATGAGAACGTTCGTGCTGTCGTGTTTCGTTGGGTGAGTGCGAGACCGGAGGCCCACCAGATGCAGAAGAATCACTAGGCCGCCATTGTGTGGGTCGCCATGCTGCATCCAAGAGTGGTGGCAATGCAACAGCATCGCCACCACTCTTGGATTCTGCTTATGCTTTCCATCAGGCAGAGTAGAGTCATTTTGGCAGGCCATACATAAAAAAATAACTACCTTTCCTATCATGTACGTACGAAGTAACATGCGATCAAACTCTTCTGCTCATGTATAATTTGTACTCTCGATTGTTGGCACTTGATGGAACTTGTTATAATAGTAATATATTCTAGAATTAAACTCACTTGTACTTATTCCACTATTTTAATCTTTGAGAATGCCATAAAGCGAAACCGGTCAGATGTAAATTTACAATAAGTACAAGTGACTTTAATTCTAGAATTTCTTCTCCTCTTAAGTAGGAGTGCATAATAGTTTTTGTTTGACCTAGTGATTAGGTAACTTCTTTTTTATTTCCTATTAGTACTTTGTAATATAATCAAATTGTTTTCAATGAAAACGTCATTAGTCATGTCAACGATAACGATCAATTAAAAGTTCATGCTGTAATAGTCGGATGGTAAACTCGACCAAGGGTATTAATAATTGTGCCAATTGAAGATGCACCTACGGTACTTGATAAATTAACTTTTTAGATATTTTGGAATTAAATCTGAAAATTGTGAAGACTGTATTATGTCCGCGATAAGCGGGACATAGTCCATTCCTGCATACCGTTGCCATAGTCTTGTAATCATATAAAAAAAAAATTTTCGGACATCTAATACAACGCCATCCAGTTTTAAGCTAAGCAGAGCTTATGTTATATGTACTAGATGACTGATATAAATACATTTATACTTTTTTTGTAAATACATACATATTATACATAGAAAACACACCAACTCCGAAACAAACATTTGCAGATCATACAAATGTTTGGTCCGAGACCTCAAGCACAGCAGTCACTTACGCTACCACTTTCGCCACCGAGGCAGTTTAAGTTAGAGATATATAAATCTGTTAAAGCGGATAGTCAGATAGTTATGACAGGGAATAAAAGGTGAGCCGTCACGGGACGCCTCGCAGATGTGAAATATTAAAATAGTTCTTTTTTTCTTATGGTATTAGTGGAAAACGAGCTGACGTTTCACTTTATGGTAAGCGATTACCGCCGCTTAGGACACCCGCAACACCAGAGGCGTCATAAGTGCGGTGCCAACCTTTGGGGTATGCATTTTAAAATAATAATATTTCAGAGTTGCAATTGCAAAAATGTCATCATACATTTATTTGACGTAGGCGGGCATTGATTCTCTGTCAGAAAAGTCAGTATCGGTAACCACTACAACAACATGCTTCTCCAAATTCTCAAAAAATAATTTTGTAAATAACCAGTTTAATTATCAAGTTAAGGATTAATATTAGTAATTATTACTGCGTTTGGTGCTGTCTACTCTCTATGTACTTTATAATAAGATAATTGTCTTAGCATAGCACAACAGGAACTGCATAACAACAATTGACAATTGTTCTTCTGCAATTCTCTAAAAATCACGGTGCATTGGTTTAAATCTCATAAGGGACAGACATTAACACATTCCTGTTAGTTTATATCAAGTCTGTAATTTATATTTTTAAAGTTATACAACACAGAAACAATTGCAAATAATATTTTACTGAAAATTGAGTAAAAGAATAAATAGAAACTTATGTTTTATCCAGCGAATTCAGTAATCATTGTTCTGATAGACGCATTTTCTTACGAGCTGTTCTAGAGGTTATCGTACTTACTATAATATGTCCTTGTTGGAAAATGCACCTATAACACCTTATTTAGCAGTCGGGGTCACTCTGTACAAATAAATTTAAAGTAAATTATAAATGCAAGTCAAGAAAAAGTTGACGTAATTTTTTTTATAAAAATTCAAGAAAAAAATTACGTAAATTTTTTGATAAAAAATTTCAAAGCCTATATCACTCGGGCTATTATTATAAATTACTGACACCTCATTCATTAAAATCGGTATAGTAGTGTCGTTTAGTAGTGTAGTTTAGTAGTATCTATATGTTTCACTGTAGGGAACATATAAACTTACATAGATTACCAAATCAGCTAATTAACTGGGACTACGTCCAACATTTGAGAAGGTTTGTACAGCTGGGGACCTTTTTACCTACTGAAATTAAAACTTATGATCATGATGTAATAGTTCCTTAGTAATACGATTCAATTAATCTATCTACGAAACAATCTGGTAAGTTTTAAAATGATGAAAGACAAGTAAGTGTTCAAAGCTTCATTTAAAAGCTTTGAACGAAACTCTGTGGCAATATCACACAATCTTATCATAATAGTAAACGGCAACCTTGTTTAACTTAAAAGGTATTATAAAACTGCCAACAACGAAGCTGTAACTTTGTTCAAACTGAACAATCTGTACTAATATTATAAATTCTAAAGTATTATATATATTATTTACATTCTATGAGATATAATTGTGTAAGAAGTATTCCTCATAGTTCGTGTTTTATATTTTATTTTGCTTTAAAAGATTTACAGATATGTAACATTTATCCATATTTATTATGCATATATTATAAATGCAAAAGTAACTCTGTCTGTCTGTCACGCTTTCACGGCTAAACCACTTCATCGATTTTAATGAAATTTGGCATTGTAATACTTTGTTTACTGAGGAAGGACATGGGCTACTTTCTATCGCGATAACCAACATAGTATATATTGGTAAAGTTTGATTTTTAACTTAATGGTGACCTCTGCTGAGTGATAGTGTTACGTTGGCATTGAGATTGGTGGTCGCGGGTTCAACTGCTTCCTTCAAATAGTTAATATGTTTGCGTGCTTTTAATCATGTTTATTTTAGTGGTTATAAACAGAGGAACGATAAATGTATATTCTTATTAACCAGTTAAAACAATAATGTTTCAAGATATTACCATAAATTTTATAGGAATCGGGGACTCACAATATTAATGAAAAACAGAGGACAGTACATGACTGATATAAAATGTTTCTTATTTAAGTAATATAGATAGTACTATATTCAATATATCGATTGATAAGTGTTTTCAATTTAATATATCATCACATCTAGTCGTGGCTCATCATATGGCACTAACTACAGCGAACCGAAAATTCATTCACTAATCTCAATTTGAGATTCACCACACAGTCCTAATGGGCTACCAATTAAAGCGTAGAAAACGCTTAAAATTACACCTATGATATAAAATCGACGCATTTCACTACGGTATGCGCGCGCAATCTCGAGCATGGAGGCTTTACTCCGCCGGCAGTCGGCAGCCGGGCCGCGCGCTCCTATCTCTCAAATAAACACTATCGCAAAATAAACAAAATACGAAAGCCCTGGCTGTATGCATCTCTGATTAATTAAACACCACATAAAAATTAAGAAGAAATTCGAATTAATACTTCGCTTTTGCGCCAAATCAAACTGTCAAAAGTGCATTCAAAAAAGGAATTGGAAACTCGAAGCAATAATAAGGTGTTATTAGTTATTAAAATAACGAGTTTTAGTTATTTTAACTCGTTTTTAAAGGTGGTTCCCAGTTATAGTTGTCGGTTTGAAGTTGTGTAAGTATTTAATAATAATAGTTTTGATAAGTAGGTACATCTTACGTAAGGCAAGCGTGTAGTTAGCCTGTCTGGTTTTTTCATCAGATAATATTTTTAAAATAATTTAAAGTATGTATACTTTTCCCATACATAAATTTTGAAATTGTAAACTAAATAAAACTGAAAAATATTTCTAGGTTTATTTCTATATTAACAAATATTTTTACGGGAATTAACGCGATCACTTATTAAAAGGTATCACATACCTCTGATTTGCCTGACGTTTTGCGATTTCTATATTTAAAACTCAAATGATAATGGGTTATAAGACGTGGATTACAGTTTTATTCATTTTAACACCAGTATATTTACCTAAAGCAATTAAAATAATACACAGGATAATTTCTATTGTGCGTATGCAAAGCCTTCAAATATTATGTGTACACCGTTAAGCCGTCTTGAATGACATTATTTTCATAAATTTACATCAAATATAAGCACGTGCTGTACAGCTTAATAACAAAGAACGTAAAATGTTTGACTTGATTAATATTTGTTACATTATTACCTATAACAATTGTTTTCTTATGGCATAGGGGGCAAACGAGCAGTCGTATCTGATGGTAAACGATTACCGCCGCCCATGGATACCCGCGACCCCAGAGGCATCACAAGTGCCGCCTCTGGTGTTGCGGGTGGTACCTACTGCATCGAAAAAAAACGGTTTTTTTCGTTATTTAAGCGTTATTTTGCTGAGCTAAAAAAAGGTAAGCTTAGAGTGGTGAAAATAATGCTTTAAAGAAAATTGCAGTTAGCAGTTGTGACTAATACAACTATGTCTGATACATTAGTAACTTTTGATGATCACGTTATTCGAAGTAAAAAATATTGTTACGTTATTTATCATTGTCCTTTTGTGAGAGAGCGATACCTAGTGATCTGGTTTTTTTACTTAATCATCATCATCATCATATCATCCGTAAGAAGTCCACTGCTAAACGTTGGCCTACCTTATAGATTCCTTTTGCGACCGGTAGGTAGCGACCTGCATCCAAAGAGTCCCTGCGATCTTATCTAGATCGTCCGTCCATCTTGCGTGAGGCCTACGCTGCGTTTGCCGTCACGTGGTCTCCTCTCAAGAACCTTTCTGCCCCATCAGCCATCGGTTCTCCAAGCTATGTGCCCAGCCCACTGCCACTTCAACTTGCTGACTCGCTCCGCTATGTCGGTAACTTTAGTTCGTCTACTGATCTCCTGATTTCTGATTCGATCTCTTAGAGAGACAGAGATAAATATAAATATACATATAGTCTTAAATATAGCAGTATATATACAGCTAGCTATAGCCTATATATATATAGGCTATAGCTCGCTGTATTATTCCGAGCTTCCTTATAAGGCCCATATTAAGAGACTACGTCTTTTTAATTAATAATGGAAATATTCCTCATAACTTTATATTTAACAATATATTTAAGTGTATTTTGGGGAACCGATTCATTATAGAGTAAAAAAAACTAAGGAATGTCTTTCCTTAGCTTACTGTCAATCATAGAGTATAATTTACTTTACATCCCCCACCTCGGAAAGAATATTTTTGCCTTTCGATATCTGAGTGCAAAAGCCGTTTTTATCCGCTAGAGGATAAAGTAAATTGAATTCAGAACATCGTGTGCACTAAGCTTGTGAATTCAAAACATCATTAAACTTATTTACTTCTACCTCTATGGTGCCGAATTTTTTATAAAACGTTTTTTAATTTGTTAAAAACTCAGACTCGGAACCTTCTTGTTGTACTTTTTTTTTAAATTTGCTTTGACCGCACCTTTTTATTTTTTGCATTTATTTATATCCTCTCTGAGGTGGGATGAAAAGTTACGTGTTGCACTCTAGTGCAAAGATTTTTCACCTCGTGGTTTTTTGATTCCCTCCCTAACGCTTAGGATTCAAATTTTAGAATCTTTTGCTTTTTCGGTCATCAAAGTTGAGCACACAGTTAAAAACATTTTTGCACTCTTATATAACTAATATCTATTTAAACCAATAAGTACAAGTACAAAATTTAAAAGAAACAAGTTCCATTATCGAGCGAGCCTGTTATTTCTACTACTATCTAACTATAAACAGCCAGATAATTCTATGGCTAGTAAAAATCGCTTTAGTCTATGATGATCTTCATAAGTTTTCATTATTGATTACCTTTAAGTCGTTAATTAAATTAATAAATAAGTATCTAATAATGAAAAAGAAATCTTTAAACGCCTTACAGCGGCTATGTGTTTATACAAATATTTTACTACAATATTGACTAACGAATGCAACTTAATTATTAAATGTAATTTATAACCTACAGTGTCT
Source organism: Spilosoma lubricipeda (assembly GCA_905220595.1). Lineage (NCBI taxonomy): Eukaryota > Metazoa > Arthropoda > Insecta > Lepidoptera > Erebidae > Spilosoma > Spilosoma lubricipeda. The sequence goes on along the minus strand of HG992286.1, from coordinate 4,326,405 downwards.
TATCCTTGTATGCTTTAATAAAATATATCTGGTTGCTTAGTTTTAGGTGTTTCTGTGTTCAACGTTTAGTTATTTCAATTTAAAAAGTATGATCCCGTTTCTAGAACCCTAGACTTATAAACTGCGCTAAATATGCGTCTAGAAAGTGCTATGTAATGTGTCCCAGACACCTTTATAATGTTACCTGCGAGACGGACCAGGGATGCTTCACACCATTAGAGGTGAATGTTTGAACCTAACTTCGCTTAAATTCAAATATCCCAAGTTGGCAAAAGCTCAAATGAAAAATCTTCTTCCAAAGACTTTATAAGCTTGAATCCGTTTGCTTCAATTACAACAAAAATATAGCAAAATAGCGCTATAAGAACAAAAAATTGTACAGCTAATGCTTACTGTGAAAAAACCTTAATTCAATAGAAAAACTTGATACATGTTAACGATTTTTTTTTCTAAAAATCTTATTTAATAGTTTAAAAATAAAATAAGAGGTAGATAAGAGAGAAAAGGAGTAAATAAATATATTAGGTTATTCTCCTAAAACGTTACACGAACAATGCAATCATTATACATACATTTGTTATTACAAACACTAAATTAACATAGCGGTGGAATAAAATACATAATTTATGAAGCACTTGGAATATTTCTTCTGTTCCTTGTATTGATACAGAGATATATCAATGAAATTGAATTCATTTAAAATCTGAAGTCATTTTTGGCTAATCATAAGATGTCAGTGTTCTATGTGGATGTATATTTCTTAAATAAGTATATGAGCTCCTTTTACATTTTGAAGTAATAAACGAGATTAGAGAACGACCCATGCCAACTAATTCTCAATGTATTAATCTTTAAAACTTATTATCCTTGTTGTATTTTTATTTTTTGTGAAGTGATAAAAATAAATTCTGGGTATTTTGTTTTATTAAATTTTTGTCTTTACGTTTGCGTTTTCACTAAGACCAAATGTTTTTTTAGCATTTTGAAATCTAGTACGGTTTCAATTAAAGCGCACACAGGCATCTAATCAACTAACATCATACGTCTGTATTACCCTGTTATAACGCATGTGTGAATTGAAACATCACATACATAGATAGGCACTGAACCGACGTGGCGTGCAAATATGACCATTACGGTGCAAATAAACTTAGGAGCCTTAATTGTAAAATAGTAATAATCGTTTGACACTTCTCAGAGTAGACCATTATTCTGTCTGTAAAATCTTTATTATTTCTTAATACATGTAGTAATATATTATCTTTTGGAATATACAGTAACTGTTATTATTAGTTCTGAATAGAAAGCAAACTATGACTTTGGGTGCTGAGTAAATTCCATCACTTAAACAAAAGTTCTAAAGTAATAAAGTTTAATAAGTAGAGGATTCAAATGAAATAAATTTTTTTCGAGGTATTTCAGTAAAAACTAAGTAGTACTTCAGATGGTAATCATCAAAACTTAAGTAATAATAGTATAGTGAAACAATAAATTCTAATACAAACAATTTTCATTTATTAATGCTTTCCAAATATTGGCAAACGTATCCTGCATGGTGTAAAAATCTTTCAAATGTGCCACAAAGTAAATGATATTATTGATATACTAGTTGTTGCCTGCCGTATATGTCGGTTATCGCGGCAAATAGTAGCCTATGTGTTATTCTGATGTATAAGCTATATTACTGTAAAGTTTCATCCAAATCCGTTCAGTAGTTTTTGCGTGAAAGAGTAACAAACATCCATCTAAACATCCATCCATCCTTACAAACTTTCGCATTTATAATACTAGTAGGATTCAGGGAATAGGTCTTTGACATTAATTTCTACGATAAGTTTGTCTAATTTTCCCAATTTATACAGAGATGAAGTTTGACCAGAGAGAATTGTTTTTAAAACTTTGTCATAAAATGGCTTATATGAGCACGTGCATGATGTAGGTACCTTACCACTTACGCGCAGCTCTATTATAGTGTTTAATCACGGATTCAAACAGATGTATTGTATCTTTCTAGAAAATATTTCCGTTCGAGTAAAAGTTTAATTAAAATTACATGAGAAACATCCATATCATGATTTAGTTCAGATGAGCATCATTAAGAACTCATGAAACACAATGTATAACTTAATACCTTTTGCTTAAGAGCTATTTTCATATTGCATTTTCAACATTTGCCCTAATCACGACCCGTGGTCTGTGTTCACTAAACTGAAACGAAAAATTTTAAGTACAGATGGACATAAGGACTTATACGTCTATAAAATACGTAGTTATTTTATTGCGGATTAAGACTGGTAGTCGATTTTTTTCGTTATCCAGCAATTTCCTTTTATCTGAAGGTTTTTAATCCCTAACCGAGTGTAAAAAACACGGCCTCCACTGAAATATATAGATAAGTGTTATAAAATTGTATCAATACAGGGAATACATTCTTTATATCTTTAATAACATCAGCTTAGGATAACGGTATTCATATCGTAAGCATCCATCCATCAGATATATTTGAACACGAATCTTTTCAGAGTATTGCGGCTTTATTGAAAAATAATCTTTATCGTTATTTTTATTTCGCATGTAAAAGTTGCTGAGGGGAAGAATTTCATCATAATTTTTTGTATAACATAAAAATATTAATAGCATTCTATGAGAAATAATTGTGTTAGAAGTATTCCTCAAAGTTCGTGTTATTTAATCTATTTTGCTTAAAAAGATTAACATTTATAAGAAATAAATTATTAGTTACTATTTTTTTACTAAAATTAAATCAAAAAATTTGTATCCTTCTTGGTGATTTTGATAATATCAACTTTTAAATCAAATTGTTAGTTATTTTAGTAATATTAAACCTTATTCGAAGTGGTCTCCATTGGCTTAGATACAGTCCTTTTAAGGTTGAAGCCAGTTATTACTAGCAGCACGCACTCTTTTTGTATGAAAATTATTAACTGCAAATCGTATGGATTGTTTTAGAGACTCCAAATTATCATGGCGCTTAGAGCAAGTCTTACTCTCTAAAACTGACCATAAATCATAATCCACTGTATTAAGAACAGAACTAAATGACGGCCTGTCTTCAGCTCTGATGAAGTCCGGAACATTCGTTTCTAACCAAGATTGGGTGGATCGAGATCCAAAGGACCATTCTTGGGTATTGAATATGGTGTTATTAAAGGGCTCAGTTACCTTACAAAGTACACCAAGAAGGTTTCAAGTCTGAGTTTTTAACAAATTATAAAGGTTTTATGATAAATTCGGCACCATGGAGGTAGAATTATATTAAATCTACCATCAATACATATCAATAAACCTATTGGTTTAATGATGTTTTGAATTCACAAACTTAGTGCACACGATGTTCTAAATTGAATTTACTATATCCTCTCGCGGATAAAAACGACTTTTGCACTCAGATATCGAAGGGCAAAAATACTCTTTCCGAGACCCATCTCGGAAAGAGTATTTTTGCCAGAGATTTTTTTTCCATTGTTTCAATTCCTTATGTACCACTTAAGTAGTTGTTTTGACTTTACCATTCTTTTTTAAGTTATCAGTTAAGAAATTACCAGTGCGTCTCTTATATGCTGGAAGTCCTAAGTCATCTTTTAAAATACGCGACATAGTTCTAGGTGCTATCTTCATGTGTCGAGATAAAATCTTTTGCTTCCAGACAGGATTTCTTTCCCTTACTGCTTTGATCGCTTTTTGCTATTTTTTTCGTACGAACTCTACATGAACGGCCAGATTTTTTTCTGTCATACACCGAGGAGGTTTCATTGTACCTATCAATAGCCCGGTACACAAACATTGGACTAATACCAAGCGTATGGAGGATTTTTAAACTTGAATTTAGCTCCATGCCTACTTTATGTAATGCAATCACAGCGATTCGGTTTTCTTTATGATCTTACTGCATTTTAATATAACAAAATATTTATAATGTATTGGCGTCAAAATAAGAAATCGTTTAATTAACAATCGTATAAAAATGACATTCCAAATTCAAAAGTAATGTTTTGTTTGTTTTTAATTTAATGTTTTTAATGTATTTATGGTCAGACTAAGTACTTAAATAATTAAAGGCTCTCAAAAAGAATTGTGTAGGTACAAACAAAAGATTGCATTGACCTGAATTTCTTAAGTAAGTGGCGACAGACCTGTGACAAACGACTCCTGCTCCCGTTCCGTTGTCGCAGTAAATAACTTCAAACAAATGTATTACGGCCTCGGGAACATATTTTTTTTTGTATTTGATTCGTTATAATGTACTTTCGTGGCTGATAAAGTTATAGGTATACACGTACATACTAATTTACCTTAATGTTTCTTACTTTTTTAACAATTGCATTCTTTAGATATATTGTTAATTTTTATTTATTCTTTATTGTACACAAATGGAAAAAATATATAGTTACAAGGTAATAGCATGTTACCGAGCTAAGCTCAGTTATTTAGGAACTTACTAATTATACTAGCAAAATAATTTACCTATCTATCTTTTTACCCAACTACGGCGCAACCAAATAACGGAAGGGTAATGTTTGTGGCAGTCTATGTATTCTACCGAAGCCCTTAAACTATTGAACCAATTAAAAAAAATACTGTCAAAAGTTTCATAATAACAGTGCAGATGGCATCGTCTATATGAATTTTATCAAAAGCTTTTAAGTTGTAAGGCTACATAATATTTTGAGGTTTTTCTTGTTGAAAGAGAAGTAAGGAGAATTATTAATGTTAGTTGAGGCGTGAATATATAAAAAAGTATAAATAAACAAGTTTGTATTTATAATATCAACTATTAATTTACTGTATATATAACACACCTGATGGTAAGTAGATGTACATTACTCCCTGATACCTTTCCCGTTGAAATCCGCCCAGCAACTCCATTAACTGGCAGACATATCAACTGCAAGGTGGGCCTAGTGGTTTACACTGCGGTCCGGATGTGTTAATAACAGCAGTTCCCGGATCCCTCCAATCTCAGGCGCAGAGTGGCACACCGTGTGGTTTTAGTCGGTTCCATTCCAACACACCGCCCCGCCGCAAACCCCGGCGGGGTGACGGCCCGAGCGAGTTTCCACACGTTAAAAAAAAAAAAAGCGGTTTACACTGCGACAAGTGTTGTGGGTTCAATTTCCACAAGAGACAACACCCCACAGTCTAGGTGTTATTTGTGTCCCCCGCGACACAGGATGTATATTCCTAATGAAGGAGTTGTAAAAAAACTACTGGTAGTGACCGTACTTTGAAAATAAAACTTCTATAACCTCAAAGTAGGTTGCAACATACTCATATTATAACCAAAAAAATACCGACCAGTGCTCGGTCATCCAGGTACACTATATAATAAGATACCTTTAAATAACAGGTACATATATTTATATATATGTACCTTTGGAATTAGGAATACAAATAAAAACAATTTTCATCCTGTTTTACGCATCTTATTTGTAAATATGTAATTCATTTTAGAGTGCCATAGTTTAAGCCCAATTTCATAAGTGAAAAGTTTTTATTTAATTTTGTACTGAACAAATCGAAAACCAGAAGAAAATCAATGTCTTTGTACAAGAGACGGTCTGAAAGTTATTTGCCAAAAAGCGTTCAATTTGTCTTGCTTCCGCTATCGGAGACGTCTGATGCACCAGTATGGTCTGCAAAAAAAGATATCTTAGCAATGTTATGAAAAGCTAAGATGTACTTTTATTCTAATTTAAATTAGTAGAAACTTAAATACAAATTATTTTGGTGATTCTTAGGACGATAAAAACATTTTGTTTTGTAAAAATAAGTATTTTAATTAACTTTCACCAGGTGAAGTTGCCAGCAAAAAGTGTTTCCGTCAAATAGGTACTTGAAAGGCTGAGGCAATGTAATATCTAATGTTTATATGTAAAAGTTCAAAATACTAAAAAATTTAATTAGTAAGTGAGAAAACATAAAAACGGATAGAATAAACGACAGTCTTATGTTGTTGTATTTCAATTGATACCTCAACTATCTAGCTCAATCATATAATATGTTTCAGCTGTTCTAGTATTTACAACTGGACAGACTATTTTATTTATTTATTAACTTAATGCGGGTGGATTAAAATGTGTAGGTAATTTATACTGCTATTTTATAGATTTGGTTTATTTTTTTATTTTACTTTTAGATTGTTAATTTATATATACATATATTTATACTTTTATTCGTTTACAGCCATTGTTCTATTTATATCATAATGTCTGACCTGAGTATTAGCGATGATGGTAGTTTTTACTCTGCAAACAGTTCTGTTAGCATACCCTCGCTTCAAGAGAATCTTCAGTACCAATTTTCTGATGCTCCGCGGAATTTTAATGTAGTCCATATTAATGCCCAGAGTATTCCAGCTCATTTCCCCGATATGCTGGCTACCTTTAATTCTAGCAATATACACGCCATTTTAGTCTCAGAGACATGGTTAAAACCTTGCTTGCCCTCTAAATCATATGCTCTTCCAGATTTCAATCTTGTAAGGAATGATCGCGCGATTGGTGGTGGGGGTGGTGTTGGTATATATTTACGACAACATATTCCTTTCACAATTGTAAGTATGTCCTCACAGCCTCCACCAACAGACGCAGGAGAACATCTCTTTTTAGAACTAGATCTCAATCACGCAAAAGTTCTACTGGGAGTATACTATTCGCCTTCATTACGCACCAACTACTTTTCCTCCTTCGATAATTTACTTGAAAATTTTTCTCCCTCTTATAGCCACACTATAATAATGGGCGACTTCAATACTTGCCTGTTGAAAAATGACTGTCGCTCTTCTTCGCTGCGCACATTAGTTAATTCTAATAATCTATCACTTCTAACACTTCAAGCTACCCATCACTTTCCAAACTGCGCTCCATCTCTTCTTGACCTTATTCTTGTCTCTTCTTCTAATCATGTCACCAGCCATGGTCAGTATCAAGCTGATGCATTCTCTTATCATGACTTGATATTTCTTTCGTATGCTATCCGTCCCCCGAAGGCAAAGCCGAGAATTCTTGTGCAACGTAATTTCAGTGGAATGAACCTAGTAAATCTTAAAGAGGATGCGCGTAACACGGACTGGTCTGATGTGTTAGATTCGCAGTGTGTGAATGAAAAAGTCGAAATATTTACCGAAAAATTAATACAACTGTATAACGTTCACGCACCCTTGCGATCCATCAAAATTAAACATTTACCGGCTCCTTGGCTTAATGAGGAGATACGTCAAATTATGTCCAAGAAATGTTTAGCGAAAAGCAAATATAAGCGTCGACCAACCGATGCTAACTTGGAAAAATATGTGTACCTGAGAAATCTCTGCAATAAGATGTGTAGAAATGCACAACGCCAACATATCCACTCTTCCGTAGAAAACGGAGACCCAGCAAAAGTCTGGAAATTTCTTAGAACGTTGGGAGTCGGGAAGTCTCGTCAAGACTCCATTCCTAAAAACTTAAATATTGATTCACTTAATAAACATTTTTCTACCTCGTCTGACATTGACGTCAACACTAAAGCTAATACTCTCAGATATATTTCGTCTACCTCAGCTCCCAACTACTCATCTTTCGTCTTCGATCAATTGCTTGCTTGTGATGTTAAGAAGACTATTCTGGCGATTTCATCGAATGCTGTAGGAAGTGATTGTATCAGCCGCAATATGATTCTGCCTATCCTTGACGAAGTACTTCCCATCCTGTGCAATATCCTGAATCATTCCGTGTCAAGTGGTGTTTTTCCATCTGCATGGAAAGATGCTCAAATAATCCCTCTTCCTAAGAAATTTAAGCCCTCTTCATTTTCTGACTATCGGCCCATATCCATTTTACCTTTCCTATCCAAAGTGCTTGAACGTCTCATTCATTCCCAACTGAGCTTTTTCCTTTCCAAAAATTCTTTACTGAACCCATTCCAATCCGGTTTCCGTCCTGGTCATAGCACGACTACTGCGCTGATACACATTACTGACAGCATCAGACTAGGCATGGATAGTGGAATGTTGACAGTCCTCACCTTACTTGATTTTAGCAACGCCTTTAATACCGTTGATTTTCACATCCTGCTTGCTATATTACGGTCTCTTAACATATCTCCAAGGACAATTGATTGGTTTCATAGTTACCTGTCTGGTCGCCGGCAACGTATTTGCATTGAAGACTCGATGTCCTCCTGGTGCAGTATTACTGCTGGTGTACCACAGGGTGGCGTTCTATCTCCTCTACTCTTCGCTGTTTTTATAAACTCAATCTCAAATCAATTAAATTCGTCCTACCATCTTTATGCAGATGATTTACAAATATATACACAAGCTCCGATTAACTTGTTACCGGAAGCATTCAACACAATCAATGCTGACCTATCGCGTATTGGAGTATGGAGTCATAACTATGGACTTAAAGTTAATCCAGTGAAGACGCAGGTATGTGTTATTGGCAGTCCCGGAATGGTCTCAAAAATTAACTGGACACAACTACCCCAAATTCAATTCAATGGGACCGACCTTGAGATCAGTACTACCGTCAAAAATCTAGGTATCTACATCGATAATACCTTATCTTGGAGTACACATATACAGGAAATCAGTCGAAAGATATTTGCTTCTGCCGGATCTTTGCGCAGACTGCGTAACTTTCTCCCGATTGCAACTAAAGTTGCACTTGCACAAGCACTTCTCCTCCCAATTCTCGACTATGCCGATGTCAGCTATCTGAATCTCACCGAAGCACAACTTGATAAGCTTGAGCGACTACAAAATCTTTGTATACGATTTGTATTTGGACTACGCAAATATGATCACATCTCTGAATTCCGTCAAATGCTCAAGTGGCTTCCGATTCGCTCTCGCCGGAATACTCATATCCTTGTTTTCCTTTATAACATCTTGTTTAATCCTAAAACCCCCCACTACCTCAAAGAACGCTTCAAGTTCCTTAATGACACACATGACAAATGTCTAAGGTCATCTGAAAATTTGAGACTGGAGATTCCTCTGCATTCCACAAAATTCTATGGCCAGTCCTTTACGGTTGAAGCTATACGCTTGTGGAATGCATTGCCGACAAATATCAGGAAAGCGAAAACAGTTAATAGTTTTAAGACAATGGTTCATGAATTTTATAGGTCATGACTGATTTAATCACGTCATAACTGTATGATATGAATGTTTTTTTTTTTTTTTTTTTTTTTTCATTTTCAGATGTGGTAAAATTAATTGATTATGGTAATTAGTGTATTTAAATATGTTTGCGACGTATGTCATATATGGTTATATGTGTAATGTATGTATGATGCTAGATATTTTATGTGCATGTATGTATAAATGGATATATGTGTACAATTAAAATAATTCTTTACAATTAATTGCACCGTCAACTACTATCTCTCCGATACAATTTTAATCCATCCTAAGGTTGCCTGGAAGAAATTGCTTTTGGCAATAAGGCCGCCCTTTGTACATTACATTATTATATTGATCACCTTATATACTCTCTTGAAAATGTGTAAAACGGTGTACAAATAAAGAGTTTTCTATCTATCTATCTATCTAATTACGAGAAAAAACATTCCATTATGTTATCTAAATATTCCTTAATAATAAATAATAGCTAGGGAGATTAATTAGCAAATGGCTAAAAGAAGTCTAGAATTTTTTTTTCTTTCAATAATATTTGAATGTACATGTAATGTTTCTGTAAACAACATAATTAATCCATAGTTTCGCCTTTTAATTACCCGACTATGGCCAAGCCTAATGAGGGTTATGATTTTGACAGGCTATGTATGTATATATGTATGTATGTTCATTGTTCTCTCATAGCTCCTTAACTACTCATTAGAACTGGACAAATTAGGTGTCGTTAGAAGCGTCATAATTGTTTGCTGGTTATAGGCCATATGACGTGTCACTGAATCTAATGTGGCGCCCTCTAGCCGACGTAAAGTACTGTATTAAAAATAAATCCGTGTTTGATATCATATGAAAGGACGTTACTAGTAAATTTCAAAAATATATATATTATTAGCATTTTCTTGTGACTTTGTCCGTATTTATTCGATAACTGTAAAATTTCTATGGTACCTATTTAAAGTAAATTTTGCAGAGAAATTAATGTTATAGAGGCACCAAAACATTTTGAATAAAAAAAGTAAAAACTTAAACCCTAATACGACAAAAAACGATGCTGAAAAAGCATGAAACCAGTTTCAAAAGCCGTAGTCACGCGTTGTTAAAGTGTTATGGACTATGGTACATTACTAAGTTTTAAAAGCCGTAGTCCATGTAGCCTTTATTTGTAGACCGTACCACATAATCGTTTTCCATTGTTTTGAATATTGAGAAATATTTTACATAAGTGTGTTATATACATACATTAAATTTAAGGCCACGGTTCTGCGCACTTCTATAAGATCAAGTTTTTTGGCAACATACTTTAAATAATACTTAAAAAGTAAAGACAATCTTACCGGTTGAGTTACCGTGCATTATTTTTGGAATTTCGGGATTTCGATTCTAATGTATACACCAATTATATGAAATTATATTGAGGCAGCTTAACAGGGCAAAGTGGAGAAGAATAAGTAGGAAAGTGGAGCCCGGGCTTCAAAGTGCTAGCTTTGGAAGCAACCGGGAACGACGTTAAGACGATGATGATGACGTTGAGGCAGCTAATTAAGCAGCAGATTATTTTAACCAAACTTGGAAAAAGAAAAGTTGAATGAAAATTCTAATACAATCCATATATATATACTACACAAGTTTATTCAAGGCTTAAAATCAATTATTTTCCTTTCTTAACTTAGTTCTTTAAGCGTCCTTTTCGGTTCAAAACCTACATTGAATTTTGGAGACCAATGCTGCAACACGAAACCGGCCAGTTTGACTTGAATAACACTACGTTTTCACAGAAAACGACTGTGAAGATATTTTTTTATATTTTTCACTAAGTGACTGAGTTTACCTAGATCCAAACTCTGGCCCTATTTCTAGGACTCTTGATATGTAGATATCCACGGATGGAGTCAGCACACTTACCATCATTTGACTATTCTAGTTTTTTGAACTTCTTTGTTCTAAAAAACAATATTGGTAGCCTGGTATATGCTTTGGATAGATTAATAATTGTACAGTGTAAAAACCCTTACTACCATCCACTTAAAATTCAAAAAGTAATTTTGGTCGTAGTTACATTTTCACTTTCCTATAATTATGAAAACAATATGCTCGAGCCTCTTCGCTTGTTGGCGATTGTCCAAACAGCTTTATTAAGCTGTGTGTTCCTGACGAATTCATTCTAAAAGTTTCTGCTATCATTGCAAAGTCTGTGTATTTTCTTATTATATAAAAGTACCTTAGGAGGCATAACTCAACCTTGTTTTGGCATTTAGTATGGCAGGCAAAACAATAGCAACTCGACAGTAAGGAATGAATTTGGCCTTTCATTAATTGTTGCAATTAGAGGTACTTCGGTTACCTTTGATTGCAAGAAGAATATAGATTTTAGCTTAGAATTTGATGTTTATGTGACATGTGTGAAAAAATAATTATTCCAGCCCAGCAATTAAACAGTACTAATTAAAAAAAATTAACAATAATTACAGGGTACATGACCTTTTACATTTAACCAGTCCTGTAATTATTGACTAATATTACTGTAAACAACTATTATAGACATAGGCACCCTTTTACTTCTGCCTGGTCTGCTCATAAGCTGTTTTAATATATTTTTCGGCAACCTGGATACAGAATATAAAGTTTTTTTTTATCTTAACGTAAAAATATATTTATAATAATAATAATAATAATAATAATAATATCAATAATCGAAAGTGGGAGGCACCGAATCCATGTGAGAGTGATGGGGACTTACCAGATGAAAATACCACAAATTCATTTTGGCGGAACATTTGGTCGGTGCCTGTCACTCACACAGATGGTGATTGGATGCGGGATGTCAGTCGCTCATGTGAGTCTATAACATCTATGGAACCTGTTATCATTAATGAAGATGATATAAGTTGTGCAGTCCGTTCATTGCCGAATTGGAAATCACCTGGTCCAGACGGTCTGCACAACTTTTGGCTTAAATGGTTCCGTAGCTCACATGCGTGTCTGGCATCTCAACTCCAGGCAGCATTGGATTCGGGTTCATTACCACAATTTTTAACCACTGGTATAACCCACTTACTCTATAAATCTGGTAGTGCCATGGATCCCAAAAATTTTAGGCCTATAACTTGTTTACCAACTTTATATAAACTTCTGACATCTATTCTGAGACTCAAAATTACTAAACACATTAATAATAATTCGATAATTTCAGTTTCTCAGAATGGATGTAGAAGTGGGACCCGAGGCACTAAAGAGCTTCTTATCACGGACATGACCATCAGCCAACAGGTACGTCGTAATCGTAAGAGTCTGGCGACATGTTGGATAGATTATATGAAGGCTTTTGACTCGGTTCCACATACATGGCTTTTGAAGGTGCTAGAGTTGTATAAAATTGATACAACTCTGTGCACTTTCTTGAAGTCATGTATGAGGCAATGGAGAACAGTACTTCGCTATCCAGGATGTCGTCAGACTGCGGTAAACGATGTACCAATAAAGATCGAGCGGGGCATATTCCAAGGTGACAGTCTGAGTCCCTTGTGGTTTTGCCTGGCTTTGAACCCTCTAAGTACTTTATTAGAGGGTTCAGGGTTAGGCTATAGGTTGCAGAAAGAGGCTCCAGTCATATCACACCTCTTTTATATGGATGATTTGAAACTATTTGCCCCTACTAAATTACAATTGACAGCGTTACTAAGGGTTACGGAAAACTTTAGTAATTCTATCAAAATGGAATTTGGTATAGACAAGTGTGCAGTCATGCATGTAAAGAAAGGTGTGATTGTGGAATCTGAAGGAATAGAGCTTTCAGATTCTACAAGACTCAGATCTCTGTCTGCAACCGAAACCTACACGTATCTTGGTTTTTCACAGTCCTTGGGAATACCGGAATCTGACATGAAACAGTCGTTGCGGGAACGCTTCTTTGGCCGCCTGAAAAAAGTACTTAAAAGTCTTTTATCAGGCGGTAACAAGGTGCGAGCCTACAATGGTTGGGTCATGCCGGTTCTGATGTATTCCTTCGGTATACTTAGATGGACTCAGACTGAATTAGATGCCCTAGACAGGAGAGTCCGTACATTGCTGACTGCATTCCGTATGCATCACCCACGTTCATCAGTTATGAGGTTGTATATCCCGCGAAAGTTTGGGGGTCGAGGTCTATTAAATGTCAAGACCCTACACAATCGCGAGATATACAACCTCAGAGAATATTTTCTTCATACTGATGTGGGAGTGCATCGCAGTATAGTTGCAGTGGATACCGGACTCACTCCGCTCGCTCTGGCTAAAGAGAATTGGCGCAAACCTGTAGTACTTGGTACTAATGAACGCAGGGAGGTATGGAAGGGCAAAGAACTTCATGGACGGTTTTATCGGGCCCTTAACGGGTCCGATATAGACTTTAAAGCCTCAACCTCCTGGCTACGGTACGGTGACCTCTTTGGAGAAACCGAAGGTTTTGTTTGTGCGATTATGGACGAAGTTATCATGACGAATAACTATCGGAAATATATCCTGAAAGATGGTACGGTTGACATATGTCGGGCATGTCACCGTCCCGGGGAATCTATTAGGCATATTATTTCTGGTTGTTCTCGTCTTGCTAACGGCGAATATTTGCACAGGCACAATCAAGTAGCCAGGATAGTACATCAACAGCTTGCCCTTAAATACAAACTTGTAAGTTCAGAGGTGCCATACTACAGGTATGTGCCCGACCCAGTTCTCGAGAATGGTCGTGCTACGTTATATTGGGATCGATCTGTTATCACAGACAGGACTATTGTTGCCAATAAACCTGATATTGTGGTGATAGATCGATCAGAGCGCCGCGCAATGATTGTCGACATCGCCGTTCCTCATGACGAGAATCTCGTGAAAGTTGAAAAAGAAAAACAAATAAAATATTTGGACTTATCTCACGAGATTGTCGAGATGTGGGATGTAGATTCGGTGATCATTGTTCCGATAGTTGTATCTGTTCACGGATTGATAGCCAAGAGCCTCGACCAACACCTTAAGAGGCTCACGTTGGACGGTTGGATCAAGGGTCTGATGCAGAAGGCAGTCCTCCTAGACACGGCACGTATAGTGAGGAGGTTCCTGTCTCTGGAGCCCTAACCACCGGTTTCTTGGTCCCTGTACCCGAAGTCGGTGGTCTACTATTTTTTATATTTTTAAATGTATTTTTTTTTTTTTTTAATTTGTATATTTAAAAATGTAATCAATATGTTATATATGTAAAATAAAGAGAATAATAATAATATCTTTATTGTACACCAGAAGATTATAAAAAGAACTTAAAACTAGGTATGTAGGTACAAGTGGCGGCCTTATTGCTCGAAGGCAATCTCTTACAGGCAACCATGGGATGGAGAAGTAAGATTAGGAGAATGTACTGGGTAGTTTCTAGTGTGTTGAAAGATAGATTAGAAAGGAAAAAATATAGTGGTATGATGTATCATTTAAAGTGAATAGTAATACATAGTTGGGATCATAATAAATGCAAGATAATACAAACTAGGTATGAGATAAATTTACAAAATAGATTATATACTAAGTGACATATTGTGACCTAATTAACTAAAGTTTAAAGGGAAAGAAATAAAAAAACTTAAAACAAAACAAAAAAAAATTTGGTTACAGAACATTGGTGTCTCCCAGGTAGAATTCCTTTACCAGTTTCTTAAATGCAGTCAGTGTTTGTGCACGTCTTATAGCGACTGGTAGGGCGTTCCACAACCGAACTGCCTGGACAGAGAAGGAGTGGTCGAGAAATTTGGTAGAATGGCCAGGCATTTTCAGCTTTAAGTTCTCTGACGATCTCAGAAACTTCAAATGTGTGTCGTGCAAGAAAGTAAATCGCAATTTTAGGTAACTTGGGGTATAAGGATTAAAAAGAATGTTGTATAGGAGAAAAAGTATGTGTGCATTCCGGCGAAGGCGGATGGGCAACCATTTAAGCTTTTTACGATAGTCTGAGACATGATCATATTTCCGTAATCCGAATATGAATCTTATGCAGAGGTTTTGGAGTCTCTCAAGCTTATTTAATTGGTCTTCAGAAAGATCTAAATAACTGGCATCAGCATAATCAAGGATGGGAAAAAGAAGGGATTGTGTAAGAGCAATCTTGGTAGAGGTAGGTAGAAAGTTGCGTAGTCTACGCAAAGATCCTGCAGCGCCAAACATTTTGCGACTGAGCTCTTGCAGCTGTGGACCCCAGGAGAAGTTTGTGTCGATATAGATCCCCAGGTTCTTTACCTTTTCGCTAAACGGGATAAGTGTGCCGTCGCAAGAGACTTGAGGCAGTGAAGTCCAATCAATTTTGGAAATCATTCTCGAACTTCCAATAACAATAACCTGTGTCTTGGACGGGTTAATCTTCAGACCATGCGATATGCTCCACTTACAGATTTTTTCTAAGTCAGCGTTTATAATGTTAACAGCATTAGCGAGATCAACCAGTGGTGCTCTAGAATAAATCTGGAGATCATCCGCATAAAGGTGGTAGGATGAAGTCAGATTATTAGTGATGGAGTTTATAAAAACCGAGAAAAGTAAGGGAGACAGCACGCCGCCCTGAGGTACGCCAGCGTCAGTACCACACCAAGAAGAGACAGTGTTATCAAACTTAATGCGTTGCCGGCGACCAGACAGGTAGTTGTGAAACCAGTCAATCGCTGTTGGAGATACGTTAAGAGAGCGTAATATACATAGCAGTATATCAAAGTCGACGGTGTTGAAGGCATTACTGAAGTCCAGGAGTGTAAAGACTGTAAGTTCTCCGTTCTCCATAGCGGATCTGATGTCCTCCGTTAAGTGAACTAGAGTAGTAGTAGTGCTGTGACCGGGTCGAAAACCGGATTGGAGAGGATTTAAGAGCAGGTTAGAGGAAAGGAATTTAGAAAGTTGAGTGTGGATTAGACGTTCAAGGACTTTGGAGAGGAAGGGGAGGATAGAGATGGGACGGTAGTCGGAAAAGGATATGGGGTTCTTCTTTTTGGAGATGGGTACTGTTTACTATTTAAACATAACTATACACTGTCCTTAGAAGATTTCTAATAGGTGGTAAAAACTGCATGAACATTGAACATGTATTATGGTTTAGGAACAGAAATTAGTGGATACATAGGCAAGAGAATGTTATGACTTTGATTTTTACTGCATAAAGATGAGTATCTGGATGGATGGTATTTTTTTTCATGTATTTTTTTCAAATATTAATGCTAGCTAGATCGATATGAAAATAGTTCGAGTCGTTTTCTAGATTCAGAATATATATAGTTATGTATATTTACAATAATTGCTTATTTAAAGGTATTAGATAAAAGAACTAGTTTATTTCTTTTAATGGAATAGGATTTTGGGTTTTTGGTTTTTGGTTATTCCGACATGATTGGTAAGTGTTTGTTAGTTAGTAAAAAATAAAGCTATTCTGAGAATATTTAAGTTATTTATTTATTTATATTGTTCTGTTATTACTAATAGGAAATAAGGAAGGAAATATCTCGGGCTGCAATTGATGCCTTACAGCCCTTAGCTACTAATCTACTATTACAATAAATAATAGTAACCCGTTGTATTTAACAATTACTTGAATAAATAATTTGACTTCTAGAGCAAAAATTTCCATTAGGTTAGCAAGAATTTTGATTAGGTATCAAGTGTTTTAGTTTGAAAATGGTGGCTATCGTATCGTAACCTGATGAATATTCAAAAGTCTAATTAAATACTAATAAGCACTAGATAATATAATTGATATATTTACAGTGAAACAGAATTAGACGACCGAATTATAAAATACGGGTAACAAAATATTATTAACCACGCAACGTCTACGAAGTTCGTAGTCGCTTGTGCGTAGCTAAGTGCTACGGAGTTAGGCCAACTGGAGTATCAATTAAAATTATTTTTGCTTTAATACTTTCCTAAGTGGCTTCGCTTAGTAACTGGATTATACGACGTAACATTTTAATTCTCTGTTCTAACTTCTTAATGAGATTTTTCAATTTAAACTTCATACTAATATTGAAGTACAAAAATTGTAAGTAACCATTACAGCTTGTAAACATCAGGAATCAAGTAGGCGGTTACCAAATTTCCAAGTAGAAGTGATTTTTTTAAAGCTGTATGGGTTTGGATATGCTAAAGGTTATTATTTCATTTCATCTACTAATTGTTGATCTATCTAAATATACATACATAAATATACATGCAATATACACTCGAGAGGATTTCTGAGTATCAATTATGATTGTTCTATTTACAAGTTTGCAGGAAACTCCCACATTCTGCAATTAGATGTGTTTGCAGAAATCTTTTGGTTATAACATCATTTTAAGCAGTGTTATATGTCTCAATGCCAACCATATTGTGGATCAAAGAAGTTCCTCCCAATATATAGAGAGGCCTAACTAGATACTACCCATAATAGTAAAGTTGCAACTATCGACTATATCATGATATTGTTTCCTACACAAGATTCATTTTATAATCTCTGGTGACAAATAAGCTTCATTTGAGGTAGTAACAATAAATATTAGTAAATTTTAAAAATAAGTACAATTTTAACAAAAATAAAACCGACTTCAATGTTTGACTCGATTTCTCTTCGATGCCATCATCAGATATTAATGTCCTTATCATGGTACCACCGTTGGGACATCTCCTTTCCATTAAAAAAAGAATCATCAAAATCGGTTCATGAACGAAGTTATCCGCGAACACAAATAATATATATATATATATATATATATACGATCGAATTGAGAAACCTCCTCCTTTTTTTGAAGTCGGTTAATAAGTTGAGTTATTTAAAAATGTTAAAAATGTTGAGGGAGTTTTGACTAAGCCGAGTCAGAGGGGAGTAATGATCCCCATGCTGTATTGTGGGATTTTCTGCATTCGCAGAATGGTGACCACCACTCTTGAATTCTACTTATGCTTTCCATTAGGCAGAGTAGTCATTTTTGCAGGGCCAAATATAAAAAAAACAAACAATAAAAGAACCGCTTGACACGTTTTCTGTACGGCCATGATAACATGGTCTTCTATTGGACCGATTTTAGTGATGTCACTAGACCCGAGTTGTTTTTTTTTTTACATTTCGGACCTTGGAGTTGGCCTAACAGACGACTTAAATACATATTTGTGACTACCACGTTAGCGCAGTGGCAGCGTATGCAATTGCTGTGCTTGAGGTTTCCAAATGTTTGTATGATCAGCAAATATTTGTTTCGGAATTTGAGTATTTTTTTTTTAAGTTTGGGCTTAATGACTTAACTTTGCCTGATGAAAAGCATAAGCAGAATGCAAGAAAGGTGGTCACCATACTCATTGAGAATGCAGACATTGCAACAAACTGTATTGTTTACCCACAACGTCCTAGTGATGCTTCTGCATCATTGGGTTTCAATATATTGTTTTAAACTTTCATGGTCAGTAACTTAAAAATAGGAATCTGCGGGATTGCTACCATGTACCTTTTTGTTTATGAGTATTCGATATTTCGGCGCTGTTGCAAGCGCCATGATCACGGAGTAACTGTGTTTCAGTTCTCGCACTCACCAACGGAACACTATAGCACGAACGCTGTCATTTTACGGTGATCTTTTGTGCGAGGGTAGTAGCGCTCTAGTCAAGCCGGCATGTTCGTGCTGCAATCAGCATGGCTCTACCGTCTTTCTATATATAATATGAAAGATAATGTATTTACAAAAAAAAGTATAAATGTATTAATATCAGTTGTCTAGTACGCATAATACAAGCTATGTGTTAAATATCGCTTTTTTATTTGTGCCTGTTAAAAGATTTATTTTCGTGAATACAATACTCAAATGTTACCAACTTCCCATGATAAATATTTAAGCATCGTTCGACACTCGGAAACTCGACACTGAAACAAAGTTCGTATCAATCAATAAGGCTGTGATTGACATGTTGTATGAAGGTCCTGGTAACATGTTATGATTGTGTCAAACATGATTGTGTGCCAATAGAAGTCGCGTGTGCCCTCACAATTAGGGAGTTATTAACTGGCGATGTTTATGTATTTAAAGGTTGAAAGAAATGTTTTGACCTTTAAATAATGTACTAGTAATGTGGTTGTTAATGTTATACCACATCTTTGCCTATGTCCAGTAGTCTACTACTATAAGTTGTTGATGATAATACTAAGCTGGAGAATGTATTTGTTAGTTTATTTGGCTGAACGTATTAATGACAATAACGACTAGTTCAAAATGAAAAATTATTATAATGTCATATAGCCTATAGGCTGTATGTGACCACTCTCCGAGCAATAAAGTTCATTCCCTTTGACAGACGTAGGCAAAACTTTATCAGTATTGGTCAGTTCGTTGACTTGGTTGTCTTGCTTCAATAGAATTTTTTTAAAATTATTATTATAAAAATACTATTATTAAAATACTAGTGTTGTTAATTCGAATAAAAACTGAAGAAAAGTCATTTTTATAAAACTAATTTATTCATTAAACTGAGAATTTGATCATAACATTAAAACTCATAGTCTTTTAGACTAAACAGAGCACTGTACTATTTTTTCTCCATATTTTTATTTAACTGCTAAAAGTTTTATGAAACAACAGCAAATATAGTTGTAACTTAGTTTTATGTTCAAGTCATCAACAGATCCTTCTAGACTATCTACAAAAATTTTATTACAAGATTAAATTTAATACATGGCTGACATCCGATTTGAACCTCACTGATAATTTTATCACCCACTAAAAGTTAAAAGGCAGACAGCTCCGGTCGGAATATGTCTATTTCATGACCCTTTGGGTTTTATAGAGGCTCCCTGCGGATAATATAAAATACTTTTATGTCTTACATATGTATAGCAAGTCGTAATACTTCTACTTATATTAACATGACCTAAAAGATTAAAGTAGTTGCCTATTATTCTTCTCGTTTTCCATCACAAAAATTTATTTTAAAATATCTTTTGTCTTTGGCTTCACTTGTGTTAATTTTGTTAGCAGATACATTTTTATTTTATAAAAACAACTCTTGCGTTACCCGGAATATAAACTTTGTGTCGCGAGGGATTTTACTGAGAACTACAATTTATGGATCACAGGAAGTGTTGTCCCATGTGAGATTTGAAGTCACAGCACTTGGCGCAATAAAAAACGGCATTGTGACCACTCAAACCACTAGGCCAGTTTGCGCAATAATATTTATTCATTCCCCGAAAGGTGTGCTACAAACAAACTAATTTAGCATATAGCAAGAAAAAACCTTTTAGCAGAAAGTTGAAAAAAAAAAACAATTACAACAGTGTTTAATGAATTTTTTTTTCATTTGGATACACTAGAAAATTGACAAATCTGATTCCAAATTACGGAAACCTGCTCGTTACCAGATTACTGATTAAAATACTTATGTATTTTTAAACAGATACAATATCATGATATATAAGTATATTATAGGAGAATTACACACCGATTCAACGGATAGTCATGCTTGTCACATAGTTATTTGTTTGGTATGGGAACCACAAAAACAATACCTCTTAGCTATGCAAACAGGATCCTTGACACCTATAGGCTAGACAATTAACTATCATAATACGAATAACATAAAGAAAAACAAAACATTCAAGCTTTATAACTATAATTTAATTACATACAATGTATGTATACAAAACGATACCTGTTTAAATACAATCAATTATTAAATGTCGCTGTCACTTTAAAATTGACGAACGACCAACTTTCTGCCTTCATATGTTAACAAGAGTATTCGAAAATCATCTTCTTGCACCACGTGTAAAGGTTTATTTTACTCTAACGAAGGATTATATTCAGGTTTTAAGGTTCTCATTTAACACAGGTATACAGTAAGCACAAAATTAGATTAATTTCAATATTGCCTTTGAAGTTACGATGGTAAGTATTACTCACTCTCTCTTTTTAATCTTGATTTAGCTCTTAAAGTTTAATTTGCATGATATTTTCTTTAAGAAAATACTTTAGGGTTTATAAGACACTAGCTTGTACCGTGGTTCCGACTGTATGTGTGTTGTTTTCTGTGATAAATAGTAGACTATGTTCTTCCTCAAGAACAAAAGGTTCGGAAAAACAACAGTGAAATTGTAACAATCAGACAGATAGAGTTACTTTCGAATTTATGATATTAAGTATGGAAAGTGGTTTTATTCGTGCACTATTTAATCGTTCTATACACGAATTCTAGTTAATAGAGAATTGTTTAAAAGTCGAAATTATTATTATTATTATTATAAGTTTTATTTTTAAATCACAAATACAAGAGAGATCTTTGTCCAGCAATATACTATAAAAAACTGTGATGCGAAACTTAATCACCAAAAAATAAGAGTGGACTGAATTTTTAATTTTTTGTTGTACTTTACATTTTCTAAGATAAAATCAGTATAATATACAAAGTTAAAACGCTATTTAATACATATAAATATATATATATATATATATATAATTATATTGGATTCATAGTGGTGATTGCGTGCGAAAGAGAAGTTACTTGTGATTTATTATGATTCTAATCAAAATGGACGGAAGGTCGCTTCTGAATGGTGCTTTTACTCTATAAGTATAGTTCAAACTACGTTGTTTATCCGCGTAGACTGTTATTAAACATGAAACTAAAATATTACATAGCATTGTAAATTGAAGCCAAATAACTGATAATATGTAGTTATAAATAAAATCAATCATATTCTGTTGGAAACTGCGCATTATTATTTGCATACACATAAATGATCATCAATTTAATACAAACATAGAATAATACGTTTATTAAAACCTATTCATAATATAAACAGTAATAAAAATTGTCATAATACCGTCGAATATGCCGGTCGAAGGTGAAAGGGTAATCAAGTTTAGTTAACAATCATTGTGGAAAGCAGTGAGCAAATTCCACCTAGTGCCATCAATCAACAGTATGAATAGTGTAAAAATAATCTTCAAATATTAAATACATTCTTAACTCGTTTATTATAAAGTAGCTTCTCTTATACATACGTCCAAGACCGAGACCGCCGTACGCCAACAGAGAGCTGTCAGGTTTACAAGATTGCAACGAATTATGTTTCTCAAAATTTACCTAGTATTTACTTCGAAATGCAGTGTAATATTCAATGTAACAATGTTTAACATATATATAATAACATATATATAACATATATATAATACATATAATATAACAATGTTTAACAATCGCGGGTTTTAGTTATTTCAAATTGATTGACTGTACGGATGGCCAAGTGGCTTCAGCGGTAGCCACCCCTCTTGCTACTGCGCCAAGTGTCGTGGTTTCAAATCCCTCGCGGTACAAAACTTTGAGTGATCCACAAATTGTTATTCTGAGTCTGGGTGTTCTTTGTGTCCGTTTCATGTATGTTTGTAAAGTCCTCCGCGACATAGGATCTTTATTCCTAATGAGGGAGTAGTCATTAAAAAAATGGACAAATAATTAAGTTTGCATAGTTAAGTTTGCACAAAAAACCATCGGGCGATGCCGAAAAAACAGGAAGTAGAGGCATTTTGGGTTAAAATTGTTTAAATATAAACAGAACAAATAACGTATGACATACAAATGAACATACTTTTAGTTTATTTAAGTGCTCAAAACGAAATATCTCGAAAACGGTGAGTGATAAAGTGTTATATGAAGAAAATCTCAAAGTAATACACTTAAATAAAAAAATGTCCTTTTAGACTTTTAGATCTCTGATGGATTTAAAGTAAACTTTATAAAGTAATTACAAATTTCAACAAAAATAAACTGTTTTTAAGAACTGTACCAAATTAAAACGGAGCCAAACGGAAGCACCAGCTTTCAAATAAAAAAAGATTCATCAAAATCGGTTCACCAAGTCGAAAGTTATGAGGTAACAAAAATCCCCTTTTTTTAAGTCGGTTAATGAGTCTTTGATATTCCCAGACGGAATACAGTGTAAGTAGATAGATTGAAGTTTCTCACTTCGAAACGCAATTCAATTGACTCAAAATAGTTTAATATAGAATACCGTAAACAGGGCTTACGCGATTCTAACATTATTCGTAGAGCGTTTTCATATTATCCGATCCGATATCCATGTCGGACGAAAGACAGATATGAGTAAATATTTCATACATTTAACTTCCTCCGATATCGTAATGTGAAAACGCTCTGAGGACCCATAAGGCTTGTTTTGACAGTTTAATCTGTGGTTTTTTTATGTTCTATATTTCTTTTTAGAAAAGACAATTGCCACACTGGGAATAAATCTTGTGTCACGGGGTACTTACAACATACACCGATGAGACAAACACAAACAATCCCAAACTCACTACAATAATATGTGGATCACACAAAGTGTTATTCTATGTGGGATTTGAACCCATAACACTCACAACGTTTAAACAATTACGTCATTCATGTAAATTCTCTTCAAACCTCTTTAAAAACAAGAATAGTAGTACTAATTGTAACTAATTTAACTATAATGTGGATGGTCTACTTTTGATTCCAACTTGATTCAAAGTTAGTAGTCATAAAAGTATAATACTTATTTTCATTCCTTTAGTTATATTTCCAATAGAATGCATATTTAAGTTATTTATTTTAAGATATAGATTTTAATCAATTAAGACATTACACATATAATATAGAAACTTATGTACATAACCTTATTTATACTTTAAAAACCGTGCGTAAGAAAACTTATTAATATTTGACCTTGTGTCTGTATTTTCAAGTCAAATAATTTACCCACAAACTCATCCAATTTATTCCAAGAAACCTTAACGGACCCTGTTACGCTACGGCGACAATACTAAGTATTTTGTTTCAAACGACTATATCAAACCACCGACCAGTTTAACAAAAGCTTCCAAAGTTTCAACAACTTATTTATTCAAAATACGGCTTTGGACATATTCAAGCTCTTTGATGCTGGTTGCTATAGTTGGACGAAAGCCAAGTGCAACAGAATTCAGCTTCCATTGTCCTTCTATTTTGTATTATTTTATATGGAAAAAAAAATAGTCAGAGTAAACACCGATCTTAGTTTACCTATTTCAAGAATTTTTTGATTAAAAACCTTGCATTTAATCAACTCTAATCTACATATTTTTCTTGACACATGTGTCTTCTATTTTTAAAAACCCTTTTCCAAAATATGATGTTCTTGTTAATAGATTATAAAAAAAAAAATAAGATTGTACTATATAGCATATTATTACTTCTTCTCATCCGGTACGCGCTTGACAGAGCGGTCGTGATCGATATGTGGTAGTTTTGGAAGGGGCAGATGTGATGCGCTGCACCACGTTTGGCCATTGATGCCTGTTCGAGGTCATCTTGCTGCATTCGTTCACCAAACCATGTAATTTTTACTACTAGCTTCTAATTCAATTATCTAATATTAAAACCTTTCCTTGGTATCTATCTTTCTATCTGATCAACAAAGTCTTCACATACACACACAAACATGAATTTGTATGAGTAAGTCTGTATAATATGTGAAATAGATTAAACATAACCTTTTTAAAAACAGCATTGCCAACATCAGTAAAAATTAATCTTAGTTCTATATGTTTGGAAATACAGATCCAAATCTTATGTACAAAATTTTCCAACGCAATAATACAGTTGTTACTGCTGTGAAAATTCTAAACAACGTCTAAACCATTTAATATTTCTTGTTTTTCCGCTTTTTTTTCTCTGAATTCGAATTTTCTAACATTTTGAAAGCTTGTAACGTATAAAATGTAATATACATATTAAATTCATGTAAACAGTAGCAAAAATAGAAAGAAATTGCATGTTCTAAAAAAAATTTTTTCTGTTATTTGATATAAATAATTTGAAAACATGAATGTAGTATTTAAAAAAAAAAATTATATCATTGATGCGATTTCTCGGTTGGGGACTAACATTATAACAGTTCAAATGTGACAACTTTGTTTATTTAAAATATGTTTTAAATTTAAATGAAACCATTAATTACGATTTAATTATCTACTAAATCTTTGACCAAACTAACAACAATTTAACGGGTCAGTAAATTTTGATAAACTGAAAATAAATAACTCCACTTTATTTCACGACTAATTAAAAATAAAATAACGGGTAAGTGGGCGTCGATAATAATCCTTTTTTATAACATTAGCGTGTGTTATTACAATATGAATTCTAATGTATTAGTATGTATAAAGGTTGATTCAAACTAAACTACCAATTAGCTGTAGTAAGTTGGAAGTATCAGTAAAATATTCTTAATTACATCGGTTGGCTAGACTTTAACCGCGGCTCACGTGAATATTTCTAACTCTGAAAGTCGAATTTCAATACTCACATCTCTTCATCCTTTTTGTCCCTTATTTTACGCCTTTAGATCAATCAGGCCAAGTATTTTTTATGTTTCAATAGTTATCCTCTAAAGTAAGTTTAATTTATTTGTGTCCATCTGAAAATAAAAGCAAAACAGATAATAGTGTACTCCTAGCCGACTATAGCCACGGGTGGCCAGTCTCAACGGTGATCAGCCAACTGCGCAGAAGATTTAAAAGTGCACAAATATGTACGCAGATACAGGTGTACTCTCTGTTCTCCCACTCTCATAATCCGATGAGTTGTTTACTCGATACGACCGGTGAGAGATCCGGCTTCGAGTGCTCCCTAAGGCACAGAGGTGAAGACTTCCTAACTATGGCAGGCTTTTTTTAAACATTTCTATAATCAGAAAAACTTAATAACTATTTTTGTTACGAAAAATAAGCCCGAGATCTCTTGATTGGCAGTTGTATACGCTAACCACTAGACTAACAATGAGGTTATAAAATCCATAGCTTTAGGAAAGAATGAATTCATTTCTTTAAATTTAATACCAACTAGTGTTCTGCTAGATGTAGTTTGAAGTGACCCTAAATTGACCTGTCGTTATCGTAACATCTCTGTGGGTCATAGATTTTTTTTAATTATTTCAATAAAATACTACAATTTATGTTAGCATTCGTTGACGTGTTCGGAATGAGTTCGCATGTTGGTTCAAGTTGCGTTCGCACGCGATTAACCGCAGGCTATGTTGTTTTGACGCTTTTGTTTTTAATTAATTAGTTCAAAGTTCAATTTGTTGACTTGCGTAATGTAATACTGAATCATTAACTTGGTTATTTAGGGTCAAAATACAAACAAATTGATTCGAAAATAATATATTGTTAGGAAATCAAGATTTATGCCTCTTAGAGTCTGCTAAGATTCCGAAGAACATTAAAACTTTACATTTTAGGATATCAAACTGTCTTAATCAAACATTTAACGTTCGAGATGAGTTATATTGTACTTGATTCGTCTTTATTTTAACCATAACAAGCTGGACATAAATAAGTTGATTGAATCAAACTATCTAATTGGAATAAATTTTCATTTCACGTTACAAACGTTAAATTTAAAGTATTATCGTTGGAGTGGAGGTAATACATTGCCGTCACGTCATCCACTGGTGTGAAATCATTCCTAACCGCACCCTGATGTATGTTGATTATATACTGTTACTTAAAGTAGCTGTTTTAGTATCACATAAATGAAAGTTCCGGTACAAAGAAAAGTGACAAAGTAAAACTTACTTTAGATTGGGACTGCACGCCACACCGCTTCCTACTTCGCCAAGTGTTGTGGGTTCAAGTCTTATAAGGGACAATACTTTGTTTAATCCACAAATTGTTGTTCTGATTCTGGGTATTTAATGTGTCCGTAAATTTGTTAAGTCCCTCGCGGTACAGGAAGTTAATGCAGGATAGGCGTTTTTATTTAAAAAAACTTAGAAGTAGGTTCGTGCTAATGCATTAGTAGGCCTTAACAAGTCTGTTACCTGTTAGGGTCCGATATTATTGTAAAAAAATTATGACACAGGATTTTTTCTTAGTGTGGAAGTTGTTTTAAAAAAAACTTCGATTAATTTTAAAGAAGTAATAAAGGTTCATTATAGTGTACGTAAAATTAAAGACTGTCAACGTACAACGCTGTTCAACATGGTTTCCTAAGTTTATAAACGGTTTTATTTAGCTTGAGCTGGTTGTTGTTTAGGTCAAAAATTGAAATTTGATCCCATTCCTTCCTAAAATTTCGTCCACACCCTCAGTTCGGGTGATAATAGAATTAAATGAATTCAGTTTTATTGTAAATCCAAGATGGACGCCGTTACAAAATGACGGTTTACAAATTTTGTCACGACTACCTTATTATGGCCATGGAATGAAAGGGCTTGACAAGTAGAACACAGTTCACTATGAAAACTTAAAATACAATATGGCCGTCGCTACAAAATGGTGGTTTACGCATTTTGTCAAAGACTACCACTATATGGGTATCAAATGAAAATAGTAGAACACAGAAGAGAAGTACTATGTAATGAAATTAAAAACTTGAAAATAAAAATAATTATGTAAAAAAAATGTTTTTGTTGAAAATAATGTACTAAAAGCTAAAGGGCCTGTTTTTCATTCCAGTCATCTCAGTTTACGCTTAGCCCAACAATTTTATACCGAACATTTTTTACCAAATTATTTTTTAGCTTTTAGTAAATTATTGTCATCAAAAGCATTTACATTTTCTTTTTTGACATGTTTTTCGATATGATCAATTGTTATAATAGTATTTGTTGTTGTCAAATAAAATGGTAAAAAAGCTTCCTGACCAAATTGAAGAAAGAAGTTATTCGTTGTGGAGACTTTCAAATACTTCGGTAGTAGAGCCACGCTGATTTCAGCACGAACGGGCCGGCTCGACCGGGGCGGTTCTACCCTCGCACAGAAAATCAACGTAAAATGACAGCGATCATGCTGTCGTGTTTCGTTGGTGAGTGCGAGACCGGAGGCCCAATGATGCGGAAGCATCACTAGCCCGCCATGGTGCTGCATTGTTGCATTGTCTGCATTCGCAGTATGGTGACCACCACTCTTGGATTCTACTCATGCTTTCCATCAGGCAGAGTAGAGTCATTTTGGCAGGGTCAAACATAAAAAAAAAAAAAATACGAATGAGCAGAAACATACTACAACGCCATCTATCGAAGACACAGCTAACTATGGAGAAACAACTTACCTTGTATCGCGATATAGAAATTCTCGCGCCAATTAATACAACTTCCAAACATCAACCTTCTTTTGTATTGAAGGGACATGAAACCCGTGCCCCACATTTGTTTTATTGTTTTAAAAATTCAAAACCAGTAAAATTAATTCTAAGAGTTTAGATAAATTCAAAAACTTTATCATAAGACATGAGTTAAAATAAAAAAAAATGTCAATTTCAGAAGTAAAAATTATTAGAATTGAATTTTCAAAATTACTATCTACTTAGAATCCTAATAATTCTAAGATAGATCTGATGGTTTAATATTACAGTGTATGTATCGAACGAACTATGCCTAATAATAATTTAGATTGGTTCGTTAATTAAAGCGCCAATCAAACACGCCCACAAATCAGTACAATCAGTTCTATATATTCGATAAATCTATCGACGAAGGTAAGTGATATTTTACACAATTATTTTCTGTTGTATTATTTTACATCGGGCATACTAAGCAGACAGGTAGTTAGGTTTTCGTGAAAAAACTATCTATACAAATAAATAAAATTGAAGTGTCTGTTTGTAATTTTAAATTCACAGCTGTTCACTAAACGCATAATATGCAAATATAGACGGTACTTCCATTAAAAAATATTTTTCTTTATTTATTCTGTCTGTCGATTTGATTCGGCTAATCTCTGGAACGACTTGACTAATTTTGATAGGACTTTCACTGATATATAGCTGATGGTACTGATGTTACTACTCCTGATGATGATACTTTTATTATAGACTAGCTGAACCCCGCGGTGTTACCCGCGATTATCGTCGTACCGCGAGTAACGCCGTGGGACGAAGTTAGTCTAAAAAAAGTAGCCTAAGTTACTCCCTGGGTCATCAGCTACCTGCCAATGAAAGTCCCGTCAAAATCGGTCCAGCCGTTCCAGAGATTACCCGGAACAAACAGACAGACAGACAGACAAAAAAAAAATTAACTACATTTAGTAAAAAGCGGTTATTTTAATATTACAAACAGACATTCAAATTTTATTTATTTGTATAGATTAGCTTCGGTCCGCGGTGTTACTCGCGGAGAGTTTTGTAACTTTACTTATTGTACTAGCTTTATAATTACACGTAAGTGAGCTCAACTACACGCCGTCACATAAAACCAATCATTGTTTTATAAAAGAACTTAAATAAGGTAAATAATCTATTCAAGCCACGGACTCAAATTACAGTCATTATGATAAAACTTTTATCCGGAAAGCACACATTGACACTCTTTTATCAACCAAAAAGAAGTTTTCCTAATTACAGTAATTTGTAGGTGGTTAAATAGCTA
Source organism: Spilosoma lubricipeda (assembly GCA_905220595.1). Taxonomy (NCBI): domain Eukaryota; kingdom Metazoa; phylum Arthropoda; class Insecta; order Lepidoptera; family Erebidae; genus Spilosoma; species Spilosoma lubricipeda. The sequence continues at coordinate 4,296,865 of HG992286.1, read as the reverse complement.
TCAGAGAAATAGTAGCATTGATTACCCATCTATTACGTAAAAAAATATATTTTATAGAACAGAAGTTAGACTGGACATTTTTCCTTAATGAGGCACTGTTTTTGAATATTTTTTATGCCCAAAGAATTAAGGCTCCTCTGGTACCATCGTGCTCTCAATAAAATTGGTTGGCCATGGTTAGATTTAAATTTACCACAATTTTGTTACTACTACTAGTACAATTTTTTTGGATTAGTCATAAAAAATCTTAGTTTAAGATGAGAGATATTAGTACTAATTCTGTTTGTAACTAAAGTGCTATTTATATATTTATGTTTTTAGATGACGTATTTTTAGTGTCAGTTTAGTTTAGATAGTTTTCGAACAACAGAATTAGCACCACTGGCTTTCGTTCATAATTTTCGCATCGTTTATAATTTTTTGTAAACATATAATATTTCGCATATTTCATGAAAATTCCAGATCGGGACGTTGTAAGACAAACAAACTTTTAGATGTGTCGTGTACAGCCTCTGAGCATATTTGTTTAGGGGGTTGAACATGACACGTCTAAAAGTCCATTGATATTTCTTAGCCATCGCTTGTATGGATGGCAACAAAGGTAACTTCAAACACTAAAACATTTTAAAGAGCGAGTTTCAGTCTGTTTGTGTGAGATGATTTCAAGATCATGGTGAATTTTTTAAAATGTTTTATAGAGATGATATGATAGATGTTTTATTAAAGAAGGTTTCGGCCATACAGGTGATACAGATTTCGAGGCAAAAGTCTTGTTGGGTTTTTCTTACAATAAATCTATACAAATAAATAAAATTGGAGTGTCTGTTTGTAATATTAAAATTACCGCTTTTTACTTAATGCATATGTATGTAACACACGATACATATACAGAAAATGTAGTTAAAAAAAATGTTTGTCTGTCTGTCTGTTTGTTCCGGGTAATCTCTGGAACGGCTGGACGGATTTTGACGGGACTTTCACTGGCAGGTAGCTGATGACCCGGGGAGTAACTTAGGCTACTTTTTTTAGAATAACTTTGTCCCGCGGCGTTACTCGCGGTACAACAATAACCACGGGTAACACCGCGGGGTTCAGCTAGTTATTAATAAAACCCTACAGTATGGAAGTTTGACGGTGTTTCACATTCAACCTTAGACTTCAAATCGCCCTCAAGGTCGCGGAAGTCCGTTGCCAAACGCTTCGTGGAAAAAAAACTGATATTCAGATCTAAAGTGTTGAACTTGAAGTCGATTCCAAATATCATCTTGGGAGTAATAAAGTCCAGGAAGAAAAATAATATATAAATTGTTTTTTTTTATATGTTACTAGCAGACCCACGCAACCTCGTTTGCGTCTTCTATTGCCCATAGCGTGATGATTTTCCCCGTTTTTGTAACATTCTTCATTGTTGCTCCGCTCCTGTAAGTCTTAGCGTGATGATATATAGCCTATAGCCTTTCTCGATAATTGTACTATCCAACACTGAAAAAAATTTTCAAATAGGACCAGCCGTTCCTGAGATTAGTGTGTTCAAACAAACAAACTCTTCAGCTTTATATATTAGTATAGATTTTAAAGAACTTGTTCACATTTTTTTCATAATTATTTAAATTTAATAAACGTTAAAATATTTAGATGTAATAGAACTCGCGTGTATACATACTATTAGCATTTAATACCTTGCGGTATATTATGACGGCCTACAAGAACTATATAATTTAAAAACATCAACTTAGTTTTTTTTTAATTGTACTGGTATAACATTACTAAGTTAGAAATACATAAAATAGATTTTAAAATGGATAGAAACTATGTTATTACCCGACTACGGCAAAGCCAAAGGAGGGTTATGATTTTGACAGGCTATGTATGTATGTATGTATGTATGTATGTTCATTTGTTCCCTCCTAGCTCCTTAACCACTCATTAGATTTGGACGAATGAGGTGTCTCTAGAAGCGTCATGATCGTCTTCTGGTTATAGGCTATATGACGTGTCACTAAATCTAATGTGGCGCCCTCTAGCCGACATAAAGTACCGTATTAAAAAATAAATTTGAGATAAACATGCCGTGTTTGGTATCATTGGAAAGGGCGTTACTTGTACATTTCAAAAATACGTATATTATTAGCATTTGTTCGTGACTTTGTCCGTATTTATTCGATAAGTGTGATATTTCAATGGTATGCTTTTTTGTTCCCTCATTCCTTCTAAACTTGTCAAAATAAGACAAATGAGGTACCGTTAGAAGTGTCTTGATTGTCCGCTGACTAGAGGTTATATGACGTGTCACTGAATTGAATGTGGCGCCCTCTAGCCGACATAAAGTACTGTATTAAAAACTAAATTTGAAATAAATATGCCGTGTTTGATATCATTGGAAAGGGCGTTACTTGTAGATTTCAAAAATATATATATTATTAGCATTTACTCGTGACTTTGTCCGTATTTATTCGATAATTGTGATATTTCTGTAGTATCTGTTACTTTGCAAAGAAATTAGTATTATAGAGGCACCAAAACATTTTAAATAAAAAAAAGTAAAAACTAAAACCCAACTACGACAAAAAACGACGCTGAAAAAGTATGAAACAAGTTTCAAAAGCCGTAGTCACGCGTTGTTAAAGTGTTATGAACTATGGAACATTCCTAAGTTTCAAAAGCCAAAGTAGTCCATGTAGTGTAATGTACCATAGTATATAACACTTTAACAACGCGTGACTACGGCTTTTGAAACTTGTTTCATACTTTTTCAGCGTCGTTTTTTGTCGTAGTTGGGTTTTAGTTTTTACTTTTTTTTATTTGATTGTTGTTTTTTGTTAGCTATCACTGTTAACGCAAGTTCGTTTACGCATTTCAGGATGTTTATAGTATTGAAACTGTCACAATTTCAAAATAGTAAAATTACGCTGATATCGGCTCAAATGGGACGGTTTGACCGGGATGGTACTACCCTCTCACAAAAGACTAACCTAAAATTCGTGTTGTCGACAGCATTCATGTTGTCTTGTTTTGTTGGTGAGTGCGAGATCCGAGGCAGAATGATGCAGAAGCATCAGCAACTCTATCGGCTGCCATAGTGTTGGTCACCGTGCTGCATTGTCTGCATTCACAATGAATATTGTGACCACAATCTTGAATTCTGCTCATGCTTTCCATCAGACAGTTTAGAATCACTTTGAAAAAGCTACTAAAATTTAAGTCTATCGATAAAGATAATTCCATTTCCGTAAATTAAAGAGATTAAAGTTCATGTTACCCAAGTGAAAGCGATTATCGAGTGGCGTAAAGGGTGCAGCTTTAAATGTTTGTTTACAATAATCATCATAAATTAGTTTTTGCTATGAGAACGGAAAATAAATTGATACCTCAGAAAATCCAACGGTATGTTATATCAATTTATTGCTTTAATCTATACTAATATATAAAGCTGAAGAGTTTGTTTGTTTGTTTGTTTGAACACGCTAATCTCAGGAACTACTGGTCCGATTTGAAAAATTCTTTCAGTGTTAGATAGCCCATTTATCGAGGAAGGCTATAGGCTATATATTATCACGCTAAGACCAATAGGAGAGGAGCACCAATGAAAAATGTTGCAAAAACGGGGGAAAATTATCACGCGACGGGCAATAGAAGACGCAAACGACGTTGCGTGGGTCGGCTAGTTCCTTAATATTGAGTAAAATTATACTTTTTATCGCAGCACATTACTGTCAAGAAACGTTATAAGCTGCACCCCTTACTACCTACGTCACTCGATCTTCGCTTTTACTTGGTTAAGATTATTAAGTTAGAAAAAAAGGACGAAAAAAATAACTTTAAAATGTATTTCTTTATTAAATCAAAAAACACACATATTACTGAATTAAAGAACAACAACATATGTAACCTAATACAAATACTTACACTAATGTTAAAAAGTCTTCACAGTAACTTTATGTATTAAGCTGAGCACTATAAATGAATAAAATACTCCGGCACCATTCTTTCCTATGGAATTTTCTCATTTCAAAATTCCGTGTAAATGTTTCAAAACACGTCCCTTGACGTGCATTTCATGGAAAAATAACTAAAAGCGCTTTACAGGGTTTTATAATAGGGGTTGAATAACTTTGTTGAGAGTATTTTATGTATTCAAAAGCTCGTTGAATATGAGGTACCTTTATTTTTTTATATTTGATTCCTACCACTATAATCCTGAGTCTTTTATGCGGAGCGTAAAAACATTTACATACGCTTTCATAATAGTCACTTACACTGAATGGATCTCCTGGATTCTGCTCTTGCTTCTCATCAGGCTGAAGTAATTCATTTCGGCAGTTAAATATAAAAATACCAACAATCTGACTGTTTGTTTGGTTCTTTTACATCTCGTGAGCAGATTTTGAAACCTCATTGGCTGTTAAAATTCGAATATGAAGATCCTTACAAGATTGTATATTTTGATAATGCGGATACGGAACCCTACTCTGCGGATGATTCGAGTTGCACTAGGCCAATTATTTTTGTCAGTCTCCAATGTGGTGTAAAGAGAAACTAATAGCATGTCACTTGGCCGCCATAGTCACCATGTTCCATTGACTGCATTAGCAATGAGTATGGTGACCACGGCTCTTGGATTTTACTCATGCTTTCCATCAAACAGAGTAGAGTCACTTTGACAGGCACATCATCTTCTTAGCCTTTATTATGCCCAAAGTATTTTGGGTTAGGCTGTCAGTTTAACTGGTTTTACTTAAATGTCACTTTTTAGATTCAGGCTCCATATTAAAATCTGTACATCATTTTCCCATAAAACTGTACTACCGATACAGACCTAGCTTGCTTTGGTTAGTTAGTCTCGGGTTCAATTCAAGGGTCGGTCCAAAGGTCTTGTTGGGTTGTTCTTACAATAAATCTAATATATAAAATTCTCGTGTCACAGTTTTCGTTGCCATAATCCTCCGAAACGGCTTGACCGATTATCATGAAACTTTGTGAGCATATTGAGTAGGTCTGAAAATTGGCCAACATCTATTTTTTATCCCCCTAAATGGTAAGGGTCACCCATCCTTAAATTTTTTTTACGGCAAAACGACGTTTGCCGGGGCAACTAGTTATTAATAAAAACCTATAGTATGGAAGTTTGACGGTGTTTCACATTCAACCTTCGACTTCAAATCGCCCTCAAGGTCGCGGAAGTCCATTGCCAAATGCTCCGTGAAAAAAAACTGATATTCAGATCTAACGGGTTGAACTTGAAGCCGATCCCATATATCATCTTGGGAGTAATAAAGTCCAGGAAGAAAAATAATATATAAATTGTTTTCTTTTATATGTTACTAGCAGACCCACGCAACCTCGTTTGCGTCTTCTATTGCCCGTAGCGTGATAATTTTCCCCCGTTTTAGAAACATTTTTCATTGGTGCTCCGCTCCTATTGGTCTTAGCGTGATGATATATAGCCTATAGCCTTTCTCGATAATTGTACTATCTAACACTGAAAAAAATTTTCAAATAGGACCAGCCGTTCCTGAGATTAGCGTGTTCAAACAAACAAACTCTTCAGCTTTATATATTAGTATAGATTTTAAAGAACTTGTTCACATAGTAATTATTTAAATTTAATAAACGTTAAAATATTTACATATAATAGAACTCGCGTGTATACATACTATTAGCATTTAATACCTTGCGGTATATTATGACGGTCTACAAGAACTATATAATTTAAAAACATCAAAATAGTTTTTTTTAAATTGTAATGGTATAACATTACTAAGTTAGAAATACATAAAATAGATTTTAAAATGGATAGAAACTATGTTATATGATTGTTGTTTGTTGTTAGTTATCACCGTTAACGTAAGTTCGGTTACGCATTTCAGGATGTTTATAATATTGAAACTGTCACAATTTCAAAATAGTAATATTACGCTGATTTCGGCACAAATGGGACGGTTCGACCGGACACAAAAGACCAACCTACAATTCGTGTTGTCGACAGCATTCATGTTGTCTTGTTTTGTTGGTGAGTGCGAGATCCGAGGCAGAATGATGCAGAAGCATCAGCAACTCTATCGGCTGCCATAGTGTTGGTCACCGTGCTGCATTGTCTGCATTCACAATGAATATTGTGACCACAATCTTGAATTCTGCTCATGCTTTCCATCAGACAGTTTAGAATCACTTTGAAAAAGCTACTAAAATTTAAGTCTATCGATAAAGATAATTCCATTTCCGTAAATTAAAGAGATTAAAGTTCATGTTACCCAAGTAAAAGCGATGATCGAGTGGCGTAAAGGGTGCAGCTTTAAATGTTTGTTTACATTTATCATGATAAATTCGTTTTTGCTATGAGAATGGAGAATAAATTGATACCTCAAAAAATCCATCGGTATGTTATATCAATTTATTGCTTTAATCTATCTATATCTATACTAATATATAAAGCTGAAGAGTTTGTTTGTTTGTTTGTTTGTTTGAACACGCTAATCTCAGGAACTACTGGTCCGATTTGAAAAATTCTTTCAGTGTTAGATAGCCCATTTATCGAGGAAGGCTATAGGCTATATATTATCACGCTAAGACCAATAGGAGAGGAGCACCAATGAAAAATGTTGCAAAAACGGGGGAAAATTATCACGCGACGGGCAATAGAAGACGCAAACGACGTTGCGTGGGTCGGCTAGTTCCTTAATATTGAGTAAAATTATACTTTTTATCGCAGCACATTACTGTCAAGAAACGTTATAAGCTGCACCCCTTACTACCTACGTCACTCGATCTTCGCTTTTACTTGGTTAAGATTATTAAGTTAGAAAAAAAGGACGAAAAAAATAACTTTAAAATGTATTTCTTTATTAAATCAAAAAACACACATATTACTGAATTAAAGAACAACAACATATGTAACCTAATACAAATACTTACACTAATGTTAAAAAGTCTTCACAGTAACTTTATGTATTAAGCTGAGCACTATAAATGAATAAAATACTCCGGCACCATTCTTTCCTATAGAATTTTCTCATTTCAAAATTCCGTGTAAATGTTTTAAAACACGTCCCTTGACGTGCATTTCATGGAAAAATAACTAAAAGCGCTTTACAGGGTTTTATAATAGGGGTTGAATAACTTTGTTGAGAGTATTTTATGTATTCAAAAGCTCGTTGAATATGAGGTACCTTTATTTTTTTCATATTTGATTCCTACCACTATGATCCTGAGTCTTTTATGCGGAGCGTAAAAACATTTACATACGCTTTCATAATAGTCAGTTACACTGAATGTGGTGGCCTCTCCTGGATTCTACACTTGCTTCTCATCAGGCTGAATTAATTCATTTCGGCAGTTATATATAAAAATACCAACAATCTGACTGTTTGTTTGGTTCTTTTACATCTCATGAGCAGATTTTAAAACCTCATTGGCTGTTAAAGTACGAAGATATCAAGACCCTTACAAGATTGTATATTTTGATAATGCGGCTACGGAACCTTACTCTGCGGGTAATTCGAATTACAGTAGGCCAATTATTTTTGTCAGTCTCCAATGTGGTGTAAAGAGAAACTAATAGCATGTCACTAGGCCGCCATAGTCACCATGTTCCATTGACTGCATTAGCAATGAGTATGGTGACCACGGCTCTTGGATTTTACTCATGCTTTCCATCAAACAGAGTAGAGTCACTTTGACAGGCACATCATCTTCTTAGCCTTTATTATGCCCAAAGTATTTTGGGTTAGGCTGTCAGTTTAACTGGTTTTACTTAAATGTCACTTTTTAGATTCAGGCTCCATATTAAAAAAAATGAAATGAGTGAAATGGCAGTACAATCTCAACGCTAGTACCCGTGTAGTTTATTTCTGCAACACCCGAAGGTTGACTGGTAGACAATGCCTAATGGCATTAAGACCGTCTTTGTACTTCAAGTGCACAAAGTTAATAAATAAATAAATAAAAAAATGAAAACCAGATACGTTATTGGCTGCAAACTTAATATGCCTTAATACATACATATGATAGATTCATTAAATCCAGGCACAGAACAAATAATCGTCCTAATCAAATAGATATATTGATTAGATTTCTGCGCTATCGTTCATCTTCTAGAGAGGTTGTTGGTCCACTTGGATCTAATCCAACAAATACGATGAAGTCTGTAACTGCTCCGTTAGGGATAAAGGGAAAATAATGGTTTATGTACTCTTGCAAGATTTGAGCATGCTGATATACCGTTGCTAAATGTGTGATTGCATATCTATCAACCACGACACAGACATGGTTTCTAGTATTGTTTTATGCTTCAAAATATATATAAATCGTATTATAAAACAATTACACCCCGACACGAAAAACATCATGTTTATTACACAAAGACGTGGGACTCCAACTCATACCACCGGTTGATCCATCTAACACGAATTAAACACAGGAAAGTGGTATTGAAATATAAGACAAACATTTAACTAAAAATTACTAAGACGCACCTCAATACCGACTCATTATAAGATCCCCTTGTTGTAATAGTAACATAAGATTTTATCTACCAGTTATTTAGTTTAACAAAATCTCTCTTCAATTTTAATGGACGCAGTAAAATTTCAACGTAAAACATTTTAAGATTTTTGTTTTTAAATAGGCTAATAGAGGCTAGTATTTCGTAAGAAGTTTTCATTAAAATGTCGCTCTCAATTTTATGTCACGTTGTCGTGTGACAGCTTAAGAATTCATTTTTTATACTGCAGGGGAGAAAGGGTGGGGATTAAGGCCTTCGTAGCAGCCCCACGTTTTATTTTTTTAATTAAAACCATTTCTTGTAGCATTTGCATTTCATTTGATTTTTAAAAGTATGTTTTAATATGTTAAGTAGTATAGGGTTAAAGTTGTAGTTATAAATGAAATCTGTTTAGTGTTTTCGGTTTCATTATTTTTAATAGAAATATTTTTATTCCTTTTACATGTAGCAAATTGTTATAATAACCCCTGATATTTAATTGTCAGTTGATCAGGCTTTCCATGGAAAATAGTTTTTTTTATATTGTGTGTTTTTCTAAATTTATTTATATCTGAAATATTGATCTATAAAATATTTTTTAAAGAGTGCGTAATTCTATTTTTTTTTAATATTCCTTTTTTTAATTTCAGTTTCAGTCAGATATACGTCTAGGCGTTATTGAATGCAACACATGTCTTAATAATACGTCAATATGTTAAACTTTTTAGCTAGTTACGAGCAACTAGAGCACAATAAGGCTAGCAATTGCACTATTTCTTTCTTGTAAATCTGTTCTAACTTTAGTAAGTAATGGCAAAGTGAAGACAATGCATCTGAAATAAAAAGAAGACAAACCATTACGTCGATTTACGAGAAGACGCTGATAAATTCATTTTCCTACATTTTGTTCCCTATAAATTGTACCTTATTTATATCAACACGCCTCTCTTAAAGTACATAGTGACAATATGGATAGATAACGCCCAAGCCCATTACTTAGCCGACAGCCTCGATTTAAAAAGCATTCAACTAATCGCAGGCACATAAATTTACTTGACAACGCTCTAGGGAGGAGGGCTTGAAATTCTGGCTTCTAACAGAGTTTTTCGGAAGGTAAATGCTTTTTACGTAACGTGATGTATGTGAGGTTGTGAGGTGTTTACTGTATTCGTCGAATATGTGGCGATGTTTGCTGAAGTTTGATGCTTGAAAATATTTATCAGTACAAGTTACGATCCGATGAAATTATCAAAAGAGATATTTGCCAGCCAAATACCCAACAGTTCAAAGGTTTTTTCGTCCTTTTTCTTCACTTTCATGGCTCGTTTTTACTCTCTTATATTTCTGTTAAAATTCACGTTTATCTTAGACACCTAGTTTACTTACATGATCTTAAAAGAGTTATTAATTTAAAACAAATAATCTATGAGGACAAAGACCTACTCGGACGTTGTCTCGGTTGGCTTATTGTTGTACTCATTCTTGATGTCATGAAATAAACACATGTACAAAATAATATATTTCAACTCGACGTCTAATAAAGTAAATTGCTGTGTGTCGTTGTCCTGAGCATCTGAACAATTTGTCTGCAATTTGTCACCCTGCCATCACAGATAAAATTATGAGTTTGTCGTCCTTTCAATGGTTATAACCATCTCGCTTCTATTATCTTTGAGAAAAATACAATTACTGAGATCAGATTTATTAACACTTTAAGACTGTTCTTTTCTTGATGTCGTGCAGCTATATCCATATTAAACATATTTTAACTTTAGTCTATGGTCGATGATTGATTTTTCTATCGTTTTAGTCTTATTGGATATAAGATTAGCATAAATATAGATTATTCAGAAAAATATCGTCCTTTACCTGTTATTTTTATAGTAATGTCCTTTTGTTTACAGCAATGAATTTGCAAGGTTTGATGCTTGAATTACTTTTTTTTTAAAAATTGTACCTATCACTCATTCTGTCTACATTTAAATAGTGTTTACAAAAATAGTTCTTGGTCCTTTTTTAAATATATGTTTTAGTTTGTCTCATGCTATAATTGCATGCTTCTGGGATGATCGATGATGGTTGGAGGCTAAGTGCAGAAAGGCCTGCTAAAACAAACAAACAATATCTCATGAGAACTGATCCCGCCCATACGTCCACTACTGAAACTTCTGTACACCTGGATCAACAGCAGTGACCCACGAACATATCGAGTTATGACACTCGGGAAGTCATAGGAAAAATTTAACTGTCATAGAACCCGTAACGAAATGGAGAAAACAGAAACAGTTAGAGATATAATAAGTCAACTCAGTCCTTAGTAAAGCAGGAGCCAAATTAAATAAAAAAACGGGTCCTCAAGCCCTCAGGAAATGACGGCAGAAGTGAAAATTGAACATTAATGTCAGGCATTTTTTTAAATTAAATTTCAATTTTCTATATTTATCAAACACAATGAACAATGCTATACGAATCTATGCCTTGCTTTGCCTTAATATTCCTTGAGAACCGATAACTACAGAAATGCTTATTGTGATGTTATAAAAATATAGGATAATGCTATACAGTATAAACATATTACCCGAGTGAAACCTGGTTTACCCACCCGCACACTCGCGCAAGCGCCCTTCACCGCTTAAACGAAACAGCAGGTGCAGGCATACATTTTCGCCACGCGGTAGAAAGAGAGGGGAATATTACTTTCTCTCCTATGCCAGGCCTCTGTCTTGCGAATACTCGATCAGGTCACGTGTCTTGATGCGAATTTAACATTTTTTACCCATCCCATAAAGTACACAATGCCGCTAAAGAAGTTTTCAATTCTAAAAAATAGACAGACGCCTTATTTTTAAATAGGGAAGTATCACGGACATTTAGTAGTACGAAGTATTATTGGTCCTAAGTGAGCTTTACTAGATTACTATAACGTGTAAACCCTAGCCTAGCGTCTAGGCGATACCATATCCTACTTATATTACAAACGCGAAAGTTTGTAAGTATGAATGGATGGATGGATGGATGTTTGTTACTCTTTTACGCAAAAACTACTGAACGGATTTGGATGAAACTGTACAGTAATACATAGCGTATGCATTAGAATAACAGATAGGCTACTATTTGCCGTGATAACCAACATATACGCGGTCGGAGCCGCAGGCATCAACCAATATGATATATGACCACGTCTGGCTTTTATCAAAGATCTTTAAGTAGTTCGTAGTTTTCTCAGCTCGTTCGCTTTATTTATAAATTATTTTGAATGTCACATTTATAACCTAATTCTTACCAAGGTAAACAAGATATGTTCGCATGCCAACTAGACAATGTATCACGCTTATCTGCCAGGTTTTTGGACCGCATCCAGATATCTCTGTCTATGCCTAAGTCCGATTTAAATGCTGCTAGTGCTGCAAGTATGTTAATCCAAATATCTATATAATGTTTGTGTAAGGTTGTATAAAGTGAGAACTTGAGCCCACGGAAATCCAAACGAAGAAAATAAGAATCAAAAAAGGAATATATAAGGAATAAGTTACAGATGTTACTTAAATAAACTAAAATAGAAATGATGATGAAATTTAAGACAAATTGATTGGCCTCCGGTATCCTCCACTCACTTGGTGAAACAGCGCTAGCGCTATTTTACACCGGTTTTCTGTGAGGCCATGGTATCACCCGGGTCGAGCCGGCTTATTCATGCCAAAGCTATGTAGCGTATGTACAAAGCGATATAATGTACTAATCTGATTACTATACTATACTACTGTAAGTAGACATGAGTCTGAATCGATAAATTTATTTAAGTTATTATTCTTTTTAGAGCTAGATAAAACTTTGGCAGACTTTATTTTCATTGGACTTTAGCTAGTGGGATTTTTCCTATTGCTATTATTTTCTATAAGTGTTTTAAATTCATATAATTTATACTCTCGACTGTCGGCACTTGATGAGACTTGTTGTAATACCTTCTAGAATTAAACTCACTTATATTTATTCCATTTTTTTAATTAAATTTACACTTGATCGGTTTCGCCTTATGACATTCTCAAAGGTTAAGGCAAAACCGGTCAGGTGTAAATTTAATTAAAATAGTGGAATAAGTACAAGTTAGTTTAATTCTAGAATGTTTTAAATTCATATTCTGCTATTCTTTAGTATTTCTAAAGTCAAGACCTTACCTACTGTTGCATATGAAACAGCTACTAACGTTTATTTAAATTTCCTCATTCGTGTTTCATTATTCATTTCTCAATGTACTAAGGTAGTGTGTCTAATTGTAACGCTGCTTTTACAAAATGTATGTCTTAACTGTTTTAGTTTTTTAATGCGGGGAGGCAACGGCAACTAATAATATTTCACGACCGATTTTCTATATAGTCCTTGCATTATACTGGTTATATGTATATGGCGAAACATGTCACTCACACGTAAATAATGTCAGACGTAATGATGTCGCAAAAATCACTTAAATCAGTACAATCATTTGATGATTGGGCATCGATGTAGCCCTATGTAAATCCATCTAGAAGTCCACGAGCCTCTAGCTTCAGTTAATTCCCATACACTCGCGCGTAAAGTATTAAGTAATTAAAGGACAAAATTTTAGGCTGAAACGAATCTGAATTGTTGATATGAAATCTGTACTAAAACCTTCAGAGGGAAACCCGAGCCACAAGAGGCTTATCTAGACGGAACAAAAACCACAAAAGAGGACGGAACACAGAGTTTTGTGCGGAGGGATAAAAATACTTGGAACAAAGACCCGTTGTAACTTTGTATAGGTACGCGAATCGCTGATGTAAAGGTATGAGATTTATATACCTGTGTGTATACCAGTTCAGACAAGTTTCAAAGCATTTAAAAAAAATATTATTATTTACTATTAATTTTTCTTATCTTGTTACCTACGTTTTTACATCAAATTATAGTTTTATTGTAATGGAAGACGTTATCGGCTTCAAAATACTCTAACAGTCCCAAATGATGATAAATAAACAGCATTGAATTATATTTAATCGTAGTCGGCATCAATTCGTTTTTTTTTTAATAAATGGAACGAATTAGCTTTAATTATACACTTATTTTACATTAGAAAAGTAAAGGACACAAGAATTTTTATAAGAACTCGACTTCGTAATAATTTTTGATAAATTTCTATAGCCTATGTCACTCGAGCCCTTATTACGAATCTATTGACACCTCGTTCATTAAAATCGAACCGGGGAGTTTAGTTGCTACAGTGGAACATATATATAGCCTGCCGAAACTATATCTTTCCTTTTGAATTTGGCGTAATTCGGTATAAACATAATATGCAGTTACGTAATGCCTTCTTTCTAGAATAATATTACAACATTTATTTAAATGAACTATTATTTAAAGTAAGTCAGATATATTGTATTACTTTACTTATTTCCTGAGTAAAAAAAAAACAATCAGACTAACAAATAGTTCGAACGCCAAAAAAGCGAAATGGGATGTTCATATTTACCATGGAAGACCACGGCCTCACAGAAAACCGGTGTGAAGTAGCGCTTACGCCGTGTTTCACCGAGTGAAGATACCGGAGGCCCATAAACCGCGGAAAAAGCTAGTAATATTATCAAGTAAGATACTTTTATAAAAAAAAACATCAAAATAAATTATCGAAATCATTTGTCAGTTCGCGAGATGATTAACAGTAGGTTGAACATCGTGACTGAACAAATTTGGAAGGATTTTATCAATCATCATATTTTCCAATATTATGGTGAAATATCTTTATTAAATTGATATTTTTATTACATGGGCGTTTGAATCCAAATTAGGTGAAGTATGTGCTTTTGTGACCACTACTTTCTCTCTCATTTCCAATGAAGCGTTATAACATTAAACGCTGTGTACAGTAGTAATTGGGTTCCAGACCTCATCATCGTCATCAATAGCCTTTTACAGTCCACTGCTAGACATAGACCTTTCCTGCTTTTATTAGACGAGGTTTTAGCCTACCATATTAGGTTGGTGGACTGTCGGGTTGACTTAGGGTTTGGTTTAAGTTTTCTTTCTTTTTGTAGTGACGCTGTTCCGCGTAGCTTCTTCATTTAGTCACTTCTTACGACACCTATAGGATGAGTATCTTAATACACCACACTTCATATTCTTAATTCACCACCACATGGACCCGGACTTATTGCACATCTAATGTACAATATATGTTTGGTTTTGATTTGTTGAAAACATTAAAAAAGTGATTGAGCTTTAGACAGTATTCGTATTTTTTGTGTCATCTACCTTTCGAGCGAGAGCTTACCTGATGGTAAGCGATTATCGCCACCCATGGATACCTGCAACACCAGTGTGTTGCCTGCCAAGGCCTTTGGGGAGATGGGCAAGGGGGTATGGGCCTCCGGTATCCTCACTCACTCGGTGAAACACAACGTAAGCACTATTTCACACCGGTTTTCTGTGAAGCCGCGGTATCACTCCGGTCGAGCCGGGTCCATTCATGCCAAAGCGTAGCTTTCCCAAGGTGATATTTTACGTATATTTATATTTCGTATTAATTCACTTAATTATACTCTCGGAAAAAATACTGATTCAAAGCAAATATTCCACCCATTCAATCTGCCCTGATACGCTCATAACTAAGTCGTTGAACAGCCAAAGCGTTTTCTCACAGGGCGTGACTTGGCAGTCGTCTGGCAAGAGTGCTACGTCATCATATTTTATCACAGTGACGTCACGATTGATGACTCCTAACGCTAATACTCTTCAATTCATCACATATTATGGCTTAGACGGTGACCTAGTAGAACGGGTTGAGCATTACTCTTGAATCATAGGTACGTGGTCTGGTTTTGATATCAAAATGTTCTCGTGTTGTAGCAGCGTTGGTTCAAATTGAGCCATTATTCTACTTACTTCCGATTTTTGGTTGGTTTTTTTCATTTTTTGTCATTTTTGATTTGCACTACTTTGCATTACCATAGTTCTCTTAAAAAAGTATATTTTTAAATTAGATTAATTCTGAATTTTTATTTATGCATGTCAAAAATGTTACTTACATATTTATAGAATCAATAATAATTATTTTAATTGCTTTTTCGTTTGTTTTTTTTTAATTGAGTGTTCCTCATAAATTATGTAGACAGGAATTAAAAACGTTATTTATAGAATCAATAATAATTATTTTAATTGCTTTTTCGTTTGTTTTTTTTTTAATTGTGTGTTCCTCATAAATTATGTAGACAGGAATTAAAAACGTTACTCGATTAAATTTTTTTATCACCATTGTGCTATTCTGAGTAATTTTTTGCAACATTTTGATTTAATTCAAGTAGTGAAAGTTGAAAACGTTAGCCAGCTTATTTAAAAATGAATATTTTAAAAATGTAATAGAAAAATCATATTTTCGGCCACTGACCCAAAACATCATCTATTATCAAACTAAAACAATGATTTCGTCTTAAAACATAACATTAAATAAAATAACTTGGCTAATTCCTAAAGAAAGATCATAATTCACAAAGGAGTGCTAGAATTTACGATGAGTTTGCCTGAGTAAAGGGGCCTTTGTTTTGGTTTGAGTTAAATAGTCCCTTATAAGGCAGTTAATGGAAGGCTGGCCTTTTATCCAGGAATTCAGTGTAAATACTAAAACTATAGTTATTTGTTATATTTAGAATTAACTTAGTGTTTTCATTTAAATCCAAGTGGCAAGCACTTATAAAAGTTTTTTCAATCCAAAAAAATCCAAAGTTACATTATAAATAGCTAGCTTAGTCCTGCTTCACTTTACTGTAGTTCGTTGTAATTCCATTGATTAGAAAGTAGTTCGTCAAAGTATCGGCCCAAATGGGTCTTTCTTTTTTGATGAAATGGAAAATCCCGGTCTCAGGCCCTGCTCTGAGGAGGACCCGAACCATGTTATTTCAGGTCTCCCCAGGAACGATGCCACGTCTATTCAGGCTCTATCCTAAGGACGACTGGGCTTGCTCCTGCCTGTCGGCCCAACCGTTATATGTGGCAGTCTGACCACAGTTTGGTGACCAGGCAACCCCCTATCGCTGACCAGTTGATTCAGATACTCACCGAAGCAACCATGCTCGGTGAGTATCCCCATCAGTCGATAGGTGACGCGACCTCCCTCCCTACCCAAGCTTTGAGGTTAGGCAGAACGGTACCAACAGCACGTTGGCGTGCATTCTACGGCTCGTACAGACGTGCGCGCCATTGTTCCAGTGCCTGTCGGTGAGCGTTCGGCTGCATTTCAAGCTCCTGTTCTTCCCCGCTCTCGTCTCAAATGGGCCTTCGTATTACACTGTTATGACACAGAATATGATTATGTATGTGTGTATGAAATTGTGAATAGTTGGATTTTATTATTACTCGTGTGTGTGTGAGTTCGTACTGACAGTAAAATGTTTTTGTATATGAATCTTAAATGTGAATTTGTGAGATTTCCCCCCGCAAAAAATTATAGACAGTTTTATAATTAAAAAAATACGCTATGGCTACTCCCCTGCGGTCCACGTGCATGTGTTGCTAATAAAACATATGTGCCAAATATATAGAAACAATCTTTAAAGCGAGTTATACGTACGTGATATAGAACTTTTTGAGGTTTTGACGCGTACACTAACCAAATTTACATTTAAAGTAATATGAATTAATTATCTGTTTTTTTTAATATATATTCAGTTCTTTTGAAATTATAAGATAGTATTTCCACTATATTTTAAAATAAATTATTCCCCTCGTTTGCATATAAAGTCAGTTTTGACGCTCCACTCTCTCGTAGAAAGCTTGCTGTGAACGCTCGGAGCTCGTCTTGGAGTTAATGACACCATCTATCTCAAAATTTGAAATAAACTTCATTCTTTAGTGGATAATATTCTGCATTGTTTATGAACCTTGAGTCTTCTATTATATGAAACGGATTAGTGGTTATTTACTATAACTGTTAAGCCGTCGGTTGGTTCGATAACACACGACAAATAACAATGTGAATTCATTTGTTCTGTATCTAGTTGTATAGTTAAGTAAGTTTATGATCAGTCGTATTTTTGTATAGACATACTGTGTGTGTATAGATAAATATCTTATTGCCGATAGTATAAATCAAAAAACGTTAGTATGTAGGTAAATAGTGTAATATTATAAGAAAGTGAACAGCAGTAAAGGCTACTTTATTTTAATTGCAACAGACTGTGTATAACACGACATAGGTTCTGTTAAGTGGAAACCGAACCCATAGTCTTAAGCTCAGCAATAAGGATCGCTAACCATTATACCAATCGACCAGTCATTACGGTTATAAGTTCGCGTGCTGTAGAGGGTTTATTTGGTAGTTAATATCTCGTCAATCATTATTAAAGAGTTGCAAGTCATTGAAGAAGTATACGCCTCGATACTTTTGTATTAAAGATTACTTACTTTAATAAACGCCTCGATTATATTATAGTTATGTAATTATGATTGTATCATCAATCAATCGCACCATTATTTCATTCATCAGAATTTGTTATAGTGTGATTGGTATAACAGATTTTGATACTATGCATATTACTATATTCATTTTGAATGTACGTATGTTTTTGAATATAAACTTGAACTTCTATTCTATAATATGTACCAGAAGTATTATTGAGTTTTCAGTCCGTACAGAAATATGCTTTACCGACATTTGAACGTCACAGGATTTACTTAATAAATCTATGGACCAATTTATATACCTTAAACAATTAAGTTTTCAAGAAAAAAAACATTTGAATTGAGTTTTGAACTAATATCTAATCGCGTCCATAACAGAAAAAAAAAATCGAAGAAAATAAAGAAATGTATAGAGTAAACTGCAATTTTTTCTTACTTGCAATCAAAATCAATTACTGCACAAAATGTTTTTCAAAGATTACATCTCATCGTAACATCTACGATCCACAGAATTAATTTAATATATAATTACCGATAGTATTTGTAGATTTTTTGAAAACTAAGCCTAAATTTATGGAGGTTTAATACTTATGTAAAATACACAGATGGTAATTATTTTCAGAGTTTTTACCGTTCTATGAGAAAATCTAATATTTAACAAATTTAAAAGTATTCTGAAACTAATTCATGACAACGTAATTTCAAAACTAATAAAACTGTGATACAAAACAACAGTTGCAGTATACCACTATTAACTTAAAAGCCATCTAAAGAGTCAAACAGACACAAAGCCACATTTGCCATTAATGGCATATCGTTTACAGAGCTTCAATACCATGTATAAATTTTTAATAGAATGTTGGCAGCCATACAAGGACTCTAATTGGCAATTAAAACGAAAACCACAACAGAAGCGGAACTTGCAATGAATTCGAAATTGGTTGTACAAATGCATTATGTATAGTGGTTGTGTTATTGAATACTGCTGAATTTGCGTACATGTGAGAGGTAATACGATCGTTTTGTAATCAGATTGTAAAGGAAAATTCAGTGATTTTAAGTAATTACTTTTCTTTATATTGAGGATGAAGTGACTTGGCCGAATACAGTAAAAGTAAGTTCCTTCAATCAATAATAACTCTTGTTAATAATAAACATACACTTTAAGGATGAAACATTATTAAAGATTTCTTCTAAGTTAATACTTAGAAAGAAAAAAAAAATTATGTAATTTATTTTTACAATCTTTTTTTTTTATGAAATTGGCGGGCAAACGAGCAGACGTATCGCCTGATGGTAAGCGATTACTGCCGCCCATGGACACCTGCAAACACCAGAGGCGTCACAATTGCGTTGCCGGCCTTTGGGGGTTAGGGAGGGGAGATAGCGGGAGAAGGTTTGGGTTATGGACCTCCGGTATCCTCACTCACTCGGTGAAACACAGCGCAAGCCAGTTTTCTGTGAGGCCGTGGTATCACTCCGGTCGAGCCGGCCCATTCATGCCAAAGCATGGCTTTCCCACGGTAGTTATATGTTATTTTTTATTGATTTGTTTGCGTTTTGTGTTAGCATAATCTGTTTAACCATCGTTAATTAACAAACACGTGTATTTTCATCTTAAATTCATTGTCACAAACAAGTAAACGTGACGTCCAGTAATATTTCATACTGGTAAAATAGAACTGTTCTTCCGTAACTAGTATTTTCAGCTGTTATTTTTGCAATGAAAAATGCACTAGTGGTATTCTGTTATCAGTGAGAAACAGCCGCAACAGAGGATTTTACAGCCTCGTGAAATATTATTTGTTGGTTTTGAATCATTTTTCTACATTTAGCGGTAGAATTTTTGTTTTAAAATATTAGATGTGTTACATTCATTTGCTTTAGCAATAGAGCGTCGGGATCTATACAGTTATTTTTAGTTCTTAACTTTACTGAAAGTGTATTTCTAATTACTTGTAAGCAATAACTTTAGTACAAATATCGTTAGCCTATTGCAAACATACTCGTATCTATAAATATAAAATTAAGGTGTCGGTTTATAATTTAAATTAACAGCTTTTCAAATGCATGTAAAAGAAACGGTAGTTACAAAAAAAAACAAAAATATTTAAAAGTTTGTCTGGGAAGGCTGTACCAATTTTAATGGTACTTTCGCTCGCAGATGGCTAATAATACAAGGCTCCAAGTTTGAAATTTGTCCAGTCGTTCTGGATATTAGCCTTAGGAAACAGACCGACAGACAGATTTAAGAAAAAAAAATGTTTTATATGTTTTGTACTTTCATATGCATTAGTAAGATCTGTTAATATAAAATTACAAACAGATACTTCAAAAACGTTTCTTTTAAATAGGTTCTAAATCACTGAGTTCAGATAATACAGCCAGATGATTTTTGAAAGGGGTTAAAAATAGGCTATAATACATTACTGTCTACCTTTTTAAGAATACAGGCGAGATGAGTTTGTAAGTAATTTATAACAATTAATATTCTTTATTTATTTATAAACTAAATGCACTAAGTTTGTACATCAGCGGACTTAGGGCTCAGCACATTCTCTTCCAGTAAACCTTCAGGTGGTCTAGAAATCTTATCAGGCAAGTGCACAGAGGTTACATACCTATTATGAAGTCAGTTAAAACGTTCACAGTTCAGTGTATTTTTATGATTCAAGTATTAATATTTTCATTGAAAAGACAGTTAATGCAGATTATGATCAAATAAAACTTGCCACTTCTATCAAATGCCTCATCAATAGTATTTAACTTTGCCAATATAATTATGAAGTTAAAACAACGCCATCAAAGTGTCGGCTCAGTTTGTCAGTCATTTGACTCTTCAGTCCGCCTCTCGTTCCACAGCTACGATTAATTTATACTTCACAAGTTGATGTAGCGTTTAACTTCTAATTTGTTGTTGAATATTCATTTTGAATTTAACTTTTTGTTACAGTAATGAATTCTGTTTTGTTTTCAAAATACTGACAGTATATTATTTCTTTGTTTGTTTTATAACTTTCGTTATATGAAGTGAATAGCTTTTGTACGCCGCTTTGATCACGCATACCTTCATCCCTTAAATTAGCCCTTTAAGGGTGGTATTTTAAAAAATACTAAAAAACGTATTTAATTACTTTAAGCCCACTATATTTTCACAAAGTTTTAAGTAAACCCATCACTGGAATATAATGTTTCATACAAATTTTCATCCCCTATTTTGTCTCCTAAAGAGTGGAATTTCCAAAATGCCTTTCGTAGTGCTCACTTATAGATATATTATACACATATACTTATAGATTTTAGGTTCAACGGTTTGGCTTGTGCGTTGACCTCTGGGTATGTCAGTCACCTTCCTCTTTTTTAAATATAGATATATATATATAGATTGGCTTCGGTTTGGTAAGAATATTATTAACAATTATATTCTCACACATCTCACACGGTCACCTGATCTTAAACTAGGCAAATAGCATACTTTTATACTTATAAATAGATACACATTATAGATAGATTGCACTCCAGACACAGAACAAAACATCGGATTTATCATATAAAGATTTGTTCTGGGCGAGAGTGGAACCCACAACTTCAGCAGTCAGGATCACTAATCATTAGAGCAACTGGCCTGTTAAAAGTCTGTCAGAAGTTGTATGTAGAACAAATTGTCGGCTACGGTGTCTCTGAACCGATATAGTCTTTAAACCTTGTTGAAAAGTGGTAGAGTAATACTAAACTTTAAACTTTCGCGTTCCATGGTATGTTTCGACCAGATTGCACAGGCCGTGGTTACAGGCTGACTGGCTCGGCGGCGCACGCCCTCCGAATAACCTTCTACTTCACGGATTCGACGACGGAGAGCGACAGTCAGCCTGTGACTACGGCCTGATCGAAACGTCAGCCAAATCAGAGGTACGTAATACCTTTACATAAGTAATCGCGCTAATTCCCGTAAAAATAATAATATTAGCAGAGTAGTAGTAGTTGAGCCACCCCGATTTCAGTACGAAAGTACCATCTCGACCGCGTCGATACCACCCTCTCACAGAAAACTAAAATTAAGTGACATCATTCCTGCTGTCGTGATTTGGGTGCCAGGTCGGAGACCCAATGATGCAGAAGCATCTCAATGCCGTCATGGTGTGGTTGCATTGTCACACTATGGCACTATGGCGTTGTATTGTCTGTATTCGCAATGAGTATGCGCCCATTACTCTTGGATTCTGTTCCTGTTTTTCATCAGGTGGAGAGGAACTTTGGCAGGACCACACATAAAAAAACATCGAAGATTAAAGATCCATGGGGGGAGAAAGTCACTTAAAATCATGTGGCCTCTGTAATCATCTGCCAATTTTTGGTGCATGGTAGTAAATACTCAGGAGTATATCAAACACACCTGCCCTATTTAAATAAGGGAACAATAAAGCGCTACAGCGCTGGATTACGTGACAGAACGTCCGGCAGCCGGTAATGACATGTGGGTCACAGATTGAAAATGCTTTGTTAAAAGTCCTCGATGGTTTTGCTTGAAATTCACTGGGTCGTTGCTTTTTAAACTGGGATGAAAATGTTATGAAAATGTTAATCATAAATAGAAAACTGCGATTGGGCACTTAAAGTTAACTTAAAAACTAAGTTAACCTTAAGTGATGTAATATGATTAGGACATGAAAAACTTCAATATATTGAAATTGTGATTTAATCCCCTCTTTAGATATAAAGTTATTTTCAGTCAGTCAAATACAAATGGTAAACCTATTTGTATTAGACTGACTTTGAGTTTAGACAACAGATATCGGGGATATCGTTTTATATCCTCCCAAAAAAACTTCTCAAGTCTTTATAAGAGTCCTTTTTCCTCTATATTTTATCATTCGTCGTTTGAAACCATCTTCGATTTCTAATATAATTTTTCTTTTACGCAGTACATCTATTTTCAGTCATCCAATACTTAGTTTTCTATCTAGTTCCACATATAATACCATCTTGGCATCACTATTCAGTCATTGACATCAGTTTAATGTAATAAAGGGGAAAAGAAGGAAAGAAACGGTTATATATGGGATTTCGTCATTTAAAATTTGAAACACTAACATAGAAATAATCACATGAGTGAAGCTACGAGCATAGCCATTTAACTTATAAGTCGATTCCAGGCTTAGTAGTTCAACGCAGCTGATGGATCAATGGCGCAATTTTCAACTTAAATTTGAATACTAAAAATAAAAAAGAAATCAACGGACAATTTAAGGTAACATAAAAACTTTATCCCTCTTGGGTTTAATGCGTTTGTAGCTACACTCCCAGTGAGGTTTACCTTGCGTATTGCATGAAGTGTTACCTCCAAGGGACTCATAACACTGGGATTATGTGAGTTTTGAACCGTATATGCGGCTTGCGTCTGTCGTATTAAAATAATATTTATGAGGGTAAAAATACTATGAAGAATGAAGAAGTGGTAAAATTGAGAGAAAAATGTTTGAGAGATGGAGGAATGATAAGGCGAAATTTATGCGAACTTATAAATATATTTTTCTTTTAGGAAATATGATAAACTGTTTCTTTAAACTCATAGCCTTCACTCTGGTTAGTATATTTTTATGAGTATATAAGTAAAAATTTGAACTTTATATTTAAAAAAAAAGTTATTTAAAGTAGTATAAAAAGTAATATATACATTATTTATTCTAATATATCTTAATTCTTTTAACTGACTTCCAAGAGGTGGAGGTTCTCGATTTGATTGCTATTTTTTTTTAAGAGTTAACTCTCGTATCTCAGGAAGTTTTAGCCAGATTTGATTGATTTATTATTGTACTGTATATTTAGTGTATCCCTTTCCTAAATTTTATCTTTCCTTCTCCTCTTGATCTAACTTCAACAATCCTTACTTTCGCAAATAACCATATATATATTGTCTATGGCATATGTAATTATAATTGTGTACCTATAGTATACGATATTAAACTAAAATATTAATCTGACTTAGCTTTTTGTGCAATTATAGCATTCTGTCAATTCTTGTCAATTTAAACTCAAATTATAGTTTTGTAGCTTTTACCCGTTACTCCGCCCGCATGTTGGTTGGTTATCACGGCCAAAAGTAGCCTCTACACTTCCTAAAAAATCAAAGAATCTCCATACCAAATTTTATTGAAATTGATGAAGCGGTTTAGCCGCGACAGCTTAACAGACAGATGGTAAGTATCCATACTAATATGATACTTACATTTTTTTTACTAATGTGTCATATTAGCATGGTTATACGTACGTAATCATTATATAGCGTTTATCCAAACCTTTTTCTTTTCAACCCTAAATCGCTTAAAATGCCAAGATTATAAAATAAATTAAGTTTTAAGGATATGCTGTCATATAAAATAACTGCTGAGCTTAACCACGCGAAAATCCAACCTAAAAATGTAAGTGCCTCGTCCGTAATCAATGAAGATTATAATAAGACGCGTTTTACGACGAGGGAAGGGTCTCAACCCTTTCCTAATATTTTTGATTCAACTCGCCGTGACGGGTTAGAATCCACCACCAATTTCGTATTGATTAATGATATTCTCCAATTTGTGGGAACGGCTCGGCGACGACGGTCGTAGGGTTTGGTTAAGGAAACGCCTGTCTTATACAGGGGTTTCCTTAACTTGGTCACGGTATTGTATATATGTGAAATTTGGATATTAAAGATCATATAACTAAAATATTTATTGATATTTAACTTAAATCCGACGCTGTCAACATAAATTCTTGGTATCATTTTAAACCCACAATTATTTTAAACTTTGGAGAAAATTGTATCTATCTATCTATCTATCTATCTAAGTTCATGACTACATAATTTATTAATGTCATTCTTCTATCAAAACAAAAAGGTCTAACAAAACTGTAATGGATATTAACGCTATTATTTATTACTAAACACGTAACAATTAATAACTCAAGTCATATATTATCAACATAAAGAATTGCTTTTGAACATCTTTTTATACAATATCATACAATATTGAGCAACGTTCTCTTGGATTTCCTGGAATAGAAGAAGGTTGGTAAACATTCTTGAACTAATATGAAGTCTCCCATCCTCTTGCTTTAAGATGAGTGCGGGGAGAGATGGCACATTTTTTAAATTGGATAAGGGCAGAAACGAGCAGACGTAGCGCCTAGTGGTAAGCGATTACCGCCGCCCATGGACACCCGTAACACCAGAGGCGTCCCAGGTGCGTTACGCTCTTTTCTTGAAGGATTTAAGTTGGTATTTTGATTCGTTAGAGGCTTAAGCGGGTGGATTTAGTATTTAAACTAGGAAAATTAACTTAAGAGAGGTGTAAAATACTATTTTCACATATGAATATATAACTATACATACATAACAGATTTACATAAACATCGCTTAAACCGTTTGTTAGTAAGATCTTTTTAGTAAAAGTATAAACATGGGTTACACAAAACTTATAATTCAGTGTTAACCTCTTTTTTAAGTAACGTTGTATAAAACATATATAGTGCAATATTTATAGTAAACTTAGCTTAACTTGGCTATTACTTAATCATTATTTAAACTTTGTCTGCGTATCCCAAAAGTATAAATTTTATTTTGTAACATTTTTCCTTGATTCTTTGCTTCTACTGGTAGCGAAATATTATCCCTTCAACAATCATCTTCAATAAACAGACTATCTAAAATGTTTTTATTCAAACCAGTAGTTTCTTAGATCTGCGTGTAAAACCACACAAACATCTTTATAATATTAGTTTAAAAAGTCGGTCACGTGTTTCGTCACGATCGAAAATAAATGAAGGCATTCTAAGCATGCTATATATCTCTATATTTTCAAATATACAACATCGTTATATAAAGGACCACCGATTTGATAGTAACTATTGCAAAGGGACCGATAAGTTTCCCTTCGAGAACTAGGGAGCCATAATTCAAGAGATATCTACGAACTTTGTTCCTGTTGTTGTGTGAAAGCGAAGTATCTATGAGATATCCTGCAGATTTACACCTTAAACGACCGTGATCATAAGCTATAACCGCTAACTTACTGGAATTTTGATATTATAAATAGATCAATAAAAAAATATTTATGCGTGACTGTATATTTTTCAATCACTAATATGTGAAGGGATAACTTTAGTACTTGGCCTTAACTTATTAAAATAAGGTAAAGTTTTTTTTATATAGATAGCCCATATAGAAATCATATTACTTAGAATTAGATTTACCCATAGTATATTACAATAATTTATTTTAATAAAACCTTCTTAGTGTAAATATCAACTAAATTATTTTTAAGGAAGAGTGAAATAAGCGATACGAGAAAATCAAAATACTTCAAGATCTCTTCAGTGATTAAAAAGAGCGATCTATTTATTTAGTAATCGAGCGAGTATATTCATTCCAATTTGATTAATAACATTTTGCGATCAAGTTGATGGAGCTTTATCAGCTACGGTGGGAAATACACACACACATAGATATCCAGACACCCATCTTAAGCTTGTAACATCGCATTTTTTAGGCAAGCGTAAAAAAATATCATAATACAAAAGGCCTGAGATCACTCTTATGCTTGGCACAAGTAACCTCACTACGCGAGAGACACCCTACAAACTGGGACAAGTGACCCAGTCCCCTGCAAACAACACAACAACAATATTTAGAATTTTCGTTTAAAGGAATATAATTCAGTATCTCATATAGTCGAAATTTATTTCTCTGATATTTTTTAATTATCGATTATGATGATATAGGTTCATCCTTAGAAAGGAAGTTTTGGTTTTCTACACCACGCTGACGAGACGGCTTGATCTAAAGATTAAGTTAACCTTGTCTATATAGTGATGTTGTCCTACGTTGTTTGCCCAATTTTTTTTTATGTATGGCCTGCCAAAATGACTCTACTCTGCCTGATGGAAAGCATAAGCAGAATCCAAGAGTGGTGGTCACCATACTCATTGCGGATGCAGACAATGCAGCATGGTGACCCACACCATGGCGGCCTAGTGATGCTTCTGCATCGTTGGGCCTCCGGTCTCGCACTCACCAACGAAACACGACAGCACGAATGCTGTCATTTTACGTTGATTTTCTATGCGAGGGTAGTACCGGTCGAGCCGGCCCATTCATGCTGAAATCAGCGTGGCTCTACTACCTATATGTTAGACGGCTTAGACGGCTCTTCGACATCCAGGGGATGAATAGACGACTGCCTCGTTAGTCTCGCGGTCGGCGTGTGCGACTGCTGATCATGAGGTCTCGGGTTCGATTCCCGGGTCGGACCAAATATTTGTATGATCTACAAATATTTGTTTCGGAGTTTGGATGTTTGCTATGTATAATATGTACGTATTTACAACAAAAAAAAGTATATATGTATTTGTATCAGTTGTCTAGTACCCATAACACAAGCTCTGCTTAGCTTGGGTCTAGATGACATTGTATGTTAGATGTCCGAAATATTTATTACTATTATTATAGAAGTGGTGACATGGACCAAATCTGGCTGTAAGATTAATTATCAACTAAAAAATACATTCGTTACTGTAATCGGATACGATATCACACTGTTCCTTGATATAAGTCGAGACAGAAAACGGTTAATATAATGGAAGTAGATACTGTATAGTCTATGGTGTGTATTGTAGTCTTGTCTTTGTCTAGTTCTTGAGATAAGAAGCATAGTTTAAAGCTTCGCTTTGATACTATCACTTGTAGCTGTCTTGTGTTTCGTTATAATTTCTGCTTGTGCTACCTTGTGTTTTCAACTTTGTGTTTATCTAATCTTTTCACCGATCAAATAAGTTATACATAAAATAATAATAAGAAATACTATTTATCTATTTATATAAAAATGAATCGCCGAAATGTATGTACGCGCATAACTTCAGATCGGTTGCATCTATTTTTTTATTATATATGCGTTATTGTTAGGACAAGGTTTGTGTACAAGAAAAAATACATATACGAAACACATACAGAAGCTGTGACAGATACGTAAATGTGGCGCTACGAAGTTCGCCGTGTCAGCTAGTTTCGCATAGAAATGACAAAAGACTTTTATTGACAGAGAATTGAAAATGACAAGATTTAAATGACAAAAAAGTTAAGAACGAATAAATCTTAGACAAAGAATACTAATAGACTTGACATACGCCTACACCCGGAAGGGATAATAACAAAGTACAAATATTGACTGCCTCGTTGGTCTCGTGGTTGGTGTGTGCGACTGCTGATCATTTTTCTCTTTAGTTATCAGCATATTTTTGTGCTGTAATAGATCTTTACGTTTAAATATTATTACGCATAACTTTAATTAATAGCACTTCATAAAAAAACAGTAATTGTCAAAAAACACCTTGTGTTCTGTTCCGTGAATCCGCACTCAAAATGGCAAGAACACTTTCGGGTATAGTTTGTCGGTGCCCAATCTTGTCGTTTAGTAGCCTTTAACATTTTACGCATATTTTCATCTTTAGGAAATCTGAAGAACAATAAAACACAATCAAATTAAATTTACCTTCACCGTAGTGGGTAATTTCGATCGTTTTTAAAATATCTGGGTTAAAAACAGTTAAATACACTTGAACACAGTAATTCCGTCGAAAAACTTTATTTTTCAGTCCTGATAAAATTCCCGCTTTGAACACTGTCTGTCACGTATGTTATGTGTTATACGAAAAAAAGCGATACGGCGATAAGGATAAAAAATATGTATCTCTATTTTTCTTTAATACACTGGAAAATGGTACAGTTGTCTCACTCGCTCGTGGTAACGCTGTTGGCGTAACAAGTCTATTAGTATTCTTTATCTAAGGAATATTTTTTTTTTTTTTTATATTTATACAACTTTATTGCACACCACTACAGTAACAATTTGTACAGATAAACATACGGAGATCACATCAGGTATTACAATAGGCGGTCTTATCGCTCACGGCGATCTCTTCCAGACAACCTTCGTACGGATATTATAAAATGATTGGGTAGTCGGCGGTGTACTTGAATAGATCTAAGTTATAATACATATAAAGTTACCTACATATACCTACTTACACTAACATATACTACATATACTATATACATACTAACATATAAATCCATACACAAATATTACCATAAAAACACATGTTGCTTAAAATTTAAAATCCATGACGTACCATACATTAACCACAGTAAGTAGGTATTCCTGTACTGGAATACTTAAATGGTCAAGTAATAATTAGTGACATTTTTCTTGAAGGTTTGCAGAGATTTAGACTTTCTTATTGTCTCAGGTAGATTATTCCACAATCTAACGGCTTGCACCGAGAACGACTTGTCAGTAAATTTTGTAGTATGCAAGGGCATCTTCAACTTTAGATTCTCCGACGATCTCAAGAACCTGCAATGTGAATCGTCAAGGAATTCAAAACGTTGTTTAAGATAGGACGGCAAATGTGGAAGGAACAGAGTACTGTATAGAATGGAGAGAATATGAACATTCCGGCGAAGGCGTATAGGTAACCATTTGAGCCTAACACGAAACTCAGAGATTTGGTCATATTTACGTAAACCGAATATGAACCTTATACAGACATTTTGGAGACGCTCAAGTTTGTTCAATTGTTCTTCGGTAAGATCTAGATAGCTAACATCACCATAGTCAAGGATAGGGAGGAGAAGGGATTGTGCTAGGGTGATTTTCGTCTTGGTAGGAAGAAAGTTACGAAGTCTTCGCAGCGACCCCGCTGCAGCAAATAATTTTCGACCAACTTCACCAATCTGGGGAGCCCAGGACATGTACTTGTCCATATAGATTCCAAGATTTTTAACTTTGTCACTATATGGAATATTGATCCCATCACAAGAAATAGCAGGCAGTTGTTGCCAATTTATTGAGGAGTTCATCCTTGGACTACCCATTATAATTACCTGCGTCTTTGTTGGATTTACTTTCAACCCATACTCCCTACCCCAAGCACAAATTTGCACCAAATCTTTATTAATATCGGCGATAGCTTCACTTAGTTTAGCCGGAGAAGCTTTGGTGTAGATCTGGAGGTCATCTGCATAAAGGTGGTAGGATGAGAATAATCGATCTGTGATGGAGTTGATAAAAACTGCGAAAAGTAATGGAGATAGCACGCCGCCCTGAGGTACGCCCGCAGATGTATGACACCAAGAGGAATAATTATTCTCAATACAAGAACGCTGCTGACGACCATACAG
Source organism: Spilosoma lubricipeda (assembly GCA_905220595.1). NCBI lineage: Eukaryota > Metazoa > Arthropoda > Insecta > Lepidoptera > Erebidae > Spilosoma > Spilosoma lubricipeda. The sequence continues at coordinate 4,266,761 of HG992286.1, read as the reverse complement.
GTAGCTACGAAACCAGTCAATTGCTGATGGAGATATGTTAAGAGAGCGCAATATTCCGAGCAAGATATCAAAGTCAACAGTATTGAAGGCGTTGCTGAAATCGAGCAAGGCCAGTATTGTCAACTTTCCTTCCTCCATGTTAAATCTGACGTCTTCCGTAACATTAAGGAGTGCAGTGGTAGTACTGTGGCCGGGACGAAAACCCGATTGGAGAGGATTTAGGAGGGATTTGGAATAAATGTTTAGAAAATCTATTTTGGCATTCATTGGATGTAATATGTATTAATGATTGAGTCTGAAATTATAATGACGTTTTCTAATTCAAAATTAATAACTTTAATTTTTTTCGAATCCATACTAATATGTATAATATAAACTTGAAAGTAACTCTGTCTGTTACGCTTTCATGGCTAAACTGACGTACCAATTTCAATGAAATTTGGCATATACATACTCTGATTCTTGAGGAAGGACATAGGCTACTCTCTAACTCTCTTCAATTGCAGGTTTATATGCATAACTTTAAAACATTCTTGGCGACTAACAAAAAAAAGTTAAAATTTTAACAAAAATAAACCCGACTTCAAGTTTCAACTCGATTTCTCTTGGATGCCCTCATCAGATCTTGGTGTCCTTATCATGGAGCCACCGTTGGGATATCTCCTTTCCATTAAAAAAAGAATAATCAAAGTCATTTCATTAACGACGAAGTGGATAACTTCGTCGTACATACCTAAAAAAATATATAAATAGATACGGTCGAATTGCGAACCTCCTTCTTTATTTGAAGTCGGTCGGTCGGTAAAAATAGTCATGTTTGTGTTGGTGATTTAAGTAAATAATTGTATGTATTGTATTAATTACACAATCACGACAATATCAAAATAATTTAATTTTCATCGCTATCAGAAAAATGCACAAAGATATTTAAACTTTTCAAACGGAACAGAAACAGCTTAGACTCTAAAATAATGCCACTGCAGCATAAAGCTACTAAGCTAGCAGTTTGTTCGAAGCGAGTTCTGTGGAGATTGTTCTTCCCCACCCCTCGCTGCAAGAACAACTACTTAGCGTAGCAAGACAAGTTTCAACCAAGAATTTAGTTCCTTAAAACTTGGTGATTAGTTTGAGTTTAATTTGAGCTTTAACATACTAGAGAAGTTATTCGAAGTTAGAATTACTTGCAAATTATTTTGATTTAATTTGTGTTTAACCTGTATTGAAACTTAATTAGTCACTGATTACTATGATATTAGTAAATCAGAGGATTAATCAATCCTTTTAAAAACATAACGTAATCATAATAATTGAAAATTGTATTAATACTTTTACACAAGCAATTCTTGTATTAACATATTTATACAATACTAGTTGCACCCGCTACTTCGTATACGTGTCATTTGAATTTTCAAGTTATTTTTAATTATTCACCGTTTAAACCTTCCCTAGACTACAACGAACGTTTCAAAACCAAAATCAGCTTAATCAGCCCAGAAGTTCTCGAGTTTTAGCAGACAAAGGAACATCAATTGAAAAAGAGTTTTCTATTTCCATCAATTGATTTTTATCTATACAAATATATAAAATTTGAGTGTCTGTTTGTAATATTAGAATAACTGCTTTTTACTAAATGCAAATGTACGTATACACGCTGCATATACCAAAAATAAAGTTAAAAAAAAATTGTCTGTCTGTTTGTCAAACCGTCAGGGTTACTAAACTGCTATTCTGTTAAAACTAGTAGCCGACCCCTAATAATCTTGGGAATAACAAAGGCTAGTAAGATGACGATACAATATAATCTGAATCTCGGAATTATTATCATGAAATTTAGTATGTAGGGGGTTTCGAAGGCAATAAATTGATCTAGCAAGGATTAAAAAAAAATACCAAAAGAGGGTCTTCCTCCCGTCATTTCTTTCATTCTTTTCTCAGTTCTATTTGATCTCAGCAAAATTACATTTTCCCTCTACGTATTACAAGAAAAAGGTATTCAAAGGGTTGTAGCACAGGTTTGTGACTCTTAAAATGCAGATGTCCTTACTCAATGGAATTCATTGACCGTCACTTGACCTGTCTTTTCGTTTGTACCATTATACCTAAAAAAACGCGCGTCCCTCGTGACGCCCGACAGAAGTGATAAGTAAGTACTCTACTTAGACTAATCAAAGTTGAACTATTAAATATTGAAATTGTTTAACTTTAGAAAAGATTAGGTTAACAGCTAGCGCTGTGGGTGAGAGGAGGATCCTGCCTACCGCTGCCGTACGCGTGAGAGAAAGGGAAGTCAGACAGACTGGCACCGTAACAGGTTACGTAACGAAGCGGTTTACCCTCCCATAAGAAGTTATCACTTCAACATACTTTGAACCCTATATTCTATGCCTTCGACTACTAAAAAGGAGGTATTTTTAATTCATTTCCATGTCCAGAACAAACATAAAACATAAAACTAAAACATAAAAGTAAATGAACGCACAGTTCCCAAACTATTTATTCTAGAGAACTCTTTACATAAAGGCACTGCGTAAATAAAATCAGTCAAGCCGTAAAAGTCCAACAACTCCTATCGGATCTCGTGCGTTGGAAACCATTCAGTGCTGAGCCCATTTACGTAATTGGCAACCGACCGTGTGTTGGTGTATCCCATTCAATACTATTTCTGTCCGAGACAGCCGAGACAGGTGAGGCTATGGGTTCTTTGCTACCTGTAATTTTAACGTGCATTTAATGGGTTTATAGGACAAACACTGTCTATTAGATAATATTGTGAAGTTATTGTTGATAATAAAATTTAAGTATTATAACTTTTTTTCCCACGTTTGTACATGTACTATTCAATCATTTATACCGTCAAGTATGACCATTAGAAAATTATAATAGTCACAATTAAACTGTTTATAATACATTATGGCCTTTAATCATATCATATCGTTTTGTATAAGTATTTCTTTTGCATAACATTATTTCATGAACAGCATTTACGCGTTCACTACTGGATTTGGGGTCTCTTTTTACAAAGTTTAGCTACCTACCTATCTTCTACACTACGCCGATGAAACGGGTTGTTATTTGATCATCGGGATTATCGAGACGGGTTGGGATTTGTTCCAAGTTTTGCTTCTTTTGCAATTCTGTTGTCCTGTGTAGTTGGTTCCTTTTACTGTGTGTAAAAGTGTAATAGAAAAACGACTATAGGCGAGCCAGTGGACTGAATAACGACGTGTGTATTTATGTATATGAAATGAATAGACGGTGGCTTTAGTCTATAATAATGAATTATTTTCACAATTATAACAATGACAAGACGTTTATTGGAGCTGACACAAACACTGACAATTAAAGCATAAATATAAGACAACAACGACATTCTCCGAATTACTTTTTTTAGCACTCTTTAAATTATATCTCCTGAGCATTTATTAGTTGCTCATTGATGATTATGCAGTTATTAAACGAATTGACAGATTAAATTACAGTGGCATGCTGATACAAATAATAAAACAAAAAGGGCGTCGGATATTTACAGCTTCTTTCTTATTTTGAAGTCTATAAATGATATATTTCTACCTATACAATGGCACAAACAATAGGCATTATGTCGTGCCTTAATCTATATATACATATATAAATGAATGAATCACCGAAATGTAAGTGCGCGCATAACTTCCGATCGGCTACACCAAATTAAATTATTCTTTCTTTTATATGTTCTTTATTGTTAGGACAAGGTTTGTATACAAAAAAAATTAAAAGATAACGGGAAAACTTATTTTTTGTCGGCGACTGCCTGTGTTGTGATAGATATGTAAATATGGCGGTACGAAATTCGCCGGGGCAGTTAGTTTTTTATAAAAACTGAAGCAATCGAATCGGAATCTATCAAACTTAGGCTCAACTTAGTTTAAGTAAAGGACTTATATTAGTATTCACTATGTTCTGTACCAAGGCGAAATAATATATGATATATAAATGTCAAGAAACAAAAAAGGTATACCTGTACTAAAGTTAGCGAAAACCTACGAACAAGAAATCTAATATATTTGAAACTAAAACTTTATTATTCATTACATTACGTACGACCAACTTAGGCTAAAGTGAACGTAACTTATTTAGTTAATTAACTCAAAGTCATCTAAAGAAACTTAGGATAACTTAACGATAGTGTCACATTAGATAAACTTCGTAGGTTTGTGTTTGTATATGTTTTAACGTACTATTTTCTATCTTAGGAGAAGTCAGAATAATTGGTAAGAACAGTTGTCACACCGTTACAATAGTTAATCAAAAGAAAATACTAATATTAGAAGTAGGTCAAAGCTATTGTATTTTATCGAATGAAGTCGTTTGCCGCTTGACAAGTAGCCAAAAACAACTAGAGAACATCTCAACATCTCAACTTGGTTTTCTCTCTAAAGATGTCAATACATTTATGTATATCTCTTTAGATGCCCATGGGAGATGAGAGGTATCTATGAGTTGTGGCTGTAATATGCAATCTAACCTGTTTGTTCGTCTTTATGTAGATCGCCTCAATAAAATTGTAGCATTCGGGGATGTACGTTACGTAGACTTGCACACGCGTCTACCCTCACCGAAAGCTCTCGCAATAATAATGTAATGCGTATGAGACTTAAGTGGGTGATAAGTGGGTGATAGACGTGCGAGTAAGTACGCGGACTTGTGGCTCGACGACCTTTTTCGCCTGTGTGTCACCTTAAAAACGCGTACTTTGAAATTGCCGCGCAAGTTCGCCGGCGATCCAACCTGTTTGAAATCTTACTCGTAGCTGGTCTAGGCTCGTACGTGTGGCAGCACGACGAGCCGGGAGCCTTACTTCTCTTCACGTAACTCTCTTACTAAATTCACATGCGATAAACGCTCTCTTTTCGTAATCCAGTGTTTTACCTACACTTGTCGATTTCGTCTTTTTTTATTAGTTTTTAAAATGTAGTATGATATAATTCCCAAATAACACAAAGCTTCTTCTCTCGACGACATCGCGATATAGTATGAGCAAGCTTCACGTGTGTCACCGACGTCGAGCCGAGTAAGTTCACGATCTTAAAAACCGCGTACTTTAAGTTCGTACGTCTATCACCCACTTTAGTCTATATAAATAGGTGAGCGAGTGAATGAATGTGTGAATGAGTAACATAGTGAGGTGACTGGATAGGCGGATACACTATAATAATATGTCAAATTATCTTACTTTTCCACGAAATCACGGTTCAAAGTATATTTATTTACTAAAAACTTCGTCATACATAATGTATTCGCAGCCGTTGACAACAAGAAATCAATTTCTTCGATAACTCGCGATCTCTTTACGACGTGTCGATATGACGGCAAAAACGGACGTGAAAAGTTTTTTAATCAATTCTCGCCAAAAACGTAGATTCGGAACATTTTTTCCAATATTGAAAGTGTCAAAAACATATTGGGAACTGGAAATCGCTGTGTTTTGTCGAGCTGTGGTACAGTGAGGTTATTCTCTATGTTTAGGTTTGTATAGGTTAATATTCAATTTTAATATAGCAGTCTTCGACACTCAATGTATAGTTGCTACAGAATACCTCTGCTCCGTACTTGGCAACGTCCGTAGATTAATTTGTTTAATAGGTAATTAAAACTGTAAAACAAATTATATTAATATGTATATTATGTGTATTTACATTAGAGTTACATAACAACACACATTAAATAAAAACCAATGACAAGAAGAAATAAAAGGAAATAGTAAAAAAGAAATATAAAACATAATTAATTATAAAATTACGGCACTTATGATAGGTGGGAGAGCCACACTACGGCATGAATAGGTCGGCTCGACCGGAGTGATACCACGGCCTCCCAGAAAACCGGTTTGAAATTTGCGCTGTGTATCACTGAGTGAGTGAGGATACCGGAGTCCCTTACCCCAACCACTGCCCCCTTCCACTTTCCCTTTTCCCAAAGGCCGGCAACGCACTAGTGACGCCTCTGGTGTTGCGGGTATCCATGGGCGGCGGAAATCACTTTCCATCAGGTGATATGCCTGCTCGTTTGCCCCATATACCATAAAAAAAGATGACCTATCTTCTCGTTTTCCCGTTATGCCATAAAGTAGTATCTATGGGTTTTACGGAAAAGAAAACTGAGACTGGCACTTAAATTATAATCTGACAAAACGGTTCAAAAGACGTTAAAGTTATAAAAATATGTACGTTAGTTAAACTATCTAAAAATCAGCGACTTTTGTGAGTTAAAAATTTCAGAAATAAAAACTATCGGATATGTGCATTCAGTTGGCATATAACTGACTTCCGATTATTTTTAACTGAAACTGTCAGCCTGAAACTGTTGGTTAAAAAGCAACGAATGCTTTTCAAGAAAATGATTGTCTGCGCTGAAAAATAATAATTTTATTATGTTAAATACTGTATAATACTGTAGACATTTGTTTATTTAGTAGTCGTACACTCTGACAATACTGAAAGTACCAAGTTTTAATAACAATTTGTTTGAAAGCTACTTTATCCAAAATTATCATATCATAATCATGTTTCTTTATAAGAACGAAACTAAAGCTATAATTAAATCCAAATAGTATTTAACAAAAAAATACATGTGGCACTCGGGGACTGCCGCGGTAAAGCTATTGCATAGCATTGTCATCAACTTATAGAATTATAATTACTGATTTATTTATTTTTTTATTTATGCAGTATTTTATATTATTTTTTCTTTAATATTAATTCAACTTTTTTCTTTGATAGCACAAAAAAAACTATTTTTCAAATGCTCCATCGCATTCGAAGTACACTGCCATCTATATTATTGTTGCCATACTGACAACAAACAAATGTATGTTTGGAATTACCGGACCGTTAGAATTTATCAAGCAGCATAAGAACAACAATTTTAACATTTAGCAGAAATGAGTTATTGGTTGGAAGGTGTGGGTGAATGATTTATGACGAAGGTGCCTCGAGTTCAAATCTCATATGGGCGTCGTCGTCCTTTTGTGAATGTTTCCTGGATATTATGGTAAAAGGTATTCATTAAATAAGTAATACAAAATTACACAAAACAAACCACCTAGAGGCGAGTTGCTGAACTAAAGAGACAAGCGTAATATTTCAAAAAAGTCATTAAAAGTTCTGCTATTTATCTATAGATGGCAAAACTAAAAAGTATCACCGCGGTGCCGGTCGGAGTGGGGGGTGTTAGGTTATTTTCGGTACGGAATTTCTGGATTCGGTGTCCATGCTCAAGGCCCGCGATGGAAGCTATGCAATAGCTTAAAAATATGAAAGAATATCATTGTAAATTAAAGATAGAAATCTTATAATTTAAATCATATTCCAAACGTGTTCAACTAAAAATCAATTTAGTCAGTCTATGAAATAAGAACGTTTTGAAACGTCCAATGAACTTCGCCTATTTGCTACTCTTGCGAGTACTGTTCTGTCAATATATTCGATATTGAACCAGAGAATGCAAATTTTTCTTCGTATCCATTCCACAGTTTCTGCTTATTTCAATACTGCCTTCAAAATTAAGCATTATTAGTAATTTAATATCATGATTTAGTGTATTTGTCAGTTGTCCAAATCTAGTTTGAAACATTAAAATCCAAGGTGAGGATCTTTACCAAAACTCTATCATAAAGGGTATATTTCAACCACTAATCCTTTTAGCCGACTTATCTCGCAGTATGCAAGTACGGTGAAGCCAATTTGAGGTCAACCGCAGTTTTATTAAGCTATACGGATTATGTCTGACTGACGTTTTATAATACTGATTGTAGGCACAGGGTTATACTCGTATTGTGATGGGATTATCTGATGATAACAAAAACTAAGTCTATTGTTTACTAGAAATCGTTTAAGTTTTGATTTTGGCCTAGAAAATGTTTTCCAATATTTAAGGATTATTATAAATATAAACATAGGGAACGATATTATCTGTCAAAGTATAGTTTGATTTCACAGTAGTAGTTCATCTAAACCCGACTATGGTGAAGCCAAAAAGATGTATGTTCCATTGTAGCGCCTAAACTACTAAACCAATTTTAATGACGGAAGTTTCAATAGTTTTCTAATAATAGCCCGAGTGAAATAGGAGTAATAGTTTCTTTTAAAAAAAATATGTAGTCGGATGTTTTGTCAACTTTTTTTTGTATTATATATCATAAACGAAATTTAAATCTTAAAAATTGGAAAGGGGATGGGGTTGCTTAGTACCTGAGTACCCACATTTAATATGTTAAAGAAACTTATGTAGCAGTTTTCAGTTCTAGTAGTTTTTAACACATCAACAACGTTTTATGAAAAATAAAACAGTAATCTGTTAGGCGGTAAAACATCCGATAACACACATGTACGGTACAAATTAATGTATTTGTTATGTTGTCGCTGCGCCCAACTTATTCAATTAGGGAGTTGACCCTAGCGTGCTGGGGTCAAGACGTATGTAGACGTCATGTTGTAACTGCCTATTAGGAATTTATCGCTTTGTTTTTTTCGAACAAATTTTTTTTTAGAATTTAGTAGTAGTGTAGACTATAGACACATATGAACTATATAGACACACATAGGTGTAATACGAAAACCAGCTTATCTGGCAAACGCTGTCCTGTTAATATTTGTTCACACCATGGAATGTTGATAGGTACTATTAAAATTGCCATTTAAAACGGGGGACGAAAAATTCTTTAGGATCTATCCTCATGTCTCCTAAATATACAAAAAAATACACTAAAACCCTCCCCCCCCCTCACTCTCCCAAATGGCTCAACCAGCCATTTAAAAGGGGTGCTACAACAAACTCTGTACTACGAGTATACGAGATATTAATACATAAGAGAACTCCTATAAGACTCCTAAGACTGTGATAATCTATAGAAAATCGTTTCATTTTTTTAAATTTAAAATTTGATCTTGTTGTAGCTAAGTATGACCTCATAAGCATATATTTTATTATAGTGCACCATTTTGGCATAAGGGCAGGTTCCGTGAACGACGTGTGACCTTCAAAAATAGAATGACAAATAAACAAGAACAACTACAATTCTTATTTTCATCATCTTTGTTTTTAATCTGCTTGGAGCAATTAATACCACTGACATTTTACTTCTGAATAAGTTATTAAAAGTTGATTTTGTCAGAATTTATTAATTTTGTTCCTAACTTAATTGAGAAACACTTAAAACATATAAAATGTATCGCAATTAACACTCAATTTGACAGGTAAGGCCAACATTTTTGCTAATCAACTTTTAACAAATAAATTCCGATACCTTCATCACGTAGCGATATTAGAATACTAAAATTATGATGTTTATGATTTACGGTTTTAAAAAACATTTAGCTTTTTTAAATAATTTAAAAGGTAGGAATCAATCGGTCACAAGAACCTATTGATTGCGGGCAACACAGAACCAATTGCTGTAGCGAATATTGGGGCGAGGCGTATACCCAGTAGTTATTTATATTTCGGCTAAAATGATGTTGATGGGCCAATTTAAAAGTTCATAGTTAGATACAAATCTATTTTTTGAGTCCGTTTGGTGTATGTTTGTGAAGTCTTCATACAGGAACATTGCGTTATATATTGAGTTCTATTTCAAGAAAGAGGGAATTAAGAAAATAGACATACCTCTGACGTGAATGAAAATATACCATCATTTTTTGCTTAGGTTTTAAAGTCAGGGCCTATCATTTTCTTTTTCACGACTTCTTCGCAACCACAGAGCTCATCATAACTTGAACTTGTACCGTCCTATTTGTTTAAAACCATTAAGGTTGATTGTAAGTGAAACAAATGGTTCTAACTGGTTAAACTAACTAAATTACCTTTTGCAACGAAGCTGAATCGATTAAATTCATAAATGAGTACAAGGTACAATCGATACTCGTGCTGTTATGGATCGGCACCAAAGAATACATGCAATTATAATCTTATTAAACATACTAATCAATATACATGTAGGTAAAGATGGTATAGGATTTAATGCAAGGAAAGAATTGAAATTGCCATTTTGTATATTTTATCACATTCACATTTATATCTAGTGACTTTCTCTTATTAGAAGTGAATCTAATGTCATATTATAATGAAAGATGTACTAATTTATAGGCCAAAAAACCTTATAAGTCTCTATACACATAATATATCACAGACATATCATACACTCTGAAGTAGCTATAAGCATTATGTGCAATATGTGATCTTCGAAGAAACAGACTACCTAAATAATTAAGAAAAAAATCGTGTGTTTATGAAATTATTCAAATTAAATTAAAAAGGGTGAGGAAAAATTTAATTATTATCAACTTTTATGTTTTTTTGTAAATATATACATATTATACATAGAAAACATCCAAGCTCCGAAAAACAAATATTTGCAGATAACCGAGGCAGTCAATGTTACTATAGTAAGATTTAACGTTACAGACGCTTTTTGCCGGCTAGGCTACCCCTTCGCAACGCCCTATAAGGAACTTAGTTTAAAAAAGCATTTAGAAGTATATATATATACATAAATCGCACTAGTGACGTTTATTTAAGGAGTTAAAGATGTTTTATCAACTCCAACCAGACTCACTTAGAAAAATGCTTGTCCCTGCCTAGTAAATTGCATCAATAATATTGAATACAAATATGCTTTACAAGAATATGATTAATATACCTTTTCAAGAAATGGTTTGTTACAAATAATAAAAAAAATTGAATCGCAAAAAAATATCATTAGAGATATAATATTGGAAAATATTACATGAACTTTTATGAAAGCTCGAAACGAGTGATAATTTAGATTTCAAGTCGGATTATATGACGTAACTTTATTACTTATCTTCACAAGCTAAACTGAACCTTTTCACACTGACAAAAAGTGTATTTCCGTTTGATTTATTTTTTTCATTCATGTTGTACTTGTTTGAGAAAGTCCTCAACGAGAGAGTCGAGACTTTGTAACAAACACTTCAGCAAATGTTAGGCTATATTTCATTTGTGATGGTCCTTTGAATACAATAGAGGTATGACAAGCTTCTCTCATGCTGAGTGCTGTAAAAGCACTTGCACTTGAGTATCATGGTGACAATGTTCTTCACTGAATACTTATCGTCAAAAATTTAATTTAAAGAACGTAACATCACTTTTTATCATGATTATGTTGATATAATGTGTATATTAAATTTTCATTTTCTTTCGTTCTTAATTAGTAATATGTGGGAGAGACACGCTTCGGCATGAATGGGCCGGCTCGACCGGAGTGATACCACGGCCTCACAGAAAACCCGCGTAAAATAGTGCTTGCGCTATGTTTCACCGAGTGAATGATGATACCGGATCCCATAACCCAAACCCCTTCCTCTATCTCCCCTCCCTATCCCCAAAGGCCGGCAACGCACTTGTGACGCCTCTGGTGTTTGCAGGTGTCCATGGGCGGTATTAGTCGCTTACCATCAGGCGCTACGTCTGATCGTTTGCCCGCTCATTCCAAAAATAAAAAAAAAAAAAAATATGTAAGTGGTGCTCTTTAACTGTACGAAATTTTCAAATTTGGAATTATTGTATCTAACTTATTATCTTTTCAAAATAAGTCATATAACTCTAAAGTACTTAGATTTATTACTTTTATTAGATACAAGTTGAAACCCGCGGTGCTACCCGCCGTTATTATCGTGCCGCGGGTAACGCCGCGGGACAAAGCTAGTCTAAGAAAAAGTAGCCTAAGTTACTCCTTAGATCATTAGCCAGTGAAAGTCCCGTAAATCGGTCCAGCCGTTTCAGAGATTACCCGGAACAAACAGACAGACAGACCGACCGACATACAGACTGACAAAAAATGTAAAAAATGTTATTTTGGTACATGTACCCTGTATTTATATACATATGCATTTATTAAAAAGCGGTTATTTGAATATTACAAACAGACAATCTAGGTAGGATGGTTATTTCATGAAAAGGAACGGTAGTACGTAACGGGAAGCTGGGAAACACGAGCTATTTGATGCCTACTGAATGCGATGCCATAGTTAACCGTTATATGGCAGTTGAGATTACTAAATTGTTTATGGGTCTACTATTTCGTCATTCTGACTTCTAATTGTACAAGATGAGTCATGAAATATGATACAATTCCTAAAAATAAACTTTTTATATTACTACCTATTCAGAAACTGTAATATAAAATACTAGCTGTCCCGGCAAACGTCGTTTTGCCATAACTACTAATAAATTAAAAAAACATTGTCCAGCGGACAAAATTGCGAATCTAAACCATTCCCAGATCTCTTTGAACACACACAAAAAATTTCATCAAAATCGGTCCAGTCGTTTGAGAGTAGTTCAGTGACATACACACTCACAGAAGAATTATATATATAAAGATACAACTGAATTAAGAACCTTCCAACGTCTCAAAATGTGAAGAGCTATTTGCTTGCTACCTTAGATTCACTTGAAAAAAAAAATGTTATATATTACATATGTTTTTCGTTTCCTCACAGTGATTATTAGAATATTTGAAAGTGTTTTCAAATAAGTACGTTTTATTGTGTTTTTATTTATTACAAACGACAATAGAGGGTTAAAGGCGGCTTAACAGTTATAGCGGGTTATTTACATTTCAGTTCCAATAAAAAGGATTTAGGGTATATGAAATTGCGGTTAAAATTCGGTTACGAGTATGAAATTATTTCGGATTATCTGATACTATTCGATCTTATTTGAACTTTATGCCGAACTCAGTTACGATTTCAGATACATTTTATATTGAGTATCCGAAAACTTCGGTTACATTTAAGGAGCTTTATAATAGTTCTAATAAAAATAATGTAATATTATACGACAGAATTTAAAAGTACTTCACTACATTGCACACGTTGTAACACAATAAGATTATTTATACCAGTTCGTATGAATTATATTATTCTTATGAGAAAAATAGAAATATACAACGCGCATTTTTGACTGAACTTAAAGAAAATGTCGTGGTAACATTAAGAAATAAGAAACCTAAAAACGATTTATTTAAATAAATCAAAATTTGCAGACATCAATAACTGGGAACCAACCAAATTGCTTTTCAGGTCGTTCAATTATAGTGTTATAAATTAAAAACGTTTAAGAAAAACTGTTATTGTCATTTATAACAACGAAAACGGCAATAAACTGTTAAGTTTCAATTAAATCAAGTTAATTACTAGCGTAAATAGAAATATCGACCTAATTAGAATAGATGCAGTGTTAAAAATCAATTGAAAAGCAATTATACTTGTCAATATTAAACATAAAGTCTGTGATCGTTATAAGACCCTAAAGTGATAAGCTAACCGAAGTGACTAACCCAACTAAAGCCTAAAGTGATCTAACGTTGTGAAGTGACATTTTAATTGTAACAAGAGTGGCCCTCGAAAAGAAAAGACATTTAATCAGCATCAAAATGGCGTTCGCAGCCGCCCGTATGATTTTGAAGGACAAGCGACGGAAGGCATCGAAGGAGGACTTCAGAGACCCCAGAAACAGAAGCAAGGTATTTTTCAATAACTACAATGATTATATAACTTGTAAGTTTAGGGAAAGCTATTAAAATGAAATTGAAAGGAATGAAGTGACTTTGGACTTGGAATTTGTAGTACTTTTAGAAACAGTTATACAAATGCTATAAAACTATTAAAATAATAATTTTACAGCAAAAGTAGTAAAGTATGAAACGGAAGCAGGTGCAGCAATAAATTACGCCACCAGATTAATGATTTGAGTTTCCATTACACAGGACAATAATTCGTGCTAACTGTGTTTAAATTTATATTAAATTAAGAATGTTCCAAATTATTCATATCATTTCAGATATGAAATTTTGCATTGGAAAATTACAATTTCGATTTCAAAAATATTTGTGAAGTAACATTTTGACATTTCTGGTATGACTTGACTTGTTTGTCTTTTACAAAATATGTACCTAACAAATATTTTAAGCTTGGTTATGTTTATTTGTTTTTATTTAACAGTCCTAACGAAAATAAACATAATGATAATAATGTAATGCAATAACTTAGAAGATGTTTATTTGATTGTTTTAAAACGTGTTAATCTCTGGAACTGTCAATCTTATTTAAAAAAATACTTTAATAGAGATAGGGTGTTCATTTATTAAAGCCTTATACAAGTATCCTATTATGTATCTAACAAGATATCAAAGCGGCACAACCGGCTCATGTGACCTAAAAAAACTAAAACAAAAGCAATCTGAGCATTACGGCAAATATAAAATCGAATTCTTGAGTGGTTAATAGGCTAAAAGATAATTATGACACAAATTTTCAGGCGTATTATATTGTGAAATGAAAATACGTACACCAAAAAAAAAACGATGATCCTGTTTCATAAAATTGAAACCAATATTTAAGATGGTTATAATACATGTTTTGAAAAAATAGTTTGAAAAACTCTACTGCTATTAGCCGTAGACTGTTGCCATAAAATTTGATATTCTGACCTTTATCGATTGAAAAAGGTTTCAAAGCTTCTACTAACATTCAAGGAAGTCTGATTCATAAAGTAATGTGGTCCAGACTGTATTTTAGAACGGTTCATTAGTACGCTTCGTTCGGAAATTGCTCATTAAGTTGCCTCAAACTTCATGGATAAATAGGCCGTCCTGTATACCGTATTACGAGTATTCCCGAATATTTTAAATCCCCTTTTTATAAAAAAAAAAAAACACTTTTCTAGCATATCACACAAAAGTAATGATAAGTAAAATAAATTTATGATAATGTTTAATTTTTCAAAGAGAAATTTGAGAAATTATCAAATCTATAACGTATTTATTTCAATGAAGTAGATAATTTCATATTATTGTAATTTATTTCTTTAATCTCAATAAAATTAAGATATAATTTCAAATAGAAGATCCTAAAAGGTATAAGATGAAACAATTTTTTTTTTTAACATAATTAAACGAGATTCATTATTAAGTAGTAAACTAAAAGTAGGTACGTTAACTTTAAATACTTTAGTCATTATTTTCTGATTGGAACTAAGCGAAACAAAATACCTCATTGCCTAACAAAACTGTTAATACATAAAAAAATAAACCCCTTCTACAAGTAAAGAAACTGAAAAATACAGAAACAATTCCTCTTTATTTGGAAAGTTAATTATTTGTATAACTCTTATTATCGACATCAACTTAGCAATTTCGTTTAAGATTGGAAAAGGAAATAAAAATCAAATTCTTTTGAGCTATCAATCCATAACGGTATACCCAAAAGCTGATCCATAAGTTATTTTGTAAATTTACATACTGTTTCAAAATTGTAAAGTTTGTGTACCAAAAGTTAAACGTCGGTGTAACAAACGGCCTTGGAACGTTAACTCAATTGTTCCCAATCTCGGCGTGGAATAGGAAATCATTATAAACTTTAACGAGTTTTCACCTTTAATGGTTTTCTCTTGTTATCCAAAACTCTATATTGAATTTGTCTTTAAGTTTATCAGACGATAAGTTTATCAGGTTATAATTAATTTACCACGTGTTGTTGACGCTTTAAAAGTCAATTCGAGTGACTCGCAGGAATCGAGATTTAGTTACAAAATTTTATTCGGAGTCGATTTATAAGGTTTAACGTAACATTGTCATTGTGTAACATGTAACATTGACTGACTCGTTGGTCTCGTGGTTGGCCCGTGCGAGTGCTGATCATGAGGTCCCGGGTTCGATTTCCAGGTCGGACCAAATGTTTGTATGATCTACAAATATTTGTTTCGGAGTTTGGGTATTTTCTATGTATAATATGTATGTATTTACAAAAAAAGTATAACATGTATTTATATAGGTTGTCTAGTACCCATAACACAAGCTCTGCTTAGCTTGGGACTACATGGCGTTGTGTGTTAGATGTCCGAAATATTTGTTATTTATTTTATTGTAAGGAGTTACCTGCCAGAGAGACCTACGTATTTAATCAATAGCCTAGAACAATTCACTGCTGTAATACGCCTCACCTTCAGAATTAGTTGTCTTTAAAGTCGGTTTACTGACGAAAGTTTAACGTGGTAACGTCATAACAAAACATTAATGAAATAATGAGAGATAGATGCGGCGCTAACGCCTCGACTATCTCTCGTCACGTTGTATCATAGCCGAAAAGAGATTTTCTTTTGCGATAGCACGTGTTTAGGCAGAATAAACTAATAAGAAAAATTGTAACATGTAAAAAAAATAGGAGCAGTGAGAAAGCTAGTAAAGAACACAGTAGGAAAGTTTCGATTAGCAAAAAAAAATTGAAGATGTGATAGGCAACGAAATGCAAGTCTGTCCTGTGACGGTCCCTTAGAACACGGGCATCAAACGGTCTGAATTGGAATCATCAGTATCAATGCAAAAAAATATTATTTATATTATTATCATTATTAAATGAGCTCAGTTCAATTTACAATACTTAAATATGACCGTTTCCTGCCTACTTTTAGTAAGTTGGTAACTATCCTGAACAAATACTAAAGTATTATATTTACCTTGAATAATATTCCGTTCATTGATAAAAGTCTTTCAATGAGTATCCATAGCCTATTCAAAGTTTTCAATGAATTTCAATCTATGAATTAGCTTTGTTTTCATTCAAAACGCCTGTTGAAAGATGAAAATGAACCTATAACTTTCAGCTAACTTTGAGCACTTGAAAATACATAATTTACTTGGAAATTTACTGAATTAGATTCACAAGCAGTCGTAACTATAGGTATTGATTGTAGTGTCTGAATTAAACTTAAAGTGTTGTTGTGATGTAAAGCTTTTTTTGAACTTTAAATCTTAGTTTGTAGGTATTTTTTATAAATGTGCCCTTCAAAGTGACTATACGTGAGTGAGTGAGTGAGAAGAATCCAATAGTAGAGGTCACCATACACATTGCGAATACAGACAATGCAACAATTCCACATTGTGATCTACATTATAGCGGCTTATTGAGAGCGAAAAAAAGTACTACCCCGGTTAAGCCATGTGTCTTTTCGTACTGAAATCAGCATCGTTCTACTACCTTGTATATAGACGCTAGTACTTCTAATTATTACTATAATATTCCCCAATTTCTGATCTGATAAAATAAATTGGGTATACTACATAAATTCAGTATAAAACATAATATTATGTACAAGTAGGTTAACTTAAACGTACAAATTTGACTAGTGAGATTTATACGGTTTAGTTTAAAACTGTGTTATGTGGGTCAATGCGATAAAACAAGAATTGATTGGTAGAACTTTGATTGAGCTTAGCAGGAATGGTGTACAGACATGAAAGCTTTATGCAGCACAGTAGTTTACCCTTAAAAGGCCAAAGGCCTCTAAATAAGCTTCAGGACTGTTATCCTATGAAAACAACTGAGACCGACTGCTTAACGTGATCTGCAAATCACGGAGACACTCGTGATATCATAGCCCTAGCGATCACTCGTCCAGGTACAGACCACGCCGTCGTTGCTTACCCTCGGTGAGTGTTAAAATCGCCAAGGGCAATTAGGCTATGAGCATCTCTTGTTGTGTTTGATTGATATAAAATTTTCATCGAGTTCATTTAGATCCAAGAATACTTGCTAAAAGGAGCTTTTTCCTTGAAGATTTTTCCACTTAAATTAGTTCAGGGTAGTTTTGTGTTAACTCTTCATTTAAACTTAACACTGCAGCACACGTCCTCATTTTCTGTCAATAAAACTAATAACTTCAGCTTCAATACCTTAATACAAAAATATTTCATTCTCTTTCACACAACAAAACAATATATGGAACAACTAATCGGAATATTCGCATCACGTTACAATGAATATGCATGGCCATAAAAATAGAAATAGTTACTACAGATATAGGGAAAAACAGGAAAACGTTGCGAAGGTCGAAACCGTTATCTTCAAGGTTCTTTTTGTTTGTCCCTGAAGGGATTGGATATATCCCTTCCTACAATATACAGCCTATAGAGATACTCAGCAGTATTTAGTGTTCGCTACTTGATTTCGTCCTGCAGTAATATCTTATGATATTTGTCTAGCTCCGTCAATATACGGGGTTTACGTGGTCTTGAGGAGCACGGATTAAATAATATATATGTTGGTATTATATTGCAGATAATATTAGAGATCTAGAGATAGGGTTTATGTATATTGTAAGTATGTTTAGCGAAGTCGTTACGAAACGTATTTGTAACGCTTTTCGATCTTTTTTAGCTTAGATCTTTTGAACTACTTAACTGATTTTAATACAGTTTTAAGCAATAGGGAGAATGACTCAAGAGGAAGTTTTATAAATAAACTAAAGCCAGGTCATAAATAAACTAAAGTTAATTTATAATCTTATCTTGGAAATTAATAGTTAAAAATATATGTTTAGCATGTAAATTTACAAAATAAAAAAGTTATTTCGATAAAATTTGTAATAGACCTGAAAACAGATTCCAAAGCATATGTATGCTATTATTAAACAGGTTATTATTTATTATTCAAATGACTAAATAACAATATCTTTACAAACAATTTCCACAGAAAACTCATTAACTGTTAGAGAAGTGACTTAAATAATAAACTCATGTATGCTAAAAGCCTTATCTAAGTATGAGGGAAAACTCTGCTCTACAAAATTGACAAGATCACAGCAATCGCATACCATTAGGTTGGACGTATCCTAAGTGGCCACTTTAATAATCAAAAATTTAACATAACTTCTAACTGCTCTAATAATTTCTAGAATATTCTTTTTGTAAAATCAAAATATATTATCAAACAGTAATTAAACTGGTGCTCCAGTTCTAGTAATCGACTAGAAAATATATGTAGAATATATTTTCTTTACATAGCATAATATAAAGTCTGTTTGACCGCTTAAATCTATTAAACTGCTTAACGGATTTTAATGGAATTTGCAGCAATAGTTGGAGTTAATTCAAGAGGAAAGTTTATACATATGTGTAACATATGCATATTACCTATATCTGAGAAATCCGAGAACTTCAAAGATTTCCGTGCGAAGCCAGAACGAGTTCCTAGTATGATTATAAATGTAAAAGTATGTAAGGATGAATATCTGTTACTTTTTCACTCAAATCGTATTGAACAGATTAAGATGGAACTTTACAATAATATAGTTTTTACATCAAAATAACACATAGGCTACTATTTACAATGAAAACCGATAAACAAACAGGTAAAAGCTAATCTTAAATATTTGACAACTATTTACCCACTTTACTTGCAAACAGTACGTGTATAAAAACTCATGATATTGCTTGTTCGGTTATTAGCATTTCCGCGCTGCGTCCGTTCAATATCCGTCACTGAAGGCCGCGCGTCCGGTCGGAGTTATGTTACATGTACTTGAACATACTCGTAGAATTTCGTGTCATAGTTATGTTCTTTTTCTCACAAAGGGCCTTTGATGATGCCATAGTGGAATAAGTACAATTCATCAATACAAAGTAATTCTAAAATGTATTGCAACAAGTTCCGACAATCGAGAGTATAAATTACATTTGAAAATATAATTAACTAGCTTTTGCTCGTGTCTCCACCTACGTGTGTCTTAGTTATCGCAGTAAACAGTAGTCTTTGTCCTTCCTCAAGAATTAAAGTATCTTCACGCCAAATTTCACTTAAATCCGTGTTATCATATTATTTCAATAACACGAGCGAAGCAGCTGGAAAATTTTTGTAGTTTTTTATGCTAGCAGGTATCTGCAATGAAATATGATAAATGTCATTTTTGTAAATATCATTTATATATTTTTTTTAAAATGCGATCATTCGAAGTATCTACAAGTAAAATACTTTAAAGTAAGTAATATATACACCATAGTCTGCCAAGTTTTAATTAATGGAATTTGATAGTTTCTTCGTTGATAAAGTGAAGGTGTAATACTTATTTCTATACTTTGTACTAAAGTTTAAGACAAGGGTTTTGTGGTCCAAATATGGCATAATAAGTCTTCTTATTTACTGGGTAAAAAAACGGTAGGGTTACTTGATTTTAAATGCCTGTCGCTGACCTAACACCTCAAGTTTCGCAAGAGAGTTGTCATCTTAGTGTTCGTACAAAAAAAAACTAATTAGAAATGGAGTATCAGCGTTGTGTTTCAGATAACTAAAATATAATCTTAGTCTCTAAAGTCAAAGAAGTGATTAATTCAAAAAGTTATTTTTAAAAACAAGCTTTTATTACTTATTACTTTATATTATTACTATTTACTTTATGCCCTTTTATATTTAAATAAATAAAGCAAACATTTGGTCCAACCCGGGAATCGAACCCGAGACCTCACGATCAGCAGTCGCACACGTCAACCGCTAGACCAACGAGGCAGTCAAATTTGATACATAAACGTGCGATACGTACCTTGCCATTTTGTTGCGGTGGCCATTTTGATTTGATAATAATTCCGATTATAAATAATTGCATTGTCATCAGAATTAAAGGTGTATTTAAAATTTCTGGTCAATCGGAGATCGGGAAATGGGACAAACATCGGGACAGGTGAAACTAAATAAAAGCTTGTAATAAAAGTAGCTTTGTTCGATAACACCTACTATTATATTTTTCTAAATATCCGTTTTTCTCGGCACTCCAGATGTCACATTCACTGACACTTGAAATCCAGTGACATCTGGCGTCCAGTGAAATTGTGACGGATGAGGAAACGGAACTAGGCTACGGACTGAGATTAAACTCTAGATAATGGACGTAGCTACAATTATGCTATAGCAGCATTACTTATATATATATCTTTTTTGTTCTACTTTTCCTTCGTTGATATATGGCTGTGAGGAGAATACTTTTGTATATTGAATATCAAATACTTAGGTACATATTGTAACCCGACTGTAATCCAAAACCTACTTTCTAAAGACACGATTAAATCCAGCAGTGGCTGTGGATGTGACGATGTAATGTGATCGTTTACATATAAGCAGAGCGTCAAAATTATAAATAATTTAATGTACAAGGTATGATTACCATTTATTTGTGTAAAAAACCGGCAATGTACGAGTCGGACTCCGCGCACCGAGGGTTCCGTACAAACCTATTTCGGACATCTATTACACAACGCCATCTAGTCCCAAGCTAAGCAGAGCTTGTGTTATGGGTACTAGACAACTGATACATATACATATATACTTTTTTTTTGTAAATACATACATATTATACATAGAAAACACCCAAACTCCGAAACAAATATTTGTAGATCATACAAACATTTGGTCCGACCCGGGAATCGAACCCGAGACCTCACGATCAGCAGTCGCACACGCCAACCGCGAGACCAACGAGGCAGTCATATGACTATGGGTATATTATATGATGTAACTACATGTGCTATATTTATCTGTGCTATAAGACGTTGCTTCGGACACATTTCAATATTCTGAGTTCACGGGAAGTAGGTACCCTGTAGGTTTTGATTCCCTTGCGAGTGTCTAAATTTTTCAGCATAAACGGCTTATTATATGATTAAATAAAAATTTAGGCTTTTTGCAATTTCCCTTTTATCTATGACATAAGACGTTGCTTCGTACCAAATTTCCATATTCTGAGTTTACGGGAAGTACCCTGTAGGTTTTGATTCCCTTGCGAGTGTCAAATATTTGCAGCATGAACGGCTGTACCTTTTGATTGCATATGCTTAGAAGTTTGATTTTTTCACAGCTCCAAGGGACTGTAGACCTGAGTATTTGATATGAATTTCAGCTTGATAGATCCCAGCGTTTCTGAACGGACAACAAAATGATCTTATAAAGGTTCCGTTTTTCTTTCTGAGGTACGGAGCCCTAAAACAACTTTCAAACTCACCCAATCAGTGGCTGAAAGTTTGGTTGTGACTGTTGACATCCCTCGACACTTCGATGGGTAGGAATAACACTATGGATGACAGCCGGCATGCTTTAGGGAATCACCTGTCATGTTATATAGAAACTTTAAGCGAGTCCCCAACTTGGAATTGCAATCAAATAGGGATATTCCTTTGGGAAGGTGTAGAAAGAATTTCGACGATGGTGTATTACATATTTAAATATTTCAAGCGGTTTCTTGTGCTTTTAGAACATATATTCTTAACTAGCTGTGCTGTGTATCTTTACAACACCCTGAGTCATTAATTATATCTTCAGATACCTACCAGGGAAAATCCAGTCGAAATCGGTCCAGCCCTCCCATACATTAGCGGGAAAAACAGTCGAAAAACTTTTTAACAATTGTTTTTTTTTATTGTGAGTATCGTACTTTTGTTATACATTTAGTGATAAACTGTTAATTTGAAATTACGAACAGATACTTTATTTTTTACTAGATACTTTACTTTATTTTATTTATTCGCGTTTTTGCGTGAATTAGGTTTAAGTTACTATTCCTGATGTTGCTCTCTTTTCTTTCTTTCTTTCTTCCTTATCTTTGTTGAGTGTTTGAGGTTATTATCCTCTTCAAATGAAGCTCGAGAGTAACTCACAGGACAGTAGCGCACTGTGACTTCTACGCTGTATGTTGCATATGGGTGGGTGTAGACATCGTCAGAATAGAGTAATGTTTTCTAGTGTTTGCGTTTTGAAAAGTCAATAGAAAGGTATCTTTTGAATTATAAAAAGAACATTCAAAACTGCCTTATACTTCCAGAGATTAGCGCGTTTAGACAAACATATTCAGATTCATTAGATAGGTATTCAGATTTAGATAAGACCACAAATTTTGGTATTAGATTAGGTGTCTTTTAAAGTTCTTTATAAGATATTCTTTATCATTCATTATCATTAATTTAAAAAAGGGAAATTTTTAGAATATCAAATAAATGTCAAGTCAACATTAATGTCAAATTTTACCTCACTTTTCTAGTTCTAAAAACACTAAACGAATTTGATTAAAGTTGTTTAATACAAAAACAATATTGATTATTTCACGAAGAAAAACTAAATATATGTTTAAAGTAATATATAAATTGAATATCTTTTAGGATAAGATGAATAACTTATCATAAGATATGTCTGCTATAAATATTAAAAGTCTTCTAACGGAAAGTACGATGGGAATCCCAAAGTTTGAATTAAGAGAAATTCTCTGGAAAATTGAAGATTCGAGCCGATTTATGTGAGTGATTTGATAGTGGATTTACTCTTCTTACTTTTCCAGGAATTTTATATTGGAAAATGATATATTGTGTCTTCGCATTTTATAGAAACTCGTCGAAGTGACCATTACATTTTATAATTTAAAACTTAATTTCATATTACAGGAGTTAGTATGTCTTTTTTTATTTAATTTTAAACAATATTAAAAAAAGAGCAGGTTCATAATTTAGCTGTATTGATTTGTGCTTGTTTTGTCAAAACTAGGTCAGCCGATTTTTTTTTGTATTTGATAAAGTTTACGTTCAATTTAGGCCGATTATATTATATTTGAAAAAAAATAATACAATCCAAAAATAAGGTGGAAAATTTAGGCGTGAAGACTGTTTTAAATCATAATAATATTGATTCGGTAATACTATTTTAAAAGTTAATTGGTATTTGATTTTTAGATTTAGAAATGATAATTATTACTGTGTACATAATATTTGTGTTTCAGATGTTCCAGCATTAAAATAACAACACAATATTGACTTTTAACGCTAACTTGCACACTGACATCAGCTATAAATGTAATAATTAATAAATGTTGTATATAAATGTTGCTGATCGTCTTGGCAAATGCTTTAAATGTTGAAACAGTGCTCTTTACATTATGTCTCAGTTTTTGTATTCCTCACAGTGCAATACATTTTTCAAGTGCGTCTGTTTTGATGAAAAGTGCTTTGTCGAGTATCCTATTATTGGTAATATAACCAATCCGAGATGCGTGAGGTTGGACTTACTCCCGATAATTTTAAGGTACATTTTTGGGTACCATATGTTTAAACAGTAAGCCAGGTAAGAGTCTAACGAGACTTGTGAAATGTCAGTTCCAGCAAATACTCGCGCATTGCTTTGTTTGGTGAAATTACGTGCTGTATGTCGCTACTTTGAAAGATCGTACTTTGAAGGGTGCCATGGAAAGGTATCTTAAAATTACAATTTGGAGTAAGTTCCAATTTAAAAATATACTATTTCCACAAAAATCAAAATAATTAATTATTCCATTCGTAAATTATAACTAATTTACTTATTAAACAATGATTTACATTAGGTAATTATTAACTTTTTAAATTTCAGCACTACACTTTCTTTCAAATAAATCGCACAAGTTCCCATTTTTTATATATTTTCTTTATCACAGATTTTGTAAAGAGTCACTTACGTGTTGGATGCAAACTATCTATCTTGCTTCCCTCTGGCAACATGACAACTCAAATCACTGTTTTTGATATTTCTATTTACACAAGTTAACAAATGCTTGCATTGAATTGTTGTGTTTTCGAGTCCTCTTGATGTTTTGAATATGTATTTGGGAGTTAACTGAATTTTAGTAAAATTTTGCGATAAAAAAATTGAAATCGTATTTCATTTAAAGTGTTTACTATTATTATCTTTTTGAGAGTCAACTTAGAAGGTTTTAAATGGCTAGATGAAATGTCGTATTTTAATTATTAAAACTGTAAAATAAAATATCCTCCCACAATAAGTTCAAAACTTCAAGTATGACTGATATATCTGTGCCTATATACATTTTGACTGTTTTCTGTGTGCTCGACCAATAAGATTAGATACGCTGCACGTTCTTCTGTCTCTTCCTTCTTAAGCTATGGCACATAGATGCACCAGAGCTGTTCAGGTGGTAAAACGGTATAATACATAAAAAAGAATGGTCACCCTGATAGCGATTTAGGGTTCTATTTTTAATGCTCTGTATAGTTACATTGGTCAAGTAAATCAAGTTTTAAAAAAAAACACTGTAATCAATTTTTTTTACTATTTTTAATTTTTTTTTTACTTTTTTACATAAATATTTTTTTTTTATCTAATTACAAAATTTTTTTTCTTAACTATATTAAAATCTGTTTATTAAAACAGTTTACACAAACAAAATTATAAATAATTTTTTTACTATAAAATTATGAATATTACTAACGATTTCTCAGATAATGTTTGCTTTCTCTGTAATATTCTGATATCATAACATCAATCAGGCCTAAAATGACATTTCAAAGAAAATTCATGAAAACTCATTGAAAAGAATTTATAATATAAAAATTTATTCTGCACACAACAATGAAAAAAATCACAACTGTACGTAAAACACAAAAGGTGTAAAGGCTATAAAAAATCTCATTGGAGTCATTACGATGTAATTTTTCAAAGCGCAGACCATTTTACAACCTCGCAAACAGCGTAATCAAACAGCACGTCAATCTTCTTGGTCGTCGTTACATAAGCTGTGTGTGCTAGTGTATAGGAACGAATGTTTCTTCTTGCAGGCTCGGAGCGCTAGCACCAGTAGCTTTAGGAGTGTAAGTCAGGTAATGAAAGTAAACGCTTAATCATGCCTGTCCATTTACATAGTCGAATATTTGGTTTGGTTCGTTTTAGTCGGCAATGACTTTTAAATATAATAAAAATAATAATAATTCGATTCGTCGATCGATCGATCGATCAATGAAACGATCTTGAA
Source organism: Spilosoma lubricipeda (assembly GCA_905220595.1). Classification (NCBI taxonomy): domain Eukaryota; kingdom Metazoa; phylum Arthropoda; class Insecta; order Lepidoptera; family Erebidae; genus Spilosoma; species Spilosoma lubricipeda. The sequence goes on along the minus strand of HG992286.1, from coordinate 4,241,156 downwards.
TAAGTTCAAAAAAGTTTGCTAAAACACTATACACTTAGAAATTTGGGAATCTAAATTTCTTCTCTATGGTTAGATTTTCCTTTAAGTTTTGTTCAAAAATACATGCTATATTAACATTATCTAAAATAATAATTTATCAATCTAATGCCAAACATTTTATCCAATCTAACTCACTGACACTGAAATCATAAATTCTAAGAATTAAAACCAGATAAGAATTAGTCTAAATATGTTAAATTACCTTAAATGAAACAAAAGTCATTGCCAAAATAATTTTGTCATGAGTCATCTGCGTTTTGTAATGTAGTTTGTTTTAGCAGTAGACATCATCATAATGGCAAACAGCGATGGTAAGTGGTTCCTATATCACATAACAGACATCATCGTAGACTAATTTGTCAAAATATATTTAAATTTGACAAAATACATACAGCTTACATCTACAAATCTACTCCGTTCAACATTAAACATTTAATGATATCATTTTTATTATTTAATAGTCATTTTAAATATACATATATTTTCTTCAAAGAGATTACCTCTTTGAAGATTGTTTATAATACTGATTGAGTGACGCTAATGTTTTATTACGACCATTACATCATAGACCTATCGCCGTGTAGTTCTGAGTGATGGCCTCAAAGCGGTGCCAAGTAACCCCTTTTTCATTAGCGCATATCCATCTGCCATCCATTTCATTAAGTCGTCGGCCCTAGCCCTACACTACGTTTGCATAATCATGGTCACCACTAAAACACCAGTAGGCTCCAGCGACCACAAGTTCGTCGGAATACATGACCCACTTTACTGTACTGGATCTACGTGCGATGTCAATTACTCCAGTTACCTGTCTAATAACTTTCTTAAAAAATATATCAGCTGGAGAATCACTCAGCATCGCGTTTATCATCAGCAGGAATAGAATCGCCATCATTTTCCTGCTCATTATCCAAGTTAATTTATGGGTCGACACATTGACACACAATCCTTCTTGGTCTTGTAATAATTTTCAGATAGATAAAAGATCATTTGGGATAAGAATAACGAATAATATGTCGAAGAAACCGAAGGAAAAGATTCTGCAAGTCTCAGATGGAAAATGGGTCATAAATTAAATACGTTTCACTTTTGAAGTTTAAACTGGATTTCAAAGGAAGCGTAATACTTACAAAGTACTTATTAAATAATGTGACATAAGTGAAATGACTAATATGCTGTCAAATATTTCCTTTAATAAAAAAGAGTGTATAATAAAATCCCTCATCAGTGTAACATTCTTTACAAGAATTCATAAAGTCACAATTCTCCAAGATACTTTTTGAACGGCAAACTTTCAAGACCCAAAACTTTTTAGGTTTGCGTCTCACAAACTTCGACCACTTCTATAGATCTGAGACTCGGCTGACATTAAAATTCTGCAAAATAATGTACTACAAAATGAAAGTTCGTACATACTAGTATAGTTTAACTTGTTTTAATGTCACCATCAGTCGTTAAAATAAAATGTTCTCCTATTGACATGTAACTCAATCAAAAGTTTATTGACTATCGAAGGCAATTGATGAAGATGGGGCAAATGGGCAGATGTGATACATTATTGTAAGGGGCTAGCACTGCTCGTTCATACATGTATCTCAAGCGATTTATGTAACGTGCTGCCTCTTCGCCATTGATCTGGTAACCTCACTCCTTCAGCGAAAGCTAAAAAATCTCTTCACGCCCGTCTTCTGTGAGGTCTGTGAAGTCGTATATTACCCTATTAAGCTGGTCTTTTTCATGCATGTATATAGAATATATGTTGCCTCGTTAGCCTAGCGGTTGTAGTATGCGACTGTCGATCAAGAGGTCTCGGGCTTGATATCTTTAGGGGGCTAAAAGAGTGTAATTAAGTTTTTCTGATTGTAGAGATTCTTAATTACAGCCTGAAGTTAAAAAATTGGGGTCTTAGCCCATGTGCCTCGGAAAGCACCGACTGATCATAACGGATCGCTGTTGCCTAATTTAGCTAGGAGAACATCATCATCATTATATATCCTGATATACGAATAGATACATGAAATAGACTCAACGTTTCTTTCTTTGCGTTAGTTCATAATCATAAAACAAGAATAAATCCAAATTAAATTACGGTAAGTATAAATATAGGTCATGTTTGTGATATTGAAAGTTCCAAAAGTTTCTTGAAAATCTCGCTAACTCGTTTTGATAGTATCTCTGGAAAATTCCAGAACTTTATCATACATTCTGGAATATGGATCATTGACCAGAATATTTAATGTGAATTACCCACAAGTTTGTTGGTGCACATTTGTACACATCCGCACGGCGTTTATTGTGTTAGTTTCTAGTATAACTATTTCCGTGCGTTTAGATAAAATAAATGTAAGTCGGAGTAATAAACTGCACTTTAAAACAAATGATCACATCACACTTCAACAGCCTGTGTGAAAATTGAACAAAACAATATCACTGTAAAGACGAAGAAAGAACCATTCTTAGTGAGTGATCTTGTATCTTTTCTCTATCTTGTAAATGAAATAATAATTTAAAAAAGTTTTACTTATCTATAGTTGTACAATAAATCCTTTTAAAATATTATTTTAAAATTTAAAAGTATTATGACTTACAATAATTTTCAAAGCGGTTATAAATTTCACGACAGTTTTCACCTTATTAATTTTATTTGCAACGTCAGAAGTACGCAGTTGGTTGACAGTGGTCAAAATTTTCCTTTTTGCTTTTCGTAAAATTGGTTCAGTGCAAAGTTCAATTAACAAACCTGTCTAACGTCAACATTATTGTGGATCTGATACCAAGGGGTCATATTTATACCTATAGATACGGGTAAAAACAAAGACACCTTCTGACTGAAGGAATTCTAAAAACAACAAGTAAAATTTTAACATAAATAAAACCGACTTCAAGATTTGACGCGATTTCTCTTGGATGCCATAATCAGATCTTAGTGTCCTTATCATGGTACCACCGTTAGGATATCTCTTTTCCATTAAAAAAAGAATCATCAAAATCGGTTCATAAACAATGAAGTTATCCGCGAACACACATAAAACAAAAGAAAGAAAAAAGAAATATACGGTGGAATTGAGAAACCTCCTCCTTTTTTGAAGTCGTTTAAAAAGAACATAATATATCGTAATTCTAACTGACTTTGTATGTATGTTATGCTTTCACATCTTAAAAAATATTTTTCAATGGGAAGCTATATTATCAGCGAGTAACATAGGCTACTCTTTACCGCGTTAACTGACATTCGGGCTAGCCTGAGCCTTTGGTAAAAACTGCTAATATACTATTACTATGCACGAAAGCAGGTATTGTCCAAGCTGTAATGCGTATAAAAGCTTGGAGCGACTTTTTAAACCCTTAATTACTTTAATCAAAAAGGATTATCAAAAGCCTCTGCTGACAAAAGAGCAGCAAGCAGAAGTAACATTTAAAAGGGTTTCATAGAATAGTGATTAGGTTTTGAGGGACACAGTATTTAATAGATTATTTTCTAAATAAAGAACACACCAAACATGAATTTTATATAAATGCAAAATAATTTGTTTCACTACACACACTAACTACAAAGTTTTAATCAAAAACAAAACAATAACGTTAATCTTAGGAATATTTAAATGAAAGTATTTATATCTTCTTCTGCAATGTAATTTAAATATACAGAATATGTACCTGTATATCCTATCTACCTATCGACCTACCTATACTAGCTTTTGCTCGCGGATTCGCCCGAGTGTATGTCGGTTATCGAGGTAAAAAATAGCCTTTGTCTTGCAAGAATCAAAGCATCTTCATACCAAATTAAATTGAAATTGATACAGCGGCTTAGCCAGTATAGCGTAAAGCTATAACAATATACTTGTATTAAGCTGAAGAATTTGTTTGTTTGTTTGAACGCGCTAATCTCAGGAACGCTGGTCCGACTTGAAAAACTCTTTCCGTTTTGGATATTAATCGAGGAAGGCCATATGGAACATACCAACACGCTAAGACCAATAGGAGCGGTGCATCAATGGAGAATGTTTAAAAACGGGCTAAAATTATTACGCTACGGGCAATAGGAGACGCAAACGAGGTTGCGTTGGTCAGCTAGTTATAATACAAAAGTATGAAATTCATATTACTAAGTTGCGTTAATTTATATTTGTTCTATATTTAGAATGTTCTTCTTACTACCCCAGTTCTTATCATATTTAGCATTATCCATCTAACTTTACCATTTTATTTATTTTTAAAGATTTTTGATTATCAACAGTATGTAAGAACCCTAATATCTGGACGCAGGTGTAAATAACTTAAAGAAACGATGTCTTTTGAATGGGGACACTTTGATAAGAGGGTTTCAGTATTAAATTGGATTTCAGAATCAATATTCTGAAATAATAATATTCTGGGTATTATACGTAGCAATGACTAGAGACCAACATGAAAAAAAATGTATACATTTGATAATTGGTTTTTGTTTTTAAATTTTTCATTAGCTTTTATTTTTAAAAAGAAATCAAATAAATGAACTCTGGATTCTATTAAAGTTATATACAGAACTCTTACTATACTTTGAAATGAATATAAATAGTAAAATATTTATCTCTATACCAATTGTTCTTTAAGTCGTAAAGATATTTTCCGGATATATTATCCAGCGGCTCCATCTACGCGTATGTTTCGATCTAAAAATAAGACTACCTCCTTCCTTAAGAATCAAAGTATCGTAATATCAAATTTCATTAAAATCGGAGCAGTAGCTTAGCCATAAAAGACAGAGAGACAGATAGAGTTAATTATTATATTATATTATATAATTAACTATCAAAACACTTTCACTGTACTGACTGCGGTAGACTATAAGTCCCAATTTGTGAACTGACTCGCAAAATACAGGCTCAAGCCTAGTTTGGGAACCAGTGCTAGTACCCTGTTGTAAAGCTCAGTGCATAATTTAGCTTAAGAACATTGCTTGTTAATTACTTTCTGAGACTAATAAACGTTATTATTATAATTTCTAATTTGTAATATTAACATGTTCTTATGTTTAAAGATCAACGTATTCCTCATTTCAATTAAAATAAAATTCTGAGAATCTTATAAAAATGGCAGTTTGATTGAGGTTCACGAATTCAGACCTTTTCTAAACATTTTTTGGCAACTCTATGACAGACAGTAAACTTGTCTATATTTGAAATGATCAGTTCTAGTTACGTTGTTTGAAATAACGCAAGTCACACAACAGTATAGTTACAAATTTATTAACAAAGACTCTTCTAATTATGAATCCTATACACCTAGTCTACCTCTTGTTTCCTTTTCATAGCTCCAAAGGTCGCCTGTTAGATATTGTTTGTAGTAATAAGACCATTCATTGTATATTTAATTCTATAACATTCGATTATCATAGACATATAATCAATTATCATAATTGAGGCATAATGAAGCGTATTATTTTCTAATGTACACATTAAACAAAACATAATGAGGTTGAGAAAAATAGAACTAAATTGTCATCGTTACACAACGTAATCAGGGCAACCATAAAAACGTATTTCTCGAACGTTTTCACAGAGGTCCTGTGACCCACAAACCTACTTTCAATACCGAAGTGTGAAATTCCGGGCGAGGCGACACGAACTATTGCAATTATGTAGAATCAAATAGAGTTGGTCGTGGAACTGGGTTTACAGAATGAGCCTTCTCTGTATTCACAAGTTCTATGAGCATTGTTTAATAATCTTGATCTTAAACAATCATTATCATTTACATCGTATTCTTTTACGGAATTCTGAAAAACTTGAGAACAAAACTATAAAGAACCTCAGTGACCTTTAGAAACCTCTTTCACTATAGAAATTGTTTATTGGTCAAAGAAATGACTCTAAAACTCATACATATATATGTGCTTGCCCTTAACGTAGGGGCGTGAAAGGAAAATATGTACCAAGTGCTAAGCTAGGGCCGCCCCAGGCAATGCTCTCTTTCTCAATCTTCAGTAAAATTAGAACCTTTGTAGACGCTTTTGGTTTCGAGTTAGTGTGATATCAAAAGAGTTCTAAACCTTTGTAAATCACTAAACTACTTTTCAAAGCAATTCGTTTCTTGACTTTGGACAAAATTTTTAAATATGTACTTTTTAAAAAATATTGTAAAAAAGTTAATTTTGAACTTTATAGCTCCCCTATGAGCTTAAGTATCTTAAGTAAGAAACCAACTCTACTAATAATTAAACAGGTAACTTTTGTAAGTTTCCTTATTTTTGTATCTACTGAACCGCTTTTGTTTTTTTTTAACAATCATAAGACATGTTGTTTATGAGTGTTGTATGCCATATGTTAACTCGAAAAATAATTACATCGATATCCGACATACACGCGGACGGAGCCAGGGCGCAAGAAGCCAGTCATTTACAACACGAGGTTGAACGTTCTAACTCATGGTTTTCTATAAGTCCTAAAAATTATATTTCTAATGATCAAAACTTTCAGAAACATAAAAAAAAAAAACATGAAAATGTGGATACATTTTTGTAAATTATTATAACGAGTTTCACAAAACATTAAATAATTCATATTATTTTAATACAGCTTTGCTCTAAAATAGAAAAAAAACTACAGTGTAACAACATCACAAAGATTTTAAATAAAAACATTGCTGGAACCCTTAATCCTCGACGGGTCTTCCACAAAGCAGTTTACTTTTCTTTGAGGAGCGAAGCTGAAGTTGTATGATTCATGTGTTAATTATGACCTGTTTTTAGTTTACCTTATGAAATCCTTTGTTCGGCTTGAAGCAAAGGAATCAATGTGTACTTAAGCATTATTACTGTAATAATTTGACTGCCTCGTTGACGTAGTGGTAGCGTACGCGACTGCTGTGCATGAGGTCTCGGGTTCGATTCCCGGGTCGGACCAAATGTTTCTATGATTTGCAAATATTTGTTTCGGAGTTTGGGTGTTTCCTATGTATAATATGAATGTATTTACAAAAAAAAAGTATATATGTATTTATATCAGTTGTCTAGTACCCATAACACAAGCTCTGCTTAGCTTTGGGACTAGATGGCGTTGTGTGTTAGATGTCCGAAATATTTATTTATTATTATTTATTATTACCACTATCAATTAAAGAATTTTGTAAACCTTTACTTTTAATTAACTTGTCTACTATTACACAATTTAATATAGTGGTGCCTTTATTAATATAATGAAGGCTAATAGATTCTTTATTGGTCCATTTTTAACCGACTTTAAAAAAGGAGGTGGTTATCAATTAGACTGTATTTTTTTATGTTTGTTACCATATAACTTTTGACTGGGTGAAGCGATTTTCACGATTATTTTCTTATTTGAAAGCTAGTGATCCCGTTTGGTCCCATTTCAATTTGGTCGCTATGAAGGGGATTTTTTTTTTGTCAAAATCTGTGTTTTTTTTTCTTGAACTTTCAATTGAACTAGTCCATCCAAATATATTCTAAGCCATTTGCAAATACATATTGTCATCATTATTAACAGCGTTTAATAATCCACAACAGGACAAAGACCTTTTCTTTTTTTTAAGGCCTGCCTAAGTTTTAGCCTACCATGCCTACCACGCGGTTTGGTATGAAGTTTATTTCAACTTTTCCTTCTCATTGCAATTATGTCTTTCAGTTTACGTCCTTAATAACCTCGTTCGACACTCATGGAATGGATAGGGATGGTATCCTAGACCCGTTACCACACACGTACAGGACATTTTGGAATTAACAATAAACGGTATTTTTTAAAGCGGGTTTCAACGGCCAATACCCTAGTTTACAAATAAAGTAAATACTAAATCTGAATGATGGATGGATAGAAAATTCTATCCATCCATCATTCAGATAACAGTCATTATTTTTATATTGGATAGAGTAGGTATTCATACGAACATAAAGCATGCTATTAGACAACATTGCAAAATTAAAATTTTCAAATCCCCTTAGTAAATTTCAGTATTCAATATTCGTTTACAGACGGGACATCTTTGAAATACTGGTACATTATTTATATACGTTTTAAATAAAACTCCAATATAACTAAAATATGAATTTATTAAAATGTTACATTAAGCCTCAACAAACAATGCATCTCCTAATCACCAGTCATCATCTCCATGAATTCTGAAACAATTATTTTATTTTAATACACTTATGTATATTTAGTACTATTTTTTCTAAAGTGTCAAAGTTTTTTTTAAAGTGTTTTAAAAACTTAACTTTGGATTAGCACTTTCTTTTGTTATCTTGAATTACATTTGTATTCAAATCTATCCTTTTAGTTAAAATTAAATGATAACTACTAAGTTGAAGTGAAATTCATAGAAAACTTTTATCTTGATGTTATAAAAACGTTGCCACTATTTTGGATTGATTTCATTAAAAGATAAACAGAAAACATACAAATAATATATTAGTACAACTTCATAAAATATTTAGTCTGTATAACGAATTATTTTCTTATTCTGCCGTTTTAAATGTGCAAAATGATATATTTTATTAGTGTTTACTTCCTAAAATACTTAGCAAACTCATATCACGAGCTGTTGGCTTCCTTTCATCTCATTAACACAGTCAATTTATATTTTTTGGTTTGTATTTTCATACTTTTACACATACTATAATATCAGCTTATTTATTATCGCTACATTTAACTTCATCTGTTTTTTAAACATGTCTTTGAAGTTTTTTGTTGACAACTCATTCATAGAAGCTACATTTGATTAAGTAAATATTTTGATTTTATTTTTTTTCATGTCGAATAGCAAATCTTATAGAAACTAATATATAAAGCTGAAGAATTGGTTTATTTCTTTGTTTGAACGCGCTAATCACAGGAACTGCTTGTTCGATTACAAAAATTCTTTCAGTATTAGATAGTCAATTTATCAAGGAATCGTCTATATATAATCACGCTGGTGTTAACCTGCAGGTGTTAACCTACAGGAGCTGAGCACCAATGAAAAATGTTTCAAATCGGGAGAAAATTATCACGATTTAGGCAATAGGCGACGCAAACGAAGTTGCGTGGGTCAGCTAGTGCTTTATTTGTCTCTCTAGTATTAAAGTAAGTACACTTATAATCAATGATTTGGGTCAAATTGAAAATGACTTAGTCAACAAGTAGCCTGAACCCCAACCTCATCGAACATGTTTGAGAAAAGTTCGGATGATGCTTGAAATAACGTTTTATCATATCCGCTGCGCTCAAATCATTTTTTTCTTTCGTATCCTTTAGTTAACTAGAAGAAAAATGAAATAAATCAGTATCGGCAGCATGTAAAAGAGATAACACAAGGTACTGCAATAAAAAATATATAATTATATGATGTTTCGCTACTTTGATTTCATGAAGTTAAAAATTAGTTTGTCTTTCTTTTCTTACTCGTGTGTTTATTTTTATTTTTTAGATTTCTAGTATACATGTTTATGTAACCAGGTTCATTGTTCTGTAATGTACTTCCAATTATAACTGCTGTTAATTTTATTGGTATTTAAAACTCATTTTGAAATCATTAAGCCAAGAAGTATTATCGATCTTATAAATGCCTGATTAAGAATAACACTATCCTCCTATACATTATACTCAATACTCCTGGACTACTCCTATGTTTAAATATATATACGCACCATCAAAGTCCACGGTTCCCGAAGAATCCGTGTCAATTTCTGCGATCATTTCATCAACTTGATCAGGCGTAAGCTGCTCGTCTAGCGCGGCCAGGATTTCTCGGAGACTTGACGTAGGAATGTAGCCATTACCTGAAACCAGGTTTGATACAAATTACCATAATTTTTTTATAGTATAGAATAATTCCGAGGGCAACTGAACAGATTGTTCACTGGTCAGGTTGCCTTTGCTTGGTTACGGCTCCAGTTCTAATTAGGTGAAAAGCAACTATAGGATTATATTGAAAAAAAAAAATATATCATGATGAGAAGGGCTCGTTACCCATCAAAAACTACTGAGTTTATTTATACACATTAATTATGATGATGGCAGAAATAATCAAAAACTTTAAGGCCCTTGAAGGACAAGGTAAGATTATTGCCCGGCATAACATTATTTTTCATTAAAACAGCCAATAATTTGTCTCCTGACATTTGCGTGTCACGACTACACGAAGACACAAAAAAACATTGTTTTGACATCTGTTTAAAGATTAGTCAGTTGAGTATGTTTGACAAATAGTTGAAAATGTGGATTTGATCAAATTTACGATGACCTGTCACGTAGGCGACGGAACAGTGACTTCTTTATAATTATAGCCTATTTATGTGTTTAAATCGACATGTTTATTGTGTCAAAATTCTTGTTGACAGTGTAAGTGAGCTTACTGAAATCCGTAAGAAACTATTATATTAATGAAAAATGTATAATATTCTTATTATTATAGTGGGAATGGACAATTCAGACGGACAATGGCTGTGTATATTACAAATATTGCTACTTATTTAAAGCTCTAAAGCGACAGTTTTAAAACGATTCTAAAGCTGCTTTTAATTTTAGTTTCGTTAAAGTTCTTTATAATACTAGTAGATATTTAATTCTAAAATCTCACTAATATATTTCAGCCATTCGAAATTTGAAAACAAAAGTATTTATCACAGCACATTTTTTCACACATTATTCTAATTGATGTTGAACAATTTTTTTTTTCTATTAAAAATAATTTAACACATCTCACAAGCAGCTGTCTCATTCAAAGCCTGTTCTGTAATAAGCAGACTTCTGATACATACAATATAAGTTCTTATCTTTTTTGTAACTTTTATTCGAGCCAAGATTATTCGGTGTCGGCTACCAGTTCAACTAGTTTTACCTATACCAGTTTTATCACGGAGTATCTAGCGTCGAATCTTTACAACCATGAGGACAAACTGAATTCGATATTTCTCTGACTACCCTGAATAAGAATAGAATAGAATATACTTTATTGTACACCAATTACAAATTGTTACACTTATAAAATTCAAGAAGATGTGTACAATGGGCGGCCTTATTGCCAAGAGCAATCTCTTCCAGGCAACCTTTGGATGGATATATTGACTGTAGAAAGAAATAAACGGAATAAAGGGTAGTGTAGGTGTTTTCAAGCTATGATGGTGTTCAACTATAAAATACATACATGAACATACATACATACACATATACACAAACGCATACACAATACATATCCATAAATAGACAGCATTTAGTCATGTACAGCCACTGAGATTAGGATTATGTCTCCAAGTAATGATATACCAATACAAATAATGAATAAGGCGCGCCTCTGGCGGCCTCAGAGAGTATTGGCGGTCAGAGCCATACGCGGTTACCGCACCGTGTCAACCGAGACGGTGTGCGCCTTGGCCCAAACACTCCTGAGGTATTTAGAGGCGGAATTGCTCGCTGAAGTATATCGACAGGCGGCTGAATACCGGGCGGAGAATGGGCCGAAGAGGTACGCAAGGTGCGTGAAGCCACTCGCCGAGCCACAGTCGTCCCGGCTGGAGACTCCATGCGATTACAGACGCTTTTTGCATACATTTAAAGGCACTGATTTTCCAATAATGATTCCTATAGATAGATGTTCAAGGAAGATGTTCATAAATTACACCTAATCACGAATTAGTTGCCTCGGGTCCCGTGCCTTAAAAGAAGAAAACGGAACCCTTATAGGATCACTTTGTTGTCCGTCTGTCTGAATGTCAATACCCTTTTTCTCAGGAACGCGTGGGGGCATCAAGCTGGAATTCATATCAAATACTCAAGTCTATTGTCCCTTAGAGCTGTGAAACAATCAAGCTTATATACCAAAGCAATCTAAAGGTACAGCCATTTATGCTGCAAATTTTCGACAGTCGTAAGTGATACAAAACCTACAGGATACTTCCCGTGCACTCAGAATCTTGAAATTTGATATGAAGCAACGTCTTATAGCACAAATAAGGGGAAACATTGCGAAAAGCATACTATTTTAGATACATCATATAATAAGCCGTGTATGCTGCAAAAAAGTAATAAGAAGCCTTGGGATGAATCTGGAATAAAACGTGAGACAAGTTTTTATGGTATAGGAACAAACCGATATTCTGATCATACAACTTAAAAGTCATAAGTGCATTGCCGCATTTTGAGTCTCTTTCCCAGAATCAGAGAAATGAGGTTCTAAGTTCCGATAACCTCACTTGGTAAAAAACACGAGAATACAGGTTTCTTGTAAGATCGTGGTATTACTCTGGTCTGGTATTATTATTTCTGTCTAAACATGGCTTTCTAATACGACTATTCATCTGTAGTAACATGGTATAAAGAATGGTCTTCAATTAAACTAATAGACGTTTATGTACTGCTGGAAATAAACCTCCTTCTTGGTTCTCCCAACTACCGGTCCTGTGCTGCATGTATCCAAAACTCAAGGAATCCTACTAATATTATAAATGCGAAAGTTTGTAAGGATGGATGGATGTTTGTTACTCTTTCACGCTAAAACTACTGAACGGATTTGAATGAAACTTTACAGTAATATAGCTTATACATCAGAATAACACATAGGCTACTATTTGCCGCGATAACCGACATATACGCGGGCGGAGCCGCGGGCTACAACTAGTACAGAATAAAAAGAACACGACATAGTACTTTGATGATTCACATTCAAAAACGAAGAATTGAAAGCGTTATAGTGAGAGTTCTATGTACATTTTGTCAGAACGAGACGCTCTCTTGTAAATCTTGTGATTAACATCTCTAAAAATACCGAATCAATAGCATGCGTCGTCTGATCAAATGAATGTGTCGCGTTTCCTCGATTCACTTTCAACAGGGTATTAAAAGAATTACGTTCGAAAATAATTTCGGTCTGTCTGCATTTGATCAAGCGTGGTCATTTACCACTACTATTTGTATGTTAATAAGATTATTTTACCCGTTTTTACTATACTTCCAATGTTTGTTTTCAATGCGAATCTTGACTTTAATCCCGAAGATACTTCTTTAAAGCAATAAATTTCATTAAAAGTAACCCTGAATGAAATGGAGAATCAGGTAATCGCAACTTGGCTTATCAATACTTGTATATTAATTTTAAGATGACATTTTGTAACTACACATAAGTCACGTGATCTGTTATGGTTATCAGCAAACATTAAAAATTTAGACTGTACATAAATTTAAATAGGGTATAATGAAAAACAACTGTATGTAAATCAAAACTATTTTGCTACTATTTTCTAGCTACTTCAAATTTACAAGATTTTTTTTATTTCCTGGTGACAATGCAATCGTATATTAGAAGTTGACGCGTGGGTGCTTCATAACAAGTATTTTTGTACAAATTTTTAGCTATAAAAATTAGCTTTCACTAAAATAAAGTATGAAGAATTTGTTTAAGACCATTTTTTATCTTTGAATGTTTAGTTTCGCATCATTGATCCATCCTAAGGTTGCGTGGAAAAGATTTCTCTTGGCAATAAGTCCACCTTTGTGCATTATACATATTGCATTGTCTGCTTTCACAGTGAGTATGGTGACACCCCACTGTTGGATTCTACTGAAGTTTTCCATTAAGTTGATTCAGGCTGAACACAGACACATTGTCAGGTTTTCAAATGAAAAAAAAATAGGTAAATACATATATATACGTATATTTAGGTCTCGGGTTCAATTCCTGTGTCACACCAAATGTTTGTATGATCTGCAAATATTAAATTCGGAGTTTGGGTGTTTTCTATGTATAATATGTATGTATTTACAAAAAATAGGTGTATATGTATTTATGTCAGTTGTGTAGTACCCATAATACAAGCTCTGCTTAGTTTGGGAGTAGATGGCGTTGTGTGTTAGATGTCCAACGTATTTATTTGTTTACTAGATTTGCCCCGCGGCGCTACCCGTGGTTGTTGTTGTACCATGAGTAACACCACGGTGTTACCAGCTAGTATATAATTATATATGATAATTCTTACACTTGAATATCATTTAAAATCCTTCTGCCAAATTACTTTAAAAAAACATAGGACTTTCATGCAAACTACCATCCCCCGTTTTAACCCCAAAAGGGAGTATTTTTAAAGATATATTATTAGTACACCTCCACACTATCTATCGAACATACATTGTAAATTTTAAGTTCCTTACTATAAAACATAGGACTTTCATACAAACTCCCAATCCTCGTTATGGTCCCTTAGGGCTGGAGTTTCGTAAAATCCGTTCTTAGCTACACCCTATAAGGAAGCTACCTGCCAAATTTCAAGTTAATAGGTGTTATACTTTCTGAGATTTCGTGATTAATCAGTGAGTGGTATTTCGCTTTTATACATTTAAAGATGTTTTGTACTCTTTTGTAAATCTGTAACACGATGTTCATATAAACAGTAGTTTTTGCGTGAAAGAGTAACAAACACACACACGTCCTTACAAACTTTCTCATTTATAATATTAAGTAGGAAGTATGATAGAATAGTAGGACTTTAAATATTTCATTATTTATTTGTACAAAGGTCTTAAAATGAATGATTTACCTAAGTAATATATTTTTTTAGATTTTAAGAAAATATATAATTTCATAATGTTGACTTAAAATAAACATTAAAATGTATTCGGTAAGAAAACTGTCGTTATAAAATTTAAACAGTCACTTAACTATTACTTACATGTTAAAATAAAAAAGAAAAGGTTTTCCTAAATCAACTTTCAAGAATCATTCAGTGAATTATGTATTTAATTTAAGATAAGAAAATAAGTAAAAACTATGATTTTACGAATATAGTGTCTTACCTACCCTAAAGCGTAATTTAATAATAAGTATATCTCAATGCATCTCAAAAAATAATTTTGGAACTAGAAACTATTCAATTGTTCACCATATCAACAAAAGATAAATTCAATCATGACAGAAAAGCGTTATCAAAATTTAGCTCTGCATCGATTTACTGCGTGACTGTGTATATATATCACGTAGGTCAAGCCAGCCCATTTAAGCCTAGCTCTTCCATGGTAAACAATATTTAAAATAATCAATATTCAACAATAACTAAAAACAAACATTTTCATTATACATTAGGGAGTTTACGTATAAACCGCAACTATTATATAAAAGTCATCATAATTTACCATCAAACGAAAGTGTTTCAAGTCGTAAATTGATATTTTTATATCTTTTACACATGTCACGAGTTATTCGAATTTATTAACGTTTTCACACCGTATTTCTATCGTCGACCCGTAGTAAGGAGCTGGCTGTCATCCAAGGGATCGATCGATCGCGAGGCTATTGCGAACAATTATCGCTGGAAACATGTGAAGAACGATATAAATTGAATTTTTAAACAGACTGAATTATGTTGTGGTGTTGTGTTAATTATACGTTGAGTACGGAAGCAATTATGTGAGTTCGGCATCTATTTTGAATGACTTGGGAATCTTAACCCTATCTACTTTTAATAAGTTCCTATCTTCTTTTAATAAGTTTCTTTTTTTCTAATATTTTCCAAAAAGATGACATTTGAGCAACAGTATCCGATTAAATTATGTGAAATTATTTAGTTTCACCTATTCTAATTATAAGCTAATATGTATAATGTTGTACCCAACATTATATAGATTAGCTTTTAAATAGAAAAGGTAGAAATATACATTTAAACAATAATAGTAGAAAAAAATTAAGAAGTAAGCTTCACCTATTCCAATTTTATCCTAAAGTCCCTTAGCTGGTTTTGATTTTAAAATGGGATTTATACCTAAAACTTGTGAATTTATTGTAAAAGTCTAAAGAAAGACTTCTTTACATTATATCTTCATTGACAATTACAATTTTAGATTAAATAGTTTTAATTTTCATGTAAAATTGAAAAAAAGTTTTGAACAACGGATCCAATTTCATGCGTACTTATATATTTTTTCCATCAGCTTCTTTTAAGTTACAAAGATAATTTTTGATTTCTCAAAGCACAAAAATGTTAAGTGCTTGAAAATGCTTATTTTATTGTTATATTTTTGTATCTTGAATTCATTTTAAAAGTAAATAAATATTCGAAAGAAGGTCGAATCAGTAATATAGGCCATTGTCAACTTTCGCTGTAAAGTGCGAAAAAATGAATTGTATTTCCTGCACTTGTTTATGACGGTAATGATTAATACGAGCTTTCTTGTCAACCTTTACAATATTTTATTGCCAGAGAGAAAATTTCAAAATCTTTTTAATTTATTTTTTTCTTGAACAATTGGACATTCATGTATGATGCTTCATTTATCAACGTTATATGTGTACTTTGTTGAGCTCGTGCTAATCTTGTAAGATTTGTAAAAACGTCCATTATGTATTCAACGGTAGTAACTATAAATGTATAATGAAAAAATGTGTTTTTCGTAAACGACTAATTTCTGTTTGTATTTATTATAGCACGACACCGCAAATGCTATGCAATAAATTTAAATTCGGGCAGTTATCAGTCCTAAAACTGTTCTATTTCCGTATCAATTTGGAAATAGAACAATAAAATGTGGAGTGCAACTTTAATTACAGCATTTCAATGTGATTCTTACATTAAATAAGTATTTTATTTCGGAAATAGAACAAAATATTAGGGTAAGAATAAAATGATTTATGCGTACTTTAATAGTTTTAATTTTAAAAAGCCCAGTGTCTGTTAGATATGACCTTGACTATATCTTAGAATTGATCACATCAGAATCCGCCGAAACTGAGCCAGTTTACCCGGGCGGAGTTAAACTAACCACGGTGTTCAAAAACCGCTGTTAAGCTATTGTTTCGTGACTGACGTGAAATATTTCATGACTAATTAAGGTTAATATACTGTCATTAACAGGCTTAGTAGTAGTAGAAGATTAAGTAATGTATTTGTAATTTCTTAAATATTAAATTAAAAACAAAAGGTTCCTGAAATTTTCTGTACCTACGTATTTTTTTATAGTTAGTAACACGTTTTTCTTCTTTATTTAAGACCTCCTGAATTAGGAATAGGGATACATCCTGTGTTACGGGGGAAATTTAAAAAACTTGAAAGGGGTAGTCGTAATCGCTTACCATCAGGCAATACGTCTGCTCGTTTTCCCCCCTATTGCATAAAAATTAAGATAATTTGTAGACCACACAAAGTGTTGTCCAATGTGGGACGAACCCTCAGCACCTTAGCGCACTAGAAAGTGGCGTTGCGAATATTTAAACCACTACGCCATCCATGCAGACAATTTTAGTTTGTCATTCCTGCAGCCAAATTTTTGACAAATATATTTTAAAAGATTAGGCACTTCTTGCACTTCTTCGTGACTTCGCTGTGCATCTTCAACCTTATTTACTATGGGGAGTGCTCCGAGGAATTGCTCGGACTGATCCCTGCCGCTTGTCGACAGAAGTTTCATCCCCATCATCTAGATGGTTGGCAGTCCACAACTGTGCGCTTTTCCAGAAACATTCTGCCTCACACAACAAAAATGTGGCATAAACTATCGCCTGCGATACTCCCGGACCAATACGACCTTCAAACTTTCAAGAAAACAACGTATTCCTTCTTGGAAGGCCGACAACGCACTTATGATGTCTCTTGGTTTGCGATACGTCTGCTCGTTTATTCCCCAGTTCTATAAAAAAAAACTTCTATATGTCAACCTTTACTGTTAACCAGCAGAGCCCTGCAGTTTTACAGGCGGTTGTTGTTGTTGTGCCTTTACACCATCAACGGCGAGTATCGCCAAACTAGTTTAAGATAAAGTAACCTTAATTACTCCTTATATCATCAGATATCTGCTAGTGAAAGAAATCTCCTCAAAATCGGTCCAGCCATTCCGAAGATTAGTTCAGTTACCAAGATAACAAACCACAAATAATTTAAAATTATATTTTTGATATAAATGTCGTATATACCATTTAATTTTGATGTTAAGATAACACAGGTTTCTTCATACAGTAAATATTTTTTTCAATAAGTTTATTACCTACTCTCCAGAGTTTCGTGATGTGCCTTACCTTCTTTGTCGTAAAGTCTGAAGGCTTCTTTAAGTTCTTTCTGTAACGCTTCATCATCTTCGTCCAAAAAATGTGTGGCTACCCTCACGAAGGACTCGAAATTCAATTTACCGCACCCTGTAAAAATATTCTATATAAATTTCATATCTATATGTATCTATAATTGTGTACTATATAGTAGACGATACTTCGTCTGATATCATTGTCAACTTGCATCGAAGGCATCTTGAAATAGTCTATGTGTTCATTATATTGCTTCTTCAGTAAAGTTGTTTAATCCAATGTCCTGAAAATCTTGTTTCAAATTTTTTTCAGCGTAGTTTTTTGTCGTAGTTGGGTTTTACTTTTTTTTTAGGTAACTACCGTTTATACTTTCATATACATTCATTTCATATACATAAACACTTTATATATCGCAAGTATTCAATATAATCTGGTCCTACCCAACAATCTCCGGCTTTATGAAACAGTTTGATAATAATTTAATATAGAATGACGTCATAGTAGTACAGCTGTAACTTAACGAACAATAGTTGAGAACTGTACAATCTCTACCAGTACAAGTCTGGATAGTTGCGCTTGTAGAGACGACAGTCGGTCGCTCTGAAGTGAATAAGGTACGGTCGTATAGGCAGCGACTTCGAGTTTTGCAATGCGTCATATTTCAGTTATTGTTAAAGGCATCTTTTATTAATTTACTGTAAATGAACGATTAAACCAATTACTAAACTACTAATATAGCTTTATAATAACTACAATCATACATTAACTTAGTGTATTTGAATAAAACCACCGTATTGAACTACACTGTATATTTAACACAAATAAAGTTCCCAATACATGTGCCTTGAAAGCATTAACAAAAAATAAATGTTTGGTCTATTTAAGTCACCATGTGAATCAAACTATATCGCGATTCAGAAAAATGTGATACACGCCATCTGTTGATCGATCGACAAACAAAATTAATATTGCTTCCAAACACTTAGTAAGTAACATAATCTATATTTCCATATTCATACTAATTATATAAATTCGAAAGTAACTTTGTCTGTTAAGCTTTAAGGCTAAATCGTTGTACCGATTTCAATAAAACTTGACATATACATACTTTGATTCTTGTGGAACATACGCTACACTTTACTGTGACAACAGATTAACACGCGGACAGGCAAAAGCTAGTATGTAACAACATAACGTAATAATTAACATTGGCGATGCACAAGGCGTCAGAAGAGAAATATTTTTCTACTTTTATTTTTTTTTACTTTGAAAACGTGATCCCTCTTCAAAATATTTTACACATGAGAGAAAATTCTTAAAACAACAAGCTATGACTAGTCAAGATCGTCATAAAATTAAGCTAAACTTAAAAACTTTTATATAATATAATACGTTGGGAAGTCATATAAGTAAATGTTGGAAATAGAGCATGTGGGCTGTCGATTCAAAGCGTTCATTAAAATTTGAAGTTCTCCCGCTGTCACGCGCACAATGCCTTATTAACCAAGAACATCTGGGCGCTTCAGTAATTACTTTCCTAATTGCTCCTCGTGTCTCTTGAAATGTTATTCCCTGTCATATCATGTTAATTACACCTCTATTACGTAATAGATAATATTTTACAAACAGGCAAATATTTTATTGAAATAAATTGATATAAAACTCTATATTTAGATATTGTACGCAATCTACAGAAATGATGAGAACTGTTTTTAACAAGGTCAAGCCGTTTCCATCTTAAGTAGATTATAAGATGCCTTTAAATTACAAGCATTATGGGGTTCAAGATATTGTTATTTTTGGAATGGGAGAAATATACGCTATATTGTTTCTTTGGTATCAAGTAATTTGTAAGAGCTATCTTTATTCTCTTTGTTAAGATTTTTTAATTAGTCATAATACAAATAATCATTCTGTTAAAAATACCAACATGCATCGTTGTCTTCAAAAAAGGCAATAAGTATACATTTTTTAACGATTTAACTTTGTATGTATTTAAGTGTTCTATGAGTCAAGCTAGCTTTCATATTATAAGTTAGTCTCTGCTTAGTTTGAGACAAGGTCGGGCGTTATGTGTCAGAAGATATTACTTTACTAACTTTTAAACTTTCGCGTTCTATGATATATTAACAATAATTAACGCGATCACTTACGATTGCACTAGCCGTGGTCACTAGCTGACAGTCAGTGTGACCACGGCCAGTACAACCTGGTCGAAACGTCAGGCAAATCAGAGGTATGTAATACCTTTTAATAAGTGATCGCGTTAATTGCCGTAAAAATAATTGTTAAGATATAACTTTATTATTATTTCTATGAAATATATTTAGATTATTTCATACTTTCAGATCATTTTAATAACATATCACACTAATATGATAAAGGTGAAAGAAGTGTGTTTGTTACGCTTTCATGGGAAAACTACTAAACCGATCATCACGAAACTTTGTGCATTTATTCATGTAGGTATTAGAAATAAATAGGATACTTTTTATTAAATGCGAGCGGAGCCGCGGGCGGAAGAAGCGCGGCGGAGTATAAAACAAATATAAAGCAAAATGCTTCCAAATTGATTTGTCTAAATTGTATATACTAACTAATTATGAGATAGATGACGAGCTTAATTAAGATAAACTGTCATTTTCACATAGTTATATATTATGTCCTATTATATAATAAATATTAATTCTCGATCCCTACAAATAGCAAAGTATCTCAATGTTACAACGCACGGGTGCTACCTGTCGGTTATTTCCGTCGGCAGATGGCGTCTGCGTCTAATTGAAGGACGCGAGACTCGACGTAAATTGCCGTGACACAATAATCCGCGTCAATATGAATTGACGGCTGCAGGCCGCCTTATCACGGTATGGAATGTATATTATTACTAGCTGCTCCGGCAAACGTCGTTTTGCCATAAAAAAATTTTGAGGATGGGTGACCCTTACCATTTAGGGGGATGAAAAATAGATGTTGTTCGATTCTCAAACCTACTCAATATGCTCACAAAATTTCATGAGAATCGGTCAAGCCGTTTCGGAGGAGTTTGGCAACTAAAACTGTGACACGAGAATTTTATATATTAGACTAGCTGCCCCGGCAAACGTCCTTTTGCCATAATTTTTTTTTAAGGATGGGTGACCCTTACCGTTTAGGGGGATGAAAAATAGATGTTGTTCGATTCTCAGACCTACTCAATATGCTCACAAAATTTCATGAGAATCGGTCAAGCCGTTTCGGAGGAGTTTGGCAACTAAAACTGTGACACGAGAATTTTATATATTAGAAGATATAATAAGATTACTATGAGAAACATATTATTGTACTATTATCTAATTATTAAATTTCGAGCTATACTGGAAATGAATTCCAGGAAGTCAGGACTGTATGACACATTTGGATATAATGTATTACAACGATATGACACATCTGATCAGGTGCTCTCGGAATTCAAAATATGAAAACAACATGAAATCTTGCCAATTTGCCTGTCTTAATAAGAATAAGATTTAATTACATTTGAATTCAGATTACTATTTTATAAGCTACTAGCTGAACCCCGCGGTGTTACCCGCGGTTATTGTCGTACCTCGAGTAACGCCGCGGGACAAAGTTAGTCTAAAAAAGTAGCCTAAGTTACTCCCTGGATCATCAGCTACCTGCCAGTGAAAGTCCCGTCAAAATCCGTCCAGCCGTTCCAGAGATTAGCCGGAACAAACAGACCGACAGACAGACAGACAGACCGACAGACAGACAGACAAAAAAATTTTTAACTACATTTTTGGTATATGTACCGTGTATACATACATATGCATTTAGTAAAAAGCGGTTATTTTAATATTACAAACAGACACTCCAATTTTATTTATTTGTATAGATAAGGCGGAAGAGCGGAATGACGCTTTCTATAAGGTATCATGATTAATACAGCTAATAAGATAGAAACTTGAAGAGTAACCGTTCTTGTCCGCTGTATTTTTGTTCTCAAACATGGAAATTGTCTCCCGTTCGAATCATTTAGAACAAAACTATTAAAATAGACTACAAATTTAAGATTTATAACGTATTTTGATTCATCAATGAACACTTATATAAGATTAGATAGACCTATTGACGAGAACTTTATTTTTTATATCTCTCTAAATACTGTGGTATGTGTTATTTAGTAAATGATTTTTAGAGCAATCGGAACTTTTTCCCCAGACTGAAGTTTCAGACTCCATTCAGGGGACAAAACGTTGCCGCAAAATTTACTCAGAATAACCAAGTCTAACAATTTTAATAGAATAAGGCAAACTATTGATCAATAAATCGTTCGCAATACATCTCGTTAAAGAAGGAAAAAGTATATCAATAACAGGAAATAAAATAAAGTAAAAGGATATCAATGACAGCAAATAAAAGAAGAAAGAAACAAATTGTCACAATACTAATACAAATTGATACTAATGCTACCGACGTACCCACTCATAACTATAAAATTTAACAAAGTGTCACCTCTAATAAATAATACAAATATGAAATATTGTTTTTTTATGTAGGTGCTAAGACAAGAAAGATTGCAAAATAATCCGATAAAAACTGTAATATGTTATATGAAATTGAAATTTATCGGAAGCGAGGCGTACAGCTGATGAAAAGGTATAAACAAGTTTTTTTTTGGTTTATGTCGTAGAGCCAGTATCATACGACAAGGTGTCAGCAGAGTATAAAAATGTCAATGTGTGGAATAAACTGGCGAGCGGTCTTGAAGGAAAACAGAACTATTTTGTGAGTTTATTGTTAGGTACTCGTAAACTAGACTCTGTAGACATTTTAAGGTAAGATTAACTGGTTTTTTTTTCAGTTATGTGTCTTAATAGAAGCTTTACGATGAAGATGAAGACAATTTGATTTTTTTTTTAATTTAAACGATTTCTAGTAGATATTTTAAACGAAACTTTTAGTCTTATTATGATATCACACTTCGTACTAATATTATAAATGTAACTTTGTTTGTTACGCTTCGAAAACTACTGAACCGATCATCATGAAACTTTGTTGGATTGTACACAATGACTTATTCTTGGAGGTATTAGAAGTAACACAGGATACTTTTTATTAAATGCGGGCGAAGCCGCGGAAAGCTTTTGATAAAGTAATTGTTAGTGCAAAAATGCTATCTTATGTATTTAGTACTATAGAGAGAGCATAAGGATTATTTGTATGACTGAGTAAGTTTTACAATTAAGATTTAATATCCGTCGATTACTGGCTACCCTGTCACTTTTATTTACATAATCATAAATTATAATTTTCTGGGCAATATCATTATGTGCTTAATATACTTAATAAAATGTACTTTTTTAATGCTTACTTTCTTAAAACTGACTTTATGTTATATAATAATTTTGTAGTTTTAATACTGTAAATAACATTGGTTCCCTAAAGACCATGACAAATGACAATGCTAATAAGAAAACAAAATTCTTAGTTATTTTTAAAACTTTACTATACACTTTAATAAATAAATTATAAACTGCTAATTTACATATCTAAATGCAAAAAGAAATATGCAAAGATAGTACAAAAGATCATGCTCATTATACTATTATTTGTCGGGGACGGGAACCGAACCAACAACTTCTGATTTAACAGTTAAGATCAGTGACCACTGCACATACAGGCCATTCATCATCTAACACACAACGTCATCTAGACCCAAGCTAAGCAGAGCTTGTGTTATAGATCTAGGTCTATATTGCAAATATGTATTATCTTGTCATGAGTATCAAATTAACTTCAGCGTCTTCACTGTCGCATAGCTGCAACCATTATATAAATAAAATAAATAAATAAATATTTCAGACATCTATCACACAACGCCATCTAGTCCCAAGCTAAGCAGAGCTTGTGTTATGGGTACTAGATAACTGATACAAATACATTTTTTTTTTCACACAACACCCAAACTCCGAAACAAATATTTGTAGATCATACAAATATTTGTTCCGACCCGGGAATCGAACCCGAGACCTTACGATCAGCAGTCGCACATGCCAACCGCGAGACCAACGAGGCAGTCATTGTAGAATGAATACTTTAAATTCGATTTAAATTGTGTTCAACAATCGGCAAAGTATCCCAATCAAATGATATTGCAAATATGTAATGATTTTGTCATGAGTGTCATAAGGCTTACCTTCAGCGTCTTCACTGTCGCACAGCTGATCCAACTCAAGGTCATCGTAGTTGTGTATCATCGTGCTCAAAATAGTGCGAACCTTTTCCTTTTCAATTTTGCCCTCTTTTTGTGAGTCGAACATGCTGAACGCCTGCCGCAACACTGTTGAAAATAAAATATATGTATTCCCTATTCTAAAGTATGTAAACATAATTTTTTTCCGAAAACACTGAGTAAAACGGATAATTTTATCTACAGAGACTGAAAATTTTACTTTGCAGTCCATGAACATAAATATTATGGAAAATATTGTTTAATACATATATATTTAAATCCACCACGAAACCAAAGGCCTAAGTGGAATGAAATGCTATATCTTAGTACATATTTTTACAACAAGACTCACGACAACACTCTGTGCTGAGAGAAACGGGGCTGATCATGCGCACATGATCTTATACAACAGCCCTATGTTGGCAAATGATCTGCATTTTCAAGTGTTAAACTTCTCTTTTTATCAATTTATTACATACTGGCTTTTGCTCACGGCTCCGCCCACGCGTACATTGGTAATCACGGTTAATATATACATTTCCTCAAGAATCAAATGATCTCCATTGTAAATTTCAGTCAAGTCGTTTCAGGCATAAAGACAGATAAGAGTTACTTTTGTGCTTTTAAAATATATACATATCTATCGTGGGAGAGCCACGCTTCGGCATGAATGGGCCGGCTCGACCGGAGTGATACCACGGCCTCACAGAAAACCGGTGTGAAATAGTGCTTGCACTGTTTTTCACCGAGTGAGTGAGGATACCGGAGGCCCATAACTTAAACCCCCTCCCCCTATCTCCCCTTCCTATCCCCCAAAAGCCGGCAACGCACTTGTGACGCCTCTGGCGTGGCAGGTGTCCATGGGCGGCGGTAATCGCTTACCATCAGGCGATGCGTCTGCTCGTTTGCCCGCCTATTACAAAAAAAAAACACATTTACTTTAACATATATTATGTAATTCTGCAACAAAAAAGGTAGTAGTATTCGAAAGCTATAGGTAATCCTTTAAAATGTTTTAAATTTAACATCTAAAGGCTTTTGTGGCTTTACAATTCCCCGAACACAACTTCCTCTTCGTATAGTATTAAGCCGAAACCATTTCAACTAAATTGTTTTGAGTTTTACACTTGAGGCCGTTAAAATTCTACTAATCGTTTTAGAAAACGTAAAAGTTTTAGGCTGTTTTTAATCTATTATGATTTAAGGTATACAAATTGCAAAAGTTTGGTGGTCTTTTAGAATATATATACATACCTAATAATGTTGAATGTACAGATATAAAAATACCATGCGATGAACTTGCATATTATTATTTTATTTGCATATAATATTTTTATTATTTAAATTGTATTTTTATGGTTATTTATATGGTTTTATTTATTTTCATTTGTGTTCGTAATTAGTTCATTGACTACATATTGTAAATTATATTTCATGATACATATTTCAAGGTAGTAGAGCCACGCTGATTTCAACACGAACGGGCCGGCTCGACTGGGGCGGTACTACCCTCGCACAGAAAATCAACGTAAAATGACAGCGTTCGTGCTGTCGTGTTTCGTTGGTAAGTGCGAGTCCGGAGGCCCAACGATGCGAAGGCATCACAGGGCCGCCATGGTGTGGGTCACTATGCTGCGTTGTTGCATTGTCTGCATTCACAGTGGGTATGGTGGCCACCACTCTTGGATTCTGCTTTTACTTTCCACCAGGCGGAGTAGAGTCATTTTGGCAGGCCCATAAATAAAAAAAAATAAAATAAAAAAATTACATATTTTATCTACAACGACGGACGACGCGTGCTAATTCACATACAAGCCAAATAATTTTAGTGATTAAAGCTGAAATGACATGCTCTTTCTATTGTATATTTTTACATACTTAAGCCTCGTACCCTAATAAGCACCTATAGCATACAGAGAAAGAAAACGATAAAAACATAAATATTGTATTCGGGTTTTATTGCTAAAAAACACTTGACTTATCGCCTTCTTCAAAAATTACATTCACTGCCAACAGTTGATAAAATTCATTATAATAATATTGTGTATTCGGACAAAACATTTTCTTGGATTTAAAATGTGGTTTTATATCATCATACTCTCACATTAACAATCATTTTAATGTGTTATATTTTCAGCGAGAGTACATATTAAAAACAAAAAAGTTCGAAATCAGCAAAAGATATTTATGGGAATCATACATAATTCTGAGTAGACAAATAAAAAGATTATATCATCAAAAGCCGCATTAGACACATTAGCTGCTATAGATTTTATACATATGGACATGTATCATTTTAAAGTTATTGTCGGGACGTGATTAGCATTTTGAGACTTCGAATCTTATTACCTTTAAATAGAGTGTAATTTCCGCTGCAAGTGACATTACTTAGTAAAATTAGATTTGTATTTATGTCATTCTAAAAGCAGTCGTATTCTGGAGAAAATAACGTAATATTTTGAACCATAGGTGTTTGTAATATTTATGACAGATAATGTGTTTTTGTGTCCTTAGGTGTATAGGTTAATTTATAAACAACATCGCTCTCGCCTAATGTGACAGAATGATGAGATTAACGTTAGAGAACAAATTTAATGAGAACATTTAACTTGATATTGAAGATATATTTGATTCAAAGGTTATTAATCAAAAACCGGTTTGATTTAAAAAATATTGCACTGACTAAATAAACGGTGTTCGCGTTTTTTTTTTCATCTCTAACAAAAATACAAATAATAAGTTGTAGATATCTCTCACCGATTTGACTAAGCAATACTTATGTGTAACAGAAAATCAGCGCAGTTATTCAATTTTTTATGTTTTTTGGGGTTTAAAATGATATTATGTAATTATTTTATATCATTGAAAAAAAAAACGTTTCAGAGTTTTTCATCAACAACTCATAGCGTCCACTGCTGGGCTCGGGTGTCCTCTCAGAAGAGGGTTAAGACCATAAGTCCCCACGCTGGCCGAGAGCGGGTTGGAGACGAGCAAGCCAACTTCGCGGTTACGTACTCTTAATTTTCAATGTTTTTAAGCCGCCCAAAGGCCTCGAACTAAGCTTCACGACTGTTATCCTATAATAACAACCGGGACCGATTACTTAACGTGACCTCCGAATCACGGAAACGCTCATGGTAACATGCCACTATTAGCGGTCACCCATCCAGGTACTGACCACGTCGTCGTTGCTTACCCTCGCTGATTGTTTCTAATCACCGAGTGTAACTAGGCTATGAGCGCCTTCAGAGTTTTTAGCTTTTGTTAAGTTTTTAGCTGAACATTATTCATAGTTCGTCTGTAAGAAATCGCTTGTACCAAGTGTATACAAAATGAATAATAAATTATCCATCCATAATATCATATTATCCATCCATAATGAAATAATAAATTCGAAAGTTCTGTCTGTCTGGTACGCTTTCACGGCTACATCGCTGGATCAATTTTAATGAAATTTGGCATAGAGATACTTAGAGTCTTTGTAATACTAGTAGTAACTATATATACAATCAACATAGTCTATACAAATAAATAAAATTGGAGTGTCTGTTTTTAATATTAAAATTAACAGCTTTTTAATCAACGCGTATGTATGTATACACGATACATACACCAAAAATGTGGATTTTTTTTTTTATCTGTCTGTTTTTTTGTCTGTCTGTTCGTTCCGGGTAATCTCTGGAACGGCTGGACCGATTTGACGGGACTTTCACTGGCAGGTGGCTGATGATCCAGGGAGTAGCTTAGGCTACTATTTTTAGACTAACTTTGTCCTGCGGCGTTACTCGCGGTACAACAATAACCGCGGGTAACACCGCGGGGTTCAGCTAGTTGCATATAAAATCAATAAAAAACGATAAAATTAAACATAAGTACTAAAACCTTTATCAAGTAAATTTAAGTTACAAATTTTATTAGTACTATACGATTTTACGGCCTCAAGTGTACAGGGACTGTGAAGAGGGAGTTTAAAATCGATCGCGGAACTCAGCAGAACATTACATTTGCAATCTAACAGCATTCGTTGAACGTTTCCAATACTTTGCATGTATATTTTTTCCTTTTCACTAGTTCGTTTAAAGAGTTTACTGTCAGGGATCCTATAGTTGCATTATTAACGGATTTATTTTATTTTCTCCTATGTATACATGCGTATTCAGTTACACTCTTTCAATTTTGTTCGTGATTTATTGTTCATTGGTCAGATTTGGGTATTGTATTTGATGATGATATTTTCAAAATTCAATTATTGTTGTCATAACTGTTTCATTAACTCTCTTTCCCTAATTTTGATTTGACATTGGTTTTAGCCGGGTTCTTTTAAATGTGATCACTTACCTAATCTGTAATGTTTCTTCTCCTAACTTACGAATTAACTAACCTCCCTGTAGAATGTAAGAGTTTTGAAGCGGTTCAAAGTAAATACTTTAATTGAGATGAGGAGTATTGAGATAGGGCGGGAAAATCAGTGTAAGATGCCTTATAAGTATGGTAGCAATAAGTAGTTGAACCACGCTGATTTCAGCACGAACGAACCGGCTCGTTCGCACTCGTGCTGTCGTGTTTCGTTAGTATGCGAGAACAGAGACCCAATGATGCAGAAGCATTACTAGGCCGTAATAGTGTGGGTTACCATGCTGAATTATTGCTTTGTCTGCATTCGCAATGAGTGTGGTGACCACCACTTTTGGATCCGGAACATCATCATTACCTCAACCGAAAGACGTACATAGCTGTACATACATAATATTAGCTGTATTTTACAATTTATTGCCCAAACTTGCCTTCACTATACCTCAACAAGGGTATTCTGTTTACAACCAAACCAAAAAACAGTCGGTGTCCCCTATTTATGTTGAAAAGCTGATTTAGGTCTGGTACTTCATTACGTACTTAAATGTCTCTACTTAATCACCCAATGTTCTTACTTACAGCCTGTGTACATGGTTACTTAAATTTTAGATATATCAGTAGGAATTAATGTTTGATATTAATATGTTTAATGGAATTTATTGGAATAAATTTATGTTTTAATACTTAGAAATAAAATTTATTGGCAAACATGAACACATTTTTTTTATCTCTAACTAGCTGACCCGCCGAACTTCGTACCGCCATATTTACATTATCAGCTTCCCACAAGCAGTGTTCAGGCGCGGACAAAAAATAACTTTTCCCGTTATCTTTTAATTTTTCTTGTACACAAACCTTGTCCTAACAATAACGAATATTTAAAAATATATATTTAATTTGGATCAGCCGATCGGAAGTTATGCGCGTACATACAGTTCGGCGATTCATTTATATATATATAGAGTACTAGCTGACCCACGCAACTTCGTTTGCGCCTTATATTGCCCGTAGCGTGAAAATTTCCCCCGTTTTTTAAACATTCTTCATTGTTGCTCCGCTCCTATTAGTAGTAGCGTGATGATATATACCCTATAGCCTTCCTCGATAAATGGACTATCCAAGACCGAAAGAATTTTTCAAATCGGACCAGTGGTTCCTGAGATTAGCGTGTTCAAACAAACAAACAAACAAACAATTAATCAAACAAACTCTTCAGCTTTAAATATTAGTATAGATTATTAATTACTATCCCCCAGCTCCGTCCACGTATATGTCGGTTATTGCGATAAAACGTAGCTTATATTATTTTCAAAGGTTCAATTTATCTCTATACTGAAATTTATCCAAATCGTTTCAGTGGCTTAGCTGTGAAAGTAATAGGGGCATAGTAACTTTTGAATTTATAATATTAGTATGAACTAGTAAGGATTGAAAGAATATATAATTATGTATCAAAAATTATTCGTTTATAATATACTTTTATAATTATTAAACATTTAATTTTGTAAATATATTATTTAAATATATCATAAAATTCAAATCAAATAGTAAGCCGATCTTAAAACCAAAGTTTTCAACCCACTCCATTCAGTATACGAAGTTAAATTGCTAATATCAGTGCCATCGACTTACCATTAACGAGCTCACAGCCCCTAATGTGTACAGTCCTTATCAGGCGCCGGTAATCAAGCTTACATCAGAAATCATAAACTGAGCTTGACTTCCAAACTTTGTTCATTAAACGTCTTGTATATTAGGAACAAATTACCCATACGGTAGGGAGCCCAAGTTCATTAATACGAAATAAATGCTGCTATTACCGTTAGGTTATAGAGATGTTATATCATTTAAATTAAAAATAAATATATGGCTTATGAACTTAAGAGTATTCTTTGTTTGTTTTTATAAAATAACTCCCGCATTAGGAATATACATCCTGTATCGCGGGGAACTTTACAACGGACACAAATATAGACTCAGAATAACAATTTGTGGATCACACAGTGTTGTGCTATGTAGGATTTGAACCCGAGACACTTGACGCAGTAGAAAGCGCCGTGGCGACCGCTTAAATCCCTTTTGTTTTTTTTTTTCTCGGGCCCTCACCCCGCTGGTGTTTGCGGCGGGGCGGTGTGTCGGAATCGAACCGACTAAAACCACACGGTGTTCCACTCTGCGCCTGAGACGGGAGGGATCCGGGAACTGCTGCTATTACCACATCCGGAAACCGCTTAAACCACTAGCGGTACTGTATCTAGGGATTCAGTTTTATTAAGGTTCCCGATACACTGGATACCTAGATCTAGATCGGTTTCAGTATTTAGGTCTCAATTATTAGAAAAAAAACACTATATAACTCGATATTCAAGACTGTCTACGCGGTCACTAGTATAGGTTAATTCTGTAGGTATTTTTAAAAACTTTATCTATTTTAAATACGACTATATCTTCTTTTAAGCTATAGTCAAGGATAAGCATCTCGTTTTGTCCTTTTAATAAACAAACACACCTTGACATTAATAATAATAATAAATATTTCGGACATCTGACACACAACGCCATCTAGCCCGAAGCTAAGCAGAGCTTGTGTTATGGGTACTAGGCAACTGATAAAAATACTTATATACTTTTTTTTATAAATACATACATATTATACATAGGAAACACCCAAACTTCGAAACAAATACTTGTAGATTATACAAACATTTGGTACTACCCAGGAATCGAACCCGAGGCCTCAAGCACAGCAGTGACATACACTACCACTGCGCTACGGAGGAGCACATTGAATAGAATACAACTCATCCATACTAATAATATAAATTAGAAAGTAATTATGTCTGTCTGTTACTCTTTTACGGCTAAACCGCTGCACTGATTTCTATAAAATGTATCATGGAGATACTTTGATTCTTGAAGAAGGACACAAGGTACTCTTTATTGCGATAATCGAAATCTATACTAATATATAAAGCTGAAGAGTTTGTTTGTTTGTTTGTTTGTTTGAACACGCTAATCTCAGGAACCACTGGTCCGATTTAAAAAATTCTTTCGGTGTTGGATAGTCCATTTATCGAGGAAGGCTACAGGGTATATATCATCACGCTGCTACTAATAGGAGCGGAGCAACAATGAAGAATGTTTAAAAAACGGGGGAAATTTTCACGCTACGGGCAATATAAGGCGCAAACGACGTTGCGTGGGTCAGCTAGTAATATATTTTATACTTCTTAGATTTTACTACTATTTTACAGTTCAACATTCCCTAGAAATTCGTATATTTGCTGTCGATATAACAATCCACAAGTTTTGTATTATGTATGAGAGATTGATCTGTAGGAATTAAACCACCATTTGTTCCAATCATATATCGAAATCTTGTAAATAGATAAGGTGTTCTATAAGATTTATTGTATTCTATCAATTTCCATCAAGTCCATAGACACTGTATACACATCCAAGTGACAAATAAATGTAAAAATAATCTTTCTCTACCACAAAATGACATAAGCAAGACTATAAAAACTTTTAAACAAAAAACTGCATATAATCCGGGATCCCGGAACCAATTTTACAAGTTACTCACAAAAGTGATTGTGGTAGCCAACAGGGGTAGCAGGGACCAAAAACTTTTGAGCGTAGAACCGGGATAATGTACCACGCAATATATAGGACAATGTGGATGTTACATTATATAAATAGTACATACCCCTGTTAGTTAACACAATTGAAATGTTTGTAAGAGGCAAAGTTGAGCGTCTCATCAAAATGAAGCCACTCACGAAAAATTAGCTTGATAGTAATAACTTGTGAAATTGTTTCCGGGGATCCCAGACTAATATGTTTCATTATTAGGAACTTTTTACGACCGAGAAATTGTACAAGGGTAATTGAGTCCAACAGTACCGTGAATAAAAGCTACATTATACTGAAGTTATGAGCTAAATTCGAATACAATTAATTTACATTGTCTAGAAACGGTACGGGACGAAATCATGTTTTGTTCACAGCTTTTCGCTTAAATCTCATGAATGGATTTTAATAATGGGATATTTGTTCTAAGTTGTAAGTTCCATTTATATCGCAAAATATACTATTGGAAATTAGGTTGCGGAAAGCAGCGCTAATCCTAATTATGTTTGGTAGTGTAAAGTCGATTTACAGACGATAGTTTAACGTGATAACGTCATAATAAACAATGTATGATACATGACGTACAACGTGAGCGTAACGGGTCAATAAACGTTACGGGACAGTAAACGTAACAGGACAATGAGTCATCAATTTATTAATGTCAGTCACGTCAAAATTACCACAAGCTACAAAAATCGATTTCCAAAGTGCAAATAAATCATAAATATTAGGTAATTACTCTTTGGTCTGGGAATGAGACTCGCACTTGACTGTTCTGATAATAAAACAAGAAATTGGCAGTCATAAGGACTGCCATTAGAAGTGAAAACTTACAACGTAGAATGTTATTTGTAAAATAATATATATTTCATAATGTTTAAATTAAAATTATCAACATAAAACATTAGCATGTAGGTGACGCGAACCCATAAGATTTTCCGCTACCAAAAAGTACTCAACGCGGTTAAGAAAACTTTCACTTCAATAGTAAAAAGCCATATCAAAAATAAAGCCAATTTGAAGAAAATCTATCCAAAACGTTAAAACTTACAATGGACAAACATATGAAGAGAAATGGATTTCTCTGATATTAAAATATTTGTTTGAGTATAAAAGCATTACAGCAAAAAGTAAAATGCGATATTGCATAAATAATATTAATAATAATTAATAAAATTGTTATGGTTTAATCTTACTCTATATAAATTCGAGTACAATTTTAACAAAAATAAAACCGACTTCAAGGTTCGACTCGATTTCTCTTGGATGCCATCATTAGATATTAATGTCCTTATCATGGTACCACCGTTGGGACATCTCCTTTCCATTAAAAAAAGAATCATAAAAATCGGTTCATAAACGACGAAGTTATTCGCGAACACATATAATATATATATATTTATATATATTGTTTTTAACCGACTTCAAAAGAAGGAGGAGGTTACTCAATTCGACCGTTTTTTTTTTATATTATATATATATACGGTCGAATTGAGAAACCTCCTCCTTTTCTTGAAGTCGGTTAAAACGAATCGCCAAATATTTTGCTAAGCGCAAAACTCGACCGACTCGATCACTCGACCAATTCGATTTTTTCTTTTTTAATATTTTCGTTTAGTGAGGCATAAGAAACGTTTCAATGGTAAGGACAGAAAGAAGTCTCTCGAGGCAACTAGTAAGTAATACATGAATATTTAAATGTTTAATCTGTATCATTAAAATAAACACTAACATGCGAAAATTATTTTATCTATACAAATAAATAAAATTGGAGTGTCTGTTTGTAATATTAAAATAACCACTTTTTACTAAGTGCATATGTATGTATACACGGTGCATATACCAAAAATGTAGCTAAAAAAATTTTTGTCTGTCTGTCTGTCGGTCTGTCTGTCTGTCTGTCTGTCTGTTTGTTCCGGGTAATCTCTGGAACGGCTGGACGAATTTTGACGGGACTTTCACTGGCACGTAGCTGATGATCCGGGGAGTAACTTAGGCTACTTTTTTTAACTAACTTTTTCCCGCGGCGTTACTCGCGGTACAACAATAACCGCGGGTAACACCGCGGGGTTCAGCTAGTTGTTTAATATGATTTTACATCAAATAAAGTCGGAATTTTTATTTTACAATGTCACATTACCCACATATTTTAGGGCAAATTTATGACCTAGATAAGCTTTGTAAAAGCCCGTAGTTTTTGCGATTTCATTCTTTTACAGCAAAAAGACGTAAGAACCATCGGTGATTTAATACAGACATTAGTTTACATAGAAATAAGTAAATTAGGTCATTATTAAAGCCCGCCCGTAAGACAGTTTCGATAAATTACCTATTACAGCAATATTGTACGTTATTTATAGCGCGGTAAACTGTATTCTAAAATAATGAATTATCCTACTAATATTATAAGCTCGAAATTTTGTAAGTATGGATGGATGGACGGATGGATGTTTGTTACTCTTTCACTCAAAAACCACTGAATGCATTTCGATGAAACTTCACAGTAATATAGCTTATACATCAGAATAACACACAGACTACTATTTGCCGCGATAATCAACATACACGCGGGCGGAGCCGCGGGCAACAACTAGTATTGTATAAAGCCGAAACTGGCAGTTAATAGTTTTGAATGTAGACGTGCATTAAGAAGTATTTTTTTTCTTATTGAAAAGACAACGCATTAGGAATATACATCCTGTGTCGCGGGGGACTTCACAAACATACATGAAAAGGACACAAAGAACACTCAGACTAAGAACAACAATTTGTGGATCACACAAAGTGCTGTCCCATGTGGGATTTGAACCCATAACACGTGGCACAATAGAAAATGGCGTGGCGACCACTTAACTGGGACAACCGTGCAATTTTTACTGACACTAGCTTTTGCCCCGCAACCCCCTGTATGTTGGTTCTCATCACAAAGAGTAACATTCATCCTTCTCTAAGGTCCAATCTATCACTACCAAAATTAATCCAAATCGATTTAGCGGTTTATCCTGAAAAGCGTTACAGATTAACAAACAGAGTTGGGTTTTTTTGTATTTATAATATTACTACTCTGGTGTTGCAGCTGTTCATGGGCGGCGGTAATCACTTACCATCACTTAATACGTCTGCTCGTTTGCCCCCTATTCCATAAATAAAAAAAGGCCTACCTATATCCTACTAATATTATAAATGTGAAAGTTTGTAAGGATGGATGGATGTTTTGATGGATGTTTGTTACTCTTTCACGCAAAAACTACTGAACGGATTTGGATGAAACTTTACAGTAATATAGCTTATACATCAGAATAACGCATAGGCTACTATTTGCCGCGATAACCGTCATATACGCGGGCGGAGCCGCGGGCAACAACTAGTATGTCATAATGTTTATCGCCGTTAATCAACGTAATCGTTTGAGTGAAATCAAAGTATTTTACCTTTTAAATGGTAACAGTAGTTATAATACCCTTTACCTACGATTTATGTAAAATGTTCAAAAAGTAACGCAGTGTAAAAGTATCTATTTAATTCCGTATACCATTATTTGTTGCAACTCCCGTTTTATTTAATAAATGGAGCAGCCAATAAATTAAGCGGTATAGGAGTTTTACTTGAATTTCTAAACTTTTATAACTAGGCTATGTATCTGTGCACTTTGTATCTGTGCCTTATGAATAAAATATTTTAATGCCTTACCCTGTGTGTCGCTTGGCAATTTGGACGAAATTTTATTTTCAATTTTATGCGCTTTTAGCTATGAAGTTTAAATTTCTATGAATTATATTTACACAAAAACTAGCTGACTTGACAAACGTTGGTTTGCCATAAAAATATTTAGGGGTTGGTCATACTTATCATATTTAGGTATGAAAAATAGAAGCCTATTCTCACACCTACCCGATATGCACACAAAACTTCATAAAAATCGATCCAGCCGTTTCGGAGAAGTTTGGTAATAAACAACGCGACACTAGAATTTTATTTTTATATAAAAAATTAAGTCATAAATGTTGCAACTATCATATTTTCATCTTGATTTTATATATATAACAAAAATTGATTATTAAAAAATATAAAATACTTACTAATAATCTGAGCATCGTCAGTCATGCTCTTCCGGCTACTTAATCGTAAACACGACTGCAATCATGAATAAAAAATACAATTTAATAAAATTTGAAACTTATTTAAAATATTTTTTTAATTATTTTAATGTTTTATTTTAATCTAATTGAATAAAAAATATTCGACGCACCATTGTAGAATTGTTTTTGAATTTAAAAAATGAAAATAAATTGAATAATCCGGAATTGGCGGGCTCTGGCAGAGATGCGCGCGGCGTGTAACAAACTAAACTGGCCGTTTAGAAACACGTTCGAAATTTAAACGATGTATTACGGACACAATGCTTGGTCGAAATTTGTTTTGCATGACGTAGGCTTGTAGCGGCGGCAACTATTATTTTTTTTTTACTTTTTTAAACCTGGATTTTTCTTTCATCACTCATTTTACCGTTTAAAATATCAGATATATAAAATATTCTTGCTAAATAGATAGAATAATAAAAAATCCGATTTACAATACTAAGACGCTTATTTAAATCGATAGCGTCTATTTTAAAACTTTATGAGAAAGAAAACGTTTCTGTGCGTCTCGGGAGGTAAGAGTAAAATGACAAAACGAAAGAAATACTTAGAATTTTGGTTTAGATGTAAGAATACTGATGGTTTTAACCTTGATACTGAATATTACGTCATGTATATCGAATTGAAAATAAGTATTCTAGCGTAAAGTATTATAATGTATGTATTTGTTTGTGTAATCGTATTACATGTCGCCTACCTCACACGGTAACATGTTATAAATTGAAATGGATTTATTCAAACAGAATTTCCCTTGATATTTTGTTGTTCGTATATTCATACGCTTTCAGGCGAAGTCGTACATATAATATATCAGTATCAGCCTTCGAGGATATTGTTATTTACTATATAACTGATACCGTATTTAGATTTTACTTTTACGAAAAAATAAAAATATTATAACTAACTAAAACAAAACTAATACTACTATTTATAATTATAATTAACTTAAATCGTGGTCTCTGCGACATAAAACCTATTTGAACGAAGACACTTTACGAATTAATTATTCATTCATACAGTCCATTTTTTGAAGTGAATTGTCTGCGGGAATTATCACCTTCACACATTAAAAAATACATTTGATTTTGAAAAGCTTTCTTTTTAAAGGTCTAAAATGTCATTTCGTGGATTGGTTGATGATCAAGATTACGGATTTTAAGCTGTAAGGTGTATACAAGCATGATGTATCTACAGACCCACCTTATTAAAAACCACTTTTGGCTGTGTCGTTATCATCAGATATCATCAGTCTGTCAAGACTTATCCAAAACAATATATGTTATATTTAATTTGTTCCTTTAAAATGTAATTCAAAGGTTGAATGTTTAAATAGATGTTCCTTTAAAATTTAATTCAAAGGTTGATAGTTTCTTAGTTAATTGCAGTTAAATCATGTCCATAAAACTATTGTACGGCAGAATATCGGTGATTTCTCAATAACAGGTTCGTGGGAAGAGCAAGTTAACACTTATATTTCTAGTAAAAAAAATGTAGTAAAAAAAAAAAAAAAAAATCTGCATTCGCAATGAGTGTGGTGACCACCAATTTTGGATCCGGAACATCATAATTACCTCAACCGAAAGACGTTACATGGCTGTACATACATAATATTAGCAGTATTTTACAATTTATTGCCTAAACTTGCCTTCACTATACCTCAACAAGAGTATTCTGTTTACAACCAAACCAAAAAACAGTCGGTGTCCCGTATTTATGTTGAAAAGCTGATTTAGGTCTGGTACTTCACTACGTACTTAAATGTCCCTACTTAATCACCCAATGTTCTTACTTACAGCCTGTGTACATAGTTACTTAAATTTTAGATGTATCAGTAGGAATTAATGTTTGATATTAATATGTTTAATGGAATTTATTGGAATAAATTTATGTTTTAATACTTAGAAATAAAATTTATTGGCAAACATGAACACATTATTTTTATCTCTAACTAGCTGACCCGCCGAACTTCGTACCGCCATATTTACATTATCTGTCTCAGCTTCCCACAAGCAGTGTTCAGGCGCGGACAAAAAAAGACTTTTCCCGTTATCTTTTAATTTTTCTTGTACACAAACCTTGTCCTAACAACAACGAATATATAAAAATATATATTTAATTTGGATCAGCCGATCGGAAGTTATGCGCGTACATACAGTTCGGCGATTCATTTATATATATATATAGAGAGTATTATTAATTACTATCCCCCAGCTCCGTCCACGTATATGTCGGTTATTGCGATAAAACGTAGCTTATATTATTTTCAAAGGTTCAATTTATCTCTATACTGAAATTTATCTAAATCGTTTCAGTGGCTTAGCTGTGAAAGTAATAGGGGCATAGTAACTTTTGAATTTATAATATTAGTATGATGAATACTAATAAGACTTGAAAGAATACATAATTATGTATCAAAAATTAATCTTCTATAAGATACTTTTATAATTGTTTAACATTTAATTTTGTAAATATATTATTTAAATATTTCATAAAATTCAAATCAAATACTAAGCCGATCTTAAAACCAAAGTTTTCAACCCACTCCGTTCAGTATACGAAGTTAAATTGCTAATATCAGTGCCATCGACTTACCATTAATGAGCTCACAGCCCCTAATGTGTACAGTCCTTATCAGACGCCGGTAATCAAGCTCACATCAGAAATCATAAAGTGAGCTTGACTTCCAAACTTTGTTCATTAAACGTCTTGTATATTAGGAACAAATTACCCATACGGTAGGGGGCCCAAGTTCATTAATACGAAATAAATGCTGCTATTACCGTTAGGTTATAGGGATGTTATATCATTTTAATTATAAAAAATATATGGCTTATGAACTTAAGAGTATTCTTTGTTTGTTTTTATAAAATAACTCCCGCATTAGGAATATACATCCTGTATCGCGGGGAACTTTACAACGGACACAAATATAGACTCAGAATAACAATTTGTGGATCACACAGTGTTGTGCTATGTAGGATTTGAACCCAAGACACTTGACGCAGTAGAAAGCGCCGTGGCGACCGCTTAAATCCCTTTTGTTTTTTTTTTTACTCGGGCCGTCACTCCGCCGGGGTTTGCGGCAGGGCGGTGTGTCGGAATCGAACCGACTAAAACCACACGGTGTGCCACTCTGCGCCTGAGACGGGAGGGATCCGGAAACCGCTTAAATCACTAGCGGTACTGTATCTAGGGATTCAGTTTTATTAAGGTTTCCATCAAGTCCATAGACACTGTATACACATCCAAGTGACAAATAAATGTAAAAATAATCTTTCTCTGCCACAAAATGACATAAGCAAGACTATAAAAACTTTGAAACAAAAAACTGCATATAATCTGGGATCTCGGAACCAATTTTACAAGTTACTCACAAAAGTGATTGTGGTAACTAACAGGGGTAGCAGGGACCAAAAACTTTTGAGCGTAGAACCGGGATAATGTACCACGCAATTTATAGGACAATGTGGATGTTACATTATATAAATAGTACACACCCCTGTTAGTTAACACAATTGAAATGTTTGTAAGAGGCAAAGTTGAGCGTCTCATCAAAATGAAGCCACTCACGAAAAATTAGCTTGATAGTAATAACTTGTGAAATTGTTTCCGGGGATCCCAGACTAATATGTTTCATTATTAGGAACTTTTTACGACCGAGAAATTGTACAAGGGTAATTGAGTCCAGCAATACCGTGAATAAAAGCTACATTATACTGAAGTTATGAGCTAAATTCGAATACAATTAATTTACATTGTCTAGAAACGGTACGGGACGAAACCATGTTTTTTTTCACAGCTTTTCGCTTAAATCTCATGAATGGATTTTAATAATGAGATCTTTGTTCTAAGTTATAAGTTCCATTTATATCGCAAAATATACGATTGGAAAATAGTTTACGGAAAGCAGCGCTAACCCTAATTATGTATGGTAGTGTAAAGTCGATTTACAGACGATAGTTTAACGTGATAACGTCATAATAAACAATGTATGATACATGACGTACAACGTGAGCGTAACGGGTCAATAAACGTTACGGGACAGTAAACGTAACAGGACAATGAGTCATCAATTTATTAATGTCAGTCACGTCAAAATTACCACAAGCTACAAAAATCGATTTCCAAAGTGCAAATAAATCATAAATATTAGGTAATTACTCTTTGGTCTGGGAATGAGACTCGCACTTGACTGTTCTGATAATAAAACAAGAAATTGGCAGTCATAAGGACTGCCATTAGAAGTGAAAACTTACAACGTAGAATGTTATTTGTAAAATTATATATTTCATAATGTTTAAATTAAAATTATCAACATAAAACATTAGCATGTTGGTGACGCGAACCCATAAGATTTTCCGCTACCAAAAGTACTCAACGCGGTTAAGAAAATTTTCACTTCAATAATAAAAAGCCATATCAAAAATAAAGCCAATTTGAAGAAAATCTATCCAAAACGTTAAAACTTACAATGGACAAACACACAATTGTATGTGTATCTATATGAAGAGAAATGGATTTCTCTGATATTAAAATATTTTCTTTCACCAGCTATGAAACAAAGGTTGAATATAAAAGCATTACAGCAAAAAGTAAAATGCGATATTGCAAAAGTTTGCTCTATGTTAGAACTTCAAAATGTGTACTGAAGTTATATCGAGTTAGGTCAAAGTTCCGGCTTACATTATATTGTATTAGGTACATATGGTAAATATACAAATACTTCCCAAATTGAGAACCACAATAAAATTGTTATGGTTCAATCTTCCTACTAATATTATAAATGCGAAAGTTTGTAAGGATGGATGGATGGATGGATGTTTGGATGTTTGTTACTCTTTCACGCATAAACTACTTAACGGATTTGGATGAAACTTTACAGTAATATAGCTTATACATCAGAATAACACATAGGCTACTACTTGCCGCGATAACCGACATATACGCGGGCGGAGCCGCGGGCAGCAACTAGTACTCTATATAAATAAAAGAATCGCCAAATATGTTGCTAAGCGCAAAACTTGAGAACCGGTCGACTAATTAGATTTTTTCTTTTTTAATATTTTCGTTGAGTGAGGCACAAGAAACGTTTAAGTAAGGACAGAAAGAAGTCTCTCGAGGCAACTAGTAAGTAATACGTGAATATTAAATCTTTAATCTGTATCATTAAAATAAACACTTAACATGCGAAAATTCTTTTATTGTTTAATATGATTTTACATCAAATAAAGTCGGAATTTTTATATTACAATGTCACATTACCCACATATTTTAGGGCAAATTTATGACCTAGATAAGCTTTGTGAAAGCCCGAAGTTTTTGCGATTTCATTCTTTTACAGCAAAAAGACGTAAGAACCATCGGTGATTTAATACAGACATTAGTTTACATAGAAATAAGTAAATTAGGTCATTATTAAAGCCCGCCCGTAAGACAGTTTCGATAAATTACCTATTACAGCAATATTGTAGGTTATTTATAGCGCGGTAAACTGTATTCTAAAATAATGAATTATCCTACTAATATTATAAGCTCGAAATTTTGTAAGTATGGATGGATGGACGGATGGATGTTTGTTACTCTTTCACGCAAAAACCACTGAATGCATTTCGATGAAACTTCACAGTAATATACCTTATACATCAGAATAACACACAGACTACTATTTGCCGCGATAACCAACACACAC
The DNA here is from genome assembly GCA_905220595.1 of Spilosoma lubricipeda. Taxonomy (NCBI): domain Eukaryota; kingdom Metazoa; phylum Arthropoda; class Insecta; order Lepidoptera; family Erebidae; genus Spilosoma; species Spilosoma lubricipeda. Next base: position 4,199,116 of record HG992286.1, on the reverse strand, counting down.
GGGCGGAGTCGCGGGCAACAACTAGTATTGTATAAAGCCGAAACTGACAGTTAATAGTTTTGAATGTCATGTGTTATTGCATGAAGAAGTTTTTTTTTTCTTATTGCAAAGACAACGCATTAGGAATATACATCCTGTGTCACGGGGGACTTTACAAACATACATGAAAGGGACACAAAGAACACTCAGACTAAGAACAACAATTTGTGGATCACACAAAGTGCTGTCTCATGTGGGATTTGAACCCATAACACGTGGCGCAATAGAAAATGCCGAGACGACAACTTAAACCGCTAAGACGAACGTGCAATTTTTACTGACACTAGCTTTTGCCCCGCAGCCCCCTGTATGTCGGTTCTCATCACAAAGAGTAACATCACAAGGTCCAATCTATCTCTTCCAAACTTAATCCAAATCGATTTAGCGGTTTATCCTGAAAAGCGTTACAGATTAACAAACAGTGTTAGGATTTTTTGTATTTATAATATTACTACTCTGGTGTTGCAGCTGTTCATGGGCGGCGGTAATCACTTACCATCACTTAATACGTCTGCTCGTTTGCCCCCTATTCCATAAATAAAAAAAAGGCCTACCTATGTATGTCATAATGTTTATCGCCGTTAATCAACGTAATTGCTTGAGTGAAATCAAAGTATTTTACCTTTTAAAGCGTAACAGTAGTTATAATACCCTTTACCTACGATTTATGTAAAATAGTCAAAAAGTTAATTCCGTATACCATTATTTGTTGCAATTCCCGTTTTATTTAATAAATGGAGCGGCAAATAAATTAAGCTGTATAGGAGTCTTACTTGGAGTCCTAAACTTTAAAACTAGGCTATGTATCTGCACTTTGTATCTGTGCCTTATGAATAAAATATTTTAATGCCTTACCCTGTGTGTCGCTTGGCAATTTGGACGAAATTTTATTTTCAATTTTATGCGCTTTTAGCTATGAAGTTTAAATTTCTATGAATTATATTTACACAAAAACTAGCTGACTTGACAAACGTTGGTTTGCCATAAAAATATTTAGGGGTGGGTCATACTTATCATATTTGGGTATGAAAAATAGAAGCCTATTCTCACACCTACCCGATATGCACACAAAACTTCATAAAAACCGATCCAGCGGTTTCGGAGAAGTTTGGTAATAAACACCGCGACACTAGAATTTTATTTTTATATAAAAAATTAAGTCATAAATGTTGCAACTATCATATTTTCATCATTGATTTTAAATATATAACAAAAATAGATTATAAAAAAATTTAAAATACTTACTAATAATCTGAGCATCGTCAGTCATGCTCTTCCGGCTACTTAATCGTAAACACGACTGCAATAATAAATAAAAAATATAATTTTATAAAATCTAAAACTCATTACAAATATTTTTTAATTATTTTAATGTTTTATTTTAATCTAATTGAATAAAAAATATTCGACGCACCATTGTAGAATTGTTTTTGAATTTAAAAAATGAAAATAAATTGAATAATCCGGAATTGGCGGGCTCTGGCAGAGATGCGCGCGGCGTGTAACAAACTAAACTGGCCGTTTAGAAACACGTTCGAAATTTAAACGATGTATTACGGACACAATGCTTGGTCGAAATTTGTTTTGCATGACGTAGGCTTGTAGCGGCGGCAACTATTATTTTTTTTTTACTTTTTTAAACCTGGATTTTTCTTTCATCACTCATTTTACCGTTTAAAATATCAGATATATAAAATATTCTTGCTAAATAGATAGAATAATAAAAAATCCGATTTACAATACTAAGACGCTTATTTAAATCGATAGCGTCTATTTTAAAACTTTATGAGAAAGAAAACGTTTCTGTGCGTCTCGGGAGGTAAGAGTAAAATGACAAAACGAAAGAAATACTTAGAATTTTGGTTTAGATGTAAGAATACTGATGGTTTTAACCTTGATACTGAATATTACGTCATGTATATCGAATTGAAAATAAGTATTCTAGCGTAAAGTATTATAATGTATGTATTTGTTTGTGTAATCGTATTACATGTCGCCTACCTCACACGGTAACATGTTATAAATTGAAATGGATTTATTCAAACAGAATTTCCCTTGATATTTTGTTGTTCGTATATTCATACGCTTTCAGGCGAAGTCGTACATATAATATATCAGTATCAGCCTTCGAGGATATTGTTATTTACTATATAACTGATACCGTATTTAGATTTTACTTTTACGAAAAAATAAAAATATTATAACTAACTAAAACAAAACTAATACTACTATTTATAATTATAATTAACTTAAATCGTGGTCTCTGCGACATAAAACCTATTTGAACGAAGACACTTTACGAATTAATTATTCATTCATACAGTCCATTTTTTGAAGTGAATTGTCTGCGGGAATTATCACCTTCACACATTAAAAAATACATTTGATTTTGAAAAGCTTTCTTTTTAAAGGTCTAAAATGTCATTTCGTGGATTGGTTGATGATCAAGATTACGGATTTTAAGCTGTAAGGTGTATACAAGCATGATGTATCTACAGACCCACCTTATTAAAAACCACTTTTGGCTGTGTCGTTATCATCAGATATCATCAGTCTGTCAAGACTTATCCAAAACAATATATGTTATATTTAATTTGTTCCTTTAAAATGTAATTCAAAGGTTGAATGTTTAAATAGATGTTCCTTTAAAATTTAATTCAAAGGTTGATAGTTTCTTAGTTAATTGCAGTTAAATCATGTCCATAAAACTATTGTACGGCAGAATATCGGTGATTTCTCAATAACAGGTTCGTGGGAAGAGCAAGTTAACACTTATATTTCTAGTAAAAAAATTGTAAGTATTGCATTAGCAATGCAGTTTTGTCCTGGTTTTCATTTCTGTAATAAAAGAAGAAATACGTAAAATTGTGCCCATAATTTGTAAAGCACGTAACCCAATTCCCACTTCACGTGTACAGGATATTTAGTTCAATAGCACAGATACGCATGTGCTAATATTACACGTGTTCATAAAATTATAAAAAAGTAAGTTTAAAACTATATTCAAGTCACTCAGACAAACAGCACGAAAACTTTTTATAAGTCTTTGATTTTGTCGAGAGTAATTTATTACGTTTTCTTACGCCAATGTTTTTATGTTCATTATTATTTATCAACCTCGTTGAATTTGAAAATAACAATATTCGAATTATGTCAAGGCGTTATTTATGGTCAAGTTACGCATTTTATTAATACAACTAAACGCGACAAACTTATGACATTGCTTCCTCATACATATTATTTTAATACGCTTCTGTTAGCTTCATGTGTGTGTTTGTAAGCATGTTTTTTTGTTTTTTCTTAACTCACAAATTTTATTTTTTTAAATTAAGTTTGTGTGTTTATTTCTAAGACACGTGTAAATTATTTTCCTTTTTATTTCTGGTCTACGCACACAACAGCAACCTAAAAAGTTGCACATGTTCGGAAGATACTGTATTTCAAATGGACACTCTTTGTCAATTACAAAAAAGTATGACCATGAATCATACGAACGCGTCCCAACCCACATTAAATATGAGCGTGCCTTAATTCAGACTGACTGCATATTAATCAATCAAGCTACATCTGTGCATCAACATTCACATGTATTATTAGGAATTAAGTGACATTGTGTCAAATTTAATGAAATTAATGAGAATACTCTATTCGGCGCTAGTAAATCTTCCTCAATACATAACTGTGCTCCAATTATATCTATACTAACCGAGCACTGTGGCTTTACTTGCCTTTATAGTCTTTACTAACTACTACGGGCTGTAGAATACTATTACATAGTCTGTATTTAATCAAGAGTTAAAGTAAATGACATTATTTAATATACTCATATATTTAATATAAATGTATTAAATAATATACTTATTATTTAATAAATCTAAATATATTTTTAAATATATATAATACTAGCTGAACCCCGCAGTGTTACCCGCGGTTATTGTTGTACCGCGAGTAACGCCGCGGGACAAAGTTAGTCTAAAAAAAGTAGCCTAAGTTACTCCCCGGATCATCAGCTACCTGCCAGTGAAAGTCCCGTCAAAATCCGTCCAGCCGTTCCAGAGATTACCCGGAACAAACAGACAGACAGACAGACAGACAGACAGACAAAATTTTTTTTAACTACATTTTTGGTATATGTATCGTGTATATATACATATGCATTAAGTAAAAAGCGGTTATTTTAATATTACAAACAGACACTCCAATTTTATTTATTTGTATAGATTTAATAAAAATATTTATTATATTTATTTTTTTATAGATATATTTTATACAAGACATTCAAAACATTTGCAAAATGTCTTTCGTCATTATTCAACAAACTTTTTGACGTGGTTTATATTTTGTGACAATAGGCAATTTATTATTATTTAACCTATCAAAACTGACGCTGATGACCGAAATGACAGTTAAACATTAAAGTCTCGTAAGATAAACGATAATTTCAAAAGTTGTGAGAAATAACTTTTGCTTAATTTGTTTATGATTTACATAATTTTAAAGTCACCTTTTTAATAGTATATTTACATATATATCCTTTGACTGCCTCGGTGGCGCAGTGGTAGCGTACGCCACTGCTGTTCTTGAGGTCTCGGGTTCGATGCCCGGGTCGGATCAAATGTTTGTATGACCTGCAAATATTTGTTTCGGAGTTTGGGTGTTTTCTATCTATAATAAGTATCTATTTACAAAAAAAAAGTATATAAGTATTAATATCAGTTGTCTAGGACCCATAATACAAGCTCTGCTTAGTTTGGGACTAGATGGCGTTGTGTGTTAGATGTCCGAAATAAAATAATAAATAAAAAAAAAAAAAAAAAAAAAAAATGTAATACACTGAATAACTAGCCTATGACTGTATAATTATTTTTGATCAATAATCTAATATTTGTAAGATCCTTATCTATACATCTATACAAATAAATAAAATTGGAGTGTCTGTTTGTAATATTAAAATAACAGCTTTTTAATCAATGCATATGTATATATACACGATACATATACCAAAACTGTAGTTAAAAAATTTTTTGTCTGTCTGTCTGTCTGTCTGTCTGTCTGTCTGTTTGTTCCGGGTAATCTCTGGAACGGCTGGACGGATTTTGACGGGACTTTTACGGGCAGGTAGCTGATGATCCAGGGAGTAACTTAGGCTACTTTTTTTAGACTAACTTTGCCTCGCGGCGTTACTCGCGGTACAACAATAACCGCGGGCAACACCGCGGGGTTCAGCTAGTTTAATAAATAAAGCACTACTTCATTTGCTATTATAACTTCTGCTACTATAATCTTTTTTTAAATTTAATGGCTGATAAAAATTACTTGATTGTTCATGGTAGGTACTTTTCAAAATTGAAGCATTTACATATGCTACAAGGAATTTTTGTCTATTAAAAATATATTATTGATATTGGCTCAACTTGGCGGGTCACTGCCGTGTCACTTATAAAAAACGCTTTTGCAAATTATCACCTTTACCTGCAAAGTGCGATTAAAAACTTAAACTTTTTACCTATTTGTATTATGGAGTAGACAATGTTTATGTATACATACTAAGACACTTTTGGATTGACATAAAAACACGTGTGAAGTCATCATTAGCATCATTTAATACATTTATTTGGCGAGCTAGTTAGAATTGCGGAGTTGGCAAGGCGTTGTGTGAGGTCTAAAATTGAATACTTTAACTGAAATATTTACTACGTATTTACTTTTGGTTGATATGCGTAGTTCTTGCAGTCAATTCCATCAATCAAAGCCACTATATAGCCCAAAATTGATCAGAGTGGCTTGCACTGGATACACTTTTGTCCAGTAGTGGACTGCAAAAGGCCGATGATGATGATATTTGTAATTGAAATGGAAAAAAGCCGATCTGACTCATGTCACTTTAGATGCGCACCGATATTGATATATGTATATTTCATTTTCGTCACAAATGTTAGCAACATACCATCACCAACACTACCATATTAACTGATTCGATAATAATATATATTAAAAAAATTAACACAAATTATACGCATGTAAATTTTACCAAACCCATAGTAAATTTGTTAAGTTTGAATTGTTGGTAGAATCACAATAGTCGTCGAACTATAACTCGGGTAGTTATTGGTTTTAAGACCGTGTTAAAAAGCTCCGTGTAGAGAAAAATTAATAGCCAATTATCACAAGATGGATTTTGAGAAAATTTCACCGAACATAAAAGGCAAGCCAACGATTGCTTTTACGGCCGTCTATAAGTCAAATCCCTTAGTGATTACAAAAGAAAATAAAACTTATATATTGTTAACAGTTGATCGAGAATTGCGTAACATATTTTAGTACGTACTTATTTTTAGTATGTTTAGTAAGTGCATTGAAGTTCTACATTAATAATTTTTAGTTCCACTTATGGTATAACTTACATACTGTTAATTACATAGGTATATTGCTAAATCCACATACTTATACATATATGAATACATCTATTATTATAGACAAATTAGATCTAGATACAATATTTATGTTATTGATAATGCTGATGATTATTTTTAGTGTGTAAATTAATTAACAGGAAAGAAAATTTTCATCTCTTGGTCATTAAAATTTCTTTATTGGATAATTGGCTGATAGAGCATTATAGCTGAATTAAAAAGTTTGAATCTTGTAAAATGAGATAATGTGAATGACACAAAAAGTTGTGGGGTGTCTCGGGACACCAGATAGGAAAGAAGTTCCTTATCATAAAATATAATAATACATACAACTTCCCTACAGATGGCGCTATACTAAATTTTTCGTTCACGCTCTTTAAAAACCATAAAATTGCCTATATTTTATTTTAAATGGTTTTTAAAAATATATAATAAAATAAATAAATGAATATTTCGGGCATCTAACACACAATGCCGTCCAGTCTCAAGCTAAGCAGAGCTTGTATTATGGGTACTGGACAATTGATATAAACACATATATACTTTTTTTGTAAATATATACATAGAAAACACCCAAACTCCGAAAAAACAAATAGTTGCTGATCATACGAACATTTGATCCATCCCGGGATTCGTACCCGAGACCTCAAGCATAGCATTCGCATACGCTACCATTGCAACACCAAGGCAGTAATTTTACGTTACGGACGCTTTTTGCCTGCTAGGGTACCGCTCCGGAACTCCTCAAAATCTCACACATTTTCAACTGCAAAAATAAATATATTTTTATTTATCAGAGTCAAAAGTAATCTCACAATTATATCAACGTATGTCATCATAATATACATCGACAATCTCATTTAAGCAATATCTGTAGTCGTTTCCGTCCAAAAGGTTTTTCAAGTTAAAACGCTTAAACCGCTATAATGAACGATCCTGGAGGATATAGCCGCCGAAATCGCCGCACTTGACTGGGAATTTCATTTCTCTGGTAAAAGCACGCAGCTGGGAGCAGTTATATATTCATGATAGTAATCTTTTTTATCGTTCATATCATTTGAGAGACAGTTTGCTGTGGATGAAAGATTAAATAACACTGAAGCAGACCAAGTATGTGCAGATGCTAGCATGCGACTGTTTCTGCATTAGAAATTAATAAGGAACTCATATCATATTTAAATTTATTTTCAGATTAAGCTGAGAAGTGAGAAATAATATTTTTCCACCTTCTTTCTTACCTAGTGGGGACAATTTTCTAATTGAATCTGCACCCCTGAACTATACAGGAAAACTTAACAAGGTTTCCTTTCATATCTAATTTATTTTCGTGTCCTTGTATGATTATTACATTAAGTACTCTTTTCATAATTCTATATTTTCTTGGTATTGTCATTACGAGTAAAAGTTTGAGTTCACTGTAAAATCTTTCTAATCCTACTAATATTATAAATCCTACTATCCTACTAATAATATTATAAATGCAAAATAATAATTATTTTTATGGGAATTAAAGTGATCACTTATTTAAAGGTATCACAAACCTCTGATTTGCTTGACGTCTCGATCAGGTTGCACTGGCTGAGGTCATAGGCTGGCTGGCTCAGCGGTGCACGTCTTCCATCGTCCAATCCGTGAAGTAGAAAGTTTTTCATCAACCCGCACGTTTTTGAAATTATTGATATTTATGTTTCGGTGCAACCTGGTCGAAACGTCACGTAACACGATTTTATGATTGATTTGAAAGAAGCGATAAAGGTAGCTGAACGGGCCGACTTACATCAGCTTGCTCTGACGTGGCACCCCCACGGTAAAAATATGATGATGCAAAAGCAACACTACTAGGCCGCCATGGTGTGGGTCATAATGCTGAATTGTTGCATTGTCTGCATTCGCAATGAGTATGGTGACCACCACTCTTGGATTCTGCTTTGGATTTTTTTTGGATTTACATCAGTCGTAGAGAGTTTCCATTAGTTGTAGAGTGATTTTGGCAAGCCCATTCATAAAAAAAGCGCCTATGAGAGAGCGGGGCGAAGGGGACTCGGCATAAGTCTATGCAATGCCAATGTTAGTATGGATGTGAAAGTAATTAGGCCTTTTGTTACGCTTATACGACTAAACGGCTGCACCGAATTGAATGAGATTTACCATGGAGATATATTGATTCTTAAGAAAGGGTATAGGTTACGAATTACCACGATAACCGACATACACGCGGCCGGAGCCCAATACAATGTTCTACCCAACATTACTTTGAAACTTACCACTTCTTAAATCCACTCACTGCTTCGCACATTTCTGGGATTTCTATTACTTATAGAGACAGCAAACTGAACACTCGTCTAATCTGATGACCGCTGATTGAGCAAACTTTTCAGGTACTGGCAATGTAGGCTAAGGTTTAGAGTTTAAGTCTTCAATTGGCTGGGTATCATATTGGCAATTGTTCAGTGATTAGCAACTGAGATAATGAGGACTAATGATAATAACAAATTCTACTGAATAAAGAACTTGTAGAAACAAAGTTAATCGCTTGTATCTTCTCAAAATATTTTCTAATAAGGCACTAATTTTTATTAAACAATGGAAAATATTTTAAATTAATTTTATCTATTTAATCTAAGTCATTGAAGAGATCGATATCGCGTACTCTGATTATAGAATAAATTAGTAAGATTATAATTCTTACATGAACCTAAAGCTTTTGTATTCAACACGTAAAAGGCTTAAATCATTACTAAAATGATAAGGCTCTCAGGTCTGATGTAAGTCGTTTAATTTATGCGCAGAGTTGACTGCTACGTGCTCGTGGTTTCTGACGATTAGTTCAATTTTCCTTGTTGAATTTCATTACACACATTTTAATATTCAGAATCAATCTACAAAACATTAATATGCCTTTTTACAAGCTTTTTGATAAGCTAATCTAATTGTAATCTGAGTTAACAGAAAAGAGTATGCATGAGAACTTTAAAAAAAACAATTAGTTGGTTGTGCCAAATCAACTCCTAAGGCTCGCTTTAATTGCTGAAATATAAGATTTTAAATCATTTATATTTTAGAACTTCGCTTTCTGTTTTTATTTGTAATACATCAATCACAGTATTCATTGTTCAAACGTTATTTACAATATAGTGCACTTTTAAAACTGATTCTAATTATATTCCAGACTTTATTCGAGTAAAGTGAATGGTTGATTTGCCATAAATCTAAAGCAATTGAAGTAATTTAAAATTCTGTGTTAGATTAAAACACAGCTGGCTTCAGAGCAAATTGGTTTCACTAGTCTATGTATCCAAGGTGTCCGCGTCCCTATCGTCTTTTGTTTTTTTGATCGTTTCATATATTTCAGACAGTTTATTCAAGTATTTTGTAGATTGTACCTCTGAACTATCATTTATTGCACATAATGCCGCGAGTGATTGCAATTTAGACAACACTGTTTTAGAACTTAAATAATACTTTTTTTTTCCTTTTGATACCAATTTAATGATAAGTGACCTGGACTGCGAAGCCGGAGACGAAAGTTTGATTTTGACTCAGTACTTCTAATTGTATCATGATTTTTTTTCCTAACTTGAATGTATTTTATCTATACTATGTATATAATCATCATCGACGGCTTTTAATAGTCCACTAATGGATAAAGAGCTCTCGGTAGAAAGGGTTGGTACAGTGTTTGTTTCAAATTTTCCTTCTCTTTTCAGCTCTGTTGTCCTGCGTGGTTCTCGTGATTCTCTTTCAATAGTAGCGTGATGAATGTCGGTGGTAGACTTCATAATGTCAATCCGTCACCATACGGCAATTCGGAATTGAATTATTGCCATCAGCAGCCTGATTACGACAGCATGAGCTCTGCTTAGTTTAAGATGAGAGGTCCGTGTGATGATTAAAGTCATTATTAATTACTTGTGATTGATTGAGTTATTTTAAAATCAAAGTCAGATAAAATTTATCAGCTAATAATATTAAACCACAGAACTTTTATGTTATATTACTTTCATAAGTTAATAAATAACACAGTTTAGTCAAATAAAAGACGGCGCCGTTGAAATAAAAGGAAGAAACTATTTAATTTGACATATAAACGATGTCAACCATGACGTTTAAAATAAACTGACTGTTATGTTTGTTAAATTATTAGCTGACACAGACTGTAAATCAGATCTTGATATGTATAACATGTTTGATATCATAAATCTTTTAAGAGTTTTATATGAGTAACTGTGTTGATAAATTAATGCACACTCAACAAAATAGAATCAGAAGTTATAATGTATTGTTATCGATTGTTGCTTTCCAATGATGAGTTATTGTTTGATATTCGTTTATAAAAAGACCACGATAAGGTTTTACTGCTGTATCTTTCGATAAAGACCAGGATAATTTATGAACTAAGTTAGATGGCTTATCTTTTGCGGCATAGTACTATTGGAAAGGCATTGACTAGAGCATGCAAGCCACTAGGGAATGAAAGAAGGCTTACATCAAAGCGTAATGCAGAAAGAGCGGATGTCCAGCGCATTGCGAGGCTTGGTCAAGAACTCGTCGCATATTAGGTGATTGGCTAAAGCCATGCAGTCCAACTTCAGCCAGCCCTGAAATATCCTGACGGATTACTTGCCCATCAGCCGCAGGAGAAAGCGAAACTCCCGAATCGATGACCGCAGCCTACACCCGCTTACCATTCCGACCTGCGACACACACACGTGCGGAGCTTTGGTTGTTCGAAGTCCGAAAAGCCCATTGGCATTCCGATATAAAAAAAAATTTGGCAACACCCAAAAGCCATTACAAGGCAGGCTCAATATCCTGGGCATGGACCAGGATATCAACCAGGACATAATAATTATTTAAGGCATCAACTAGTAAATATAAAATGAACAGAAAAAACCTGTACATTGCAATTGGATTGTTCGTTGGATTTGGACATTAACTTAATATATTAGTTTTTTTTTTAAATCAAACTTTAATTAAACTAACTGCCCCACGCAACCTTGTTTGCGTCTCCTATTGCTCGTAGCGTGATAATTTTCTACTGTTTTTAAAACATTCTTCATTGGTGTTCTGCACCTAGTGGTCTTAGCTTAATGATATATAGCCTGAGCCTTTCTCGATAAATGTGCTATCCAACAATGAAAGAATTCTTTAAATCGGACCAGCGGTTCCTGAGATCAGCGCGTTCAAACAAACACACTCTTCTGTTATATAATATTATATAGTATAGATTTCCACTTTACCCAAGTTCGAAAAATATTATAATACAAGAATCTATTATAAAGTCTAAACTATCGTAAAGAATTATATGAATGAATATTTCTATAGTAATAGTACATCACGCTGCAACAAAGTCACTGCGCGCAGATTTATACTTTTTGCCAAAGCTTATAGTTAGTTTCGAGTAGGCTTGTTTCGCTTCTCGCCTACGAACAATTGTCACCGAAACGTTTATGGCGCCACAAATTAAATGGAATACGACTTTTTATATAAAAAATTACAAATACTTTTGTTACGTCGAGAAATGTCGGGGTCATTTTTTAATTTTATGAGCTGTGGCGATAAGGAAGTTTCCAGCTAAGTTCGAATATTGCGCATAACTTTTTTTTATATGTGACGTGCTTGAAATGTGTGAATAGTTGGCTGAAGAGCGAGACTGGTGAGAATTTTGCCTTGCTAAATTTATCTTGTATGTGGTTGGGGAAATTGAAATATTGTACTAAAGAATTTTGATCGTAAAAGGCGGTTTTTTTAAAGTAATACGCACCTATTATTAATAATATGTTAAATAGAAAAATTGCATTGTTTTTAATATTATAAAGTTACATTTATTATTCAAGAGATATGCTTCAGCATCGAGTGATCGGTGTTAAGCTATTAATTCGTTGCTTTTCTCCGAATTATTGCGGTTCTGGTGCCCGTTAATTCCCTCTATGTCTGGGGATGAAAAATGGTTTCAACCGGTCAATCGAGTTAACTGGCTCAAATGCTATTTTTTTCAATTAAATATTTCAAATAATTCAAAACTATACAGCGCCGTTTAAGTTCGAATTCAACAGAGCTTCGATACAGAGTTTCACAAAGAGGTGTAGTCATATCTTTAGGACGTATAATAAACTTCATGAACTATGTAAATGGTTTGCATGTTTAGATAAATTTGTGATTATAAACACATTTATTAACTCTCATTTCAAGCCTAAAAAATTAGTTTAAGATTGATTGACGATTGTGATAATCTTAGTAGTTATTAGAGAACAACTGGCAATAAGCTTGTGAGCTTGATGAGTTTGTAGAATTCCTAACCAGGACATATCTTTTCAGTGCGTTCTACTTCACTTTTAAAATTACCAATTGTTTTAAAAGTAAATGAATGTACGTTTAAATTCTTTTTTTAAGAATGTCTAACAAACATATTATAATCTACTTTTACTTAATGGAACAAAGAAACTAATAAGTAATATATTATTATATTTATTTTCTCAATTGTTTAACATACAACATTTATTTTGAAACAGCATAGGGCTTGAAAAGTTAAATAACCTTTTTGTGTTCTTTTGACAGAAAATTGTTGTTCAAACTTAGAAAATATTTACTTTAATTTGTTAAAACTTGCCGTAATACAATCAATATAAAACTTTATTACTTCATTGTTTTGGTTTGTATTACCACCGCTAAGTGGCTTGGCTCGTAAAGGTGGATTATAATTTACGACCACACAAAGTAAAGTACGTAGAGAATTGAATTTTATCCAAAGTCATTCCACACCAACGCACACATTCATAAACAAACATTTAGAGATAAATAATTTTGATGCACTAGTTAAGTATATTTTAAGCGGTAGTGACGCACAAAATTAATAATACTAGACAATGTAGCCGCTTGGACTAAAACGAGACTAGAATTTTACGACAAAGAAAACATTGAGACATAGAAATTACTCATCACAGATGATAGGTAATAATAAACCTTTAGCTTCTCGGACTTATTTAACGGATTTAACGAAAAGACACTAACTGAACTTGTCTCATTTCTACCGCGTTTTTAAGAGCACAAAAGAAGTTGACAGCTTTCTTCGAACCTGGAGGTTACGAGAAAGCGTTGCCTGCGTTACCCGTGGTATTTGTTATGCCGCGTGTAACGTCGCGGGGCGTAGCTAGTCTAAAAAAGTAGCATAAGTTACTCCTTATATTATCAGCTATCTATCAGTGAAAGTCCCGTCAAAATCGGTCCAGCTGTTCCAGAGATTACCCGAAACAAACAGACAAACACACCGAGAAACAGAAAGAGAGACAAAAATTTTAAAAATGTTATTTCTGTATACTATGCGATATATGCGTGTAGTGAAAAGCGGTTATTTTAATATTACAGGCACTCCAATTTTATTTGTTTGTATAGATAGGAATTATTTTATAACTGAAGTAGTGATGGATAGATTATAAATCAATGTTAAACTTAGATTATAAAAAAAGAATAGTTCTTACGCGGTCACACTAACCTAAAATAAAATGAAGGCCCAAAGATGCAGAAGCATCTCAATGGGCTCCCATAGTGTGGGTCACCATGCTGCATTGTTGCATTGTCTGCATTCGCAATGGGTATGGTGACCACTACTATCGGATTCTGTAGAGTCACTTTAGTAAGCTCAAATAATAAATATACACACTACTTACAGATAAATATGAAAACCAAACAAGTGAATAAATTTTTTATTAAAACTTTTATTGAAAATAATGTACTAAAGCTAAAAAATAATTTGATAGGTAGCAGGTTCCAATCATCACACCCCACTCCCTCATCAATCTAAGACATTGATCAAACTAAAAAATAAAATCGTTGGGCGTAGCACAAAATGGGGCCTAACGATTTTTTTGAGTTTTAGTTTTTGATTTTTCATAGTGAACTGTGTTCTACTAGTCAAGTCCTTTTCATTTGATATCCATATAGTGGCAGTGGTGACAAAATGTGTAAACCACTATTTTGTAGAGGTGGCCATCTTGGATTTTACAATGGAACAGACTAATCTGACAACAGGAAGGGGTTCAAATTTCAACTACTAGATTTGACTCAAACAAACAGGTCAAGCTAAATGAAAGCATTTAATAAATAAATAAAAATAGGTTAAGCTAATAAAACCGTTTAATAAAAACCATAACATTGTAGTAATATTTAACAGACATCAACTAGGAGTTTGAACACCAATCTATTAAAATAAAACCCTCAATTTTCAAATGCTATGAAATATTTCAGCAAGAATAAAGCCTTAATGACAATCACAATTTAATCAGAACTGTATGTAAATTTAAATGAATGAAACTGTCGTATTACAAATACGAGCTGGTTCCCTATAATTCTTTAGAAATAAAAGAATACTTTATTGTCAACAGGCACGGAACAAGCCTGCCGATGGTAGTGGACATGTCAACCTGAAAAATGCTGCAGGACAGAAAGCAACCACTCCATGTCAAAAAGGTAGGTATCCACTAATTTTACCCGAAAGTGTCACTCTCGTCTTTGTCAATACTACAAATCTTCTTATAAACCTGACCTAAAAATGGACATCATCATGATAACTACTTGTGATTTTGACCAGAAAACAAACATCATTATCTTAATAGTGCTCAATTATAGTTGTTTAAGATACTAGTATTCTGAATCTTTCTTTCTTTCAAATCTATCATAGACATTGAATTTAGTTTCCTGTGATCTTGCCTGTACGGCCTTAGTTTTAATCCATCAATCCCTGGAGAAATGTTTAAATCTTGTACCATACTTTGGGTACTTATAAATTAAGTCTCAATATTTATATGAGTAATATTTAGTACCAACGATATGAATTGTTTAACGCAAAACTATCATTCAATGAAAACCAACCGAATATTATTAATTTAAGTTTATGAAACATGTTACTCTCTCAAACAGGTGGTCCCAAAACGCCTGTCAAGCCTTCAGCACAGAAAGGAGCAGCTAAGACAGCACCTCCAAAGCAAGCGGCAGCAGCGGCAGCGGCAGTCAAAACTCCACAGGGCAAGAAGAAGAAAGGGCATAAGCACCAACAGTACGAACTCATCGTTACCATCAATCTGGTAAGTGGCAACCCTACTTAGAAATATTAAAGTTGTAGTTCAGTTAAATCAAAGAAGAAAGAAGTTTGCTCTTCATCTTCTGTTTGCTTATAGGCATTCTCGTAGACCCTAGCTAGAGTTTCGGGGTAACTTTTCCAGGTATATGGCCTGTTTTAATATTATTTCATGCCGCTTCAACCACAGGCGGGTCACTGGGTTGGGCCTTGATGGGTCTCTTAGTAGTTCCAGGGTGTTGGTCCGGTTGGCGTAACTAACAGGGCCATATCTTTGTAGGTAGACTCCACGGGGTGATTGACTTGTTAGTAGCGGACGGATATGTTCTGATTGAATTACCTAAAGTTATACTTTTCAAAGCTTATCATTGCGATAAATTGTTGCCTTATCTTGATCAGTAAACTAGTAGGTATCGAAGATTTCTATATTCTCCCTTCTTTTTCCAACATCAGTTCCCAGAACTACACGTACACACACAAGGTTTCATTCAGATGCTATAAATAGAAGAAAGTTATTTGTGTAGGTTTACACATTGCAAAGTTAAGCAACCCTAGCCATGTTTGTCTATAGATGGGTGACATTCTTAGCAGTTCTCTTCGTACCTTTATGACCTACTGACCTACCTGGCTTTGGTCTTAATTTTTAATTAATTAATAATTAGATCATCTATTAAGTGGGTAATGACTTCATCTATACAAATAAATAAAATTGGAGTGTCTGTTTGTAATATTAAAATAACCGCATTTTACTTAATGCATATGTATGTATACACGATACATATACCAAAAATGTAGTTAAAAAAATTTTTGTCTGTCTGTCTGTCTGTCAGTCTGTCTGTCTGTTTGTTCCGGGTAATCTCTGGAACGGCTGGACGGATTTTGACGGGACTTTCACTGGCAGATAGCTGATGACCCGGGGGGTAACTTAGGCTACATTTTTTTAGACTAACTTTGTCCCGCGGCGTTACTCGCGGTACAACAATAACCGCGGGTAACACCGCGGGGTTCAGCTAGTCATAAAATAAATTTAACTCAGTATGTACTTTGTTACTAGCGTTATTCAGATTAAATTAACTTATTTGTTAAATTGTAAGCATGCAAATTTTGGTTTCCTTATAATTTATTTAAGATACATGTATGACTAAATATAATGTTCAGAAATTCGGTTAAAGTTTTAGAAGTATAATAATATAGAGGTTCCTAAAATAAAAGGGTTGAGAAAAAGTAGGGCAAAAATTCCAAAATTTCTCGGGTAACAGAAATATGGCATTTAAGCGTAGTAAATACAAATACCCGCGGCAGTGCTCAGCTATTCTCCCAAAATATCACATAAACGATCAACGCCATATTTTATATGAACAAACCCAGGTTCCCTCTACCAAAAACAAACTGGCGTAAGTAACAAAGTGTGTCATAAAATAAAAGAACCTACATCGGCAGAAACTTTTGTATGTTTCTCTTATTCTTTCTTACGGGTACCGGATCTTTTATCTCGTTTTAACCTTGTCTAGCATTCGGAAAGGATAACCTTCTTTTGCGATTGGATTATTAAATACTATTTTGTATTGAATCTATACTAGCTAGCTTGAACCTCGTTGGCGCAAAAGTTATTATCTATCAGAAATGTTGGCAATTTTTTATCAAAATTTAAAGCAAGAAAACTTAACAATTGAACTCAATTTCTCATTTATAATATTATGTACAATGATCACTTTTCTGATTTCTTATTTTTTCTAGCTTAAGCTTACTAAAAACTCTGTTTTTGTCTCGTTCGATTCGGTCTTCCTATTTTGCTAATGACGGGTCCATTAAGTAGATTTGAAAAATACATTTGGTTCTCTTTCTCTGGAAATTTTCCTCTTTATTGCGAATAAAAACTGAGGTTCTTTTATCAAGAGTTATGTTAAGTTATAAATAAACGCAGCAAGCTTTTATAAAATGAGTTGCATTAATGGATTAAAAAATTTTTTACCTAAATGCAAAATTTGATATCCTATATAATATACTGTCACATTTTTCTATATTATTCTAAATAACACGAACTTGCTGCAGTCTATGGCAAACATTGCGACGAAGTATAAATTACTAGTTGAGCGATAAAGACATGTGAACACGTATATATATGTAATTACATATGCACTTTCTCAGCCTTTTTTGTTCTTAATATTTCACTAAAAAAATATAAAACATTTAGAAATAGATTTAGTATGATAGGTACAGCACAGGGATCAGAAACTGCACTTTAATGACTATAGAAATAGTGCACTTCTAAAAAGATTCTACAATCTCAAATTCCTTCGTTACTATTCATATTACAGTTGGCTATGGCATCCCACAAGCGAGCTACAAGCAAAATATTTTTGAAGAAAATTTATAAAATAAAATAGTAATATACTCTTTTTTATTTTATATATTTAGAAGTAGCTTTTGCCTATGGCTCCACTCTTGTAATCGCGGTAAAGAGTAGCATATGTCCTTCCTCAATAATCTAAGTGTCTCCATGCTAAATTTCATTGACAACGGTGCAGCGGTTTAGCTGTGAAAGCGTAACACGACGACAGAGTTCCTTTAGAATTTATAACATTAGTATGGTATATGGATTACGTAGACTATCAACCTGACCTATTATCTTTTAAGCTAGTTATCTATTTTAAATTAAACGAAACGCGTAATTACAGACAATAATAATCATCAGAACATATTAGATCGAGATCCGGAGAAAGGTACTTTCAGAAGTCTTAAAAATCTACATACACAATGCAATGATAGCTTTCTATCATTGCATTGTGTATGTAGATTTTGAAGATTTCTAATAATGCAAAACATATTTTGTCAGTTACGTCGTATGGGAAACGTTTCGTAACGTTACTAATTGACCGATTGACCGATAGTCTCACATATTTATATAATTTAATGGGTTTACTACCCCTAAGCGTAACTGACTGAAAGATTCCGGAACTTTAACAGGATTTTCGAATATTTTTCAAATTCCTAATTAAAGGTAAAAAGTTAGCTAAATGCGAATCCTCATGAAAACTAATGGTGAGGAAGTAGCAACTTTTCATGAAAATAAAGGGCTTAAAATATATTTGAATTAATAAAATAAAAGTTTGCGGTGTACATAATTCAGGTTGTTTATTAATATAAATTTTACATAATATAAAAATTTCGTAGAGACATTTACGACCGTAACCTGGCGTACAAATGTAATAAAATCTTTTCAATTTATAAACAAAGTTGAACTAATAAACTAGATGTTTAATTGAGGTTTTTAATGTCAGTAGAAAATTTTAAGCGACTCTAAGAAATACTTTTGGAGTGATAACACATGAAATATCACCTCGTAACAATCAAAGATTTTCTGTTTATATGAAATGATTTGAATTACTATGTAGTTCTATGTGTGAGTCCTGACCAAAACAGGATACGTCTAATTGGATTTTGATCAGTTTTTGCATCACACATCACATCATAACTTGGTAATAATTAATAGGTAATAATAATATATCATCACTCACAAGGCAAAGCCTATAACATACCAACCACAATGCTTACAAACATACATCCTACTAAATATCTATTATATCCTACTATCCTACTAATATTATAAATGCAAAAGTTTGTAAGGATGGATGGATGTTTGGATGGATGTTTGTTACTCTTTCACGCAAAAACTACTGAACGGATTTGGATGAAACTCTACAGTAATATAGATTATACATCAGAACAACACATAAGCTACTATTTGCCGGGATAACTGACATATTATTATACGCAGGTGGAGCCGCGGTCAACAACTAGTAGGTATATAAATCTTTAAATACATACATATTGAGGCTAAATATACCCAAAACATTGGAAAATTAATTATTGATATACTACTACGCTTTTTTTTTTTTAAGAATAAAATGAAATTAATGTTCAAGTTAATTGCCAGTACGTGATAATGACGCCATTAGTTTACCTGTTTCTCGCCAGATGGCATTACAGCTTTTGTGTCTACCAGAGGTATCTCTTTTATGACCGTTATTATTGCTTTCTTCATCCGTATACTAAAATGGTCTTCAAGTGTTTTACATTAAAGGACATTTTTATTTAGCTAAGTATAAATTATGAAGTGAGGTATTAAAATGTGTACCATATAGGTAAAAATGTAGGCATAAATATATATGTACCTCTGAAACAATCTGCCTGTATTGAATACAAATATTTTTATTATCCATTTACACAGGTGTTATACAGTTTCAGAGACATATAATTTCATACTTTTAGACGTTTTGAATAAGCTCTAAATTCGACCCGGTTTCGATGACATCATTAAAATTCGATTTTCATATCGAACGCATTTCCTTGAACCGTATATCGATACGATGGCGTAGTGATGCTATATTTTTATATTTTTGATAAGTTGTTTTATATTATGGTAGTTACTTTCAAATCAATGTTTTACAATAAAAATGTTCTATATGTGCTTGCACTTCTATTGAGATTGATTCCAAATATCATCAAGCAGCATTTACGCTTTTAAACACGAAGTCCTCGCTGAATCTCATAAGGCAAATTTGCTGTCGATCAATTTATGTAGACCAGGTATTTTTAATTTTTAGCTTAGGTAGTTTTTTTTATGGAATGTGCGGGCAAACGAGCAGACGTATTGCCTGATGGTAAGCGATTACCGCCGCCCATGGACACCTGCAAACACCAGAGGCGTCACAAGTGCGTTGCCGGCCTTTTGGGAGATGGGGAGGGGAGATAGGGTGAGGGGTTTGGGTTATGGGCCTCCGGTATCCTCACTCACTCGGTGAAACACAGCGCAAGCACTATTTCACACCGGTTTTCCGTGAGGCCGTGGTATGAAGTCAGGTAGATCACGTATTAGAACCAGATCTTATTAAGATATCATAATTATGTGTCAACACCCATTCTAATCCACTTGCCAATAGTTTATATTTAAAAGCTGGCGTCTTATAAGCTTATATAATAATAGTATTCAGCAGTCATTGACCACATGTGACATTTGTAAGGTGTATTCTTGTCAGTATTTGTGTAACATAAATGCAATCAGCGTTCTTGCATCTATTGAAAGTCAAGAGCGGTGACCGCGAATCGCATGATTGTGCGACAAATAATTTTAAAGGAAATTAAATTATCTTGTGATATTAATCTCTTGTTCTGAAATTATATAAATTAAGGAAAGACAAGTACAAAGAGATTAATACTCTCTAGTAAGAAATAATCAGAGGGTCAAACATATTATAAGCCTATTCTGTATCATTTACTTGTTTTGCTAGTTTTTAAACGGCTTCATCGGTGATGTTCTTAATCAAGACTTCTCCTCTCATCTCCATAGGCATGGATTAGAACCAGTATCAATATACAGTAAAAACTAAAACCCTACTACGGTGTTTTCTATCTATAATATGTATGTATATACAAAAAAACGTAAATAAGTATTTATATCAGTTGTCTAGTACCCATAATACAAGCTCTACTTAGTCTGGGACTAGATGGCGTTGTGTGTTACATGTCCGAAAAATATTTATTTATTTATTTAAAATATTTACTACGACCAAAAACGACGTTGAAAAAGTATGAAACAAGATTTTCAGGACACTGGATTAAACAACGTTACTTCTGTCATACGATACGACACTATAGTACATAATTATCAGTGAACAGAGATATACATATTCAAGTTTGAAAAGCCGTAGTCACGCGTTGTTCAACTGTTATGGTACGTTTCCATATAACGTGTTACTACGGCTTTTCAAACTTGAATATGTGTATCTCTGTACACTGATAATTATGTACTTAGGTATCGTATCTTAGACTAAGAAAAAACTGTCAACCATCCTTTGGCTTTGCAGTAGTCAGGTTATAATTATTGTTTGACTGCCTCGGTGGCGCAGTGGTAGCGTACGCGACAGCTGTTCTTGAGGTCTCGGGTTTGATTCCCGGGTCGGATCAAATGTTTGTATGATTTATAATATGTATTTATTTGACTGCCTCGTTGGTCTAGCGGTTGGCGTGAGCGACTGCTGATCATGAGGTCTCGGGTTCGATTCCCGGGTCGGACCATATGTTTGTATGATCTACAAATATTTGTTTCGGAGTTTGGGTGTGTTCTATCTATAATATGTATGTATTTACATAAAAAAAAGTATATATGTATTTGTATCAGTTGTCTAGTACCCCATAACACAAGCTCTGCTTATCTTGGGACTAGATGGCGTTGTGTGTTTAGATGTCCGAAATATTTATATTTATATTTATATTTATATTTACAAAAAAAAGTATATAAGTATTGATATCAGTTGTCTAGTGCTTATAATACAAGCTCTGCTTAGTTTGGGACTAGATGGCGTTGTGTGTTAGATGTCCGAAAATATTTATTTATTTAATTATAGCTCAATATATATATAGATCAATACTCGTACTTTACTGAAGCTCAGAAGTGACGATGCTATTTATCAGCTGGGTAATTTATGATTGACAGAGTGATGCAGCCGTCTATCTGATAAAACAAATGCCCGAAATCCTTATTTCTCTACAAACCAATCTTGCGCTGCCATTTGTCAAGTGGCGAATCTAATCCATCGCTATTTCCTTTAATTTGTTAAACGTCTTACCGTAATGCCGTATCTTCAAAATCTGTCAGGCTGAAAAATATTACTAAATAATCTATGACATATTGGCCGAAATGCCAAAGTCAGCTTTCAAAAGATCCAATTTATACTTTCATACTTAAAGCGTCAGATACGCACAGATCAAGATCACTCTCAGAAGAATTATGTGTCGTCGAGATTTATTTCAAACTAGCTGAACTCCGCGGTGTTACCCGCGGTTATTGTTGTACCGCGAGAAACGCCGCGGGACAAAGTTAGTCTAAAAAAAAGTAGCCTAAGTTACTCCCTGGATCATCAGCTACTTGCCAGTGAAAGTCCCGTCAAAATCCGTCCAGCCGTTCCAGAGATTACCCGGAACAAACAGACAGACAGACAGACAGGCAGACCGACAGACAGACAGACAAAAATTTTTTTAACTACATTTTTGGCATTTGTACCGTGTATTCATATGCATTTAGTGAAAAGCGGCTATTTTAATATTACAAACAGACACTCCAATTTTATTTATTTGTATAGATAGTAATTATTTTATAACTGAAGTAGTTTATTACAGTACTGGCTTCTCAATTAATCTAATATTGAACTAATGTTTCTATCTATGCGCTAGAGCGATAGAATGGTTACTTGACCTATTTAAGGTCCTATGTCCCCTAGATGGGGCAGAGGGCGTCTAATGTGCATCGCCATCCCGCTTTGTCTTGAGCGTCTCGCGTGATTTCTTGAGGACTTGCCAATGGCCTTCGCTTCATTGATGATTGTCCGTCGCCAGGTTCGTCTTGGACGACCACGATTGCGTTTTCCTAGAATGATTACTAACTAAAGTAAAAAAGATCTGTGTTTCAAACTGCGTTAAATCTAATATTAATAAGTGGTTACAAGCTGTGAGAAAACGAGAAAAGGGTGTTTAGATCTTTGAAAATACCATGAGTAGATGCGAATACTGTAGATAAAGTATTAAGGATAGGTAAGTAAGTAGGTGGGAAATTCGCAACGCATCACAAATATTTGCGAGATCGTACGAATGCACCGCAAAGAACTTCACGTCGAATCGCATCGCATCGCAGCTGTGTAGAAGCCCGTAAAGCATCTTATCTTATTTTATATACATGTAATATTAAAGCGCCATCATAAGACTCATACATTTCAAAATATCTAAGCTGACAGCTAAAAATCGGGATTTTTTTAATAAAAAAACAATAACGTAAATTCAAATATCTCGAAAACGGTTAGATTTAGAATAGGGTGTTTCATTGTCAAATCAATCAGAAACGATGTAAGCTACACGCTCTCAACGGGAAAAGGTCGACTAAAACACACATTGCAGGGACCTGAGATCGTCAGAGAATTTAATATTGAAAATGCCAAAACATTCAACTCAGTTTGCAGACAGGTCTTTCACTGTGCAAGCTGTAAGACTTTGGAATAACTTGCCTGAGACAATTCGACAAGCAAAAAATTTGCCTATTTTTAAAAAGCTGATGAAGGACTATTATTTGTCATTATGATATATTAAATGGATCTATGTTCGTATTGTATGTATATAAATTGTATATATGTATATGTAGGTATATGAATTAATATATATGTATGTGTGTGTTACTGTATGTATGTGTGTAATGTGAAAGTGAGTGGGTGTTATTTTTGTTCATGATTATTTAAATGATACTTTTAACCACTCAAGTAGAGAATTAGATGTGTTACTTGTATGTAAACTACCCAAAAACTTTTGGATACTGAAAATCCGTGTCTTGGTTGTCTGGAAGAGATCGCCGTGAGCGATAAGACCGCCTATTGTAACATTTGCATATTTTGTAACTCATCCTTTGTTTTCTCTTTATAATTTTGTATGTATACAATAAAGATATAAATAAATAAATAAATAAATAATACATATACTTCATTAGGTATATTTTATATATTTTATATTTATATGAATAACACTAATAAAAAATTATTGTTGTTGATAATTTTATATTAAATGTTAACTTATGTTACGTTTTCAAAACTAAATCATAAAAATTCACATATATTTCTGTTTATGAGTAAAATATTACGGAATCAACTTTTTGTAATAATTTGAGTCATTACTCTTTTTAGAAGACTAATTACCTCATTTCCCAATTACACCAACACTCCAATTTGTATTAATAATTTAAAAACAAGCCCTCTTGATCCTCCTACAATCTTCCAGAAAAATGTTAAAACAATTTGCTTTCACATTTATATTATCTTGTCCTATTTCCTGAACATTAAATCATCTTTATTACACTACCGCTAAAATATATATCGCAACCTTGTATCATTAAATCTCAATTGAAATTCCGCATCACAGACCGCAGTGGCGCTGAATACCTTCATACTTTACGTAGATTTTGGCTTCAACTTCTGCCTGGAGTGATCTATGACTTATATTCCGACAAATATATTATTATTTTTCTAGTAAATATGATTTAAATTTGTCATATTACTAATCTTTGGTTTACATAGTATAAATTAAAATCGCTTTCGCTGTCTGTTCGCTTAGATGTTGTGAACTACTTAACAGATTTAAATGCACTTTTCAGCACTAGACAGAGTGCTTTGTCTCTCTGTCTGTCTGTCTATACATATTATGTATAACACATAAATATTACAGTAGAGCAAATACGAGAATTGTAAAGGCTTCAGTGCGAAGCTGGACCGGCTCACCACTGTTATATAATATACAATAACAAAATTGAAATTTTACGTTTTACAACGATATTTTGTATACGATACTGGAGCGTATTAAATTCTTGAGTGCGTTACCGATTGTCTGAAAATCAGTATCTATACAAATAAGTAAAATTGGAGTATCTGTTTGTAATATTAAAATAACAGCTTTTTATCAATGCATATGTATGTATACACGATACATATACCAAAAATGTAGTTAAAAAATTTTTTGTCTGTCTGTCTGTCTGTCTGTTTGTTCCGGGTAATCTCTGAAACGGCTGGACGGATTTTGACGGAACTTTCACTGGCAACTAGCTGATGATCCAGGGAGTAACTTAGGCTACATTTTTTTAGACTAACTTTGTCCCCGGCGTTACTCGCGGTACAACAATAACCGTGGGAAACACCGCGGGGTTCAGTTAGTAAAATATAAAAATACAATATATTGCGCATTTGTACGATAGATTTAGTAACTTTTCTTTTAGATTTCATTTTAACCCTAAATTTATTATGTCGGTTTGTTTTTAAAACATTTTAGGAAAAAAAATCTTAGTTTATTTTTTATTTTTTTGTCATCCTAAACTTTAAACTTTTCGTTTCAAAATAATATTTATGTTGATAGCCGGCATGTGACCGTAGTCGACAACACATGGACAAGTACTTACAAAAAAAACTTCATGCCATTGAAGGATGCGTTATTTCCATAACATATTTATATCAATTTCCTATTAACTGTAACTTTTTTACTGTGTGAATTTAAGAATGTTTAACTATTTTTAATCCAGATACATTACAAACTATGGTACAGTGTTGAGTTTTCGGTTGCAAAAGCCGCAGTGAACGTAAATATGACAATATACCCTTTCACACCTAACGTATAAAAATAGCGTTTTATCAGCATAATATTATATTTTATAGTAACGACGATTATTTACATCAATTATTGTGTATTAATATGCAGAAATAATTTAATATTCGATGTACTTGGTTTCTATACCTTACGGGTGTACGCATAACATGTCAAGTCTATGTAATACTTTGTCTAAGGCACCTATGTTGTGGTGTCATATAGGGATGGAATAAAATAGCAATCACCTGTGATTAATGATTTTTCATTTTGTCAATAATGTGATTTTCACTGCCCACTGGCTTCGAAAACGCGGGTTTAATTGCGACTTATTTTCTGTCATTTTATTTTAGTTGTTTAGGTACTTGTAAAACTAACGTTTTCCACAAATCTTTTTTATAGATTGCAAAAAAGAAAGAGAACAAATGTTTCACTGCATTATTGCATGCAAATATGCATATGCATTATGTGCTTAATTTAGTTTTACCTTTAGGCTCGGTAGGTTTCGCTAAGATAGAATACCAGAAAGTTCTACGTTTGACTATGACAACCTTAAATGATGTGTCATTAAAATTTGGTAGGCATACAATACAGTCACAATTTGAAGAAAAAGCTACAGTCAAGTGTGTGTGGTCCTTACACTGAAATTCTAATCAAAATATAACTTTTTTTTCTCAAATATACCTACAATATTTAAATATTTTTTTGTAGTTCAACATTGACCTATAAAAATAGTTTTACGATGTGTGTTGTTGAATTGCCGCATTTTTTGTCAAATACAATGTCATATCTTGTACTAGATTTGTGATTTATATATACTTTTCTTTATCTATCATTAATAATTGAAGGTTCTAAGAAGATGACAAGTATCATACAAGTTTAGTTCGCTTTAGGAATTGTAAACTATGTACATTTATAATGTATACGTAACTTTCAGATGAGCTCGATTTTATTGCACTTTCAATTGACTGAAGACGTGAATTTTTTATTTTAACAACCATCACTCTTGCCAAACCGATAGAAAAAATATAAAATGCAAATTTGACCTCCAAAGAAAAATCTAAATTAGATGAAAATCTAGAATAAATAAAACTGTATTGGAATAGATATCAGTCGGACATTTTTTTAGTTTAGGTGTAGGTACTTGTTCACTACTTTATTTGATTACCTAGTCTTTCGAGGCTTTGGTGATAGAGCTTATATCGCTTGGCTGTATAATAATAATAATATGTCTGTGCGATTATGCACGAAGTTATCATAACAAATAACCATCAGAAATATATCCTTAGGATGGTACGGTCGACATCTGTCGACACCGTCCTGGAGAATTTATCAGGTGTATTATTTCTGGTTGCTCTCGTCTTGCTAACGGTAAATATTTGCACAGGCACAACCAAGTAGTCAGGATTGTACATCAACAACTTGCCCTTAAACACAAACTTGTGAGTTCAGAGGTGCCATACTACAGGTATGTGCCCGATCCACTTCTCGAGAATGGTCGTGCTACGTTATATTGGGATCGATCTACTATCACAGACAGGACTATTGTTGCCAATAAGCTGATATTGTGGTGATAGATCGATTGTAGCGCCGTGCAATGATTGTCGAAATCGCCGTTCCTCATGACGAGAGTTACGTGAAAGTCGAAAAAGAAAAACAAATAAAAATATTTGGATTTATCTCATGAGATTATCGACATGTGGAATGTGGATTCGGTGATCATTGTTCCGATAGTTGTATCTGCTCACGGATTGATAGTCAAGAGCCTCGATCAACACCTTAAGAGGCTCACGTTAGAGGGCTGGATCAAGGGTCTGATGCAGAAGGCAGTCCTCCTTGACACGGCATGTATAGTGAATAGGTTGCTGTCTTTGGAGCCCTAACCGCCGGTACCCAAAGTCGGTGGTTTACTATTTTTTATGTTTTTAAATGTAGGTATTTGTTTTTACATGTATATTTAACAATAACACAGAGGCTACTATTTGCCGCGATAACCGACAAATACGCGAGCGGAGCCGCGGGCAACAACTAGTGTACCTATATGTATAAATGTAATAAAGAGAATCTTTATATATATAATTCTTCTGTTAGTGTGTATGTCACTGAACTACTCTCAAACGACTGGACCGATTTTGATGACATTTTTTGTGTGTGTTCAAGGGGATCTGGGAATGGTTTAGATTCACAATTTTGTCCGCTGGATGTTTTTTTAATTATTTTTTTATTTATTAGTAGTTATGGCAAAACGACGTTTGCCGGGACAGCTAGTATATTTATATTTATGTACCTATATATTATTAATTATATTAATGGCACGAAAACAAAAAAAACAAAAGTGTATTTTATGTGAAATACGTGTTTCAGGACTTACTTGTGTCTATTTCTGGTGATAACTTTCATTAATATCTATAGGTACACATAACGAATAAATAGAATTGGAGTGCTGTTTGTAATATTAAAATAACCGCTTTTTACTAAATGCATATGTAATGTATACACGTTACATATACCAAAAATGTAGTGAAAAATTTTTTTGTGTGTCTGTCTGTCTGATTGTTCCGGGTAATCTCTGGAACGGCTGCACAGATTTTGACGGGACTTTCACTGGCAGATAGCTGATGATCTAGGGAGTAACTTAAGCTACTTTTTTTTAGACTAGCTTTGTCCCGCGGTACAACAATAACCGAGGGTAACACCGCGGGGTTCAGCTAGTTTATTTATAAGATCAGTATTTAATAGTTGTGATAGTATGCGACCGTAACAGTATAGCGGTATGCAGCAATTTTCAAATTGTTCGCACAACGTAAAAGAACAGGTTAATAACATGTGTTCCTTAATAATCATTGTCCTGATATTTATGTTCATTTCTTCCTTAAAAGTATTTTTTTCCAAGTCGATTTTGTCAATTTTCCTTTCCCTAACAATCTTATTCGATTTCTATCAATATTTTAAGTGAAAAACCTCTTTGGCTGTTTACAAATCATATTCTTAGCAACAAATAAAGGTTTTCCTTAAAACACATATTCATAATACACTTCTATCCCCGAAGAAGCACAGGGATGCCCATTGAACACCCACTTTTGTCTTTTACAATTTTTATCCTTTTACACCTTTTTTATAAAAAGTGATAATTATTTGTAATACTTTACCAAAGAAGTTTACAATTTATTTCTTAAATTTACTAACACTTTCATACTTGTAAAGTCATAATGACTTTGCAAGCATGAAATTTGTGATTCATGATTACCAGTAGGCTCACTTGATGTTAAATCGTTAATTCACTAAGGGGTTTGTCAACTACAGCTGTGTAGGACGATACTATTTTTTTTTACCATTTTTCAGCAATGGTAGAACCATGATTTGACACATAGGTACATCTGCCAAGTCTACCTAGGCCTTGCAGAAACCTTACACCCTAATTCCGGGATGCATTCGAAGGACAAAACTCGTAATGTATTCATTGATCTATTATTCACTCAACGGTTGCAGTTGTCTATGTCACTTTCCTTCAAACACGACCTCGTTATTGACGTCATTTTTATTTACGACTAGCTGAACCCCGCGGTGTTACCCGCGGTTATTGTTGTACGGTGGGTAACGCTGCGAGACAAAGCTAGTCTAAAAAAAGCCTAAGTTACTCCTTGGATCGTTTTCTGACAGTTTTCTGCCAGTGAAAGCCCCGTCAAAATCGGTCCAGCCGTTCCAGAGATTACCCGGAACAAACAGACAGACAGACAGATAGACAGACCGACAGACAGACAGACAAAAATTTAAAAAGTAATAATTTGGTACATTTACCGCATGTACATATGCTTTTAATAAAAAGCAGTTATTTTAATATTACAAACAGACACTCCAATTTTATTTATTTGTATAGATAGATTAATTCGAACGAGTTTATAGGGAACGCCTGTCAGTTTTACTATAGCAATAGTTGCATCATAAATTTGCTATTTAATTTTAGTAGGGCGCAACATATTATTATGTAACTTTTTTACTTCTTTGAGTATTACTGTTTTACACGAATATCAAAGATATTACTTTTTAGTCATGTGAACAATTTATTATCATAAGATTAGCATTCTCTAAATGATAATAAATAAATAAATCAAATAAAAATGCTATTGCCTTCTGAAGCTTTATTTCCAGAATCAAGAGCTTAAGGAAATTAATTTAGTTAACGTTTATAAAAGATTAGATAACTTTGAACTTGAGTATTTTTAAGACGAGAAGTCGTTATTTTCATCGTTTGCAATTAAAACTTTTTAATATTAGTTTAGTTTAGTAATTAAAGAGATTGCGCTTTCTTACAACAGATGTCGCTTTAAAACTTATTATCTCAAAGTATTTGAGAAGTTAACTATTTGGCACGTTTAAAATAAATAGTATTTTAGTGACATTCACCTAAACGATCCTTATTCCCTTGACTTAAGAGCTATTTTTGCTGATAATAAATGTAGGTCCCACGTTACGTCATACTCGTAAGTAATGAGTCTATAATTTTACCGCCAAAACTGCTTCGTTCCAAATGATACAAGACGTGCCAAGATGACGGAATAATATATTTTACTTGTTCCACATAGGCTGCAAATAATGACAAGTAGGTACTTTGTATATTTTGTACCTGTATTAAATAAATATGTTAGCGTCTCATTTTACAGTTTCATATCTATCTATGTAAATTTTGCCATTTACAGGTATTTCATTGATTGGTTTAAAGGTTATGTCATAGTAAATTCTGTTTTATAAATGAGAATAATAAAAACTTTGTAGACAACTAGTTTTAATTAAGCATTGATGTTTATATTTCTTACGTTATAGAAACGATGTACCTACGCAGTAGCAGCTGCTGCAAGCGAAAATAATTTTATTTTAAATATAGAATTCTACTAATATCAGAACTGACAATGTTGTGTCGCTCGTATTATTTGCCGGTGCGATAGCGTCAATTGATAAGAAAAATATTAAATAATTAAAGACAGTCATTAGTGTTGCAAGTGTTAAATAATTTTTATTTTCATCAAAGTGATTAAGTCCGGTCGCTATGGTGATCTTATCTGTGTTGTGACAGCGCAAATTGGTTCTGAATCAAGTAGTATTTTGATGAAAATTCTTCGTAAAGAATTCAAAATTACAGTCTTCTATTGTTTACAAGACAATTCTTTTTTTAAAGCGCTTTATTCAAATGAAGAGAAATCAAAAGGAACAAAAGAAAATTTAAGTTTTGGCGCGAATATTTGTTTATTGTGAAGTGTAGTTGTGAAATCATCTTGTTTGTACTTCATTTAAACATTTTAATTAGGAAGACAATTATTTTTATTATGTTAAGTCGAATTCAAATGTTCTTTTTAGGATTCCATTGTAGGACTTGGAGCCCTTTAAATACCTACAGCTCTACTAATTCCATCTGTTCATGCTTGCTTTTAAAATAGTGTAATATATTTCTTAAATTCTCTAACAGCGGCAAAAATGCTCATTTCCAAATCCACGGCTGGTATAAAAAATAGTTGATTAAATTCAAAATGTTCGTCAGTATCTTCGATGTTCTTTAAACCGAAGCTTTATCATAGTCCCTTGATTAATGAGTTTGAAACCTGCTGGTAGCTTGAGACTTTTTGATTCTGTTCTCATCTCTGCAGTTACAAAATAATATATTCTCCGTTATGTTTCTACTAATTCTCAAGCCATTATTTGATAAGACCTCTTTGTTTGTTGTATAGCTGTTTATTCTATGTTTACAAGCTGTTATTTGATTGGGTATTATTCCATTAATTTAAATTTGATATTGCAAATATTTAGGTATATTTTTTATTACTGTGGCTTGAGTTTTTATGTAAAGTAGTTCTTGACAAAAGAATCTTCGAATTTTGCCAGGTAGGTATGCGTTGCGCTTAGATTTTGTACACGAATTAACCATTCAGATGTGATAAACGCAATGAGATACGGTGATTCCTAAATTTGACCACTATACTCGTTTTAGAATTAAGAACCTTAGAAGATAATTATCCTTCTTAACAAAGATGTTGGTCTGGATACGGGCTATACATTTATTATTATTACAGTATGCTTGTGTTATAAACGAAACCACTAAGGAATTTCATAGCACGTTATTATATTATTTTTCTAAATCTCAATCTTTCCAAATGAATATCTATGATAAAATAGATGATAAACAAGTCGGAAACCTTGAATGAAATATATAACGTAACGGTTTCCTGCCAAACGTCAGTGGAATTCAAAAATAGAACGAATAAAAAGGAGCACGCGTGTAAATTGACAATTTGAAATGTGCGATCGAAAAATCCACCCATTCGCCAAAAAGGTTTGATGAAAAAAACTGAATGAAAACTTTGTCTATACAAAAAGTTTAAAAAAATATTAAAATGTCCAGATGTAGTGGATTTTTTGAGCAATGTTATAAGCATGCGTAAAAGAGAATATGTAATTTTAAAAGAAGTCGATATAAAAAAGAATTTTTACTCAAAAACAACATATTTATCATTAAATGGAAAATCTTTAGAACAACTACGACTGATTTCAGGATCCTTTGACCCTGACAAGCAAAAAATTAAAAAAATGGCTGTAATTTGAGTCTACTTAATTTTTATACAAAGCCTTTAGATTAATACACATTTTTGAAACTTAATTGCGCAATAAAAGGAGACAACATATTGACGCATGACGGTCTACTATTTCAAAAAACAAAAATTTCATATGCTAGCATACATTATTTTCCTTTCAACCAGCTATTTACACATACTAAAATATTTACGATCGGTTACGAGACGTACAAACAATGCACTCTTTAGCATATGTTAAAATATTTGTGCAAGACGACTACCTATAACTCTAGTATAATTATTTCTAACTGTGATAAAAAGTGCGTTTCATACTTCACACCCTATTCCTTTAGTAAAATTATCAACTAAATTCTTCCAATATCTATATTTACTCGACTATCGACTAAATAAATTCAGTATATCGATTGCGAAAAAGTAAGTGGATTTTTCAATGATGGCGACTACTATGTCGACAGATGAGATTTATAACAAGGAGTATCGAAGACTCAGGAGATTGACAAGTGACCTGGCGATACGACAAGTATCTGTACGTATGTATTTGATGATGAATCGTACTAACCTCCTAAAAACTAAGACTGGTTTTGGTTTCATTTTGTCGTTAAAATAAACCTTTATTAACATTATCATTTATTAACATAAATTCAAAACTCTGTTTGTTTATTTATCCGTTCAACGTCATTAATAGAAAGGGTATAGAGAAATTAGTAGAGATAATATTTTTCTTTTTATTTGAACAAATAAGCCAAAAACGTGAGTAGTTAGATTGGTATATTATACATTATACTAACATACAAATGACTGCCTCGTTGGTCAGGCGGTTCGCGTATGCGACAGCTGACTGATGCCCGAGTCAGGCCATAGTAATATATTGAGTTTTTCATACGTAAAATTCTTATTACCACTAGCCCGGAGTATGGAAGTTTGGCGGTGAAATCACACACGCCCGTGCCTAGGAGAACATGTTAAGCTGTCGGTCCCTGTTACCTTGAACAACTATGGTAAACGTTTTTGAACAGTCAGTGCCCTCAAATATACTGACACTAGTTTCAGCCTACGAATTCAGTTTCTACCCTCAGTGTTTCGGAGGTCCGATGCCAGTCGCTCCGTGTAAAAACACTGATATTCTTCAGGTAAAACCGGGTGGAACTGGTAACTGACCCCAAATAATCTTGGGAATAATAAGGCTAGGAAGAAAAGAACAAAGACTAACATACAAATGCTTGCCTATATCTGAGAAGGTTATGTAAATGCTTTAAACAATCGCAAAGTATCATCCCATTATATACCTAATAACATCTAACAAATTTTATTGATGTGAGATTTTTAATTTTCCTTCGATTTTTGTTATGCTTTGAAGTTTCAACTACAAAGTCAGTTGGCCATAATTTTTTAAGGTCCAAAAAGATCAATAAACAAGTAATTCTTCATTTCTTAAAAAAGCGGAATAAATAGCCGAATTAAAATAAATAAATAGCATAATTAAAAGAGCATGCTTTGATACTTTGGTCACGTAGAGAGGATGGAAGATAGAAGACTCATGAAATGAATTTATAGAGCGAATGACTGGACAAGTGTCGAAAGAGGTTGTACACGGCGAACATTCACCGACTAAATTGGTAAAGTTCTGAAGAAGGGCCATGTGAAAAGTACGTGGAACAGACAAGGATGCGTGCAGCGATTGATGAATGGGTGAAGTAAAAGGGGTGTGTCAGGACCGTGGAAAGTGAAAATCAGTTTTCTTTGCCTACATAGTGTACCCATGTAGCTTTTTTTATGGAATAGGCGTGCAAACGGGCAGAGGTATTGCCTGATGATAAGCAATTACCGCCGCCCAGGGACACCTGCATCACCAGAAAGTCACAATTGCGTTGCCGGCCTTTGGGGGATGGAGGAAGGAGATAAGGGGAAGGGTGGGGTATGGGCCGCCTCCGGTATTCTCACTCACTCGGCGATATACAGCGCAAACACCATTTCACGGTTTTATGTGAGGCCGTGGTATTACTCCGACGGTCGAGCCGGCCCAGCCCATTCATGCCGAAGCGTGGCTCTCCCACGGTGAATTGAGTTTAATAGGATATCTAGAATATCATAAGGAAACTCCTCTAAAGCTATAGGTATGATGTGTGTAGGTATAAAAAGTGTAGTTTTTACTAGTTTATTACATAAAATTGTCGCCAACGTCATCAAATATTCAATCTATTTTATTTATTTTTGTACGTTAACCTTCGTGTTTAGAAATAGCTGGCTAAAAATTTATTACATTTTTTTTCTATTTTCAGTCGGAATATGGCCTCACGGAAGAACAAGTTGCAGGTAAACGAATAAAACTCTACTTCTTCTGTTATAAGAAAATTAGAAAGACTATTTACATTATTATAGACTACAGATTTAAGCAACTACGTATGGTACATACAAATTGTATTCTAATTCTGTATTGAATACATAAATATTCCATACTTCAAATGTTTTCATGAGCTGCCCATTGTCCCACAGACTCCATTCATTTTTCGGAGGATTTTGTTATCATCCTCTCGAGAAATTATACTGCATATACCAATCATGTAACTAGTTTCTTAATAACTGCAATCTAATTATTCTCCTGTCAATTTTACAGAATTCAAAGAAGCGTTCATGCTCTTCGACAAGGATGAAGATGGTACCATTACAATGGCAGAACTCGGCGTCGTGATGAGATCGCTTGGGCAGAGGCCTTCAGGTATGGGATTGATTAATATATAACTATAGTTAACTGCCTCGATGGAGCAATGGTAGCGTACGCCACTGCTGTGCTTGAGGCCTCGAATTCGATTCCCGGGTCGATCAAATGTTTCGAATAGACTTGAATGAGAATATATAAAATGTATGTACGTGTCGGCTCCGACATCCGATATCGGGCCGGACAATATGAAAGACAAATAGATATTTCACACATTTAACTTCCTCCGATATCGTATCGGCGGTCCCCGACACCGATATCGAATCGGATGGTGTGAAAACGCTCTTAGAGTGTTGTCCCACCCTCGCAACTGAGGGGTACGGTTCACAGCTTCGATTTAACTGCGAAACTTTATCCGAGACTTCTACAACTTCACTTAAACATGAAATACACACCTTACTTCGATATACGCTGATAAGCTACGCCTAAAGCCGTTCAAATAATTTCAGTCTCGTTTTGCTACCGAGATGGTAAGTTGCCTTTGGTATAAAGTTCTAACTAGCTTTCGTAGAATTATGAAAACTTCGTGTTGGTGTTATTAGCTTAGCAGTTTTCAGTTATGGAACGAACAAAACTAAAAAAATAAGAAATAAAAGAAGCATATATAAAGCTCTACAGAGTAAAAGGCTAGATTATGGTGCTTAAGAACAAACAGTATAATTTGAAACCATACAGTATATCACTATTCACTCATACAATGTCATAGATTTTCGGAAACACTTTTACAAGTCATGGATTTTCAAGCCAGATAAAACAGGCATTTCATATGACTATCAAGTTTTCAACTACGGAGCAACATGATTAAATATACAAACGAATTATTTTCGTTATGCGTGATGCCTTCAGATTCCAAACAGAGTCAGTTCAGACTTACGTTCAACTTTTGTTTTTGGCGAAAGTAACTGATGCTTTTACAAATTGAACTGTTCAAATTGATTAATCTGCTACAAAGCACGTAATATATACATGTAACTTTCTATTTACACAAACGAAACTTGATGTCAATCAAATGTTACAAAACATGTCTAATAATGATAATCTTCATCGCTTTAACTTTTCATCACTTTACCATAATTTGCGAATCTTTCAAATTGAATATTGATTCTAGAAGTTTTAATAGGGGATTATTTATTGCCTGAATCCGGAGAGTTTGAAAGTAGGTCAGAACCCTGGATAATGGAGATATAACTGTTCCTGAGACAGAAAGTTTCATAACAACTTTGGATTCTTTTTTCCGTCTCTTTTTAAATTCACTTACTTAATGTTTTGATTACACGTGACAAGAATTTGGTCCTAGTTGATAATATTATAAATTTGCCTCAACTGTATTTTTTGATAAAATAACACAGTATAAAACTTCTCAGTGGATCAACCTACCTTCCTTCAATACAATATGAATCATGGCGAAGTGATCATGAATAGTAGACCGCGGCTTGAGTACTTTCGTTGTGGAATTCAGGATCTAAATAGTGACTCAGTAGTTTGATCTATCATCGTTAGATGGCATTGAAATACGTTTTTGTTTTGAAGTAGCCACAAAATAATTATGAGAGAATTTATTTTGTCACAGTAAAATAGCTAAGGTTAACCTTATGGTATGGCGAGTCTGAATAATTTAATGCTCAATGTACACGACATTACGAATCTAATCAACCAGACTATTTTATCTGTTCGGAATATTTTTCTCTCGATCTCTCTCCAGGTTTCCTCTCTCTTCCTTTATCAGTTCAGTCACATTTATGTGTAAACATCTTCGTAATTTTATAAGGAAAATAGTAAATACATTTTTTTCCATTAACGACAAACAATCCAGTGATATCAGGGCATTGACATTTAAGTATAATGCAACCAACCGAATGTCAATGTTCGTGGGCAGGCACGATATTTCAATGTATTGAACTGAAGATACTTAATCTTCATTTGTTTATTATAGCAATGATGTGGCGCTTAAATTTGTTGATTAATAGGGTTGTTTCTCTGATCCCAAATTAGGTTTGTAGTTTAGGTTACCATAGAACAATTTGTAGCCTATACTGTGGAAATTTAAACCAAAAGCAGAAAGAAGGCAAACATACTTTTACTATTAAATATCATAAGAGATGAACAAAATATATAATATTTATACATTATATATACACCATATGAAACATTCAGACACACGATAAATGATGACGCTGATCACACAGTTAATTCCGTGGATGAGAAACAATGAGAAAATACATTTAAACTTGTATTAAAATTCTGTAGTAATTGCAAAAGCCTAAGTTTTCAACCTTTTAACGACCTATGAAGCTATTATTATGTAGTAATAGTAAGGAGCTAATAAGCAGCTATATTCCACTCAGACCAATAAAAATATGTTTTTTTTCTGACCTTGAACTTTAGATACATGTTCATAAAGTTGACATCTAGCAAGATATTTCCTATTGTAGACACCCTTAAACAACGGTAACTAAAGGTAATACTTAATAGCTATCTTAGTGACAAATAGGCGTTTTATTTTCTTCCTCATAAACAATACAATGGCCTGAGAATTTAAATGTAACAATTTCACAATTTTTTTGATTATAGGTATATAATATTTCTTCTCTTTATATTGTTTACAAAGACATTTAGCACAATGTCACATTGCATGCATAATATTATATCGATGCCAAAACTGTGACAATATTTATCTTTTAAACGAGTACAGTGTAAAACATGTGTGTGATAATAAATGTACTATTGGAAGAAATGTTGATAAATTGAAAATGATAAATACAATTTTAATAAACAAAAAGAACACGCAGGCCCCGGCGAGATTCGAACTCACGATCTCCTGTTTACTAGACAGGCGCTTTAACCAACTAAGCCACGGCGCCGCTGACAACGATGGCCGAAAATTCTATGTAGTATGTAAACGCAGCAAAAAAACCCTTCACCAATCAAGAATCGAAATGAATCGATCATAGTACTCGTATGAATGATGTCTTTCTCACATAAAAATATGAACAAAAAATGTTGACTCGTTTAATATATTAAATGAAGTCACATAGTGGTTTTATCATTTCGCAAAGTTACCTTTGCAAATTAAATTTCTCAATTGTTTATCTTTCTTACATTTGTGGCAGTCCATTAAGTAACCTGTCTGTTTGTTTGCCGTTTCAACCATTTTTTTTATAAACGTGGCATCTCTTATCAACCCTAAATCAAAACATTTCGATGTTTTTTTAAGTATAAAAAAAAAAATTGTTTATATATTAAGTTTATTCCTATAAAAGTTATATTTTCCTAACTTTTGTAGAGCTCTGTTATTACAGTGGGCTCAAAGAAGCTGATAGTACTCGTAATACTCCGTTGATATTAGTTGTGGTATAACTAAGAGTTCCCACACATAACTGCGAATTCGCTGCGCATCGCAAATATCTGCGAGCTATGCCGAAGCGTTGCTCTCCCATGATACATAGATAACTAGTTGTTGCCCGCGGCTCCGCCCGCGTATATGTCGGTTATCGCGGCAAATAGTAGCCTATGTGTTATTCTGATGTATAAGCTATATTACTGTAAAGTTTCATCCAAATCCGTTCAGTAGTTTTTGCGTGAAAGAGTAACAAACATCCATCCAAACATCCATCCATACATCCTTACAAACTTTCGCATTTATAATATTAGTAGGATTAGAATTGACTTCCATGATTCATTTACTTCCATATCGCTTATTACTTGGAATGCCCAAAACAGATCTTTAAAATTCAAAATCATTTATTCAATTAAGACACCAAGCGACACTCATGAACGTCACATTGAAGTTTAAAATCATTGATCGACACAAACAGACGCCACATAATGTGCTGTATTGTCAAAGTAAATTAGGTAAAAACATCAAAATCTACTGCCTGCCTGTTTCGATCCATAACTTTCAGTTTCCAAAATACGATTATTATGAGAAGAATACTGGCAAAGAAAGAATCTGATGGGAGTAGTTTCAGGTAAAGTCGAATTTCAGCCGCATCGTTGTTGACTAAAAGCCTTTCAACCTAGTTTCAGAAAAGACTCGGTAAATAATGAGTTAGTTCTTTACAAACAAAGCTTAGTTTGAGGATTATTGGCGTTGTGTGACAGATGTCCAAAATCCTTATCTATAGGACTATATCTAATATATAAAATTCTCGTGTCGCGGTGTTTGTAGTTAAACTCCTCCGAAACGGCTTCACCGATTCTTATGAAATTTTGTGTGCATATTGGGTATGTCTGCGAATTGGACAACATCTATTTTTTATACCACAATTTTTTTTATATCAAAGCGACTTTTGCCGGATCAACTAGTCTTATATATAAAATTATCGTGTCACAGTGTTAGTTACCATACTCCTCCGAAAGTGTGAGAATCGGCCAACATCTATTTTTCATACCACAACTTTTTTTTTTATTACAAAACAACGTTTGCCGGGGCAACTAGTCTATATGTATATATATATAAATGAATCGCCGAAATTTACGAATGCGCATAACTTCCGATCGGCTCTACCTAATTAAATAATTCTTTTTTTTTAGAAGAACATCGAAAATATTTTTCAGAAATTTTTGTAAATATTTACGAAAGAAAAATATGGCAGTACGACGTTTGCCGATTAGCTAGTTTATTTTTAAAAAGGTTAATATGTATTCCAAAAATAGCAAAGTAAATGTTATTTGTGTCATACATCTTTGGCGATGGCGATGTTTTAAAACGGGATACGTGTACAGGCAAGGATAAAGTACTATACTTACGATCTTATACGCAATTAGTGGCAACACTTGCCAACGTATGAGCATATATCGGAAGCATGTCATGCATGTATGGTGCGTAGTCGGATGAACTTTGAGCAGCCGTACTAATTTGATATTTAATTATAAATATTAATTCTGAAATAGTTTATTAGTAAAAACTATCTCATCATAACATATTATGTTATGATGAGATGTACTATTGAAAGGAAGTTTGGTAAACTGTAGCATAATGATGTACTTTATGATGCATGAACATACATATGATGAATGAACGTAGGTTACGTAGGTGGGTGAAATCCATAAATAAGCGAAAAAATATATATATCGATTTTGTGGAACTGTAATTGGATGAACATTGTTACAATTTTTAAATTTTCAATCTTATGTTATACGATTTTTCGATCAACTAAACAGAACCCAAATTCCCTTTGACTAATTTTCTGTTTTAACAAATTTCTTCGTCATTTGGAATGAAACTCTATCAGTCTTTAACAAATAAAAAGCTGCAAAATACTTTTAATACTGGACATCTATAAAACAAATATTATAGGCACACATTTTAGGACAAATCTATTTTTTATAGTAAATCGTCTTAAAATTTTGAATGATAAAGTAGTCAAACTCGGCAACCCAAATTACCCGACAATAGATGTCAAAAAATTGGCTTTTAATTACTTTACCATGGTTTAAAAATAACCTATGATTATTATCATTGTGGTGAGCCGAATGATGTATTTAACTTAAATATTTATATCCAATCTATACTCTATACAAATAAATAAAATTGGAGTGTCTGTTTTTAATATTAAAATAACTGCTTTTTACCAAATATACATATTACAAAAACCTTTATTTTTTTTTGTCTCTCAGTCTGTCTATCAGTTTGGTCCGCATAATCTCTGATACGGCTGGACCGTATTTGACAAGCCTTTCACCGGCAGATAGCTGATGATATAAGGAGTAACTTAGGCTACTTTTTTTTAGACTAGCTTCGCCCCGCAGCGTTGCCCGCAGTTACAACAACAAACGCATGTAACACCGCGGGGCTCAGCTAGTATTTAATAAGAAGAAAGAGATTTCCAATCAGCCAGTTGTTTGTTACTCACAAAATAAAACAATATTTTCACAAATAATGGACCCACTTTATTAATTTTTCAATATTTGCCAGCAATATTTTCCAGGTCCTTAGTATTCCTAGTAACTTATATTTCGTAAACTCGCCGCTAGTTGAAATCTACAAAGAAGTCTGTCAACTTCTCTAAGATTCTCACGGGAACCAAAATCCGTAGTCAAGTGCTCCTGCTATTAGCTCAGGTTGGGTTATTGCCAAATAACTCTGTCGTGTTTCATATTTACAAATTGAAATAGCTGCGTCTATTAACGTGACACTAGGTGTTTACGACAAGAGTATAACAGCCGTTAAATACCAGCCGCTTGAGTTGACTTCTGATCATTTTGACAGCGGTATATGTGTCATATTAGGAATTGAAGACTTAGGGCAGGCGAGCATTTTGAAAACTATAATTAATCGTAGCAGAAACTTCTGACACGTGTTTATGAGCAATTAATAGCGAAGTCACCAATTGTCGCCTACAATATCTTAGCAAGAATTACTGTTTTGTACTTTTTTATAATCAACCTGCCAAAATGACTCTACTCAGCCTGATGGAAAGCATGAGTAGAATGCAAGAGTGGTGTTGGAAACGTGGAAAGAGCTGCATGGTGACCCACACTATTATTAGTGATAGCCGGAAAAATACTTTTAGAGCACCAGTTTATCTAATTAAACTCTAAAGGACGTGTTTCTTTTCCATGACTTATTTAACACGAGTATGAATGTTTAATGTAATTCTAACTTTTAGAGTATCATCCGTCTCATCATTCATAATGTATTGTTTACGAGATTTAAGGAATCGATCTGTGACAAGGAGCAGTATAATCTAGTGACATTTCAAAGGTATATACTTCATACAGTTTGTACCTATTGTAAGTGCGTTTCTTCCCCAGAAATTTAATAAAAAAGTCCTATGTAAATCTTTCAAAAAGAATAAAAAATAAAATATAATAAACGTCTAGTGGAGTTTTTTTTATTGTATCGATGGCAAACGAGCAGACGTATCACCTGATGGTAAGCGATCACCGCCGTCCATAGACACTCGCAACACCAGAGGCGTCACAAGTGCGTTGCCGACCTTTGGGAGAAGGAGAAAGGGATGCGGGGAGGGGTTGGCTTATGGGCCTCCGGTTTCCTCACTCACTCGGTGAAACACAACGCAAGCGCTATTTTACACCGGTTTTCTGTGAGGTCGTGGTATTTTGTGTGGCATGAGTGGGCCGGTCGAGCCGGCCCATTCATGCCGAAGCGTGGCTCTCTTATGGTCAACTATCTATACTTATAAAGAATTTCCCAAAAATAAAACGAGTAGCTATTAATCTGAAAACAGCTTTGTATGAGTTACGTGTAAGTGTTGCCCGTAAAATAAAAAGTAGTCACGTACGAGACAGTTTTGATGTAATTTACGACGGTGTTATTTTCTGGTGGTAAGAAAATATCTTGCTTTTGAGTAATATTGCTTATGTACACATTGAATAGAAGAAAAAATAAATAAATATGAGTATAACAAAGGAACTTGATACGAACTTCTTCAATGCATTTTCTGGTAAATTTCTATATCTGTTTTTGGTATGATATGTACTTATCTATATCGAAATTCAAAGAATATTTATTTTACAATTGTAGAAAAACTTAGACTCAAATTGATATAATGAATGAATTTAATACGAAAGAAGAAAGCGAAGTATTCACAGATAGCAAAACAAGTAGATAGAATTAAATAAAAAACAGACATTCACGTATAAACACAGATACAAACAAGATAGATATAAGCAAGAAATTTAATTGTTAATGTATGAAATTTTTGTTTCAAACCCTTTTACACAATTTTTATTTCGTTGACAGAGAATATATACTCCTTGACCTAAACAAAAAGTAATAACAGACTCACGCATCAATGTGGAAGTCTTTAACAAACACATTAAGTAACCTGACAAGGTTTTTTTTTTCAAAAATAATACAGTTAAGGTCGTGTGTGGTGAAGGATTAAAAACACAAAGTATTACCACCTTGATTCATCCCGGGTGTCGTAAGGGACGATTAAGGGAGTAACCCAGATAGAACAACGGCACTGCAGAAAGGAGGAAAACTTAAAACCAAACCAAAACCTCCTCCAAACCCCATCTCCCTTCCCTATCCCACAAAGGCCAGCAACGCACTTGTGACGCCTCTGGTGTTTGCAGGTGTCCATGGGCGGCGGTAATCGCTTACCATCAGGCGATACGTCTGCTCGTTTGCCCGCCTATTCCACAAAAAAAAGATACCTATGCCTGCGGGTGAACTGAGACTGATAATTTTAACAGACTCATTATGGGTTCTTGAATACCTAATACTTTCCATTTGTATCAATTAAAACTTTTGTTTATGCCACGCAGGTATATAGATAATTAAATTACTTATAATGGAATTCTATTGATAAAAGAAACTAGATTGCATTGATTTAATTTGTATTTTTTTTTTCTAGCTCTTTGCCTATGGTCACGGTTACAGCAATTATGGAGTGACCATGAATTGTACTGTTCTGTTATAGAAATCTGTATGGCAATTATGTATATTAGTCCGGGATCATCGGAATAAATTTTATGCTACAGACAATGTGTCTGTTAAATCATATCTAAATTAATTATATACTCTATACAATTGTTTCGTATGAATGAATGTTCTTACTGTTACAATGGATTCATAGCTCAACAACTATTTTTAAATCCAGGAACATGGATAATATAAATTAAAGTTGAAATACTTTTATATTTATTTATTGGTAATAAGATCTCCAACAAAAGATTTACAGGATAATTCAAAGTAAATGACTGAGGGGGTATTATATACTCCTTCACTAGAGGAAACCTGCATTATACCCTGACGACAGGAGATTATCTAATCTAAACCAATATTTTAAAGCGGAACGTTTTTATTTTTTGTTTGTTTGTAACGATTTCACTCAAAACTGAAAAACGATACTGAGACCCAAGGTGTAAAAAATACACAAAAAATCCATATGTCGCGTGCGCTGCGGAAAGCATTGACAATAGAGCC
Source organism: Spilosoma lubricipeda (assembly GCA_905220595.1). Taxonomy (NCBI): domain Eukaryota; kingdom Metazoa; phylum Arthropoda; class Insecta; order Lepidoptera; family Erebidae; genus Spilosoma; species Spilosoma lubricipeda. Next base: position 4,155,228 of record HG992286.1, on the reverse strand, counting down.
AAATGATGTACCACAGTTTTATAGAGGATACCAATATCCACAAAAAAGTCCGCATTGCCATATGTGTAACTATTACACAATACCTACCTTTTTGTGTTAAAATTTGTGAAAGTGACGTCGATATGAACTAGGCATTATTATTCGTACTTTGGTATTAATCCTTACCCAAATAAATCACTTCACATTCAAGACTACATATATCAGTACCTACTATAAATTACTTTTAAAATTAATCAATTCGAACGTACCATTTAAGAGTTATAATGAGTTTATTATTTATCAAAAATTAAATTTAAGAAACAATGCCCAAGTGACTGAACGGACAGAAAACATAGAGGTATTATCTAAACTAATATTTTTACCGAGAAAAGATTAGGTTCTTTGTTTCTTTGTAACGATTAAACTCGAAAAGTACTTGACCGATTTAAAGAAATATTTCACCATTAGAAAGCTAAATAATCCCCGAGTAACACAGGTGGTATTATATTTGAAAAAAAGCATAGCTTCAAAAAAGATGGCTTTGATTATTTATTTTGTCAAAAAGAGGCTTCGTTTTAGTTTTCTTAACTTTAAAGGTTGGTAACAACCTGTTATAATTTATAATATTATTTTTTTTGGCTTAATAACTATGTCTACCCTGCGACGCCGGGGCCGGCTGCTAGCATTAGATATAATATTTGCTGAAAAGATTTTATTTGATTTCGAATACTATATTGTGTCGATTTCGTTACCATCAATTGTTGCCGTTGGTTTTGCCATAAAATCTTCCTTCGAGATCATTTTATTTTAATAATCTAATAATTTATTTAAATATTTCGGACATCTTACACACAACGTCACTTAGTCTTAAGCTAAGCTGATATTGTGTTATGGTTACCTACTAGAAAACTAATATAAGTACGCATATACTTTTTTTTGTAAATACGTACATATTATACATAGAAAACACCCTAACTCCGAAACGTTATTTTCGAAAATATAATTATTTTTAGGAGCAGTTATTTTTAAATATAATATCTACAATCCTTGAGTTCTAGTTTTAAAATTACTGTTCTCTTTTACATCTGAAGAAATTACAATGACATGTTTCAGAAACTGAGCTACGAGATATGGTGAAGGAAGTAGATCAAGATGGCAATGGCACGATCGAGTTCAACGAATTCCTCCAAATGATGTCCAAGAAGATGCGCGGGTCTGATGGAGAAGACGAACTTAGAGAGGCTTTCAGGTACACACTTAAAATAATACGACTATTTATCCGACTACGACGCAAAAAGGAAAGGTAACAGTTTCGGCAGTCTTTGTATGTTCCATCGTAGCGAACAAACTACTGAACAAATTTTAATGAATGATTCATTAAATCCTAGCCTACTAATATTATAAATGCGAAAGTTTGTAAGGATGGATGGATGTTTGGATGTTTGTTACTCTTTCACGCAAAAACTACTGAACGGATGTGGATGAAACTTTACAGTAATATAGCTTATACATCAGAATAACACATAGGCTACTATTTGCCGCGATAACCGACATATACGCGGGCGGAGCCGCGGGCAACAACTAGTTCGTAATAATAACCCAGGTAATAGTTATTTTAAACTTGTTGTTCATTTCGTATAGTTTTTTGATCTGGATGTCTCTGACTAATAAATAGCAACTTAAACGACAGAGCATGGAGAATCAAGAAGCGGCAATTAAGTGGGTTGGTTAAGTTCCCTGACATACTTATGGTAATTGGAGATTAATGCAATGAAGGGCTCACTATGGCACGTTGAACCAAAGACTTGAATAAAGTGACTGACAGCAGATAGATGGTTAACACAGAGGTAGTTAATAGCCCTCGGGAGAGATTTCGTTCAGGATTGGAATTTCAGAGACTATTTATGATTGCTAACGATCTTGATTGCGCAGCTTTTTTAATTAAGGTTACTACTACTGCAGTCAGATACTGAAACCATTTGTTATTAGTCTCGTTAGTTTTTTTTCTAGCAAATTGTTACAATGATTCCAGGGTATTTGACAAGAACAACGATGGACTGATATCATCCGTGGAACTCCGTCATGTGATGACGAACCTGGGCGAACGGCTGAGCGAGGAGGAAGTCGACGACATGATCCGCGAGGCTGACCTTGATGGTGACGGCATGGTCAACTACGACGGTCGGTATCTTTCATTGTTTATTGTTTTATTCTTGCGTGATGTGCGTTGAATTGTTGATACTATTTTCTAGAAAATGTCTTCGCGTACATTGTAAGATACTCTTTCCGTTAACTTAAATATTTCTCTAATACACTGATACATGAAGACAACATTTGTAATAGGAATATATCCTGTATCGCGGGTGAAGAACGCACATGAAACAGACACAAATAACACCTAGACTCAGAACAACAATTTGTGGATCACGCAGGGATTTGAACCCACAAAACTCAGCTCGTAGAAAGCGGCGCGGCGACTGCTCAAAATACTACGCCTTTTTTAAGTTCTTTATTACTTGTATTTTTTAATAAAACGAAGTGTTTATCTCCTTAAAATCTTCCCTTCTTGAAAATATTTTCAGAGTTGCATAAATATTTTTTACTCCGGCAAATACAGATCTTTAGACTCTTGTAAATAGGTACGCGAGTATTAAAAAATAAAATGAGTATACATACAATTTAATATAATTTGCCTCTTACAGAGTTCGTGACAATATTGACTTCGAAAAACTAGTATGCAGAGTCAAGGCCGAAGAGAAATGTTCCCGGAAGCCAGTGCCCTTATTCGTACTTAACAAAGTACGGGGGAAAAGAAACTCTAATCTAATTATTATAAAGTTACAGACGTATCGACGTGAAATACTTTTGTAGTACGCGCTTGGTGGCAGTGTATACGTACCCTTGTTTTATTAGTTCGAAAAAATGTTGTTGCAATTATATTGTGGCAGAAAAATTACAACTTCGATTTCTTCATTACTGTAGTACTGAATAAAGTCAGTGTGTTAGCTGTTTCTTTTTTATCTGTGTCCAAAATAGATATGCAAAGATGGAGAAAATGGACAGCTTGTGGAATAGTATAATGTAAATATGCTTAAAGGCTACCTCGTACATTAATGCAGACTGAAAAATAAGCCTTTGAAATCAAAAAGCGTCATCGCCATATCATATGTTGTGTTTGAATGGTCTTTCGAGCTTTCGAGTTTTGTAAAGCTGAATCATATTTCGTTAATTTTAATCCGGGAATAACATTTAACTGGATTCAGAAAATTGTTAGAGGAAATTTAGGAAATAAAAATTTATGTTCTAGATTTATTTATTTGATATTAATCATTGTAACTTTAATTTAAAAGTATATAGAACTGAGTAAGACGTCATTAATAAACTATAAATCAGTACACAGAACTTTTTTTATGTAATTTCATCCCGCTAAAAGTCAAAGTAAAATATTCTTAGGTATTTGGAAGCTTTCGCAGTAAGACAAAATATCTATCTGTCATTAAAAGCTTTGTAAATACCATAAAATTTCGTAAATCACCGTGTGGGTAATTAAAGTAAAATTACAGAATTGTAGAAATATGTACCAATATGATAGATTGGGTGTATATTGTACATTATATGTCACTATGCTGCATTTTACACATTCGCAATGAGAATGGCGCCTCTTGGATTCTGCTCATGCTTTCCATCAGGCAGAGGAGAGTCACTTTGCCAGCTTATTATTTAAAACACTTAAAAATGAATGTTCATTCTAATCTACTTATACAACAGTTGGGGCAATTCATTGGCATCAAAACATCAGAAACAGCGTAAAAAATGAGGTTACAGCCTAAAAAGAAGTGGAGCCTCAAGGTCGTTTGAAGAAATATTACAAATTGCAACACTGCAAAGGTTCTATCGAGAGTGCCCTTAAGGTTCAGCTTTCACTATAAACATGATTCATATAAAATAACATCTACTTACATTTTATAATGTATACAATTTATATACATTGTAAAATAATAACTATGATTATGGTATACTATTGTAAAAATTACAAGTGTATTTAATGATTATAAGTGCCAGATTAACGTTGTTTAAGTGTAAAAAATTGCGTATCCATTATTTTATTTATAAACTATACCGCTTTCATTGTGCTAATAGTTATTACCATGTATGTAATGCTGTGTGTACTAAATTTAATTATGTATAAATAACGACTGTTTAAAAGTTTTTGTAAATTATAATAAAAGTTTTAATTTATAATTTTAAATTTGAACCAAATATTAATTGAAACTAAATATTGTTGATAAAATACAAATGAATGAACTTTAATTGATGATGAACGGGAAGCAGGGTTCACTGCTAATATTAGTTTTTGTTTTTATTTTACAGCTTTGCATGCGTGAGGCATTATATATGAATATATTGAACTACATCTATTAAGTTAAACAATATGAATAATATGTTAAGGATTCATTACACTCGAAATAGTATATATAAATAATTGTTGTGTCCGTGTTATGCTTTTGTGACTAATAAATAGTGTAACGAGTCTTTAAACAACTTATATATAAAGTAATTTACAATTTAGAAGAAAATAGATGAAATAGCGTCTACGATGTATCCTGTAATAGTAAAAAAAATAGTTGATGAACAAATATTCGGTTGTGTCAACAAATTTTTTTGTAAAAAAATTTAAATAACCAAATTTCTAGAATCGTACGTATACACGTTGTATGGATATGTGTAGTTAGATTTAGAAAAGTGTTGATAGGTCAGCTGCAAGGTTTTCGTTAGTCTTCCAAGATGTGAAGGTTGACTGAACAAAATGATGAGCCAAATGTTAGCAGAGTTCATTAATGTTACGTGGAATCGAAAGTTATATTTATAGTTTTAGCGTCGTAATGCTAAGGTGAGTGTTTATAATTGTATGTAAATTTAATAACAAAAAATTAATAAATTTTACCAAAATCATGAAAAAAGGGTACTTATAAAATATATTTAACGAAATAGTGAAAATTTGTACATTTTGCTAAGCTCTTAAAGACTAATAAAAGAATTAAAGGAAACGTTTAAAAATAAGATCATTGTATTCATGCCCTATTTTAATTTTTAATGATTATCGAAAAAATGCGAAAGATTTTAAAAATAGTTGTTTAATAATGTTTTTTTTCCATTGATCCGTAAATCTGTTATCATCTTCCTAGCCTTCATTATTCCCAAGATTATTTGGGGTCGGCTACTAGTTCAACCGGTTTTACCGGAATATCAGTTTTTACACGGACCGATTCACATCTGTCCTCCGCAACCCTGATGGTAAACTGAATTCGAAGGTTGACAAGTTGTCAGTATACTTGAGGGCACTGACTTCCCAATAACGATTGCCATAGATGTTTATGACAACCGGGACCGACGGCTTAACGTGCTCTCCGAGGCACGGGCGGGAAACACCGCCATATTCCATACTCCGGGCTGCTATTAAGAATTTATTGTAAGAAAAACCCAACACCGGGAACCGAGAACCCGAGACCTTTTGATCTGCAGTCGCTCACGCTAAATACTAACCAGCGAGGCAGGCATGATCCGTAAATGTGTATCATAAAAAAGTAACCGAAAGCCCCTAGGAAAGAACTAGGCGTATTTTAAAACTACCCGTAAAGGTACCTATCAAATTCTCAGTTCCCATAACAATTGTTCTGACATTTGTTCTTATTTGTGGTGGACAATAGGTTTATTTAAAGATTTTGTCAGAGATTGAAGTCTAGTCGCATATCTATGATGATATTGATGATGAAATATAAATAATATAATTTTACTTACTATATTTTATATCATCCTGTTTTATAATCACCTTTTGCAAAGGGTTTCATTGTTTTATATTAATATTTAATACAATTAGTATTGTATATTCATTTATTAAACATTATATGTTGAAAAATTTTTTGAAACTAAAATACTCATCACAAGTTCGGAATATAAATGATTATAATAAATATAAATTAAAAATAAAATAGAGCAAAATAGTTATATTATTAAATGTTATATTACATATATTTATTGAATTAAACGCTTCAAAATTGCGGTTCATAAAATAGGTATATTATACAAAATCATTAACCGATTATAAATAATTTTATGACAATAAAATTTATAATATCAGTTGTAAAGTTATGTCAATTTAAAATTTTAATATTTTATTTAATTCCAATGGAAAATAAGGCGAGATTTCAAAAATCCTATTTTAAAATTACAGACATGAGATATTTACAAAATGTATTAAATTAATATATTATTATTTACGTAATGTATATTTAAATTGTAATAATAGTACAAATTGTTTAACAATTATACATTCGTAAACTATACATTATTTAAATGAAAACAGTATATTTTTAGTATAAAAATACTGATATTATTAAATATTTCAACATCATATCGTATTATTATATTATATTTTTCTAGTAAGACATTCAGTGACAAATATAAATAGTATATTGTGTGATTATTTTTTATTTATAAAATGTGTTTAGAGTAGCGAGAGTTTGTTTAAACATTGTTATGCATACATCAACTTGCAGGATATTAAAATATTGTTGTAAATTAAATTAATATACATAAATAAATATAATTTGAGTCATTTTTATTGCGTTTAGAGCCTACTAAAAACGTTTTAAAACATTAAATAGATCCAGATTTTAGTAAAAGAACTGGGAGCACACCAGTTATGTTTACATGAAATATAAAAATCGTGTTGAATGTATAAAAGTTATGTAAATGCCAGTTAGATATTTGATGTAATTAGAAGAATATACAAGCTTCATATGAAACAAAAGGGATTTTAATAAAATTGATATGTGACGTCACGCATTTTTATTCTACCCTATCTATGCAAATAAATAAAATTTGTGTGTCTGTTTGTAATATTAACACAATCGCTTTTTACTTAATGTACGGTACATATACCAAAAATGTAGTTAAAAAAATGTTGTCTCTCTGTCTGTGTGTTCCGGGTAATCTCTGAAACGGCTAGACGGATTTTGACAGGCCTTTCACTGGCAGGTAGCTGATGATCAAGGGAGTAACTTAGGCTATTTTTTTTAGACTAACTTTGTCCCACGGCGTTACTCGCGGTACGACGATGACCGCGGGTAACACCGCGGGGTTCAGCTAGTAATAAGTATAGTTAAGAAAACCAAAAACCTTTTTTTAGACTAACTTTACTCGGGGTACAACAATAACCTCGAGTAACACTGCGTGGTTCAGCTAGTCAGGAATAAACAGACTGGAACTAATACATTATAGTTATTTTTCATCGAAAGTGGAATCCTTAAGTGGTTAGGTTCGAGTCACTGATACTAATAGTACCACTATTCAGACAGGCATTGACGAAATGTAATTCAATTTATACATAGACTAGCAGCCCGTCCCGGCTTCGCACGGGGTAGACAATTATTTATTTTTGGAAATTTGGATATAAAAACAGTTTTTCACAAATATTTTTATTTATTAAAAAAATATTATTTATTAATTATATATTAAAAAAAAACCCACAGTTATATTTGTATGTAAGTCTATTTATGTTCAATTTCTTTGATCGTTTAATTGGCGGGCACTTAAATAAGTAATATTTACATAGGATATTATATACATTTTTACAATGTTTTTTTAAGTAATTAGAATAAAAGCAGAGTCGAGTAAAATATATACTGTCTAAATTAAACGTTGACAACTTTCAGCTAAAAATGTATCTACCTATACATCTAGGTATTTCAAAGAAATTTTAATTTATAATTTTAAATTTGAACCAAATATTAATTGAAACTAAATATTGTTGATAAAATACAAATGAATGAACTTTAATTGATGATGAACGGGAAGCAGGGTTCACTGCTAATATTAGTTTTTGTTTTTATTTTACAGCTTTGCATGCGTGAGGCATTATATATGAATATATTGAACTACATCTATTAAGTTAAACAATATGAATAATATGTTAAGGATTCATTACACTCGAAATAGTATATATAAATAATTGTTGTGTCCGTGTTATGCTTTTGTGACTAATAAATAGTGTAACGAGTCTTTAAACAACTTATATATAAAGTAATTTACAATTTAGAAGAAAATAGATGAAATAGCGTCTACGATGTATCCTGTAATAGTAAAAAAAATAGTTGATGAACAAATATTCGGTTGTGTCAACAAATTTTTTTGTAAAAAAATTTAAATAACCAAATTTCTAGAATCGTACGTATACACGTTGTATGGATATGTGTAGTTAGATTTAGAAAAGTGTTGATAGGTCAGCTGCAAGGTTTTCGTTAGTCTTCCAAGATGTGAAGGTTGACTGAACAAAATGATGAGCCAAATGTTAGCAGAGTTCATTAATGTTACGTGGAATCGAAAGTTATATTTATAGTTTTAGCGTCGTAATGCTAAGGTGAGTGTTTATAATTGTATGTAAATTTAATAACAAAAAATTAATAAATTTTACCAAAATCATGAAAAAAGGGTACTTATAAAATATATTTAACGAAATAGTGAAAATTTGTACATTTTGCTAAGCTCTTAAAGACTAATAAAAGAATTAAAGGAAACGTTTAAAAATAAGATCATTGTATTCATGCCCTATTTTAATTTTTAATGATTATCGAAAAAATGCGAAAGATTTTAAAAATAGTTGTTTAATAATGTTTTTTTTCCATTGATCCGTAAATCTGTTATCATCTTCCTAGCCTTCATTATTCCCAAGATTATTTGGGGTCGGCTACTAGTTCAACCGGTTTTACCGGAATATCAGTTTTTACACGGACCGATTCACATCTGTCCTCCGCAACCCTGATGGTAAACTGAATTCGAAGGTTGACAAGTTGTCAGTATACTTGAGGGCACTGACTTCCCAATAACGATTGCCATAGATGTTTATGACAACCGGGACCGACGGCTTAACGTGCTCTCCGAGGCACGGGCGGGAAACACCGCCATATTCCATACTCCGGGCTGCTATTAAGAATTTATTGTAAGAAAAACCCAACACCGGGAACCGAGAACCCGAGACCTTTTGATCTGCAGTCGCTCACGCTAAATACTAACCAGCGAGGCAGGCATGATCCGTAAATGTGTATCATAAAAAAGTAACCGAAAGCCCCTAGGAAAGAACTAGGCGTATTTTAAAACTACCCGTAAAGGTACCTATCAAATTCTCAGTTCCCATAACAATTGTTCTGACATTTGTTCTTATTTGTGGTGGACAATAGGTTTATTTAAAGATTTTGTCAGAGATTGAAGTCTAGTCGCATATCTATGATGATATTGATGATGAAATATAAATAATATAATTTTACTTACTATATTTTATATCATCCTGTTTTATAATCACCTTTTGCAAAGGGTTTCATTGTTTTATATTAATATTTAATACAATTAGTATTGTATATTCATTTATTAAACATTATATGTTGAAAAATTTTTTGAAACTAAAATACTCATCACAAGTTCGGAATATAAATGATTATAATAAATATAAATTAAAAATAAAATAGAGCAAAATAGTTATATTATTAAATGTTATATTACATATATTTATTGAATTAAACGCTTCAAAATTGCGGTTCATAAAATAGGTATATTATACAAAATCATTAACCGATTATAAATAATTTTATGACAATAAAATTTATAATATCAGTTGTAAAGTTATGTCAATTTAAAATTTTAATATTTTATTTAATTCCAATGGAAAATAAGGCGAGATTTCAAAAATCCTATTTTAAAATTACAGACATGAGATATTTACAAAATGTATTAAATTAATATATTATTATTTACGTAATGTATATTTAAATTGTAATAATAGTACAAATTGTTTAACAATTATACATTCGTAAACTATACATTATTTAAATGAAAACAGTATATTTTTAGTATAAAAATACTGATATTATTAAATATTTCAACATCATATCGTATTATTATATTATATTTTTCTAGTAAGACATTCAGTGACAAATATAAATAGTATATTGTGTGATTATTTTTTATTTATAAAATGTGTTTAGAGTAGCGAGAGTTTGTTTAAACATTGTTATGCATACATCAACTTGCAGGATATTAAAATATTGTTGTAAATTAAATTAATATACATAAATAAATATAATTTGAGTCATTTTTATTGCGTTTAGAGCCTACTAAAAACGTTTTAAAACATTAAATAGATCCAGATTTTAGTAAAAGAACTGGGAGCACACCAGTTATGTTTACATGAAATATAAAAATCGTGTTGAATGTATAAAAGTTATGTAAATGCCAGTTAGATATTTGATGTAATTAGAAGAATATACAAGCTTCATATGAAACAAAAGGGATTTTAATAAAATTGATATGTGACGTCACGCATTTTTATTCTACCCTATCTATGCAAATAAATAAAATTTGTGTGTCTGTTTGTAATATTAACACAATCGCTTTTTACTTAATGTACGGTACATATACCAAAAATGTAGTTAAAAAAATGTTGTCTCTCTGTCTGTGTGTTCCGGGTAATCTCTGAAACGGCTAGACGGATTTTGACAGGCCTTTCACTGGCAGGTAGCTGATGATCAAGGGAGTAACTTAGGCTATTTTTTTTAGACTAACTTTGTCCCACGGCGTTACTCGCGGTACGACGATGACCGCGGGTAACACCGCGGGGTTCAGCTAGTAATAAGTATAGTTAAGAAAACCAAAAACCTTTTTTTAGACTAACTTTACTCGGGGTACAACAATAACCTCGAGTAACACTGCGTGGTTCAGCTAGTCAGGAATAAACAGACTGGAACTAATACATTATAGTTATTTTTCATCGAAAGTGGAATCCTTAAGTGGTTAGGTTCGAGTCACTGATACTAATAGTACCACTATTCAGACAGGCATTGACGAAATGTAATTCAATTTATACATAGACTAGCAGCCCGTCCCGGCTTCGCACGGGGTAGACAATTATTTATTTTTGGAAATTTGGATATAAAAACAGTTTTTCACAAATATTTTTATTTATTAAAAAAATATTATTTATTAATTATATATTAAAAAAAAACCCACAGTTATATTTGTATGTAAGTCTATTTATGTTCAATTTCTTTGATCGTTTAATTGGCGGGCACTTAAATAAGTAATATTTACATAGGATATTATATACATTTTTACAATGTTTTTTTAAGTAATTAGAATAAAAGCAGAGTCGAGTAAAATATATACTGTCTAAATTAAACGTTGACAACTTTCAGCTAAAAATGTATCTACCTATACATCTAGGTATTTCAAAGAAATTTTTGTTCGTGTCGATAGAAACTTGCCTATCATTATTTAGTATTTTCCGTACAAAATTTTTTTTTTGTTTGGTTTTGTTGTTTTGTGCTTTTTATTTTGGTTTTATATATTTTTTCGTGTTTTTTTTTGTTTTTTATTTTTTATTAAAAAAGGGTTTGTCATTAATCATTTTCATTCTTATTATTACTTAATAATTTACATTTTTAGTATTTTTTATTTTACAGGTTTACTTTTACGTTCTCCCGCAATTCCTTCACCAGAAGTCTCGTGCCATTGCACATGCTGGGAGGGCATAGGTTCCTCAGCAGCATTACGGGAGTGCCTACCTTTAATTGTAGTTCGTGGGGCGGCAAGCCGGAAGGATTCAGGGAATTTAAAAATTCTTGTGGATAGTGCACTGTATCTTCGATGTTGCATACTGTGTCAATAGATTTGTAAGATTTAAATTCACCGGGTACTTTTTCCATAATAATTTTGTTAATCTCATTAACCGATTCATTTCGCGGGGATACTATCGCTCTCGAACAGAGCCAATTGAAATTTCTCTCCGTAAGATTTTGTATGTCCGGATATATTGTGTCCACAAGAATTTCTAGACTCTGAACGATTTGACCCAATTCGTTATCCAACAATACTTGGGGACTGTTTGCAACCGGAGACGGTAATTTTCCGTCTCCAAGTTTTAGAAGTTTTTGTGAGAAATTATTATCGTCATTGTCAATTAAATGTCTCATATTTGTGCGCAGATTAAGAGTTTCAATCGATTGCCATAAAGTTGATGATTTAAGGCAAGCTCGAATAACGTCAGCTCGAGTACCTTTTGTTATAACTGGTAATGTTTGACGAAAGTCTCCAGCTAAAACAAACGTCACGCCCCCCATTATACGGTCTGAGCTTCGAATGTCTCTCAGCGTGCGCTCCACGGCTTCCACGTGCGCCCTGTGGCTCATGGTGCACTCGTCCCAGATGACCAGCGAAGTGTCTTGTAAGAGCTGCCCCAGCGGACCGTTTTTGCGGATCGAGCGCTATGGCGGTTTTGTTTACTGTTTGAATTTTTTAATTCGTAATATCTTTTGAATGGAAAGTCCAATTTAAATGTTTTAAAAACTATTTTATAGGTAGTTAAATGGTCTTGACCATAAAATAATTTATTTGGATAAGGATTAATATAAACACATAAATAGCATGGTTTGGATTTGGTTAGCATTTTCATTAATGTTTAAAATGAAAAAAGTTGTTGTAGTGACATAACTACAATAGTTGGACATATGCTACCGCGGAGTTTTTTGTAGAAATTATGATGTTCTTCAATATTGTTGTACATTATTTTGTTCTATCGCTAATAGTTTCGGCAGCGCATTCGACGAAAGACATTTTAAGAGTCATTTTTCTACACCTTCGGTTACATTGTTCAAATTTTACCAAGGATCCCTAATTTTTTTCAAAATGAAATGTAGCCTATGTCGAATTGGAAGAATGTAGCATTCTATTGGTGAAAAATTTTTTTAAATCGGCCCAGTACTTTTTGAGCCTATTCATTACAAACATACAAACATACAAAAATAGGTACAAATCTTTCCTCTTTATAATATTAGTGTAGATTTACAAAGTGCAAGCACAAAACGTGTTAATTCAATCACAGAAAATAGAACAACGAAGAATAATTTGCTTTTACATTTAAATAAGTGAGTGACGCTATCGGAGCTCAAACTCCCTCTTTGCCTTAGTGTAGGGGGTGAGAGGAAAATTTATTTCCAACTATTACCGGAGACGGCGTGTGATTTTTGGTCGGTTCCAATCCTACACAACCACCGGCTGGTGAAAGACGACGGGGTTTCCCCCCTCCTAGTTACAATGCTCGTTTGCCTCCTTTTGCCATATATTAATTGAAACAAAATAAAATTTGGAATTTATACAGCTGCCTTCCAGGTGCCTTCCACCAAATTAAATGACAAAAATCTCAAAGGCAAAACGAATAATACGCACACATTTTATGAGAAACATGAATAATGTACAGAACTTAGTTTCTAACTTGAGAAGAGTTGAAATTTGGAGACAATGTTTGACAATGTATTATTATACTTTAAAGGCATATCTGTTATTAATTTTGTATGTATTTTTTTCTATTATATAAGCCTACCAAAGTGATTCTACTCTACCTGATGGAATACAGGAGCAGAATCCAAGAGTATTGGTCACCATACTCATTATGGATGTGGGTAATGTAACATGTCGGTCATACGATGCTTCTGCTTCGTTGGGCCTCCGGTCTCGCACTCACAAACACGAAATCATGAATGCTGACATTCTACGTAGGTCTTCTGTGAGAGGGTAACCCCGATTGAACCGGCTTGTTCGTGCTGAATTCATGTTTAAGCTCATATTAACTTTCTTCATAACTGATAAAAGCTTTTTCTTTTTCCTGACGTCATACAATATAAATCATGAGTTCAGTCTTCAAATACTTATATATCAAAACTATTCGTATTTAAATTGACCTTTACATAAAATAATTGCAAGTGTTAAATTTGTTAATTATCGAAACACAGGGTTGAAGCAATAAAACTACAATTATATTTAGATTCGATACCGTACAAGGCTTTGTTGATGAACTTACTGCAAAATATTAGTATGTTGCGTGTGCAATTTTATGCGGAAATAACTATTACATATTATTTCACTTTCACTGACACCAATTTTTCAGGAGCTTACAATGCCACACGTGTATTAAAACTACACTTATATTACACATGCTTATTTTTTTAAATATTACGTCTATCTGTAACAGCTGATATTATTGAAAAATGCAACCCCCTGTTGATATGATTCCTGAGTTTAAAAATATTTTGGAGTGTTGATATGTTACTTTTTAAATTAGATTTTGATTATGATCAGTTCAAATTTTCTAGTAAAACATCTCATCTACTGGTAAGAAGCTTATTTTAGATACATCTTAGCACATAAAGCTAAAGCACATATCACACACACAATACATGTCTATTTAATAGGCATCCATCCTAATATTATAAATATATCTGTCTGTTATGCTTTCTTGGCTAAACTGCTGCATCGATTTCAATGAAACTTTGCATGGAGATACATTACCGCAATAACCTACATACACGTGGGTGGAACCACGGCCAAAAGTCTATATATTTTTATTTACCTTAACACTGTCTACATTAATGCATTTAACCAAGAATCAATAATTAATTTTATGATTCAAGTACTATGTCTAAAGTCGTCTTACCGTTGCAAAGGAACAAATCAATATATATTTACTCTATTACTTTTAAAAATAAATCTAATACTAGCTACTAACTTTATTTCACAACAATTATTAAGTAAAATATATTTAATTGTAGTGAGAGTAGATTTAGTGATATAGTAACTAATAAGTAACTTAATAGTGCTAATTCTGTTGTTGACATCGCCAAACTTAAATTTCACTAAAGTTATCTTGTTTTCAACGTTCAACAGAAGAATAGCAAATGAAAAGTTCTTTAGTTCTCTAACTTCAACAAGTTATCCAGTGTGACAAGCTAAATATACTTTCTTCTGCCTTTTTTATACTACACTAGCTTTTACACGCGGCTTCGCTCACGCCGACTTTCATCCATTGATTTACACCCTTAGGGGTGGAATTTCCAAAATTCCTTTCTTAGTGCTCACTTGCGTTATATAAAGAACCTACAAGCAAAATTTCAGGATCCTAGGTTCAGCGGTTTGAGCTGTGCATTGATCTCTGGGTATGTCATTCAGTCACCTTTCTCTTTTATATATATGGACTAGCTGTCCCGGCAAACGTCGTTTTGCCATAACTACTAATAAATTAAAAATTAATTAAAAAAACATTGTCCAGCGGACAAAATTGTGAATCTAAACCATTCCCAGATCCCCTTGAACACACACAAAAAATTTCATCAAAATCAGTCCAGTCGTTTGAGAGTAGTTCAGTGACATACACACTCACAGAAGAATTATATATATAAGGATAACGTAATTTGATATCAGTATATTAAATAATTTTAGTCAATTTAGTTAAGTTTAGGGTGTTACTAATAACAGATTCAGCTCCAATACGTTAACTGATTAAATAACGTTGTTCCACCTTTCGTTTTAAGTTATCGAACATTTCGTCAGCCAGTGAACTCCGGACTCGTTACTTACGTCAAGTATTTCTTATTTATATAATAGTAACTTGTCAAATTGATAAAATGTAATCAGTGTTTAATGACCACGCCCCGATCGTCTGTTAAACATCAAGTCATTGTAAGTTTAACGAAAACATACACAGAGACGAATTTATTCTAAATTTATAGTATCATTAAAAAGAAGTACTCCTTCTTAAAAGACAGGCAACGCACATGTGACGCCTCTGGTGTTGCGGGTGTCTATTCGGGCGGCCGTAATCGTTTACCATCAAGCGATACGTCTGCCCGTTCGCCCCTAAATGATAAAAAAAAGAAAAAAAAATTCAGGTTGTAGAGGATAATCTCTGGTTATAATAATATATATATACATGGTTATACTAAAGACATTTTGAAAATTGCCGACCCATTCATGCCGAAGCGTGACTCTCCCACGGTACAATTTGCTTACGTTTATTTTCTACGTCTATTTCGTTTATTTCAGTGTCTTTTAAGGAAAATAAAAAAAAGTGTGTATTCCAAGTTCGGCCCTGCACTAGACGCGTGCGCATGCCGTGGGCGCGTAGTGACCAATAGCGCGCCTTCGTTTGTTCATGACACGTGCCGACTATCTGTGTGCTCCAAATAGTTGAAAATAATTTTTAAACTACTTACTTAAAATTTATTTCAAATTTTTACTAGTTGTAGAATCCGCGTAGTGAGGGCATAAAGAAAAACCAATCAAATTAAGAACCTCCTCCTTTTGGAAATAGGTTTAAAATATGAAGTGTTACTACTCTTACTCTTCTCATAGGTGCCATTAGAGACTCAGATACAAACTACATAGGACAACATCACTGTAAGGAGCTGAAAAACTTGAAAAAAACTTAATACCAACCCGGCCAGTGTGCTGTAGTAGACCAAAATCTCCTTGCTAAGAAGAGGCCTATGACTGTCAGAAGTTATAAGTTCTTATAAACCTGTTGGTATATTGTCAGTACATTTCCAGGAAAACTGACAGTATATTTTTACTTGTTTGTTGATCTCACATTGTGTGTACAAAATTGGATGATAATATGATAAGTAATTAAGATGGGAAATCGTTATACGGAAACACAGTAAACAAATTTATTTCCGTATTTATCATATAACAGAATAATTATATATTATCATTCACAAACATTCAACCGAGAATTATTCTACCCTTTAGTCGGGCACAACGCTTATTATTCACCTTAGTGGTACTTACAATCAAATTGGATACAAGATTAATAGTAAATTGTAAATAATATTTTGTGTAATTAGCAAAACTCATTTAGTCTAGTGCCATGTAAAGAACTTAGGCCCAAAGGCCACCACAAAAAAAAAAATTAAAACTTGTGATTTTTGAGACAACTATTTTATTTTTTCTTACATAACCGTTGTGGTTGGAAATATATATAAAAACAAACCTTATTCCCAACGGCACCACTAAAGCTGCCACCACTGGTGGTTGTTGGGACATCATTTATACCGTGGGAGAGCCACGCTTCGGCATGAATGGGTCGGCTCGACCGGAGTGATACCACGGCCTCCCAGAAAACCGGTGTGAAATAGTGCTTGCGCTGTGTTTCACCGAGTGAGTGAGGATACCGGCGGCCTTAACCCAAGCCCCCTCACCCTATCTCCTCTCCCTATCCTTCAAAGGCCGGCAACGCACTTGTGATGCCTCTGGTGTTTGTCAATGGGCGGCGGTAATCGCTACGTCTGCTCGTTTGCCCGCCTATTCCATAAAAAAAAAATTACATATGTTCCCAACCGCCACACTTAAAACATGGTAGTATGTGGAGGTAGTTAGGAAAGTATGTAATTAATTAAAGCTTTTTTTTCCCAACGACCACAACTAAAACATGGTGGTTCGAAAAAACAAAGATGTTATCTCAACGACCACCAGTGGTGAGAGTTTTAGCAGTGGCCGTTGTGCATAAGCCATATAAAGCTTTTATCGCAGTAATGGTTAGCGTTTACGCGATTTATGCTGCCGACGCTGCGATAAAAGTCTTCTTCTTAAAATCTGTACAGCCAAAATCCTAACAGTATGCTTGTTGTCGAAAATAATAAAGAAAAGAAACGAACATCAGTAGCTTTGTTGGACATTTTGTCGAAATTATCAACCACTGAGGTCCTCTCGCTGCTGGGTTCTTGACATTCAGGCTTCCTATTTATACGAGACTGGTGTGTACTTACTGAAGTTACCAGTACCGGTTATCACCTATTTTACCTAGAATGAGAGACTGACATATTAACATACTCTCTTGCCAATCCTCAAGGATGAGTCTTGCCATCACAATATTATCATGATCTCCAAGAATAAAATGGACGCTATCCATTTCAGTGCAATTCCCATTTTCAATTTCTAAAGAAAAACTATTCAATATTTCTTGTGCCTATTATTTGATAAAATAATATCGGGTTTAGAAAACATAGACTCATGTGTTTTAACTACCTAATTTTATACACCCAAGTTGTCTTTGACAAGTTTTAAATAAATACGGTACAAGTAAAATTTTAACAAATATAAAACCGACTTCATGGTTTGACTCGATTTCTCTTAGATGCCATCATCAGATCTTAATGTCCTTATTATGGTCCCACCGTTGGGAAAAAAAGAATCATCAAAATCGGTTCATAAACGACGAAGTTATCTAAGTTATATCCGCTAACACACGTAAAAAAGAATATATATACGGTCAAATTGAGACTCCTCCTTTTTTTTTAAGTCGGTTAAAAACAGATATGCTAAGTACGTATAATATACATTTCCCAATACAATAACACCACCTACTTTACAAAATAGGACAATATCAATCTTTACTTCGACATCAGAACAACTTAATAAGGATTATAATATTATCATAGATAAACCGTTATCTAAACAAGCAATAGAGAAAATCATTGACAATGGAGATATTTACCAACATTAGAAGATAATTATTTTATATAAACGTTATTAAACTATTTACTAAAGGTTATCAATAAAACAGCTTAACTGATAATGATGAAATCTTTCTTATAATTATAGATAATAAAGGACAAACTGATAATGTATGTGGATTTTGTAACTATTCTTTTTTAAACGTGACGTACGTGACGATGGAGGCGTTTCAATTGTGATTAGAGATTCTGAGTATATTTTTTCTAAAAACAAGCAACGGGCAAGTGAAATAGATATAGATCAGCATTTTGCCAACTTCAGAAAAGCCTTAGAAGACTTCTCCATGAATGAGTGGTTATTTCTTCAGCGTATCGTTGTAACTCGTTGCGAAATCGTCTGTGTGTCAGTGTATAGGACTATAGGTAGACATACGTTAATATCGTCACGATGCTCTTGTTCGTAGAGATGGCCCCTTACTCATTTGTTAAAAGGAGTTGCTAAACACTGGTTTTCTGTGTAGTGTGGCTGTCCTACAGTAGTTTGACTCTCTAACGAAAACCAATTTTATTGTATACTAACTGACACTACGAACCAATTTTACTGTATCCTAGTTGAACCGGCAAACTACGTATCACCTTAGAATTATGTACTTAATAAATATATTTGTTTTTAAACTTTTGTGACTATACATATCCTCCGTCTACCTTCCGTTTAGAGAGTCTACACATGACAACGATCGGTGCAATTCGGTCGAAACGTTGGAGATATTATCGCGATTAAGTCCCGATTTACAGTCGATTAATAAATATAATAATAAATAAATATATAACTTATACTTCCTCCTTAACGTCACTCCCATTGTGGAAAATATGGCGGAAAGCCGAATGCGTTGGTATGGGTATGTGATGAGACGTGATGAGGAACACGTTGTAAGGTGATCCCTAGCTATCCCAGATAAAAAGAAAGGCAAAGAACCACCAAGGGCCACGTGGTGGACAACCGCTACCAGGGACATGGAGCAGGCTCAGGTGGAGGGACAGACAACCTGAGAGCGACTATCCTGGCGCCTTGTAACGAGAAGACCTGACTTTAAATGAGAAGGGAAAAGGCACAACAAAAGAAGATATAACTTACACTTCATAACATGTTTTAATTTTGTTTTCGTATAAACTATTTTTTTCTAAAACAATAATAATAAATATTTGGACATCTAACACAACGCCATCTAGTCTCAAGCTAAGCAGAGCTATTGTCGTGGATACGACGACGGCGACGACTTGGAAGAAGAAGAAAATCTTGGCTACGCAACATCCGGGAATGGACGAATATCGCAAGTGTCGAAGAGCTATTCCGCTTGGCTCAGGACAGGACACATTTCGCCGAGCTGACAGCCAGTGAAACTCTTGTCAAAATTGGTCCAGGCGTTTCACAGATTATCCCATTCCGACAGACAAAAAATTTAAAATAGTTTTCCATATAAGTTTCGTATATATATGTACTTTCATATACCTCTATTAAAAGCCATTACTTTCAAATTGAAAACAGATACTTCATGGCAGAGATTTTATTTATTTTAATAGAATACTTCTCAGTACATTTGTCTGCATGGTGACGGTTGAAGTTGGTTGAGTTATTTACAAAACGTTAATCATAATGATTGCTTAGATATTCAATAGCAAACACAATGCAGAGAATAAAACAGAAAATTAGATACATAACCGTCATAAACCTTGATATATATCTTACAGCTTATCTCAATAAAGTCTGTTGTAAATAACATTTTCTATGTTTAGATGTAAAGTAACAGAAATGTATGTTTTATTGTATATTGTCACCGGCTTCTGATTTATGATGATCGCTTAGATATATCTGGATTCATCTTGATCTGTAACTTTAACTTAAATTTACTTAACTAACTTATGACTGCATGAATAAAACCTTGGCGTTTCCTACTGCGTTAGGGTGTAGGGTGTGTGGGTGTGCCAACAATTAAATGTTCTGACTTTGGGTGTTATCTGTGTCTATGTCTAATACCGGAGCTGTCTTTTTTTTACGAAACAAACTAGTACTTAAAGTAAACTTGACCAGTAACTTTTTAATTAACAGCATAACAAAATTTAATATATCGTGTAATTAAAACTAATAAATGAAAAACACAGAAAATTACTATAAACCGAAGTATATTGAAACTGCACATTTATTGTAAGTGTGATATGCTGACCGTGACAGTGTGTGGTTTATGGGAAAAAACTATGAAACAATGCATCATTCATCAAAATTAGTTTCCTCATTTTGACCGCAACACCAGAGGCGTCACAAGTGCGTTGCCGATCTTTGGGGGATGGGGAAAGGAATGTGAGGAGATGTTAGAGTACGGGCCTCCGGTATTCTCACTCACTCGGCGAAACACAAAGAAAGCGTTATTTCACACCAGTTTTCTGTGAGGCCGTGGTATCACTCTGGTCGAGCCGGGCCATTCATGCCGAAGCGTGGCTCTCCCACGGTAGAACTAAAATAAAACCGATTGGCTAGAATTGTGTTGCATTCTTTTTGTATGATATTCAGCTTAATAATAATAAATAACTGTTCTGCAAGTTGTTATCAACAAACACGTGACAATAGACTCTTGCTAAAGTCATCAACCTAACAAATTGATTATTATCGTCGTACTGGAATAAAACCGATTGGCAACAAATGTGTTGCATTCTTTTTGTATGGTATTTAACTCAATAATAACTGTCCCGCAAGTAGTTATTAACAAACACATGACAATAGACTCTTACTAAAGTCATCTAATAAGACAAGAATTAAGTAAAGAACTTCATAATGCTCTGAGTTAAAGTACCATTCTGTAGGTACCCAAACCTAAACTTACTCCTAACATAAGCGCAAACGATCAGCCCCATAGCTAAGTTGACATTCTGTAAACGTGAACGTTAATGGATAACTACCAAATGTATGGAAATAACGTAATCTAAGTAACTAGTTAGTCAAAAAAAAAAAAGAAAATGTTCGCCAAAAATTTATGGCAATAAAGACGTTAGGGATTATAGCCGGAGAGACTTCACTAACGGGGTAGACAGGTTACAGATCACCGCTCATGGATACCTGACTTGACATGAGTACTTCACCTCTTTTTAAATAAGCAACGGAGGGGAAAGAAAGATCCGATAACCTCCGATCCGATAATCACGTGAAAAGTGACGAAAGAATGTCGGTTTTCTGTAAGGTCGTGGTATCCGGCCAAGCCTTCCCGTTTGTACCAAACCATTACTCTCTCAAGATAAATAAATAAATAAATATTTCGGACTTCTAACACACAACGCCATCTAGATGAATCTACTACAGACTTATGCGCCCCTTTTTAGTCCTCCTGCAAACCATACCGGCGTGTTGCTATGCAGCCGGCCTTGCCTTGCAAAAAAGGTGCTGCAAAAGGTCTGACAAATAGACTGGTCATTTTCATTCTCTCTTGCTACAATACTCTTAGCCAATTTCAGCCACGGAGACCAGTCCTAACGGAGATCAGGTAACTACTCAGGAGATATTATAGTGCACGAGTGTGTGCGCATAGGGCGCGTTATAATAGGGCGACTATACTCCAGGCTGCAATATCTATAATAAAAAAAAAACCCCAAACTTTTCGGCCCTTCCCGTAATCGATCCTAAGACCACTTGATGGGCATAGCTAAACTAACGAGGCAGTGAATACAATTATAGACTAGATATTGACTGACTTGGTTAGGTGGTCCTTCGTAAGTTCAATAGTGTAAAATTTGCACGTCTCTACTATCTAAGACCGAAGGAAGCGATAATGCATTCTGTTACAAGGTATTATAGGAAAAATACACGTACATACGTAGGTCAATAACGTTTAAAATCAATTGTGTGTATAAAAGGATAAGGTCAGTGCATGATGGTTCTCACACAAAAGAATTAATTTATTTGTCATTCAAGGCCATATCTTATATAGTATAGAGCAAGCACTGAATAGTGTCACACACAGGAATTTATATTTATTTGAGGGTCATATCTTGTCTGTAATATTTGTAAAATTATAACAGAATTATTTCTAATCTCGTCATGAAATAAACTTTAGGTCAATATTTAAAAGAGTTCTTATCGCGATATGTAAGTACATTGGTGAAGGTTTTTCAAGTTTTTTTTTTGTCATCATCAACAACCCATAATGTCCCACTGCTGGGCTCAGGTCTCCTCTCAGAAGAGGGTTAAGGCCATACGTCCCCACGCTGGCCAAGTGCGGGTTGGGAACTGGCAAGACTACGTTGTGGCTACGTAATCTTGCCGTTGGATGTTTTTAAGCCGCCCAAAGGCCTCCAACTAAGCTTCACGATTGTTATACTAGGATAACAACCGGGAACGTCTGCTTAACGTGACCTCCGAATCACGGAAACGCTCATGGTATAATGCCACCATCGGTAACCCATCCATGTCAAACATCTCCTTTCCACTAAAAAAAGAATCATCGAAATCGGTTCATAAACGATGAAGTTATCCCCGAATACACATAAAAAAACGGTCGAATTGAGAAACCTCCTCCTTTTTTTGAAGTCGGTTAAAAATTGATTTTTTGATGTAAGTACTATTTGTACTTTCTTATGCATTCAGTGAAAAGATGTTAATTTGAATTTAAAAACAGATACATCAATTATAGTTATTTGTATAGATTGAGTGTTTTAGTTTACAACTAAATAAGAAATTTTAATACCGTCATAAGTTAAATATAAAACACATATCTATAAAAAGTTAATATATTCAGACAAGTAGTATTTCTAAAGATAATCATTAATATTAAACTGATTAATTTATCACAATAATTAAGTAATCATATTAGACACAAAAACTACTGTTTACATTATAGAAAACAGATAAAATGACTTAATTACGCCGGTCATAAGATAAGTATATGCCATTTAAAATAAAGGAGATATATAGCATTCAAATTTAGAAGGTTTAATAAACATTAAACGTCGTCAAATATGGAGTCTGACACCGCCGTGGTAAGTCGCTTCTTCCCTTAATTAAGACTAATCATTGAGTCTGACACTCTAGACTTGCATCTCTGTAAATACCTAAAACCAGATTAATGTAATGTATTTGAAATTAACAGAATATTCCACTAAGTATTTAAATTAATCATTTTTCATATGAAAATTACGCAATTAAAATTAAGAAGCATCTCAATAGGTCGCCATAATATGGGTCACTATGCTGCGTTGTTGCATTATTTGCAGTCGGAGTATGGTGACCATTACTCTTGGATTCTACTCATGTTATCTATCCGGCAGAGTAGAATCACTTTGCCAGGTCCATAAAAAAAAACAAACTAAGATTTCTCTAGAATCTTAGTTTCTCTAGATTACACATACGTTTTCCTACCTTTTTCTCATATTTGTTACAGGTTTGTGCAAACATTTTTCTGCTTACCATACTCGTTGTTTTTTTTTTTCTGAGCACATTATAAAAAAAAAACAACAAAAATCGAATTAAAAGCAGGTTTTTTTGAAAAAGACATTTGAAGGAAATCTTCGAATAAGTTGTAATCCTTGAATGCGAAACTTAATAAACACTATATATTAATTAATGACATAAACTTTGTACGAAAGTAACAAAAAACCATTCATTTAGACAACGTAGAGGCATTTCCATATAGCTACGTAGGCTCCATTCATCGCTAAAGAGGATACGAGTAATATCGCTCGGTATATTGTTATGCATTTGAATACACAATGGTCACCTGACCTATGCTCTGTGACATTTTTAGAAGACCTAATATTCTAAATTGAATGTCATAAGTGTCCTTGAGATAAAGGAAGTCAAGAACAATGATTTTATTATGAAAATGACAATGTTTATTTGGCTAAACTAAACTTTTAGGTAAACAGGGTTCTGTCAGTTCTTCTTTAGAATCAAAATAGGGTAATTGGTTATGTTATATTATGAACAAATAACACACAATTTTAGAAATATATAGTAATAAAATAAGCATTGAATTTTACACTTACCGGTCACAAATCCTTCAATAACATAATCTTTTGCTTTAAAATTACAGTTCTAAGAGCATAATAAAGCCTTGAAATTTTTACGACGCATAGCTATCTTCCATTGCTTACGCAGCTTTTGATCTTTAGGAAACAAAATGTATTACGATGTTTTTCACCCAAATGCACAAAACTGATGCATTTTTATTATTTTCTTAATAAACAAAAATAGTTTTGATGCAAAAAGTACTAATTTGTGAAATGTCAACATGAACGTTCTATTTTCTTTACATCTGTTTACATTGTAATTCGGTGGCACCTCTATCGGGATAATTTGGCAGTAATATTTCTTATTAATGAAGTTTAATCTTCTATACTAATATATAAAGCTGAAGAGTTTATTTGTTTGTTTGAACACCCTAATCTCAAGAACCACTGGTCCGATTTGAAAAATTCTTTCAGTGTTAGATAGCCCATTTATCGAGAAAAGCTATAGGCTATATATCATTCCCCTAAGATCTACAGGAGCGGAGCAACAATGAAGAGTGTTACAAAAACGGGGGAAAATTTTCACGCTACGGGCAATAGGAGACGCGAAACGAGGTTGCGTGGGTCGGCTAGTTTAATTATAAACATACTTCGCCTTTGGGAGTACTAAGAGGTTTGTTGAATTCATACTCGGGTATAATTAGAGTAATAAAAATCACTATTGTAATCTTGTGTACCCCCCACAGATCAACCAATCTCTCCGAGCTCACCAAAGATTATCAAAAAACCTCAAAAAAACGTAGAAACAGGTGGAAAGACAAAAGTAAAAACTAATTACATTTTATTGCACCGTATTTCATCAAAGCAAGACAACAGTTCCCTCTAGCCAAGATAAGAATAATTAAAAGATAAGATAGAAAAGAATAATAACCTCAATATTAAAATAAGTACTCTTGTCAACAAATTATAATTCGGAACTACATGATATTCCTCAATATTTGTTATCACACCCACGCTTCACGGGTGTGGCTCATAACGTATCATTATTATAAGTATATTGAAATATATGAATTCAATATTAAATGTAAAAAAAACATCTTAAAGATAAGAAACGCGTCACACACTCTTGTACAATTTACTCACGGGATAATAGCGTGGTGATTATACAGGGGGCTTATTTGAGCAAGTATCTGATATCTATGATACAATTGTACTTGTGTTTTGTACCTGTACTAATGACTCCGATACCGGATAGGATTATATTATTAAAAATCTATAACCGCCTTAAGTAGAATAATGCTGGATACAGGCTTTTTCCTACAAAGGTTTTAACTTACTATGGTGATGGTGGCTTTTATTGTTTTTTTTTTTTTTCTCATTGTAGTGCTGTTATTTTTACACATACGTATCACGTACGATGTTCCCTTAGTTATCACACGGATCATTGGGTAAAGTCGAACTCTAAGAAATTCTACGAAACGCAAGTCAAGGAAACGCAAACGAGGCTGCGTGGGTCAGCTAGTTGTTAAATAAAGTCAGTAACTTTTCTAAATGCTCACTTACTTTAAATAAATAATTAAAACATTTAACTATTTTATTTATAAGTAAAGTATTCACTATGGCAGAGAAGTGTTTACTTCTCCTTACTTAGTGGTTTAGATCTGTTTGTCTTTAGCCTTAGAACACGCTGTATATAACAAATTAGCTATAAAGTGCTGAGACGCTTATAATCTTGACAGTCGCGTGTATCCAGCCACGCCTGTCTAATTACTGTCGACATCAGCGTCTCAAACATGTTGCTTCCTCTCTATCTAGTGCTGGCCGTCACTGTTTACGTTAACCCACGTAAGTAATAGTTTAAGGTAATACCTGTTAAGATTGTTACTAGATGACGTCACTAAGGTTCTGTGTAGATATATGTTTATATGTTTGTTGGGAAATAGGATTAAACAAATAGATAAATGGGAAAATACGTTGGCCTCGTCCATAATAAAAGATCGTAATAAATATCGCTATGTCCCCTTGCAATACATTTTAGGGGGTGCTTATGGATAATTGAATTGTAAGGGAAAACATGGTTAAATAAAAAAAACACTAATTAAAAGTTTCTTATTAAACTTATTATACACTAGTTGTTGCCCGCGGCTCCGCCCGCCTATATGTCGGTTATCGCGGTAAATAGTAGCCTATTTGTTATTCTGATGGCTATATTACTGTAAAGTTTTATCCAAATCCGTTTAGTAGTTTTTGCGTAAAAGAGTAACAAACATCCATCCATCCAGACTTACAAACTTTCGCGTTTATAATATTAGTAGGACGTAGGATAATTCTCGTGTCACGATGAACTCCGAAACTTTTTTAAATATAAGTATTTCCAACGTGGCTTAGACATATATGAGACGAGGTGATGTAAAGGAGACACTTATGAAGTTGCGTGCATCAGCTATAGCTTTTATAAAGACACAATGTTTCCTTCCACACTTTGTAAACTAAAAAATCTAGATTTGTAGCCTCTTGGTAGTAAAATCTAAGTTCATCATTTATTACGATAAAAGAACAACAGGCTACGGTACATAACTTATATATTTATTACTTATAACAAAAAATATATGCAGTTAAAATAAAATTACTACAGTTCCTTATAAAAACTATCTAAGTAAATTCAACCAGAGAGAAACCATAATGTGTAATTTAAGCTATTAAACCTTAATTCCTACTAAATTAGTATTCTTAAATAAAATAAATTATGAATACTTGATTCTTATACAATTTACAAGGATCTGAAAGCTTAAAGAATCGTTAATATCATTTCACATAGCTAAAACCGCGTTTCAGCCTCTTATTAATTGTTAAATCAGTAATTTAGCAAAACCAAGCCTGCCATATTGAGAGATGTACTTTCCGATTTTACCCAACTACGGTTAACTCAAAAGAATGGTAATGCTTTTGGCAACCTGTTTATATTTGTATGTTCCACTGTAGCGTCTAACCTGACACGATTATAATGAATGAGGTGTCAATGGGCCGGAAGACATGCACTAAATAAATTGTTCACATGTTTCTACGTAATCGGTATATAGCTTTTTGTACTTATTCTTAATAAGTTCTTAATTAATACCTACACTTTTCGGGACGCAGAAAATAGCACATATATTCTGCTATTTATTAAGCAATTTAAGACAAACCGATTACTTTGTCTAGAAGAATGAATGCTTAATTATTGTGTAATTCATAATATACATCAATTAACTCTGTTATTTGCATTGATGAATTGCCACATAATAATTCTTCATTATTACCTAATGAACCGTGTCCTATTTATACCAAGGGTATAGCTGACTAAAGAAGTAAACTACGTAGGGTTATAGCACTACAAACAAAAGGAAAAGGTATTTTACCGGAGTAATACCACGGCCTCACAGAAAACCGGTGTGAAATAGAACTTGCGTTGTGTTCAACCGAGTGAGTAAAGATAATGGAGGCCAATACCCCAACCCCTCCCCCATCCCCTTCCCCATAACCCCAAGGCCGGCAACGCACTAGTGACGCCTCTGGTGTTGCGGGTATCCATGGGCGGCGGTAATCACTTACCATCAGATGATACGCCTGTTCGTTTGCCCTATATTCCTTAAAAAAAAAGAAAGGAAAACTTGAAGCTAAAGTTTTCGGCACCTGATATCAGATTGTTTCGAATAGCCTGCGCACGAATCTGAAGGATATTTAAACTCACTCAGTTTAAGTTTAGAGGATTATCAATTAGACCAAAATATAGCACACGTTTAATCATCAACTTGTATCACTTTTCACTGAAGCTACATAAATATCCCTACAGATACCCTTTACCAATATTTACCAACCTGGTCATCAACATCAGATAATTTAAATATACAAATTAGCATATTACCTATTCCAATTCACTCTGGCGTTAAATCAACAAAAATCGTTACCCTATCCTACTAATATTATAAACGCGAAAGTTTGTAAGTATATGGATGGATGGATGATTGTTACTCTTTCACGCAAAAACTACTGAACATATAATACATCAGAATAACACATAGGTTACTATTTACCGCGTTAATCGACATATACGTGGCCGGAGCCGGGAGCAAAAACTAGTCTCTGAAATATTAAAAGCAAGCCATCATGACATTTTAAAATTAATAGTCTAAATGTAAAGCAATAATTTTATAACCTGTATTAAATATTCTCATATTGTATTAATTGCATATTCTCTTTATTATTTAAAGACACATTTTTTGTTTAAATGTTTTATGTTGGCGATGCTAACACAAACCTTTTTAACTGACTTCAAAAAAAGGAGGAGGTTTCTCAATTCGACCGTATATTTTTTTCTTTTCATGTGTGTTCGCGGATAACTTCGTCGATTATGAACCGATTTTGATGATTCTTTTTTTAATTGGAAAGGAGGAAATGGATCCCAACGGTAATATCATGATAAGGACACCAAGATCTGATGATGACATCCAAGAGAAATCGAGTCAAACCTTGTAGTCGGTTTTATTTTTATTAAAATTTTACTTGTTAATGTTTTGTCCATGACAATACGAGATTATGTAATATTTGAATGATTAAACGTTAAACCTTTTTAGTGCGATTTATGATATTTGTCGGCACTTTAGTACAAGTGTACACAATCACCATCTTGGTAGTTTTCTTACCAAAAATCGCTGTAGTGTTTTCCAACTTTCTCCATTTTAGTTTAACATTATTTAATTGCAAGTCCTTATTCTAAATCATTTTATTTATTTTTTGAAATATTATGAATGTATTGCATTTAAATGTACTAAAATATTGGCCGGGCCGGGGACCGGGGAATACAAGTGGATCCCCGGTGTGTACGTTTTCGCACTTATAAGTTTTGTTGTTATCTTTTAAATGAGAATTGAATTCATTGTGTTTATTGAATGACTACTTGGATAAGTATGACTCTGAAGTTGCAAGTGACATTAGCGGCACGTTTTTTTAAAGTCAACCGCAAACCCGCAATAGGAAATATACGTCTTGTGTGGCGCGGGACTTTACAAACATATATAAACGACACAAATAACACCCAGACGCAGAACAACACATAAAATGTTGTCCAATGTGGGATTTGAACCCATAAAACCTGGCGCAGTGGAAAGCTACTAGGCCAATCGTGTTGTCAAATCAATCATTCGCAAACAAATCAAGTGATTTTTTTTTTATGAAATAGAGAGCAAACGAGCATATGTATCGCCTGGTAAAAATCGATTACCGCCGCCCACGGACACTTTATGGGGAGGAGGATAGGGCAGGGGTTGGGGTATAAGCCTCCGGTATCCTCACTCACTCGGTGAAATACAGCGCAAGCGCTGTTTTACACCAGTTTACCTATCTGCTTGATTGCCACTTATACTCCGTAAAAAAACGACATATAAGTACTTACCTATAACTTTACCATTCTTACGTCTTCTCATCTTTATAAATAACAATATCGTCTAAGTATATACATTCAAGGCTAGTTTTACTATAAATAATTCATTAATTTCAACGAAACGAAGCGAGAAAATTGTATCCTTTCATTTAAATTCATGGTTTTTCCATTTACTATTACTACTAATCTTCTGTAAGTAATTAACTATGTAACGGCTTGTTTACTTACAAGTTAATAAGTTTATATGTTTTCTTACAGGTTGTTTTAGTTTGAATTAAACTTTTTATCACGACTCGAAATCAGCATCATCTTATTATTCTTATCCCTATTTCTTGCAAACGTAACTGAAAAATAAAAGAAAAGATTTAGACTAAGAAACGAGTTCGAATACTTCCATTTTTCTTTAAAGTCTAGTTAGAACTTCCCTTTTTTGTGAGGAAATCCCTTCTGATACCACCGACTGGTGAATAAAAACCGCACAACGTCTCGGGTACTATAAGCCGGGAAACCAGGTGCACTCTCGAAGGAAATCCTGGGAACAGTTAGAACTCCAGTTGCCAGGGCAACAGTACTTATTCAAAAAAGAAGTTCAGTCGCGGAACAATGAAAAAAATGATGTGATTGAAAAATAACTTGCAAGAATTAAATAGAATCAAATACACTGTCAATTTATTAATATATTTTACCACTTGGTACAATATATTAAATCTATACTATTATTATAAAGTAAAAGAGTTTGTTTCTTTAGTAGAATGCACTAATCTCAGGAATTACTCGCCTGATTTGACAAAATATTTCAATACTAAACAGCCCAGTTGTCGTGGTAGGTCTAATGTCATCACACTACGACTTATAAAAGCGGAGTAATAATAAAATGTTAAAAAACAGGTGAAAATATTCCTATTGAGAGTATTTCTTGCATGTGCTGTTAAACATTTAATGTACCCAAAAATATTTTTTGTAAGAATTACTCCACTTTGAAAATCTATAGTAAGTCAGTGACAGCATAATATGTCTATCTTTTTAAGTTGTCTCATTTGAATTTTTAATTATAGCCAAATTTGTTCACCCTGTATAACAGGTTGCGTGGTTCACCTAGTACTTATATAACTATACTATGTTCTATTTTGATTAAAGTAGAGTGAATAAAGATGTAATTTTCATGATAGAAAGCACAACATTATTGACCGATTTTCAAGTTGAGCAAAATTCGGAGTATATATCTATACAAATAAATAAAATTGGAGTGTCTGTTTGTAATATTAAAATAAGCGCTTTTTACTAAATGCATATGTATGTATACACGACACATATACCAAAAATGTAGTAAAAAAAATTTTTGTCTGTCTGTCTGTCTGTCTGTTTGTTCTGGGTAATCTCTGGAACGGCTGGACGGATTTTGACGGGACTTTCACAAGCAGGTAGCTGATGATCCAGGGAGTAACTTAGGCTACTTTTTTTAGACTAAATTTGTCCCGCGGCGTTACTCGCAGTAGGCAATAAGCGCGGGTAATACCGCGGGGTTCAGCTAGTACATATATATAATGTATTTTCTGCCAAAATGACTCTATTCTGCCTGATGGAAAGCATAACGCTGATCTTCTGTGCGAGGGTAGTACCTCCTCGGTCGAGCCGGCCCGTTCGTGCTGAAATCGGCTTGGATCTGAAAATAAATACATTTACTCAGGACTTACATGGGTTTGGGTACATTTGTCTGTAGTATATATGTATGTAATTATAACATCAGATATGTTATGTTTAAAGTATATTTTTTCCCTGTTTAAAAACTCAGTTGACATCTTAACTTCTGACTTGAATGTTGATAGGTAACTTATATTACACACATGTTTTAGGTAAATTCCCTGAACTAATGGGAAATTATTAAGGAAAAATGTCAACGTACCGCGAGAATTTTAATAGCTTGTGTGTGCTGTCTATTACTTATCTTTATTTTACATCTCATTGTTATTTTTAGGGTTCCCTTGTAGATTCATCATATCTCTCTTTCTGTCTATCCGTCTGTCTGTCTGTCCGTCCGTATATCACAGCCACTTTTTTCCGAAACTATAAGAAATATAATGTTGAAACTTGGTAAGTAAATGAACTTTGTGAACCGCATGCAATTTACCTTTCATTCAATCAACACAAATATAAAAATAAAATAAAAATTATATTAATATGTTACTTGCTGCTGCGGAACCCATCATGGGCGAGTCCGACTCGCACTTGGCCGCTTTTAGTCCTTTTTATTTGTCATGCTATTGTTCTCCTGCAACGATTTAATTCATCTTTAATATTTGTCTCAAGGTTCTTTTGTATTTTAATAATATTTATTCGTATTTTTTAAATTTTGAAAATGTCACACATGACCATCTAATTTCATAATAGGTAGAGCATTTATTGTCACCAAATAACTGATAAACATATTGAATTATATATCTTTATAAATAAATATTATTTACCAAAATGTATGTACGCGCATTACTCCCGATCGGCTGCGGCTGCACCGAATTGGATAACTCTTTTTTCTATGTGTAATTTTTTTTATGGGATAGGGCAATCGAGCAGACGTATCAACTGACGGTAAACGATTACTGCCGCCCATCGACATCCGTAACACCAGGGGCATTACAAGCGCGTTGCCGACCTTTGAGGCATGGGGAGGGAGGTGGAGCTGGTGAAAGGGCTGGGGTATGGGCCTCCACAAAATTTTAAAAGTTTTTTTTCACGATCTGTGTTCAAGAGGAAGTTTGTTTTGGGATGTTTATTACATTTTTATATAGTAATATCCATCCATCCTTACTCTATTAACTTGCATTTTCATTCACGATAACTCCTAAACAGTAATTTAAAGGATTCCCAGTAAATGCAATCACTCATTTATTAGTACAAGATTGAAATTTTCATCCGGTACTTTTTCGTTTTTATCTCCAAAAAACGGATATATGTACAACTGAGTTTCTGTAGTATGTCTGTTACTAGTCAGGTATAAATAACCTAGTTGAAATGTCATTTGAATTTCAGATTTTTATAGGTAAAACCTATTTTATAAGGCTGCCCGTATTTTTGTTTACAAGTCCCTTCGTACGTACCGACACTGTTACATTAACAATGCAAATAATAAGACTAACTAAGATATTTAATTCGACATTGAACTACATAAGTATATTGTTATTTCTGTCATGGAAATAATCCTAATATCATCAAAAAACATACTTTTTTTCAACAATATTTGCATTTTTTATCAACGCCAAAACAAATAAAGAGGAAAACGACAACGTATCTTAAATAAACAGGTATTCATTTCGCTTATCTATGTCATAAATGTGGCTTTGTTTAATAATTTAGACGTTCAAAGGTTTCGTAAAATAGGAAATACGATTCTTGACAGATCAGGAATAGAGGGTATTCTTGACCTGTCAAGAATCGTATTTCCTATATCTCTCAATAATGATAATAACTTCCCACATCATCCACATGGACGTCTGGTCCCAAACTAGGCAGAAGTTACTAGTGTAAGGTAGTCAACAAACAGCTAAAAATATTCTTACTTATTTATGTTTCGGCATGAATGGGCCAGTTCATCCGGAGTGATATCACGACCTCACAGAAAACCGGTGTAAAACAGCGCCTGCGCTGTTTCACCGAGTGAGTAAGGATACCGGAGGCAAATAACTCTCCTTACCCCCCCCCCCATCCCCTAAAGGCCGGCAACGCACTTGTGACGCCTCTGGTTTATCACTTAAACACAAAACACCCAGATGGTTGGTCTCTGGCGCTCTCCTCTCGGAGGACCTCCCCGGAACGACGCTGTGCTTTATGAGGTTCTGTCCCGGAGAAAAATATCCCTTCGCCCCCCTTCGGGTGGGAATCGAACCCATAAACTCTGCCTTGGCAGTCAGGAACATTAATCTACTACACAATCAGTATAAATATTACACGCATGAGTGGTGATGATGAAGTGATTCGATACACTTCGAGTCAGAGGGGGTGACTGACCCTAGAGATATAAAGTTGAGGATTATTTTAAAACTCGAAGTAACTACGTAATAGCATCTTTGACCGCTATGACAACTGGAGTCGGTAACCTTAGTAGGGTTTAAATAAATACTAGCCGACCCACGCAACGTCGTTTGCGTCTTCTATTGCCCGTAGCGTGATAATTTTCCCCCGTTTACGAAACACTTTTCGTTGGTGCTCCGCTCCTATTGGTCCTAGCGTGAAGATATATAGCCTATAGCCTTCCTTGATAAATGGGCTATCTAACACTGAAATAACTTTTCAAATCGGACTAACGGTTCCTGAGATTAGCGTGTTCAAACAAACAAACAAACTCTTCAGCTTTATATATTAATATAGATATAGGCTATGAACTAATGAGATCAATGATCCATATCCAAGTGGAATAATATTTATTATAGATATTCGTGAGATTTACGTCAGTCAATGTTTAAAAAAGGAAAAATACAAATCCCAAGATTTTTTGGTATATTGTAATATGACAGCACTATATTTCAGTCGGTCTATAGCCATTGTTATGAATTGTCTAAAGTTTCGACAAGGTTGGTCAGAACAACAGACCATTTAAAGTTTTGTTAAAACTATTTATCGTATTAATTAACATTTATTTCATTCGTTTGTTCGTAAATTTAAGAATTTACATTTCATTTGTATGTAAATAATCCATTTACTACAGGTTACATGTGCAAGGTTTTTTATCTGTATACTTTTTTTTTACCAAAATGTACCTTATGTCTTTGGAAAACGTAACATTTCATTTCCAACGAGGAAAGGCTTCAGTTAAGTCAGTTTTACGCATCGGTCGACATCAAGTAAAATTGCACACATTTCTGTATTTTCCAAGAGATAGACATGGGGTTTTTCAACATCCAACTGTAATTTGTTCACATACATTTAACTAAGAGGAATCCGATAACCGTGCCTAACTTCAGAGTCGTTATGCATCCATTTGTAATCAGGTATATAAAGTTCAGAAAAGATGAGGCAGGTAACCAAGAAAGCAAGAGGAATATTGGACGGGCCTACTGGTTTAGAGGTTAACTATAGTGACTGCTAAGTCAGTAGGTAAGGACAAATACTATCTGATGAGCACCACAATATGTTCTGTGTCTGGGTGTGTGTTATCTACAAAATGTATGAGTAGAAATATATATGAATATTTCTTTTTTAATATAATAAACTAGCATTTAGCTTTTCTCCCGTTTTTGAATCATTTTTCATTGGTGCTTCGCTCCTATCGGTCTTAGCGTGATGATATATAGCCTACTATAGTACTATCCAACACTGAAAGATTTTTTCAAACAAGACCAGCGGTTCCTGAGATTAGCGCGTTCAAACAAAGAGTCAAACAAACTCTTCAGCTTTATATATTAGTATAGAAGTATAGATTATGAACCATATCTTTTCCATCGGGGATAATGACACGTGTACCTGATAAGAAAGGTATATTATCTATACAAATAAATAAAATTGGTGTGCCTGTTTGTAATATTAAAATAACCGCTTTTAAATAAATGCATATGTACGATACACGTACCAAAATATATATTTTTAAATTTTTGTCTGTCTGTCTGTCTGTTTGTTCGGGTAATCTCTGAAACGGCTGGACCGATTTTGACGGGACTTTAGGCTACTTAAAGAGATTAACTTTTTTAGACTAGCTTTGTTCCGCGGCGTTACCCACAGTTGTAGTTGTACCGCGGGTAACACCGCGAGGCTCAGCTAGTTACTTATACGAGGGGACGACCTTGGGGTGGCGGTGCGAGCGCTACAAAATCTTTTCTAGATTGAAAAGGAGTATTGTGATTCCTACACAGGAGGGGGTCATCTAGATACCGTAAGTGCACTGACGCCCAAAAAAATAAAAAAATATTCTACTACCCGAGACGGTGTGTGGTTTCTAGTCGGTTTGAGTCCAACATAGTCACCAGTCGGTGGTATACGAGGGGATACCACCGACTGGTGGACCCCAACTCGAACGCCTATAGTCGGGAAGTTCACATCCGACGGTAACATATATCATAGATAGATGAGTAAACTTTAAATCGTCATTAGCCGTTCATGTCAAAGACCTTGACTTTTATCTAAACGACTGTCGAGATGGCAATCCTCTTAATACTTAAAATAAAAAGTAATCTATACAAATAAATAAAATTGGAGTGTCTGTTTGTTTTATTAAAATAACCGCTTTTTACTAAATGCATATGTATGTATACACGTTACATATACCGAAAATGTAGTTAAAATTGTTTTTGTCTGTCTGTCTGTCCGTTTGTTCCGGGTAATCTCTGGAACGGCTGGTCCGATTTTGACAGATCTTTCACTGGCAGCTGGTGATCCAGGAAGTAACTTAGGCTACATTTTTTAGACTAACTTTGTCCCGCGGCGTTACTCGCGGTACCACAATAACCGCGGGTAACATCGCGGGGTTCAACTAGTGAAAACTATTTACAGATAATGTGCACATAAATAGTTTATTTATAAATGTCTATATATTAATGTCACATATTAATAAACAGTGGTTATCATGGATTTAACTTTAAATAAACACTTTTTATTACTAAATCAAGTCTTATGACTATCGCGTTCCTTAAAATATAGGTAATAATAGTTACGGCAATTTACGCGGTTACGAGAACCTTTGAAATGTTTGACTTTTCGATCAGGTTGTTCAGTGGAATACCGACAACTCAATATGAGATAACCATTGGCTTCCAACATAATGTCCTCAGCCAGAAGGCGCTTAAATCTTAATTTTTTTTAGCAGTAATAAATTCAACAGATTCAAATTGAGTATAGTCATTAATACCTTTCTTTTTTTTTTTTCTTTTTTCGTGTGGAAACCCCCTCGGGCCGTCACCCCGCCGGGGTTTGCGGCGGGGCGGTG
This sequence comes from Spilosoma lubricipeda, assembly GCA_905220595.1. Lineage (NCBI taxonomy): Eukaryota > Metazoa > Arthropoda > Insecta > Lepidoptera > Erebidae > Spilosoma > Spilosoma lubricipeda. The sequence continues at coordinate 4,118,603 of HG992286.1, read as the reverse complement.
TGTCGGAATCGAACCGACTAAAACCACACGGTGTACCACTCTGCGCCTAAGAGAGGGAGAGATCCGGGAACTGCTGTAGTAAGACCTCCGGACCCCTCGCGGAGAAGTTAATGTCTTATGTCAACCTCAGTCACTAATCAAATCAAGTTTAGTCATTATTATCTCTTTATCATTGTTTTGTGTACATTAGGTTTGAACGATACACAACAACACACACGATAAATTTGGAAGAAAATGAACATCTTTGTATAATCGTATTAGGATAAAAAGAAAAAATATATAAATTATATTCTTTACATTGTTTTAGAAATAATTGTCTAGTACCCATAATACAAGCTTTGCTTAGTTTGGAACTAGATGACGTTGTGTGTTAGGTGTCCGAAATATTTATTTATTTAATTTCAATAAACCAATGAAATTTCCTCTTTATTAAAAAAGGTACGTGTTAAAAAATCATCAGAAGTATTTTATGTCTTGATAACTTAATTACAAATTAATTTACAAATTGAAATAAAACTTTTAAGACGTCTAAAAAAAGATTGATTATTAACGTAGTAATAAAACACAATTTACGTAAGTCCCTTGTCCCTCAAAAAACTTGTCAGGTATTGTAAGCAATTACATGCGCCAGCGCAACCGAGGTCATTGCACCGTTTTGAAAACGATTGCAAAACCAGAAACCGAGAACCGCCGAATTTTATAAGATTTAAAAGAACATGGTAAAAGAAAGTGTATTCATTCCATCTTGAACGTTACCGAAAAGGCTGCGGATTTTAATATTGTGCTTTATCATGTTGTTTCATTAACTCGACTTACATTCGTGATTTGTGTGATTATGTTACTGGGGGACTTTATAAACACACATGAAACATACACAAAGAATTTCCAGACTCAGAACCATAATTTGTGGTGTTCTATGAGGGGTTTGATTGAACCCAAGCACTGTAGATAATGGTATCCGTGCAGTGTTTTTAAATCTCAAATGTTCACGTTGAAAGCACCTTTGGATGTAGTTTGCAATCTCAAACGAGTACTGATGAATGTAGAATACAATCTATAAATCTTAGATCGTCGGAAATTATGTTTTATCATCCTGCCTACCCTAGATACAAATAATTTTATTGTTTGAACATACACTGAGGCTATTACACCCGTCGCGTCATTTGGATAAAAGGAAGTTTTTAAACCCTCAGGGACATTTACAAGTGATTGTATGCAAGTGAATATGATTAAGTAATAAAAAACTAATTTTCCTCTTTCATTGGTTTTAAATGTTCCTGTTCATCAATTAGTATGTACATCGCTACTTTTCCTATATTTAAAAAACCTAATAATCATTTTTGTCTAGGGCTTCAACATTATTAAACTTTAGGGTTATCTGAAGCAATCGACAACGAATAAATACTGGAGACTTAACCCGAGTATGTTTGTGTGAGGATCAAAAATATCTTTCAAATCACTATCAACAACCACATGCATAGGTAGTCCACCGCTGGACATAGGCTTGTCCTTAGAAAGTGTATTTTTTTTGCCTGCAACAGCATGCTCGTGTTAAACGGGTTAGAATAGACTTTGTGTCAAGTTTTCCTTTTGCAGTGTTATGGTCTTGCTTGAAATATGTAAGTAAATAATACCTATATATTATACTAGCAGACCCACGCAACCTCGTTTGCGTCTCCTACTGCCCGTAGCGTGATAATTTTCCCCCGTTTTTGTGACAGAAGAATGTCATTGTTGCTCCGTTCTGAAGGTTCCGCGATAAATGGGCTATCTAACACTGAGAGAATTTTTCAAATCGAACCAGCGGTTCCTGAGATTAGCGTTTCAAACAAACAAACAAACTCTTCAGCTTTATATATTAGTATAGATAATTATATCTAAAACAAGTTATAAATTATCAAGTCAAGCAATGCCAATGCTAATCAGACCTTCAAAGGCATAGAAAACTATTTTTATATAAAACTGCCCGCTACTTCGTACACTTTATAACCTTGGGATTTTCAAGTTTTTTTTTTTTCATCGTTTAAACCTTCCCGTCCAAGACTACGACAAACATTTCAAGACGAATATCAGCTAAATCGGCCCACCCGTTCTCGAGTTTTAGCGAGACATACGAACTGCAATTGATTTTCAGATATAAGAAGAAGACTAGATAAAAGTAAAGGTCGGTTTTCGTGGTGATTTTTCAATATTTTTTTTTTTATTTATGAATATCATCATCACCATCAGCCTATCACAGTCCACTGCTGGACATAGGCCTCTACAATTGCGCGCCACTTGGTTCGATCCTCGGCTCGATTTATGAACCGATGGAAAATAAAGTAATAACTAAAACCCAACTACGACAAAAAACGACGCTGAAAAAGCATGAAACAAGCATCAAAAGCCGTAGTCACGCATTGTTAAAGTGTTATGGACTATACATTACTAAGTTTCAAAAACCGTATTCCATGTAGTGTAGTCATTTGTCCCGTTCTAATGAGTAGTTAAGGAGCTATGAGGGAAGAAATGAACATACATACATACATAGCCCATCAAAATCATTACCCTCCTTTGGATTTGCCATATTTGGGTAATAAAACAAACACTAAATGTTAAGTGGAGCAAACCGTAATGCATTAGTGAAAACCGGTTTAGCTTTTTACCTTTCAGACAAACAGTTCTATCGCGTTCATAAGCCTACCCTATAATATGGTTTCATATATATTTTCCATGTACAGACAGTGCCCAGTTACGATTTTATTATATATATTAATATTACTTTCTTGAACTAACTAGTGACTTTGCTATCAATGAATATAATTATTGTATTAAATATTTATATTAACTTGTAATGCGTGTAGATTTAATTAGAAATATTTATTAATTGCGATGTTCCATAAATCACGTATCTATAAATACATTGGATTATCATTAAATCAATTACCGCGTATACATACATACGCATTTAGTAAAAAGCTGTTATTTTAATATTACAAATAGACACTCCAATTTTATTTATGTGTATATATAGGTGTTTTGCAATGTCTCCATTTACCGATCTGTTCTAATACTTACTTAAATGCTACTTCAGGGTATTTTGGAGGAGGCCTTCTCTATAGACAAGCTATTAGACAAACTACCAGTTGCCGATAATTGAAATAAAGATAAAAATAAAAAGGACAGTTATAAAGAAGGCATATAATATTTAATAAATAAATAATAAATATTTCGGACATCTATCACACAATGACATCTAGTCCCAAGCTAAGCAGAGCTTGTGTTATGGATACTAGACAACTGATACAAATACATATATACTTTTTTTTGTAAATACATACATATTATACATAGAAAACACCCAAACTCTGAAACAAATATTTGTAGATCATACAAACATTTGGTCCGACCCGGGAATCGAACCCGAGACCTCGCGATCAGCAGTCGCACACGTCAACCGCTAGACCGACGAGGCAGTCGATATTATTGCTATTGATATTATTTTGTAAGAAAGTGAAAAAAGCAACGCTGTCATTTTACGTTGATTTTCTGTGCGAGCATAGTATCGCCTCGGTAGTGCCGACCCGTTCGTGCTGAAATCAGCGTGGCTCTACTTCTTACAAATCGCTAAAAAAAAATTTTATCTTTAAATGTTAGGTATATAATTTTGCATACTAGCAAAAATGCTTTGTTGTAACTACAGGAAATTAGTATTTTCGATTTAATTGTAAAACTAAATCTCATCCTGTAATTGTCCGTTTTAGGTGTATAAAAGCAGCAAAAAGCTAATTACTTCTGTAGGTGTCTAGAGTCAGTAAAGCTTTACAATGACGGTGACCAGCAATAAACACTGATAACTGCTTTGATCTAGCGTTTTTGTTTATCGACGCAAATAACAATCGATCGTGCTGCCCGCACTTACAAATTTCCTTAACCGATTTAAAAGACTTTAGAAGAAGAAGTTTCTCAATGATAAACAAACAGTAAGTTTGTCAATACTTAATGATCTTCTTACCATGCAAATATTTGAATGATTCTAAATAATTAGCTTGGAGAAAACACGCCTACCTCTCTCTCATGTTTGATAACGACACATAAAAAACAAAAAATATATTACGTTACTTGCTGCTACGGAACCCTTCATGGGAGAGTCCTACTCGCACTTGGCCACTTTTTTATTTAAGTTACTTCCCGCTCTACAATTGGATAAAAGGGCTTAGACCAAGGGCAGTGATCGTCACTTCAAATCATTCAAATCATTAATATGATATAATTCTCGCTAATACTCGAGAACGGCTGGGCCGATTTAGCTGATTTGGTTGTGCAATGTTTGTCGTAGTCCAGGGAACTAAAGAAGAAAAAAAATAAAAGTATTTTGAAAATCTAAATGTCATATGTACGAAGTAGCGGGCGCAGATAGCATTCAATAAATCTTTATTTTTAAATAATTTCATATATCTAAATATATTGTGTAATGCAGAAATATTCAGAAAAAAAACTATTTCTTTAAGTTAACATGTCATATAGAAACGTATTCCCCTTTTTTTGTGCGGAAATTCCCTCGGATACCACCTACTAGCCCACTCGGGTTCTAGTAGCTTTAGAACCAGGTGAACCTTAGAAAGGAAATTTCTAGTACTCAAGCTATAGGGTAAGTTGTGTTTTTTATGTATGAGCTGGCCAAAATGACTCTACTCTGCCTGGTGGATAGCATCAACAGAATCCAAGATTGATGGTCACCATCAGGTTATTGCGAATGCAGACAAAGCAATAATGCAGCATGGTGACCCGCAATCTGGCGGCCTAGTGATGCTTCTGTATCACTGGGCTCAGTTCTTGCACTCACCAACAAAATACGACAGCACGAACGCTGTTATTTTAAGTTGATTTTCTGTGCAAGGTTAGTACCGCCCCGGTCGAGCCGGCTCGATCGTGCTGCAATTAACGTTCCTCCACTACTTTTAAGATGTTGTCTTGTTAAATGTGAAAAATTTATACACTGATACTTTGAAAAAATTAAATACTATTCAGAAATAATGTTTTTTTTTTTGCTATACGTCAATTAAAAAAAAACAGCCGCCCATGGACAACCACAACACCAGAGGCGTCACAAGTGTGTAGCCTTGTGACGCCTGTGTGTGGCCTTTGGGGGATGGGGAGAGGGAGAGGGGAGGGACTGGAGTACGGTCCTTTGGTATCCTCACTCACTCGGTGAAACACAACGCAGGTGCTGTTTCACACCGGTTTTCTATGAGCCGGCCCATGCCTGCTGAAGCGTGGCTCTCCCAGTGTAACCAGACTCTGGTCTGGTTACCGTGGGAGAGCCACTTACCATCTTATCCACCTTAGCCATCTTATCAGGTGAAGAAAGTCCACAAAGAAATTAAATCGCAAAGAGAAGTCTCTACAGACGTACAGTTCTTATAAAACGAACTTAATTTATAAAATAGTCATTGATTAGTAATTGCGCTAATGATATCAAGTATTAAGTGCGCGAACGTAAAACCTCATTCACGTATAAAATGCTATCCAACGTTTGGACATTCATCTGTCGCGTGGTCTTAGCCCTCGAAAATCAATCGCAGTGCAGTTGATAAAACGAGCGGCGCGCGCGCAGACGACTCAGCGATGGCGCGAATTTTGATTACTTTATTTTTCGTCGTGTCGACCGTTTTGGTGGCAAATGTTGCAACAGGTGCGTAAATGTGTTGTGTGAGATTTTGCGTTTAAAGCAAACTTATACGGACGTGATTTTTCCTAAGTGGATTTCTGTGTCAATTAAAAAAACCGCGTGTAGTTTTTTCTCTGTGTTACATATTTTGATACTGTGAATTTCGTAATAATTTTATATAGATTTTAATTTAACGTTAATATCTAAGTTTGTTAAAACTTAATAGCTAACGAAAATATATTTTTAGTAGTAGGAATACCGAAATAAAAGGTTTAAATTTAATTAACGTCCAAATAAAGTTTTTGTGTTGCCTTCTAGTTAGCAACTTTAAAAACTTGTTCTTAGCGTTGGTTTTACGTGAATTATTATTAATTCATGAAATATCTTGTTACCTTTACTTTTTATATCAGCTGTTTAGTCTATGGCCTTACATTTACATACGCTATGAACGAAAAAAAAAACAGATACAGCCTATAGTAATTAATTTTTCCTTTTAATTAAATATTTTTACAATACTGAGGCAAATATTATTTTTAACCGACCGAATTTGTGATTATAATGTACTCTAGTGTCAATAATACCCGTGTATTTAGTAGCGTTCTTTGAAAGCAATTAATTGTATTAAAAGTATATTAAACCTTTTTATTAGTAATTTAAATATTAAACTTAATTATGCTTGATTCCTCCTTATACGTTATCTTTGTTTTTTTTTTATTCTTTTATTAATTAGGAACAAAAAAGTTGTTCTTACTGAATTAAACTGAAGTAATTGCTAAGGTTAATAATGCTTATTAATGAAGTTAATTAAATAGTTTTCTGTAGTCAATATTCTTAATTCAGCGAAATTAGTCAGCACTGTTCTATTATCTATATAAATAAAAATGAATCCCTATTTGCCTTGGTCATGACATCACGCGTGAACGGCTGAACCAATTTTGCTAATTATTTTTTTGTTGGATATCCCGTTTAGCGAGGAAGGTTTTAGGCTATGTAACATCACTTTACAACCAATAGGAGCCGGGTATCGACCGAAAATGTTGGGAAAAGGGAAAAAAAAAATTCTTATGGAGAGACGCAAACGAATAGCAAAATAACAAAGCTAGACTAAAATAAGATCGAGTTCAAATCCCGAAAACGTCACGCATGTTTGGAGTGTACTGTCTAATTAATTTAAAATAGTAACTAGCTTAGTACATTTCTATTGAATCCCTTTAAACGTGAAATGTATAATCTGAACCGCGGAAACAGTTCTAAAGATTTTCATGAAATATGTATACAGAGGATTTCGATGGCGATAAATGTATCTAGCTAGGATTGATTTTTAGAAAATTTACTTAAAAATAAATACTGAGCAAAGCTCGGTCATCCAGATACCGTGTATAGTGTGCAACACACCTCTGCTTACCTCCAGATATTATATTCAAACTTATCTAAATACTTTTAAATGTCACTAGTCGTACCCTACCATGCTTCGTTGTGGCACTTAAACGGTTGAAAAAATATATAAAAACCATATTTTAAAAGTGTCGTAAATCGGGTCAAAATTTGAGGTCAATCGGTGTTGAATTTTGATATGAAAAGGTTTCATTAAAATAATGTAAACATCTTAAGCTACAAATGAAGTTAAACTATCAGAGATAAGGGTTATTATATTATCCTTTTTAAAGTTTATCAAAGGGGCGGTGGCGGTCAATATACCAATAATTGGCAACGATTAATAAGAATAATGGCAACTGAAACCGCTTATCACTCTTTCACTTTACGATTACTCATATGTAAGTGATCATAAATTTATATCTAATTCTTCTGCAAAAGATTTAACAACAAGCAAGACTTTAAACGACTGCGCCGTTGGTGTCGCGGTTGGCGTGTGCGACTGCTGATCATGAAGTCTCGGGTTCAATTCACGGGTCAGACCAAATGTTCGTATGATCTACACTACAAATATTTGTTTCGGAGTTTGGGTGTTTTCTATGTATAATATGTATGTATTTACAAAAAAAAGTATATATGTATTTGTATCAGTTGTCTAGTACCCATAACACAAGCTCTGCTTAGCTTGGGACTAGATGGTGTTGTGTGTTGCATGTCCAAAATATTTATTTATTTATTATTTATTAAATATTAAAAGAAATGCTATTTTTCTATTGAAATCCATAATATAATCTTTCTAATAATAGTTACTTACAATATCATTTACAATGATCAACAATTAATAATAATGATAAATTGTTTCAAGAAACAATAGTCAGTAGAAGTAAATGAGAAAAATGGGATGATGTCACGTTGATCATAGAAGATTTAAATTTACCGAAAATAACACCCCCTTTCCAATGACTTAAAGAATATATAACCTTTTTACCCTGCCTGGAGTTTTGTGTATGCGTATCACGTAGTTGCCTTTTAGTTCATAAAACAAGTAGAATCTCATCACAGTAAGTGCAGATTTGATTTATGTACCTCATTTTCTTAGCCTTTATAATTCCAAAAAATAATTGGGGTCGGCTAGTTCAACCGGTTTTACCTGAACATCTGTTTTTTTTATGTAGGGTCTGCCAAAATGGCTCCTGATGGAAAGCACAAGCAGAGTCCAAGAGTGTCGGTCATCATACACACATTTTTTTATTTTTATTCGATTTTTTGCCCCCAAAACTCTCTGCATACAAAAATTTATGAAAATACTTGTAGGCGTTACTGATATTCTAAAAAGCGAAAGCTAATCTAAAAAAGTAGCCTAAGCGACTCTTCATATCATTGGCTACCTGCCAATGAAGAAGAAAGAAAGTTACGTTAAAAACGGTCAAACCGTTCCAGAAATTAGCCGGAACAAACAGACAGACATATATAAAAAAAAATTTAGTATACATACCGCATAGATACACATATAAATACATATGTATTTAGTAAAAAGCAGTTATTTTAATATTACAAACAGACACTCCAATTTTATTTATTTATACTCGTATAGAAGACTAGCCGACCCACGCAACCTCGTTTGCGTCTACTATTGCCCGTAGCGTGATAATTTTCCCCCGTTTTTGTAACATTCTTCATTGTTGCTCCGCTCCTGTAGGTCTTAGCGTGATGATATATAGCCTATAGCCTTCCTCGATAAATGGGCTATCTAACACTGAAAGAATTTTTCAAATCGGACCAGCGGTTCCTGAGATTAGCGTGTTCAAACAAACAAACAAACAAACAAACTCTTCAGCTTTATATATTAGTATAGATATACAAGAATTGTTCGTTTAAACATATTAGATTTATACTTTAAGTTATATATTGAAGGAGGTTCTTTAAATAATACCAATATGCTTAAAATTACAACCACACAAAGTCTGTTACAGTGACAGTTTTTAATCTATCAGCATTTTAATTTTCCACTAAGACACACATATTTTTAAATAATAATAGAATACTAGTTTTTGTTTAATAAAATAACCGGTTTTTACTAAACGCATATGTATGTATACACGGTACAGATATCATAACAACATTTAAAAAAAAATCTCTGTCTGTCTGTTTGTTCTACCTATCTACCTTACCCTCGGTGATTAGAAACAATCACCGAGAGTAAGCAAGGACAGCGCAGTCAGTACCTGGATGGGTGACCGCTAGTGGCATGTTACCCTCAGCGCCTCCGTGATTCGGAGGTCACGTTAACCAGTCGGTCCTGGTTCTTATCACATGATAACAATTGTGAAGCTTAGTTGGAGGCCTTTGGGCGGCTTAAAAACAACCAAGGGTGAGACCGGAGGCCCAATGATGCAGAAGCATCACTGGGCCGCCATAGTGTGGGTCACTATGCTGCATTGTTGCATTCGCAATGAGTATGGTGACCACCACTCTTGGGTTCTGCTTATGCTTTCCTTCAGGCAGAGTAGAGACATTCTGGCAGGCCCAAATATATATACATAAAAAAAGATTAAGAAACCACAACGTTGTCTTGCCAGTCCCTAACCCGCACGGGAATGCATGGCTTAACCCTCTCCTGAGAGGAGCCGTAGCCCAGCAGTGGGACGGGTTGTTGTATGGGTTGCTGATGATGAATATTTGCATCTATCTAAAGTTCTCAATCCTGACTAGAATCTGACAAATGTATGTTTTATTGTTTTGTTCTAAATTCACACGGAAAATAAATAAATTAAACTGTTGTGTGGGAAATTTCAAACTATGTACATATTTATTTAGCTGACTCCTATTCCCCGGGTTTTTATAATTATTCTACATTTATTTACCTCAATTACGAAAGGATTAATAGGCAATCTAAAACTACAATTACATGGTTATAGTCTTTTTAAAGCGACAATTGTCACTAATAGTGTTATTTTAGAACTTAAAAGGTACATTTTTGCTGCGAATATTCACATGTATTTAAAACTAGCTAACCCACGCAACCTCGTTTGCATCTCCCTTTGCTCGAAACGTGATATTTTTTCCCCGTATTTGAAACATTCTTCATTGCTGCTCCACCCCCGCCCCTATTGGTCTTACCGTGATGATATTTAGCCTATAGTCTTCCTCGATAAATGGGCAAACTGAACCTGTAAGATTTTTTAACTCGGACCAGTAGTTCCTGAGATTAGCATGTTCAAGCTAACAAATACACAAAATTTGCAGCTTTTACTACCATTCACTACTTAAATGGATTTGTTACACTTAAACAGCGAAGATATAAACTACGGAACCCTTCACTGTCCGTGAATAGACACGGACTTGGCCGGTTTTTTTTTTGTTATAATTGCGAAAGTGTGTTTTGTTGTTACTTGGTTTGTCCTTCCTTCACGCAGCAACGGAGCAACAGATTAACTTCATTTGTTGATTTTTTACTTAAAAATTGTTTGTGAAACGTAGCGTAAGAAAGCCTACATATTTTATCAGAAAAAAATACAGTTCTTAAGAGCTCATTCTATAAGGAACTGTGGAGTGCTATTATTTTTAAGTTATGTAAAACTTATCCCTGCGTCAATGGATTAAGGTTACGAAGTATCACCACCTCTACCCCTTCCATGGGTGTTAAGCCGATTAATGCCGAGCATATGAATTTAATTTTGGAAACGACACCTCTAAGGGGATGAAAATTTGTATGAAACTTTTTATTCCTGTGTGATGGAATTGCTTCAAATTTTGAAAAATATAGTAGGGTGAAAGTAATGAAATCTGTATTTTAGTTTTTTTATACAAATTTCTCCCCTAAGGGGGTAAATTAGGGGATGAAAATTTCTATAAAACATTTTGCGCGAGTGAAGCTGCGGGCATATATCACTAGGCTACCATAGTGTGGGTACATGCCATACCATGCTGCATTGTTACCTTGTCTCCACGAGCAATAAATATGGTGGCCACCACTTGGATGGATTCTGCTTATGCTTTCCATGAGGTCAGTAGAGTCATTTTAGCAGGCCCCGATATAAAAAAATTCTTTTGAAAGTTGTTGATGAGCAATTATATTATAACCTAGTTAATTTGTCTCTCGCCTAGTCATACCAGAACATATGAAAGAGGTAGCTATGCATTAATATGGCTAAATACTAATACTTTGAGAGCCTAAATCCAATTAAAACTCGTAACTCTTTGTAATTTTACTTATTTCATTATACCAGTCAACTGTTTTCAGTCATACAAAATCTTACGTATACGTTTTAATACGACCGAAAGTAATACATTTATGACTGTTAAATCGATATTTCGACACATGTTAATGAAGAATTTTGCGAATAGTTAATACTGTGTATTGAACAATTAGCTATGCGCACCTGTTTCCTCACTGAAAACTAATTTAAACAATTTGTAATAAATAACATTGTAAGGCAAAAATATGTAAATAATGTTACTTACAATATTGTTTTGTTAAATTACACTTGTTTCAATTTTACAAAGATTATATATGAAAAACAACATGTTTTTTTTAATATATAGCTGCCTAAATGACTCTGGAATGATGAATGGAAAGCATGAATAGTATCCAAAAGTAGTGGTCTCCATCATCATTTCGAAAGACAATGCTGCATGGTGACCACACTTTTCAGTTTTTGAAGCAAAAAATACAAAAATTTTGACAAAGATATGAATTCTAAGTGAATATCTAAACAAATAGTGTATACAATATACAAATACATTATATTGTTTTAAACTTTCATGGTCAGTAACATTAAAATGGGAATCCGCGGGATTGCTACCATGTACCTTTTTGTTTGTGAGTATCCGATATTACTAAATAACAGCCCACCCGCAAGATCTTCAGTTACTCCGTGATCATGGCGCTTGCTACAGCGCAGAAATATCGGATACTCACAAACAAAAAGGTACATGGTAGCAATCCCGCAGATTCCCATTTTAATACAAATACATATTCTAAACACGGTACGGGTTCCTGGTAATCTCTGGAACGACTGCACCGATTTTGACTGGACTTTCACTGGCAGGTAGCTGATGATCTGAGGAGTAACTTAGGCTACTTTACTTTTAACCGCGGGTAACACCACGGGGTTCAGCTAGTCTGTAATAAAATACATGCAGAGTTAATATCCAAACATTTAATCTACACGGACTTTACTCATAGATTTAAAAAGGATGCCAAATTAAGGTCAATGCCGCAAACTTATTCTTCAAATTAGCTTTCGCCATATTCGATTCCTAGAAAAAATCAGAATACATAAATCGGATAAACTTAAAGGCTTGTAAGATCTGTGTATCTAAGTAAAGTAATTCAATGGCTTTAGTCCATTTTCTATTGTATTCAAATCATATACAATTGGCTTCTTACAATCGCTTATTATTTCATCGTCTTTCTATTAACCGCTATTCGCAATAGTTGCTGAAACCTGATCTAGAATAATGGCATAACATGATCTCTTTATGTACTATTTATTAGAAGTATATCTATAAAAATATTGGCGTTCTTAGAGTTCTGTTTTTAATGAGCTGTCCTGTACGGTATAGATGTTAGAAATTGATAAACTGTTCTATTGATCTAACGGTTAGAGATTCTGACTTCTGACTGGAAGTCAGTGACTTCTATTCCCATATGGACAAATGCCGTGTGATGATCATGATCATTTCCTCAGTGTCTGTGGGCTAATCTCTCTTTTGAGAACCTATGTTTATCAAGAGTCCAGGTAATCTATACATCTATACTAATAAATGAAATTGGAGTGTGTGTAATATTAAAATAACAGCTTTTTAATAAATGTATATGTATGTATACACGGTACATGTACCAAAATATCATTTTTTACAATTTTTGTCTGTCTGTCTGCCTGTTTATTTCGGATAATATATGGAACGGTTGGACCGATTTTGTCGGGACTTTCACTGGCAGATGTCACTTAGTTGATGATCTAAGGAGTAACTTAGGCCTAGATTTGCCCCGCGGCATTTCCCGCTGTGCGACAATTACCGCGGGTAGCACCGCGGGGTTCAGCTAGTCTATCTATACTAATATATAAAGCTGAAGAGATTGTTTGTTTGAACGAGCTAATCACAGGAACAACTGGTCCGATTTGAAAAATTCTTACAGTGTTAGATAGCCCGTTTATCGAGGAAGGCTATACATCATCACGCTAGGACCAATAGGAGCGGAGCTCCAATGAAAAATTTTTCGAAAACGGGCGAAAATTATCACGCTACAGGGCAATAGAAGGCGCAAACGAGGGTGCGTGGGTCGGCTAGTCTGAAATAAAGATGAATGTATGCACAATGTGTCAAGTTTACTAACTAAACGAAAAACTAAAACAATTAGGCAATTTTTATTATTGACCACTGCGATATTACAAGTAAAAATTTAATAAAAATAAAACCGACTTCAAGGTTTGACTCAATTTCTCTTGGATGAAATCATCAGATCTTACTGTCCTTATCATGGTACCACCGTTGGGATATCTCCTTTACATTAAAAAAAAATCATCAAAATCGGTTCATAAACGACGAAGTTATCAGCGAACACACATAAAAATAAAAAAAAACGGTCGAATTGAGAAACCTCTTCCTTTTTTTTAAGTCGGTTAAAAAGGAAGGATAAAAGTTTTGGGAATCTGTATGTTGGTACGTTTCACTGTAGCACCTAAAATACAGAATCAATTTAATGAATGAGGTGTACATAGACTTCATAATAATGACTATACATTTGATCAAAAAAATAATCTAGTCGTATAGTTTTCTAAACTTTTTCTTGTATTTAATGTAGTTACATCGGTCCATCTAAATAATCGATAATATTATGCATCAAAAATATTGCGATATTTGTCATCAATTCATATTTTACTTAAAAAAAGGATGAGGTTATCTTTTCGACTGTTTTTTTTATGATTGTTACCTATGACCTTTTGACTGGGTCAACCGATCTTGACAATTCTTTTTTATTTGAAAGCTCGTGCTTTTCGCGTGGTCTCATTTTAATTTAGTACAGTTCTGACAGTTTCATCCATGAGAAAACCAGATAAGTAAGTCTTCAATTTGTATATAGTATTTACCCGACAAATTGACGAATACCTCGATATCACGCTAATCGATTTCAATGATTTTTTTTATTTGAAAGTTGGTGGTTACCGTGTGAATCCATTTCAATTTGGTCCAGTTCTTGAATTTCGTTTTTTTTTATTAAAATTTTTGTGTGGTAATTCTGTTTGTTTAGGTATTACTAAAAACATTCTTAACTCAGGTTCCATCTCATCTTTCAAACTCATAAGTTGCATTTAGACTGAAGCACTTCAGGTCAATACACTTTCCAAATTATTAGATGGGCCCCGTGGTAGATGGGATCCGCAGTTTTTAGTATTACGACAGTAACTGCAAGCAACACCTAGGCGCGGATCTAGTTTAAAATAAAAGTAATCTAAGTTACTCCTTATATCAAAGTTACGTCAAAATCGTTCCAATTGTTCCAGATATTAGCCGGACCAACAGATAGACAAAATAAAAATATGTATTGCCGCGTCATGTAAATTATATTTTGCATTTAGTGAAATTCTGTTAATTTGAAATTACAGACACTGACAACTGACAACAGACTATTACATTTATTTGTATAGATAAATTATAATGGATTCTCCATTATATTCCGACCTTTTAGTCACTAAAACAGACCATTCAAAAAATTTCAATTTAAAACTGTTCTTGCTTAATATTTTTTAAATGATATAATATTATTATCAATACTATGTAAAGGATCTTTAACATAATGATTGTAATTTTGTATTTATCAGTGGTCACGATTGTAAATTAACTTGTAGTCACGTAAAAAGTAATTTCCTTATGATAAAACATCTTTCTTTGGAGTTTAAAACATGTTTAATAGATAAAAAATATAACGACTTTCTTACAATTGATATTTTATTTGTCATTCGTGTGTTTGTACATTGTTTCAACTAGTCGGCCAACACTTTATGTTGTAGTTATTATAATGAAGTATTACTAATTATGGTAATGACTTTTAAAGCACTAACAACTGATACATATAAAGTTACTTTTTACCCGAATGCAACAGGACGGTTATGTTTTTCGATCGTTTGTTAAAATATGTTATATGTTGTTCGACGTGCGTGTAAAATTTGGCTTTTGGATTATTAGGGACAAACCGTATATAAACAAGTTTTTTTAAATCTTGCCCTGGATTCTCGTCAATATTTTAAGCCCAAAATCAACCGAGTCAATCAATACAATTAGTGAGATCAACGAACAGCAATTTATTTTTTTAAACGACTTCAAAAAAGGAGGAGGCTCTCAATGTGGCCACATGTTCGCGGATAACTTCGTCGTTTATAAAGCGATTTTGATGATTCTTCGTTTAATAGAAAGGAGATATCCCAACGGTCGTACCATGATAAAGACAATAAGATCTGATAATTAAAATCCAAAAGAAATCGATCGATTTGGTCATTTTTGAAATCGGTTTTTTATTTTCTATAAATTTTACTGCTATTTGTGACCTTCTAAAATTGTGACGTAGGTGTATTATTTTACAAAGAAGCCGAAACAGAGTAATAAAATGTAATTACTTTATTTAATATTTTATATTAAGTAGCAAATTAGTAATGTCAAACTGACAATTTTGACTGGCTCAGTGACGCAGTGGTAGCTTAGGCGACTGCTGTGCTTATCTCGGGTTCGGTTGGACCAAATGTTTGAATGATATGCAAATATTTGTTTTTTTTTTTTTTTTTTTTATGTTTGGCCCTGCCGTAATGACTCTACTCTGCCTGATGGAAAGCATAAGCAGAATCCAAGAGTGATGGTCACCATACTGCGAACGCAGACAATGCAACAACGCAGCATGGTGTCCCACACCATGGCGGGCTAGTGATGCTTTCGCATCATTGGGCCTCCGGTCTCGCACTCACCAACGAAACACGACAGCATGATCGCTGTCATTTTACGTTGATTTTCTGTGCGAGGGTAGTACCGCCCCGGTCGAGCCGGCCCGTTCGTGCTGAAATCAGCGTGGCTCTACTACCTTGTTTCTGAGTTTGGGTGTTTTCTATGTATAATATGTATGTATTTACCTAATATTAATAGTGTATTGTATTTATATCAGTTGTCTAATATCCAGAATATAAGTTCTGCTTAGTTTGGGACTAGATGGCGTTATGTATCAGATGTCCGAAATATTTATTATATTTTAATTTAGGGACTCAATACTTTTTAATAAAAATTTCTGAAATAATTTGAGTGCATAAAAGTGAGTATTAAATATAGGCTTATAATTAAGCGATTATTACAATTTTATTTTATTCTCAGTTATTAATATTCTATTAACAATTATTTGGCATTTTAAGGACTAAGTGAAAAATTAAGAAGTCGTGTCAGATAGATTGGGGGATGTGTATAATCTCCCGATTCCAGGATCGATCAGGCACATATTTCCCTAAATCAAGTAATATTGAAACAAAATTCAAATCTTTCAATCCATAAGTCAAAGCCAAAATAAATTAAATAAAAAAAAAAAAACACTTGTGTGTTGACAATCGTCAATTTCCTCAGTTTATGTTACTTTCGAACAAAAACTAATTTTTTGGCACATCATTATTATGGTTTATCATTACAATGTAAAAAACTAATTTTTTGGCACATCATTATTATGGTTTATCATTACAATGTAAAAAAATGTGATGAGTAACTGTATAAAAAAATCTTTTACTGAATTATTCTTATAATAATGAGTTTTGTTTACGGAAACTTGAAGATTCTGGTTGGCACAAGTGGTCTCTTAGCAGGTCTCTGAACTGTGACCGACTAATGTTGGACGAAGTGATTTATCAATGGTATAATAGATAAAAACCTTTTGTATTCTACAGAGAATGTGGACCCGAGACCAAAGCCGAAAAAAATCCTGGACACAGTCATGGCCCCCGCTTACATCCCAGCGGAGGAGAAACACGGGTCTTATTGGAAGAAATCAGCAGTTAATACCATAAGAGAAAAATTGAAAGAGACTCCGAACATTAATAAAGCGAAGAATGGAATTTTATTCATAGGCGATGGCATGTCTTTGGCAACGGTGATGGCTGCAAGAACATTTGCTGGTCAACTAGACAGGGGATTAGGTGAAGATTCTATTTTGGAATTTGAGAACTTCCCTGTCAGCGGTCTTGCTAGGGTAAGTGTCAATGATTCATCATTATTTATATTTTATGCTGATGCTAGCATAATAAAATAACTATAAATAAATTATAATAAATTTTTCAGACATCAGACACACATCGCCATCTAGCCTCGAACTAAGCAAAGCTTGTGAAAGCTAGATTACTTATGAACTTTTTTATTTATAATTTAATGCATCGTTCATACGGCTGTCTAATCTAAGTCTAGAAAGAGCCTGTGCTTCAGTTATCAGATAATAAGCATCCTTACTGGTATAGATTTCTAAATAATGTACATAACATGTTAAAATATGTTATACTAGTTGTTGCCCGCGGCTCCGCCCGCTTATATGTCGGTTATCGCGGCAAATAGTAGCCTATGTGTTATTCTGATGTATAAGCTATATTACTGTAAAGTTTCATCCAAATCCGTTCAGTAGTTTTTGCGTGCAAGAGTAACAAACATCCAAACATCCATCCATCCTTACAAACTTTCGCATTTATAATATTAGTAGGATACTAGTTGTTGCCCGCGGCTCCGCCCGCGTATAGGTCGGTTATCGCGGCAAATAATAGTCTATGTGTTATTCTGATGTATAAGCTATATTACTGTAAAGTTTCATCCAAATCCGTTTAGTAGTTTTTGCGTGAAAGAGTAACAAACATCCAAACATCCATCCATCCTTACAAACTTTCGCATTTATAATATTAGTAGGATATTAGTTGTTGCCCGCGGCTCCGCCCGCGTATAGGTCGGTTATCGCGGCAAATAGTAGTCTATGTGTTATTTTGATGTATAAGCTATATTACTGTAAAGTTTCATCCAAATCCGTTCAGTAGTTTTTGCGTGAAAGAGTAACAAACATCCAAACATCCATCCATCCTTACAAACTTTCGCATTTATAATATTAGTAGGATTATAATATTATAATTATAATATTAGTAGGAAGTACGATGTTGTCCTTTAGGACGTGCATGTAAAATTTGGCTTTTGGATTATTAGGGAGGAACCGTATGTAGATTTCTAAATAATGTACATATTAAATCTACACTACACGTAGATACAGAATAAATCTCTAGACAGGTCATAATCAGAGAAACCGTTTAAAAATCAAGTCGTCTCTCCATATATTAACTTAACACCACTTTGATCCGATGCCCCTTTAAAGTGCATTGAATTGGCAACATCTGTGTATCGATTGTTTGTACGCTATGTTTACAGAAAACTATTACACGGTCATGTTTATCGTGTTAGTAGTATTTAAATCGTTGTTTTCTAATATTTAGCTGAAGTACGAATATCTGTGAGGCCGTGATATCACACCGGTCGAGCCGGCCGATTCATGCCGAAGCGTGGCTCTCCTACACACGAGTTATTCTATATCTATATATATATATTTTATGCATTTAGTAAAAAAATATATTTGAAATTACAAATACTCAGATACTTAAATTTCATTTCGGTGTATAGTGCTTAGTTAACAAGAATACAATTAATTAATGATCTCAACATTTGGCTCAACTAAATTTAACAATAGAATTACTGAAGTAAGACAATTCGTCGCATAAATCTTGTCAAAATTATGTCAGCATTTTAATCTTGATCTTATAGATCAACTACCTGAACCCCGCGGTGTTGCCCGCGCTTATTGTCGTACGGCGGATGAAGCCGCGGGGTGAAGGTAGTCTAAAAAAAAGTAGTCTAAGTTATTCCCTATATCATCAGCTACCTATCAGTGAAAATCACGTTGAAATCGGTCAAGCCATACCAGAGACTACCTGGAACAAACAGACAGACAGATAGACAGACATAAATTTTTCAACTACATTTTTGGTATATTAACTGAACCCCGCGGTGTTACCCGCGTTCATCGTCGTACCGCGAGTAACGTCGCGGGACAACGTTAATAAAAAAAAAGTAGCCTCAGTTACTCCCTGGATCATCAGCTACCTTCCCGTGAAAGTTCCGTCAAAATCGGTGCAGCTGTTCGAGAGATTACCCGGAGCAAACAGAGTGACAGACAGACAGATAGACATTTTTTTATGTAGATTTTTGGTATATGTACAAAATTACAGTAAAAAGCAGTAATTTAAAGATTACAAAGAGACACTCCAATTTTATTTATTTGTATAGATTTTACCAGCAACAATAATAAATTGAAGGTTTTGCCAGAAAACGTAACTTAACACACAACAAGGAAGGAAATGATTTCGATTGCATTGTTAACTTTTGTATAAAAAATACTTTGTCGTTTTGTCCGATGGCGCAGTGGTAGCGTACGCGACTGCTGTTCTTGAGGTCTCGGGTTCGATTCCTGGGTCGGATCAAATGTTTGTATGATCTGCAAATATTTGTTTCGGAGTTTGGGTGTTTTCTATCTATAATATGTATGTATTTACAAAAAAAAAAGTATATATGTATTTGTATCAGTTGTCTAGTACCCCATAACACAAGCTCTGCTTATCTTGGGACTAGATGGCGTTGTGTGTTTAGATGTCCGAAATATTTATTTATTTATTATTTATTGTCCAACGTAACCTCTGATCCCACTCTGAATTCTCAAGGTCAGTGGAAGTGGGAACGAGCTATCATCCTTGGAACAACGCTCTGTATTGGCTTCGGCCTGATGTACTAAGGAACTAGTAATTGAAAAGGCTTTATGGATTGAGCTTGTTGGCTTTTTGAAATAGGGTCGAAGATAAATTTAGAGTGCTCATTAATTGACTGGCATGTAAGTCTGGTGTTTAGTAAACCTCTGAACTCTGGTATCTAAATCTCAATGAAAGTCTAAACGAGAAGCCATTATTGAAGAACCATGCCTTTATTGTTCGGTGTTAGTTGGTTCAGAAGATTTAATGGGTTGGGGATTATAGGTTAATTTAATGAGATGTTCTGCAAGCTTCTAGTTATTTATGACCCTGTTTTTTTTTTTCATGGTAAATTGTTTGATTGGTTAAAACTAATTTATAACTAGTTGGACCTTAACACGCTCACTGTACTACTACAGTGAGCGTGTTAAGGTCCAACTAGTAGGGGTACCCCTTTGATGATAATGAGACGTGACGAACATAACTAATGCAAAAAATGGATAAAAACCAACTATGAAGCATGTACAACCTAAACATCGTGTCAAAAAGTAAATAACAGATCCTGTAGTATCCTATTCATAACATTTATTAATTGAAAATATGTTACCATCTTCAATATATACAAATAATTAAAATAGGAGTGTCTGTTGGTAATATTAAAATAACAGCTTTTTAATAAATGCAGAGGTATGTTTAAAAATGAAAATGTAGTTCAAAAAAAAATTGTCTGTCTGTCTGTTTGTTCCGGGTAATCTCTGGAACGGCTGGACCGATTTCGACGGGACTTTCACTGATAGGTAGCTTGATGATACAGGGAGTAACTTAGGCTACTTATTTTAGACCAGCTTCGCCCCGCGTCTTCACCCGCGGTACCACAATAAGCGCGGGTAACACCGCGGGGTTCAGCTAGTATGCACGACAAGATACAATCAATATGTCCTTATAATATTATTATTAAATAGCCCCCCACAATAATAACAGTGGGTAATAACCGACTGCACGGTTGGCCTAGCA
This sequence comes from Spilosoma lubricipeda, assembly GCA_905220595.1. Lineage (NCBI taxonomy): Eukaryota > Metazoa > Arthropoda > Insecta > Lepidoptera > Erebidae > Spilosoma > Spilosoma lubricipeda. Next base: position 4,097,774 of record HG992286.1, on the reverse strand, counting down.
GTTTAAGCGGTCTCTCTCTACAGCTCAAAGTGTCGTGGGTTCAAATCCCACATGGAACAACACTTTGTGTGATCCACAAATTGTTGTTCTGAGTCTGGGTGTTTTTTTGTGTCCGTTTCATGTATGTTTGTAAAGTCTCCCGCGACATAGGATTTGTATTCCTAATGCGGGAGTTGTCCTTTAAAAAAACAATAAAAAAATGGTAAAACTGCGTGAAGCTAGTCTTAAAGATAAGTAGCTTAAGTTATCCGTAGATATTCAGCTATTAGCCAGTGAAAGTCCTTCGTCAATCAATGAAGGATTTCCGTAAGGAGCTTCCACGTCGTTGACAGAAAACGTCCACGCCGTGGATTCGCCCTTAGCAGATTTATCTATACAAATAAATAAAATTGGAGTGTCTGATTGCAATATTAAAATAACCGCTTTTTACTAAATGCATATGTATGTATACACGGTACATATACCAAAAAAGTAGTTAAATTTTTTTTGTTTGTATGTCTGTTTGTTCCGGGTAATCTCTAGAACGGCTGGACGGATTTAGACGGGTCTGTACACTGGCAGGTAGCTGATGATCCAGGAAGTAGCTTAGGCTACTTTTTTTTGACTCACTTTGTCCCGTGGCGTTACTCGCGGTACAACAATAACCGCGGAGTTCAGCTAGTTAAAACATAAATTAGACCAAGAAAAATAGATTTGAATGATTATGTAAATCGTACTTGATCTGACACGGAACTATTACATTAAGCTTGTTATCTCATAATTAGCAACTGTAAAGACATACTCGGCCATGGATACAGAGATAGACGATTTATTCAAATATTGACGTTTGCTTCACAACTTTTTTGGTAATTTATTTGACACATGCATGATAAATGCAGGTTTCAAATAAAATAATCACTTCATACACTTTTATATATTCGTTTCAAAATGTAGATATGTAATTAGTATTTAGAGTCTAATTAATTCAGTCAATATTGTCGGGGCTTCCACAGACAGCGCTAGAAAACATTATATCACCATCTATCTATGACATACTGAACTACGAAGTAATTACTAATCCTATATCGGGATATAGGTAATTCTCGCGCCGATATTCATATTTACTTGACTTGACTTGACTTAACCTTAAGGTCCTATGTACCCTAGATGGGGCAGAGGACTTCCACGGTGCATCGCCATCCCGTTCTGTTTGGAGCGTCTCTCTAGATTTTGCCCCAGGTCTTGCCTTGACCTTCACTTCATTGATTGCTTTTTCTTTGGGGAATGTAGTCTAGGGCTTGCCTCGGGACATGGTTGGAATCTCTTCGAAGGGTGTGGCCTATCCAGCTCCATTTGCGCCGTTTGATATGTTGGTCGATCGGGACTTCATCGCAGCGTTCCCTTGTTATGTTATGAATTGTTGATGATGGTACATTTACTTTTAACGACAATTTCCCCAAAGAAGTTATGAGAGTATTCGTTTATGAATTTAAACTTTGACTTAAGTTTTAAATAACTTGTTATTATTGACTGGACTGCCTCGGTGGCGCAGTGGTAGCGTATACAACTGCTGTGCTTGAGGTCTCGGGATCGATTCCCGGGTCGGTCCAAATGTTTGTATGACTTGTAAATTTTTTTGAAGTCTGTGTATGTATGTATTTATAAAAATATATATGTATTTATATCAGTTGTCTAGTACCCATAATACAAACTCTGCTTAGTTTGGGACTAGATGGCGTTGTGTGTTTAATGTCCGAAATATGTATTTATTGCAAATACAAGAAAATAAAACATATTAAAACCTATAGATGAAATCATAATGAGTATGCAATAGGTACAAACATTAACTGTTCTCTATTTTCCGTTCTACGTGGAATTAAAATCATCTACTTTGAAAACAACATTATTAATTATACAAGAGATTAATTCCACGAATAATTAAATAAAAATAATTAGCTACTTAAAACAATTCGTTGTCAAGAAAACGAAATGAAATTAATTCAAAAACGCCATCTAGTGCGCTGTGCAAATACTTATACTTAATCAGACTCTCATACATTATTGTTTTTTATTTTTATTTAGGTAACTAAACAACAACACAATACAAGGTTATAAGCACAATTACATAAAAGTATGGATGATTGTGCCATCAGCGACAAATTCAATGAAACTAGTTAAATTCAAAAAGGTATTATGATACTTTTGTAGACAAAAAAATACAACTACATAATAATATTTGAATACCTTCCAAATATAGCTCTCACTAAATCAAATATGACGACGAGACAGTATTAAATATAATGTACACAACTACAGTTCTACTACATTATAAAGCTGAAGATTTTGTTTGTTTCCTTGTTTGCTTGGTAGAACGCGCTTATCTCAGGCCCTGCTACTCCGATTGGAAAAACAAACAGTGTAGGGTTGTTTATATATCAAGAAAGCCCATAGGCTATTTATCGTTCAGTCTTCATTACGTTACGACAAACAGAAGCTGAGTATCAATGCAAAATGTTACAAAAACAAGGGAAAGCTATTCCTTCTAAGTGCTTTCTTATCGTGCGCTGCGTAAACGGGTATAAGTTTGCCAAAATAATGTTTGTCAGAATTGTTTCTCTTTAATAGATTCGAAACATGTCAGTCTGAGTCACCATAACTTTTTTATAAAATTTGTTCACGCTGTAACCGATGGGATACGAAGACAAAGTCTAGTTTTTACGTGTTTTCCTAGTATACAATGCTTATGCAATAATTATATAATACTACTAAAATATGATAATATCAAAGCATCTCATATTAATTTTCCTCAATCAAATTTTATTACCTTGGTGCTAGGACTTCCTGAGAAATTTAAATTCAACTCTTTTTACAAGACGATAATAAAACTCATGAACGAGTCAAAATTGTAGTCTACAGCTAAAAATGGTTTCTTATTTATTTAATTACAAAATCCTCTTAATATATTTTAGTGTGTAGTCACGGGTACGGGCGACCACTGCGTAGCACACGAAGCCTACATCAGAATCGAGCCGACTATAACCACGTCATGTGGAAATCTACAGTAAAGAAAGTAAAGAAAAGAACTCTACCCTAGGAAAAAAAATATTAAGTTAGACATTATCAGCAATACCATAAAGTATAGAGACTCCGCCCCCGTGCCACCGTCTCGGGCCTACTTTTTCCAGCACAACAGCCAGCACTTATGGAGGCCAGAAATCTTTATGCGCCCTTCTGGTATCACTCCTTAGGCTCAGGAAAGTACTGGCCATCCCCGTTCTCTTTTCACATAACACGTGCAGGAATTAATATGCATGTTTTCCCCGAATTGAAGTTATCAGCTGTGAAACTCGGAAAACAATCGCACTTATACTTCTAACACTAAAGTCTGGACCGTATGGTACCCGTTCACGGTCTAAGCTGGACAGCTGAGATACTTTGGAAAATTTTCTCTTAGAGGGTTCATCATCAGCCTATCGCAGTCCACCGCTGGACATAGGCCTCTCCAATTTTAGGGTTCAAAGCTCTATATTGAAAAACGTTGTTTATATGTATTCATAATTAATATCTTCATGGAAATTATAGGATGTTATTGGTTTATAATGATTTCATGCCCTATTAGGAAAATATTTGTTTTTTATTTAACCACTCGGTACCGACAAAAATTGTATCGAATGTTTATATAATTAGACATGATATTTTTAAACAGAATTGTAGTTATATTCACTAAGATTATCATTAAGATTCGATAATATTAGGTAACAGCATGGCGTAACAGTAAAAACGACATCATCGCAAAAAAGCGGTAGGTATTAGCTAGCTACTATGACGGAATACTTTTTTCTTATGTTTTCTTTTGCAACGGTCTTTATTCACGGTTCATTGCTTAGATTCCACAACTTATATTAACTCCAAGTGCTCACATCTTAGATCATTTAATCGTTTGTTTGAAATTGCATTAAAAGTGAAGTTCGATTTTGTTTTAATTTACCACCATTTCATGAACGTTTTTACAACCTAGGAGAATCGATTTAAATCGATTTCTCTTGCTCTTTTTTAACACTAATGCCATCTTTCGTATACATTTTTTTCGAATGTTCTGTGATTAGGGGTAACCGACTGCCCGAGGTACGTCACCGCGTCGTTGTTCTAGAGATTTCTTTCAAGGGTGCACCCGGCTTCTAATATCCGAGACGGTGTGCGGTTTTCAGTCGGATCGACATAGTCACCAGTCGGTGGTATCGGAGGGGATTTCCGCCAAAGTAACCGAGTAGGTTAACAAATTGCAAAGATATGCAATATGAATAGGTGACCATTCTTAAGGCTTTGAGATTATGCCGTACCTCAGAGGGCATGTTAACTTATCCATCCCCGTTACCAGATATATATCTACTTTTCTACAGAACTTCGATACAGATTCGATATTCGAAAGCCGATCTCAACCTAATTTAAGAAAAAGACTCGGAAAAATGATTTTTCTGTGGTTAGCATTAAATATTGTGTTTAATTTTCCTCGAAGTGCTTATGTGCATAGCTGAGAGTAATTATATCAGCAGGTAGCTTCTGTAAAGCAACCTATTAAAGATAAAATATTAAAAACAACTAAAGAGACTTGCTGCTCCATACCTATTTACAATTGTGGTACGAAAACGGTAGAAATTCTTTACTTATGACAAAAAAAGTTTTTGAATTTTAACCCACTATATATTATTGTATCAGAACGAGAATCATCATGTTCCTTACAACATTCATCTATACAAATAAATAAAATTGGAGTGTCTGTTTGTAATATTAAAATAACCGCTTTTTACTAAATGCATATGTATGTATACACGGTACATATACCAAAAATGTAATTAAAAAAATTTTTGTCTGTCTGTCTGTCCGTCTGTCTGTCTGTCTGTCTGTCTGTCTGTTTGTTCCGGTAATCTCTGGAACGGCTGGACGGATTTTGACGGGACTTTCACTGGCAGGTAGCTGATGATCCGGGGAGTAACTTAGGCTACTTTTTTAAGACTAACTTTGTCCCGCGGCGTTACTCGCGGTACAACAATAACCGCAGGTAACACCGCGGGGTTCAGCTAGTTTAGAATAAAACCAGCCAGACAGCAAACAGGTTGAGGTACGATAGTGTCCTGACCCATAGGTGAGTCTTCTTTTAGTCGTGATGTATGGCAAGGAGGACTTTAGAGGGTAAACCAGTTCTCCGGGAGTCCCATCCACGCCCTTTGTCCCCACACGGAGAATATGGTGCAAAAAACATTTACCGCATTGGAAATCAAAGCGATGATCTACGACCTGGACAAATTTTATGAAATTAGAATGATCATAATTAGTTCTGTTATTGGAGACAATTTGTCGACCAACATTCATAATGTATGTATTTAGAAATATTAAAATACGTTTATTTCAGAATATATTTGTCCTATTGAGAGGTTCAGGTCCCTATTAAGTCCATTTTCGCAATGAGGATGGTAGCCACCACTCATGGGTTCTACTAATGCTTTCTATCAGACTTATTTTATATAATATGCATCTAAAGTAGTTCTATGATCCCAGTCTTTGATACGTGGGCATTTTGTACACACCTGTCCACCCTGTAAGCATAGAAAGGCGTAAGTATTTAAGTTTTTCTTTATTGAAATTACCTAATCATTATTTTTTTAACTGAGACACATTATTCTTAACTACAACTTCAAAGATTAACTTCGTATTTAAAGTGTTAAGTCTTACGTTACGCAATTAAGTGAAAATAATTGTATTTATAAAATCCAACCGTAAATATGTAGACATTGTTTTTCTATTTGATGTAATTGATTGGTTCTATTTGATACACTTAAATTACTGGATTTTACATCTCCATTAGTCATGAATTTAATAGTATTATTTCGTATCTAAGTATTCATATACTTGTTCTTTTTAATCTTTTATTCTTTTTCGTCATTGTTTTCTTGCAGAAATGCAATCAATCGTTTTCAGGGCGCCATACCCGAAGGGTGAATACCCGATAACTAATATTCTACTGTCCATCTGACTGTCACTTACCGTCCGCACTGAACTCTTTACCAATCAGACCAGGCGTAATAGATTCCAGTAAGGCCATCATATTACTGTAGTCGAGCCTATTTGCACTGAAGCATAGAATTAGAAAAATAAATTCAACATTATTTGCCTTTATAAATCAGCAACAAAACATATCGGATTATAGTCCTATAGTGTATTGTGTTATTAAACTGATATACGTCAATACTAGCGTAAAGTTTAATCATATCCATCAAAAGAATTGCTGGATATTGTAGTAGGTAATAGCCTCTCTACACGTCATTGAACCTACTGCAATAATGTAACAGAACCATAGAAAATTACGTGACAGAGAACGACCTCGGCGTCCGTGCGTACGTCTTGCCTTGAACGTGACTTATGATAAACGTGTGCGCATTCATCGATTTATATTATATCGGTTATGTGTGAAGGTGCCTTTACATATTATTAATTTATATGAGAGATATGTCGAGTATTATTTTCATATGTTAATGAGGTAATTAGTAAGATGTGGGTTCCAGGAAAGTATTTTCTGAAGTCGTCTTTATACCGTTAGAGAACAATAGTTACAGTAACTTCCTATTAGTGACAATTCTATGGCGAGGTCAAAAGGAAGGGTAATATTTCTGTGTTAGATACACACGTTTATATGTTGCACCGTAGCGTCTAAACTACTAAACCGATTATAATGAACGAGGTGTCATTAGTCATTATATTCCTGACTAGCTGAATCCCGCGGTATTACCCGCGGTTATTGTTGTACCGCGAGTAACGCCGCGGGACAAAGTTAGTCTAAAAAAAGTAGCCTAAGTTACTCCCTGGATCATCAGCTACCTGCCAGTGAAAGTCCCGTCAAAATCCGTCCAGCCGTTCCAGAGATTACCCGGAACAAACAGACAGACAGACAAAAATTTTTTTAGCTACAATTTTGGTATATGTATCGTGTATACATACATATGCATTGATTAAAAAGCTGTTATTTTAATATTACAAACAGACACTTCAATTTTATTTATTTGTATAGATAAAGGCCGGAGACATGAGTATTTTATCAAAGGGTTGACGTAGCCGGGTTTTAGGTTTTTAAACTTTTTCTTGTGGAAATTAGAACAGTTAACCTCCTTTCTAAGGAGAGGGCTATGTTTATCAGGGGACTGTTAAAGGCTGTTGATGAATCGAAATAGTTATGACCATCTAACCAGCATACATTGCCACACTATGTGATGATTTGTTTTAATTTAATATAGGTTTTTTTATGTATGGCTCTGCAAAAATGACTCTACTCTGCCTGATGGAAAGCATAAGCAGAATCAAAGAGTGATGGTCACCATACTCATTGCGAATGCAGACAACGCAACAATGCAGCATAGTGACCCACACTATGGGTAGCCTAGCGATGCTTATGCATCAATGGGCCTCCGGTCTCGCACTCACCAACAAAACACGACAGCATAAACGCTGTCATTTGACGTTGATCTTCTGTGCGAGGATAGTACTGCCCCCGTCGAGACGGCCCGTTCCTGTTGAAATCAGCGTGGCTCTACTACCTTGAGTAGTTGTCCCGCCGCACTGTTTCCTATTATGAGTTTGATTTCCACAAGGGTATAGGTACCTTGTATAGGTAATTTCCAAATTATAAATCTGAGTCTGAATATTCATTGTGTTTGTTTTATGAGTGTTTGTAAATGTACACAGACGCGACACAGGATATATAAATAGATGATTTTTAAGTTCTTACCCATAATTTGCCACTCTTCCATCATCTTGGTAGCCTCTATTATTCCCAAGATAATTTGGGGTCCGCTACTAGTTCTATAATATGAATTAGTTCTTTCATAAAGCGACTGGCATAGGACCTCCGCAACCCTCAGAGCGAACTGAAAACCGGTAGCTCTTTATAACTTTAAATCAGTATAAACGTAAAGTATTAGGCTAACGTTCCTTTAACAATGTATTTTTTGTTCATAATTCGTTGTAGTGCTACCTACCCGATGTAAAATAAAATTGCTTGCAATTAGATAAGGTAGTGTTGTTGCCACAGCTATATCATGTTATTCTCGTGATCAACAAACAATAATAATATAATTTAACTTTAGTACTCGTATATAATGTCTTTACAACTGCGTCATTTGCGAAACGATTTGCAAAATCTTTTTTCATTTAATACTTAGATAGGTATATACCTGCTTTTCATTTGTTTTCCATTGAAAATTTAGAGAAAAGATCCTCAAATAGTTAAAATGTTCATACTTTCTTCTAACATAATAAATTCGAAAGTAACTGTATATGTCTGTCTGTTACACTTTCGCGGCAATACTGCTGCACCGATTTCAATGAAATTTAACATGGAGATATTTTGATTCTTGAGGAAGGACATAGCTTACTCTTCATCGCGATAACCGACATATATGCGTGCGCAGAGACTAATGAAGGATGAAGTTAATTATGTTTCATCTTCGAATAAGCACATTTTATTCTATCATGCTTTTTAACAAATTATCTTTAGCTAATCAAAGAAACTCATCAGTTTTCAATCTTTATGGTTGAATAAGTTCGTAAGAAACTACTGGTTTTTAATAGAAAACTTGTTGGACAGGTAATTTATAGAGGAGGGCTTTAGTTATCACGTTACGAAAAACAACAGCCCAAAATCTGTTAAATATGCTGAATGTTTTTTTTTTTGTATATGGTATAGGGGGCAAACGAGCAGACGTATCACCCGATGCTAAGTGATTACCGCCGCCCATGGACACCCGCAACACTAGAGGCGTCACAAGTGCGTTGCCGGCCTTTAGGGGATGGGGAAACACAGCGCTAATTCACACCGGTTTTCTGTGAGGCGGTGGTATCACTTCGGTCGAGCCCATTCATTCTGAAGCGTGGCTCTCTCACTTGTCACAATGTCTTCCTTTATTCTCTTTATCAAACTTTAGGTTGTCTAAACATTTCCTACGAGTTAAATCATCATCTAATGATAATGGCAGTGAACCAAACAGTAGTTTTACCTTAACAAGCTTGTAAATCAACGACATGCAAATTCTTTGACAATGAAAGGAAGGAAATGTCGTGTTTTATCTTCACGACAAATAGAACATTAGCGTTCTCACTCAAGGTCTAGGAAATAATCTGATTATTAGAATTGATCTTGAAACTTACTTATTATATGTATTTATATATTTTCTTTTATAAGATGAAGTTTTTTAGAGACCGGTGTTTGAATATTTGAGATTTGAAAGAAAACGAAAGTCATATTAGTCATTTTTTACTGTAGGGATTTGGGTTGCTTATAGAAATCTTTATTTCTTATAAAATTAAATAAAATTAAAGTGACCAAGAGATTGAAAACTATTTGAGCAAATTTTTATTTAAGAAATATTTTTACCATTACAAAGAAAATTCAAGTAGATGTAGCAAATAAAAAGAAAATAGTAACTTTTATACTATTTTATATTTCCAGACATATTGCATCGATGCACAAGTTCCAGATTCGGCTTGTACCGCCACTTCTTATCTAACGGGGGTGAAGACGAAATATGGTGTGGTCGGTCTAGATGGCAACGTGACCAGAGGTTCCTGCGACTCTCAACTTCATCCACCAAACTGGGCTCCGTCTATAGGACAGTGGGCCTTAGATCGGGGTCTTGACGTAGGTTAGTACTTACTTTAGATTTATTAATATAGTTCAACTAACTCAAGTGTTCTAAACTAAATGAGTTAAAACCGTTGGGGTTAGATACTTGATATGTTGATAGCTCATACTTTTTATGTTGTAAGGAGCCTTTGCATAAAAAATAGGCATTCATAAGGTCTGCCGATAGAAGTGAAAACTTATAACATGACGGTGACGGTGGCTGGGACGCGGACTGTCGTGTTTCGTTAGTGAGTGCAAAGCCGGAGGCCCATTGATGCAGAAGCATTACTAGCCGGCTATGGTGTGGGTAAACACCATTCTTGGATTCTGTTTATGCTTTTCATTAGACAAAGTAGGGTCATTTTGACAGGCCAAACAAAAAAAAAAAACCAAAACGTGCTCAACGCGGCCAAAGAAGTTTGGCAATATTAGGGGACTAAATATAAAAGCTTTTTTATTTTCAATCCACGTTGTTTTAATGATCATCACATGATATAATTGCTTATTGTTCTCGTTATTCTCGCTACATAATATGGATTCATATTGACGTAACAATAAATATACATTATTTATTTGTGTAGGATATACTACCATATATAAACATAAAACAATTGAACATTAAAACAAGCTTAAAAGAAAAAAGTCGGAATAATAGACATGACTCATAGATGCTGATGTGTTCTTGTGTGATAGTTTTTAGAGGTATCGAGTAATTGAAACCAATAAAAGAAATAAAAACCTATCATACAAAAGCATATTAAAATAAAAAAATTAAAGCAAGTTTAAGAAATACAGTTAAATAAATAGCGACTCTTGAAATTCCACATAAAGTGCATTATTCAGTGCGCATTGAGTTAAGGTCTTATTTTTTATACTATGTAGCATACGCTCAAGAAACGAAAATGCTTAATTAGCCAATTTTATTCAAATCGTTTACCTATAAGGAGTTATTCATTTATTACCTAAGACCATTTTCGCTAATTTTTAATTATAAGAAAAAGTAAGAATAGGCGTAAGAATCTTAAGAAAAAAAAAATGAATACACGTTTGGTTTGTTTAATGTTAATTTTTCAAAGTAAAAATTATTAGTAATTTTTATTTGTACTTACAAAGGTACTAATAATTTTTACTTTTTGGTAGTAATAATCTTAGGTTTTAGTCATTCATCTTTACCTACATAAGACTTTCAGTCCAGGGTCTCAAAATCCAATAGGAGCGGACCTCCGGTTTTTCAAAGAATAATTTTAACTTATGTAAGACATGGTCGAACCCCATCCCTCCTTATATCGACTAACGTAATAAATAAATTTCCCCTAATGCGTTCTAGTCACGAGAGAAGCTAATGCTAAATAATCTACTTAATAAAAAGAAATAGTAGAGAACACTTTAAACTTCAGAAAGTAAGAAAAAAGGTTTGTTCGATTAGGAGGACATACCCTTTTCAGCAACTTACATTTATTTATTATTTCGAATTTTCTTAGATTAAAAAAATAGATACTATTAAAGACAACCAGATATACCAGTCATAGATATAATGTTAAACCTTTCAGAAATGTTTTGAAACACAAATTCAGCGACATCTATACATTATTGTTGTTGTTGTACTATTACCAAAAAATATTACCAAACTAGTTCCAAGAGAAATAAATAGATGTCGCAATAGTCACTTTCCAAACCCTTGTAGTAACAATAACTTTTAATTATAATTAACTGCCTCGTTAGCGCAGTGGTAGCGTGTGCAACAGCTGCTGTGCTGGACCAAATCTTTGTATGAATTAAATATTTGTTTCGGAGTTTGAGTGTTTTCTATGTACAGTATGTATGTATTTACAAAAATAAAACATTTATATATTTATATCACTTGTTTAGTACCCATAACACAAACTCTGCTTAGCTTGGGCTAGATGGCGTTGTGTGTCATGTGTGTTTACGAAACATTTATAATTATATTAATTATTTATTTTACCTACAAATCTACAACTATAAATTTAAATGGAGGTGTCAAGTTTCTACGGCACTTATGTTTAATAACATTAATGCAACAAACCGTTTCTTGTTAAAATTTGAAAAATCCAAATCCTGTATTATGTTGTTATTGTTTTCAATCTCAGTTTGATAATTCCCTTTTCGTTTTTCAGGTTTCGTAACAACCACCCGAGTGACGCATGCATCTCCAGCCGGCATGTATGCCCATAGTTCTGAACGGAATTGGGAGTCAGATGCAGATGTTCCCACAGAGTGTCTGGCTTTAGGCTGTAGGGACATCGCTTCGCAACTGATTATGAGCACACCTGGAAGACATTATAAGGTGGGTTTCGATGAATAGTTGGGCTATCTGTGAATATACAATGTAATTATAAACTTGATTCAAAAACAGTAAGATTGTAGCATAAGCATTCATTTGCACATGGATACAGTCTTGTGGGTGAAGTTCTGTCACCCTTGGTAGGTTAGGTAGTAACCTGTAGTAAGGGATAACAGTTCCTTTCCCTCTGAGGAGCAATGAATTAGGTTACTAGTTATATTATTTAGTAATGTTTAAATAGCAATTGAGCATATGTGTTCGTACGTATATATGTGTGTGTGTGTGTGTTTAAGTAATTTGATTAAACAAATGTGTTGTTATGAATTATGGCAAAAAAAATCAGTTTCTTCATACGTTTTAGTTTGAAAATACGATCGTACCATCTTCTTGCATACAAACTGCGAGGAACCATTGGGTACATTCAGTTAATTTTGTTAATATGGATAGAAAATAGTTCAAATTATGGGTACCTATATAACCTTTCTAACTTTTTGTACCTCGTTTTGAATATGTCATCATCATCTTAGCGTTGTTTACGGTTGCTTAGAAAACTAATACTTTGAATCCCGGGATCCGAACTCTTTATGAGCATGCATGGCATCGAAAGTATTTCTTCTATAGATAAAATATTATTTCTATAAAAAAAATGCACAATACAAAAAAAAAACTGTACTATAAAGTTTGAAATTAAGTAAATGTAGTTCTATAAAACTGTGATACTTCAGTATAGAATTTGGCCCGTCTTAGTATAGATATTATTTCAATCTGTCAATAAAAGAAACAAGAACTTCAAAATTCAAGAAATTTTAATAAACGAGTGGTATATTATGCAAATAATTTATACTTAAAGTCAATGGACAAGCGGGGGAAAACCTAAACGTAACCATTACAGTGCAGCAAAGATTTCGAATCGTAAAGATCTATAAAAAAACCGGTAAACGAAACCTTTTAAAATAATTTCATATAACAGGTAATTATGGGAGGTGGACGAAGAGAGCTACTGCCCAATGTAACAAGTCCTATCAGCGAAAATAAGGGTAGAAGGCTGGATGGAGTAGACCTGACCGAATTATGGCATGTTGATAAATTGAGTATGAACGCGACGCATCAGTATGTCACTGACAGGACCGAACTGATGAAGGTAAGCTGATTACTACAGATTTTTTCTCTTTATGGTGTAGGGAGCTAACGGACAGACGTTTCACTTGACAGTAACTGTACTGCAAAGCACGTTCATATTATGTTACGATCATCATCAATGGCGTTTAAGCCCATTAGTCCATTGCCGGACTTAGGCCTCTGCTTAGAATAAGGTTTTGTCGTACTACACAACATAATCGAGGCGGGATGGTATAGAATTTGTTTCAATACGTTAGGATATTTATAAAGATTAATAAAATGTAATCGTACAATTTTTTGAACAGGTTTTCAACTCAGACGACCTTCCAGAATACTTACTTGGGCTATTCCACGATGACCATATGGATTATCATTTGAAAGCTAAAAACCAACCGACTCTAGAGGAAATGGTCGAAGTGGCGATCAAAATGCTAAGTAGGAGTAAACGAGGATACTTCTTATTCGTTGAAGGTAATTATTTTCTACTTTAAAGGAGAAACACTAGTCAAATACCCGCCTGATACCATCTATAATTACTAATACCTATTTAAATAGTATTTTACAGTGGGCTTCAAAAAGCTCTGAACCTTCATCTTATGTAAAATAGTAGCAACAGGTACCCCCAGATCTTGATATATAATACATCTTTGCTATGCGTAGCGACATACGTGGATCAAAGTGGCTTCTATTGGGTTCACTATAACTAACAGAGGACTGCAATAGGTTGATGATATTGGTGATGTGGATCTCAAGTGCTACTTATCTGACCTGTATATTTTCCAAGAGTGGTTTAAATAGTAATTCAACGTTATACATGATCAATGAATCTAACAATAGAAAAAGATAAATTCTAATGTGTATTGTTCCAAAAGTGTACTTAGAATAGATTTAAATGGTTCGTACAAGTTTAGCTGTACTCAAGTGTATTTGAAGTTAGCTATCGCTTTTGATGATTTGATTAAATAAATAATGTGACAAATATGTATCAAAGGCACACTATGAATCATATTATGGCTCATGCCTCATCGATATCATCCAACACGGATTTCATGTCATGTTATCTAAGCTATAAAAAATGAATTTTATAAGGCTTTTAATGAAATTCCGCCTTTCTGATTTGTGCGTAGAGTATAGATTTATTTAAATTAAATTTAATTTCACCTAACTAAAGTTTTTATACTCCTTATGCGTTGACAGTCAATGATGACTCATACGTAACCACATGTAGGTAGAAAATACGCTAATAAAAATTGTGATCAATCCATCAATCCATAAAATTGTGAAACAGACTATTTTAATCTGCTTAGCAATTGAAATAATTAATGACGAAATAGGAAAATATTCAGAACTATTTTTTTCTCTTTCTAGGTGGCAGAATAGACCACGCTCATCACGAAAGCTTAGCACATTTAGCTCTAGATGAAACAGTTGAATACTCGAAAGCAGTTAAAAAAGCAAGGTCTTTAACAAATGAAGAAGATACATTAATAGTTGCCAGCGCTGATCACGCACACACGATGACAGTAGCTGGTTACCCGTCAAGGGGGAATGATATATTGGGAACTGTTGATACAGCCAAAGGACTAGATGGGAAAGCCTATACCACAATCAGTTATGCCAATGGTAAAGCAGTTTCTATAGGAGAAGATGGAACTCGGTTAGACGTTACTAAAGATAAAAACTTCATAGCGAGTAAGTATTTCATTGTCATTGTTATAGTAACAGAAACATTATGTTAAATAGGATATATTGTTATGATATTGTTAATACTTGAACATACGTATATTATCTGTCTAAATACAAATTGTAGGATAGAAATAAAACATAATATTTCTGCATGTGATTTCGTGCTGACTCGATCAGTTACAAGGACCATTGCAATGTCCTAGAAAATTACAATTAGTATAGTGTTTAGATCATTCTGTTTAGGAAGATTGTTTGATTGTTCTCTCAAAATATTTCTTTTTTTTTTCATTTTCCAGGAGATTTGGAATATTCATATCCGAGCTTAGTGCCGTTAGATTCAGAGACACATGGAGGAGAGGACGTTCCAGTATACGCTTCAGGACCTTATCAGCACCTATTCACAGCCAGTTACGAACAGAATGTTGTTCCTCATTTAATGGCTTATGCCATGTGCCTGACAGAGGACAAACATAAAAAATGTACAGGTCATAATTCCGCTGGGTTGAATACACAACCTGCTAGGACAATATTATTAAGTTTATCTGTGATTTTTGGTTTAAGATTATTTATGTGAATAGTGAATACTTAATTATTTTAATTTAGGAATTAATGAGATAATCATATGTCTATTACAGATGATTAGAGGAATTGATCAATAGTGTGAAAAGTTGATAGAAAATTCCATTGTTGTAATGTAACTAACAATTACCTATAGTTAGTTAAATAACCTTACTTTACCTGTCTTCTGTATTTGTCACTACTATTAGAACTGAGTTAAAGAAGTAGACCCCGAGTCCTTAAACATTCATTCTTAACAAACGAATGTAAATTCTATGTATTCAAAGTACATTTTTGTAACATATGCTTTTAACGAATATTTATTTTGTAAGCAACATTTTGTAGTTTTATAAGTTTTTAAAGCAAATTCGCAAGTCATTTATTGATTGTTGTAGTTGTTTCAAATGAATTGTAGATTTTGCGATTATTATTTATTTGTTTCAGTAGAAGATGAAATGTAACATGTATGAGAGGCTATTTTTAACCGACTTCAAAAAAAGGAGGAGGTTTCTCAATTCGACCGTATATATATTTTTCTTTTTTTTACTTCGTCGTTTATGAACCGATTTTGATGATTCTTTTTTTAATGGAATGGAGATATCCCAATGGTGGTACCATGATAAGAACATTAAGATCTGATGATGGCATCCAAGAGAAATCAAGTCAAACCTTGAAGTCGGTTTTATTTTTGTTAAAATTTTACTTGTTAAAAAGTTAATTGTTCCTAGGGAGAAAGCCTATAATAATCCTCAAGAGTGGGTTTTCGAAATGGATGCAAAATGTACATTCCAGCTACCACGGAAATTTCGCTGCCCATAAATGTCACAACCATGCTATCCTTCTTTATGCATTCAATGTCGTGAAAATAATATTTTTGAGTTTGTATGTTATGTATGTAATGTATGTAAAACACAACAATAACACAATTTCAGATTTACAGGCTCACAATTTCAGAAATTTTAGTATACATACATAGATACTAAGGGCTTTCAAAATATCAGTGTTTTTATTTTACAACATCACATCTTTGAAACCTATATATGTTTACTGAAATTTCTGGAATTGTGAGCTATTCGTGTCATACTCGTATAATGTGTGGTAACTACATACTGATACTATAATATAGCATGTCTATTTGTAGCACCATAATGTAAATATAGTAGTACAAGTTTCTTTATAACCATTTTGCAAGAAGATATCAGGCACAAAAAGTAGGAAAGCTTTGTCAATAATAAACGTGTGGCATAGGTCAAAAAAATGTGTGAAATTGGCTACAAAAAGCCGAACCATGGTACGTATAATCCTAGAGGACTAAAGTTGAAATAAATCTGGTTTAAATATAAAGAAACCCGTTTAAAATATAATAGTATTGGGAAACTAGTTATAGGAGTGACTTATAACTAATCATACGGACTAAAGAACAACGAAATGCTATGAAGACTTTGTTTTTATAGCGTCCTTCGAGTATGTCTACAGGGTTTAAGAGTGAAAATATGTTACATATATAAATATATATGTATATATATATAATATAGATAGATTAGACTACGTAAACAGAGCTGTGAACAGTAATATTTTTAGAACATTGTAAATAATATTTAAACATTTGTAAAGTAAGTACGACTTAAATATAATAAAATTATTCAGTATTTTTATCATAATAATAAAATAGTAGATTGTACACGTATACTGTGTCTTATTTATGTTATATTATTCTTTGTTACAACGATTAATAGCCAACTTTTGAGCGTATATACAACCGGATTGGAGAACATGAAATATTATCTTCCCATAAAGGCTCCTATGCCGGCTTCTTTCGCGGTTTTTGCCTCGCAGGTATGCAGGTACAGCATAATTAGGCGGCCGGCACTAGTTTGCGGCCGATGCCTAGTTAGTTAATGCGGCACATGGGTCAGTTAGTCAGGTGTGTAGGAGTCTTAGGAGATAATAGTTTAATACCATCATATTGGTTTTGCCACGGAGTGAATGACATGGGAACTCCTTAACCTTGTGGATAAACTGAATTTAAAGATTGAACTAGTTGTTAGTATATGTGAGGACACTGACTTCCCAATAATTACTGCCGTAGATGTTCATGACAACCGAGACCGAGGGCTTAACACTCCGGCCTGGTGTTAAAAATTCTTGTAAGAAATACCCAGCAATACTTTTGGCTCGATTCGAAATTTGAACCCGACACCTCTTCATCGTCTAGACAGTCCTGGATGAAATTTATTTATTATGTAATAATATTTATACGGTATATAGGTATGCTTATGTCTTAGTCTAGTACTTAAGTTACAAGTAGACTATCGGAAGTTCGCCAAATAAACCTGACGCTAATAGGGTATTAGATGAATAAAACCTTACACTAACGGAACTTTTTGCTACAATAGGTCATTTACGGATGAGATATTTTGCATCTAAACTTTTGGTTTTTTTTTTTAATCCATCCTAAGTCATCACGATAATCAAAATTTAGATAGAGCAAATCCGCTAGCTAGGAAAAATCTTAAAAATCGTGACTACGGCTTTTGAAACTTCTTTCACACTATTTCAATGTCGTTTTTGTCGTAGTTAATCTTAATGCGGTTCATAGAATACTATTATAATTTCAGAAAAAAGTGGCTGTGACATACGGACGGACAGACAGACATGACAGATCAATAAGGGTCCCGTTTTTTGCCTTTGGCACGGCACCCTAACAAATCCAATATATTAAGAATTCTGTGAGAAATAACGTCTTGCTAGCGTGGTATGGTAAACCAAAAGCTTTTTAAGAAGAGGTCTATGTCCAGAAGTGGATTGTTAAAGGCTGTCGATTGTTGTTGATGATGATGTGAAATACTAACTATTAAACTTTCGCGTTGCATGATATATTAACAATTATTTTTACGGGAATTAACGCGATCACTTATTAAAAGGTATTACATACCTCTGATTTGCCTGACGTTTCGACCAGGTTGCACTGGCCGTGGTCACATGCTGACTGGCTCAGCGGCGCAGCAACAGCAACAGTGCCCTTTTAATAAATGATGAGAAATAGGCTCATTTGTGCCCAATTATAACGTAGTACCTGAATGACCTTTGACCTTTGCTCGATATTTTGTTTTTTTGGTGAATTTCCTAAAAATATATCCTAGCTAGGTTGATTTACCGCCCCCGAAACCCTCTGCATACTAAATTTTATTAAAACTGTTGGATCAGATTATAATATGTATTTACAAAAATGGCTCGTTAAAGGTATTAGAGAAATGGGGTATATATAAGGAGAGTATCGTCTTTTATCTGAGCTAAAGTACAAGACACCTGTTTACAATATAAATTGTTTAAAGTCCACGGTGATAAAACAACAAAGAATTGCAGCATTTCTGTTGATTCGGCATTACAGCCATGAGACATGGGTATCATGATACTATTTGATAGTGTCGACATTGTAAAGTATTTATTTTATTTATTAGTACTATTTTAACATCGGCTGAACCCCGCGGCTATTATCGTACCGCGGGTAACGCCGCGGGACAAAGCTAGTCTTAAAAAAAGTAGCCTCAGTTACTCCTTAGATCATCAGCTATCTGCCAGTGAAAGTCCCGTCAAAATCGGTCTAACCGTTCCAGGGATTACCCGGAACAAACAGAACGACAGACAGACAAAAATTGAAAAAAAAAAATATTTTGGTACATGTATCGTGTATACATATATATGCACTTTTTTTTTTTTTTTTTTTTTTCGTGTGGAAACCCCCTCGGGCCGTCACCCCGCCGGGGTTTGCGGCGGCGGGGCGGTGTGTCGGAATCGAACCGACTAAAACCACACGGTGTGCTACTCTGCGCCTGAGAGAGGGAGAGGTCCGGGAACTGCTGTGTTACGACCTCCGGACTCCTCCCGGCGCCAGCCCGCACAGAAGCGGGCACCCTCCTCCATTACCTCTCCGTTTAGGCGACGTACGGCACACGCGTCACGTCGCCTCCTCGCGGGCGGCCACTATAGCGGATGGAAGGGCAAACCCGTCCCGACCATCCGCGGCCACACTCAGGGCGGCATGAGGCGCTGGTGAGCGCGCCTCCGCTGCCCGGTTCGCCGGCGGCGGATCGGGTCCGAGAGGAGGTCGTCCTCCCGGGCCTTCTCCGCCGCCTCCTTCTGCGAGATGACGTGTTCGCAGAAGGTGGCGACCGCGGTAAAACTGCTGTCGCTACCGGCCATGGAGCGGATGACGGCCGGTAGCGAGAGATCCCCTCCGATGACTGCAGTGAGGGCCCGGCGCTGCGACGCCCATGCGGGGCATGCCGCCAGCGTGTGCTGGGCCGAGTCCTCACTGCAGTCGCAGTGGTGGCAGGCGGGACTCAGTTCCCTCCGTGCGACCGAGTGCAGGTACTTCCCGAAGCATCCGTGTCCGGAAAGCACCTGCGTCAGTCGGAAGGAAAGAGTCCCGTGCTGCCGCCCTGCCCACTCGTGGATGACCGGCTGGAGAGCCTCCACGGCGGCGAAGCCAGCGCGTGGAGTCTCCAGCCGGTGCGACCAGCGAGCCATCGTGGCTCGACGGGCGGCTTCACGCCACTCGCGTACCTCCTCGGGCGGGGGGCGAATGCCACACTCCGCCCGGAAAGAAGCCACCCGTCGATAAACTTCGGCGAGCACTTCCGCCTCCAAATCCCACGGGGGTGTTCCGGCCAACGCGCACGCCGCCTCGGTCGACACCGTGCGGTATCCGCGTATGGCTCTGACCGCCAATACCCTCTGAGGCCGCCAGAGGCGGGCCTTGTTGAGGGCGGTCAGAGCCGCCACCCACACCGGTGCGCCGTACAGCGCCATCGACCGGACCACCCCCGTGTACAGGAGTCGCGTTGCGACGCTGGCTCCGCCCAAGTTGGGCAATAATCGCCCAAGGGCGGAGGCAGCGTCGACCAGCTTCGGACCAAGCTGTCGGAAGTGCTCGTCGAAGAGCCACCTACCGTCCAGGATCAGACCCAGATATTTCATCTGGGCCCGAACCGGTACGAGGACCGAGTTGACCTCTATCGAGGCGCCGGGGGGTGGACCACGACGGGGCCCATGGAAGAGCAGGGCCTCCGTCTTGTCCAGGGCCACCCGCAAGCACAGCGCCCCGATGCGCCCGACCACCAGAGAGACACCCTCGGTGGCCAGGCGCGCCGCCTCCTGGAAGTTTGCCCCCCGAGCTGTGACCAAAGTGTCATCGGCGTAACAAATTACGCCCAGCCCGGGGGGGAGACCTTCCCGCAGGACCCAGTCGTACCCCACGTTCCACAGGAGTGGTCCAAGGACAGACCCCTGTGGAACGCCGCACGACATGGGCCGCCGTCTCAAGACGCCCTCTCGGTCCTCGTACATGACGGTACGCTCCCTCAAATAGTCTGCCACTAGCCGCCTCAGGTACTCTGGCACCCCATGATACTGGAGTGCTTCCCCGATGCAGCTGAATGGCAGACTATTGAATGCGTTGGCGATGTCCAAAGACACCGCCAACAGCACGCCGCCACAGCTCACAGCCTCTTCGGTCACGGCCCTAAGGCGCATCACGGCATCGACCGTCGAACGCCCCTCTCGGAACCCGAATTGGGCGTCCGACAGGTCGGGCCCCACCTCGCTGAGATGCTGGACGATGCGGGCAATACATATATATGCACTAGCTGAACCCCACGGTGTTATCCGCGGCTATTGTTGTACCGCGAGTAACGCCGCGGGACAAAGTTAGTCTAAAAAAGTAGCCTAAGTTACTCCCCGAATCATCAGCTACAGTGTCACAGTCAGTGAAAGTCCCGTCAAAATCCCTCCAGCCATTCCAGAGATTACCCGGAACAAACAGACAGACAGACAGACAAACATTTTTTTAACTACATTTTGGTATATATACCCTGTGTACATGCACCTGTGTACATATGCATTTAGTAAAAAGCGGTTATTTTTATATTACAAACACACACTCCAATTTTATTTATTTGTATAGATGTATAGATTATATCCAATAGCTTTACACACACACACACACTCGCTCTTAACTCCCATCTAGGGTAACAGAAATTAAAAAACCCTATTCGCCATTATCCTGACATACAGCACGTGCTTCTTTGACATTCATTAAGGTAATAATCCACTTGCCGGTTACGGGTGCTTTTATTAAGGCCCTTCGTCATTACACTGTCGATCTTGGCAACATAATCTTTAAAAAATTCTACTATTCTTTAATTACTACACATATTACGCTAATAATGCTATCGTATTAGTAATAGGAAAACGCAATCTGATAAGTTGGTGACTATGTACTACGGCCGCTGTGCATGTGTTAGCGCCGATTGTACGGTGTTCGTATACCAGGCAGACATGACGCCCACGCTTATTCCTGATTAATTCGTAATATCTTTTGAATGGAAAGTCCAATTTAAATAATTTAAAAACTATTTTATAGGTAGTTAAATGGTCTTGACCATAAAATAATTTATTTGGATAAGGATTAATATAAACACATAAATAGCATGGTTTGGATTTGGTTAGCATTTTCATTAATGTTTAAAATGAAAAAAGTTGTTGTATTGACATAACTACAATAGTTGGACATATGCTACCGCGGAGTTTTTTGTAGACATTATGATGTTCTTCAATATTGTTGTACATTATTTTGTTCTATCGCTAATAGTTTCGGCAGCGCATTCGACGAAAGACATTTTAAGACTCATTTTTCTACACCTTCGGTTACATTGTTCAAATTTTACCAAGGATCCCTAATTTTTTTCAAAATGAAATGTAACCTATGTCAAATTGGAAGAATGTAGCATTCTATTGGTGAAAAAATTTTTTAAATCGGCCCACTACTTTTTGAGCCTATTCATTACAAACATACAAACATACAAACATACAAAAATAGGTACAAATTTTTCCTCTTTATAATATTAGTGTAGATTTATAAAAAAGCGGTTATTTAATATAACAAACACATACATACAGACACTCCAACTTTATTTATTTGTATAGATATAGAACCTTAGAACCTGCCAAAGTGACTGTACTCTGCCTGATGGAAATCGAGAGCAGGATCCACGAATAATGGTGTAACGAAGTAGCTTAGTGACCCACACCATGACAGCCTATTGAGATGCATCATTGACCAATTCTTCTTGAATATATACTTAGCAGCTTCCTAATTACAGTCAAATATAGTAGTTTTATAATCATGTACCATAATCTTTCAAAAGGTTTTGCGTTATTGGTGTTTGTCTCTTATTTGTAGTAGTCTAAATTATATAATTAACTAGCTGAACTCCGCGGTGTTACCCGCGGTTATTGTTGTACCGCAAGTAAAGCCACGGGACAAAAGTTAGTCTAAAAAAGTAGCCTAAGTTACTCCCTGGATCATCAGCTACCTGCCAGTGAAAGTCCCGTCAAAATCGGTCCAGCCGCTCCAGAGATTACCCGGAACAAACAGACAGACAGACAGATAAAATTTTTTTAACCATAGTTTTGGTATATGTACCGTGTATACATACATACTTATGCAATTAGTAAAAAGCGGTTATTTTAATATTACAAATAGACGCTCCAATTTTATTTATATAGATAATATTCCTCGATAAAGGAGCTGTCCAACAACAACAAAAATTCAATTTCAATAAGGACTTCTTGAGATTAGCGACTATAACCAAACCAACAAACAAGTTCTTCAACTTTCTAATAGTGTCGTGTATATGTAGTGTCCCTATAAGTATAAAGTTATAATATTATGCACATAGATAGACCTCGGTAAAATAGTTTTTGTCAGCTGATAATTATCTGTTTATATATATTACCTTATTACCCTTTTTAAACTTCGTTCCGTGTCAGTAAGAGATTTAGTAAAAAAGATTTTGCCTCTAATAAGCCCTTCACTGCAATGTTTATTATTTATTTAATATCTTACAATATTAGTAGTAATATTTGCAATGTTAGTTTTTTTTGACAAACAAAATTACTTTGGTTATTGATTGTTACTTTTTTCTTGAATATCTTTCATTTAGTTAGACTTTTTTGCCAAACTGTTTAGAGGACGTTATCAAAAACATTTTTTGGAATTATTTTACAAATTCTGATTACTACCAAAATTTACAGTCTATTTACAGGTATACATACTATAAATTCGACCCAGCCAGTAGGGCACTGCTTTATTACTGTGGCCGGTTTAAAGATGCCTTTTTTTCAATCTTTAGTGACCTATCATCACATATATCATTAATTGTGTAAAGTCATGGTCAGAAGCTAGTATTGTAATAAAAATGATCAGGATCCATCCGATCGATCGAGTCATCAACCTCAAGTACAAAAAGAAAACATACAGAAATTCCACAACCTGTGGCTCATGCGTGTGACTCACTTGCAGTATTAATAAATACATATACACAATATACAGATTTCACACTACCGTTAGACGGTAAAGGCCGAGTGCTAATTCCGGAATTAAACATAAAGGTCGTACATACATTGATTGATGGTAAGGTGTATGAATATCGAATGATGTTAAGAATTGTTTAAAGAAAACGGGGTCCGAGTGCTCGCGCTATGTTAAAACACCTAGCAAAGCAACTGTATGACGTTTCTAACGACCAGAAGGCCGGCCTTTTTCTAGCACAGAGAATCAGCATTGCCATTCAACGTGGTAACCCTTTCCCTTACCGGAGGCAACCCGAAGAAACAGTTTAGCATGTTTCGAAAAATTGTACTTAGTTATAAGTTTTAAGTAGTAAAAGTTTTTATTAAAAGAAATCGGAACAAACTGCTCACAAAGAAAAAATATGTAAATAATGTAACGTACCTAAACTTTTACCTATGAAAACATCTCACAAACAACACAAATTTAAACTAGACAACCTGTAATTGGCTTAATGATGTTATTGTAATTTCATATTCTAGATAAACTTCTTTTAATAAATAAAACTCTTCACATCTTCGCAATAATGGCGGTATACACCATTATTATGATAATCTCAGCTAAAAGACGTCTACAATTAGACATAGGGGAAATATACACGTACACATATATGTATGTGTATGTATGTATGTTAATGTGTATGTGTATGTATATAGATATGTGTGTTCTAGTTATATTCATTACAAAATTATAATTCCTCAAAACTACCGCACCGTCAACTACTGTCTCTCCGATACATTTTTATCCATCCTAAGGTTGCCTGGAAGAGATTGCTTTTGGCAATAAGGCCGCCCTTTGTACATTACATTTGTGCATTTATCATTTTCTGTACTCTATCTATACAAATAAATAAAATTGGAGTGTCTGTTTGTAATATTAAAATAAAAGCTTTTTAATCAATGCATATGTATGTATACACGATACATATACCAAAAATGTAGTTAAAAAAATTTTTGTCTGTCTGTCTGTCTGTCTATCTGTCTGTCTGTCTGTGTGTCTGTTTGTTCCGGGTAATCTCTGGAACGGCTGGACGGATTTTGACGGGACTTTCACTGGCAGGTAGCTGATGACCCGGGGAGTAACTTAGGCTACTTTTTTTAGACTAACTTTGTTGCGCGGCGTTACTCGCGGTACAAAAGTAACCGCGGGTAATACCGCGGGGTTCAGCTAGTTTTAAATATGTTTTATGGTGTACTAATAAAGAGTTTTCTATCTATCTTTTCTATCTATACACCTACCACACAGTTTTGCAACACCCAAAGGTTTGATTGGAATAAAATGCCTGAGGCATTAACAACTTTGTACAATATGTTTGCAGGAAGTTTATATAAATAAATAAATGAATACCAGTGGACATCTTTCGGCTTAGACTCTCCATAACAAGCCCTACTTAGATAGTAATGACCTGACATAATATATAAATAATCTATACAAATAAATAAAATTGGAGTGTCTGTTTGTAATATTAAAATAACAACTTTTTAATCAATGCATATGTATATATACACGATACATATACCAAAAATGTAGTTAAAAATTTTTTTGTCTGTCTGTCTGTCTGTCTGTTTGTTCCGGGTAATCTCTGGAACGGCTGGACGGATTTTGACGGGACTTTCACTGGCAGGTAGCTGATGATCCGGGGAGTAACTTAGGCTACTTTTTTTAGACTAACTTTGTCCCGCGGCGTTACTCGCGGTACAACAATGACCGCGGGTAACACCACGGGGTTTAGCTAGTTCTACATATAATGTGTCTCGTGTTTCATGTATGAAACGCACGCAACGCGAGATACGGTATGCGAATAAACATTCACAGTGTGATTTAGATCAAATAATAATACACGCCATATCCCTATATCGAGCTTTACATAATAATATGATATTAGGCAAGACGACCATTTTACCACTGTCGCATCGAATGATACGAATGCTTTTCCCAAACTTGCCATTGATTTTTACTTGTTCAGTAAGTAATAATATGACATTTATTATTAGGCCTCTCATGACACAGCATGTATATTCCTAATGCGAAAGTTTTCTTTTTTAGACAAAGAAAATATATATATATATAGCGTATTTCTGTGCCGTGGTGTTACCCGCGTTCTTGTCGTAGCTTTACAACAACAACAATGGGTAACGCGGAGGGGCGAAGCTAGTCTTAAAAAGCGGCCAAGTGCGAGTCGGACTCGCCCATGAAGGGTTACGTAGGTAGTTGTAACTTTGATCGATGTTTTAATAATAGTGTATTTTTTTAAAGGTAAATTGCGGTTTATGACGTATTAAAAAAACTACTACTAATCGCGTTCAAACCAATTTTCGGTGGAAGTTTGCATTGTAATGTACATCATTTTTTTTTTGGATCACAAATAATATTGATAGAAGTTTTTCTAATTTTTTCATTTTACCACTTTGGTAGTGTCTCTCGCGCATACTATTCAGTTTAGAAAAAAAAATTTTATAAACCTCAATTTCATTTTTGAAGACATATCCATAGATATCCTACACGTATGTATTTGATGAAAAAGAAATTTTGAGTTTCAGTTGTAAGTATTCGGAACCCCCAAAATTTATTGTGTTTTTTTATATTTTTGTGTGAAAATCTTAATGCAGTTCACATAATACATCAACTTAAAAAAGTTTCAACGATAGAGTTCTTTTAAATTCCCAAAAAAAGTGGCTGTGACATACGGACGGACAGACAGATATAAGATATGACAAATCCATTTGGCACAGCCACAGCCATTTGGCTACGGAACCCAAAAAGTAGTCTAATTTACTTCTAAAATAATCAGCTGGCTCTGAGTGACAGTCTAGTCAAAATCAGGCCAGCCAATCCAAACATTAGCCGGAACAGACAGACATAAAAATGAAAATAAAAGAGATTTTGGATGTAAGAACCTTATCTACTTTCATAATGCATTTAGTGAAAATTTTAAATGACAAACAGACACTTTAATGATATTTATTTGTATAGATAATAACAATCTGAACTTCATAACGTGGACCCTTTTATCAACTTAGTTTTTCTCAAAGAAATGTATTACATACAAAAGGAAAATGTACACAAATTTCCTCATTCTATTTTTAAACATGAAATCAATGGAAAATTCTAACTACCTTTATAATGACTTACTAAGTTTTCCTAAGGCTCGGTAGCGATTTGGTAGCGTATGCGACTGGTGTTCCCGGGTCGGACCAAATATTTGTATGATCTGCAAATATTTCTTTCGGAGTTCGGATGTTTTCTATATTTACAAATATTTTTACGGGAATTAACGCGATCACTTATTTAAAAGGTATCACATACCTCTGATTTGCCTGACGTTTCGACCAGGTTGCACTGGCCGTGGTCACAGGCTGACTGGCTCCGCGGCGCCAAATCAGGAGTGTCTGTTTGTAATATTAAAATAACAACTTTTTAATCAATGCATATGTATATATACACGATACATATACCAAAAATGTAGTTAAAAATTTTTTTGTCTGTCTGTCTGTCTGTCTGTTTGTTCCGGGTAATCTCTGGAACGGCTGGACGGATTTTGACGGGACTTTCACTGGCAGGTAGCTGATGATCCGGGGAGTAACTTAGGCTACTTTTTTTAGACTAACTTTGTCCCGCGGCGTTACTCGCGGTACAACAATGACCGCGGGTAACACCACGGGGTTTAGCTAGTTCTACATATAATGTGTCTCGTGTTTCATGTATGAAACGCACGCAACGCGAGATACGGTATGCGAATAAACATTCACAGTGTGATTTAGATCAAATAATAATACACGCCATATCCCTATATCGAGCTTTACATAATAATATGATATTAGGCAAGACGACCATTTTACCACTGTCGCATCGAATGATACGAATGCTTTTCCCAAACTTGCCATTGATTTTTACTTGTTCAGTAAGTAATAATATGACATTTATTATTAGGCCTCTCATGACACAGCATGTATATTCCTAATGCGAAAGTTTTCTTTTTTAGACAAAGAAAATATATATATATATAGCGTATTTCTGTGCCGTGGTGTTACCCGCGTTCTTGTCGTAGCTTTACAACAACAACAATGGGTAACGCGGAGGGGCGAAGCTAGTCTTAAAAAGCGGCCAAGTGCGAGTCGGACTCGCCCATGAAGGGTTACGTAGGTAGTTGTAACTTTGATCGATGTTTTAATAATAGTGTATTTTTTTAAAGGTAAATTGCGGTTTATGACGTATTAAAAAAACTACTACTAATCGCGTTCAAACCAATTTTCGGTGGAAGTTTGCATTGTAATGTACATCATTTTTTTTTTGGATCACAAATAATATTGATAGAAGTTTTTCTAATTTTTTCATTTTACCACTTTGGTAGTGTCTCTCGCGCATACTATTCAGTTTAGAAAAAAAATTTTTATAAACCTCAATTTCATTTTTGAAGACATATCCATAGATATCCTACACGTATGTATTTGATGAAAAAGAAATTTTGAGTTTCAGTTGTAAGTATTCGGAACCCCCAAAATTTATTGTGTTTTTTTATATTTTTGTGTGAAAATCTTAATGCAGTTCACATAATACATCAACTTAAAAAAGTTTCAACGATAGAGTTCTTTTAAATTCCCAAAAAAAGTGGCTGTGACATACGGACGGACAGACAGATATAAGATATGACAAATCCATTTGGCACAGCCACAGCCATTTGGCTACGGAACCCAAAAAGTAGTCTAATTTACTTCTAAAATAATCAGCTGGCTCTGAGTGACAGTCTAGTCAAAATCAGGCCAGCCAATCCAAACATTAGCCGGAACAGACAGACATAAAAATGAAAATAAAAGAGATTTTGGATGTAAGAACCTTATCTACTTTCATAATGCATTTAGTGAAAATTTTAAATGACAAACAGACACTTTAATGATATTTATTTGTATAGATAATAACAATCTGAACTTCATAACGTGGACCCTTTTATCAACTTAGTTTTTCTCAAAGAAATGTATTACATACAAAAGGAAAATGTACACAAATTTCCTCATTCTATTTTTAAACATGAAATCAATGGAAAATTCTAACTACCTTTATAATGACTTACTAAGTTTTCCTAAGGCTCGGTAGCGATTTGGTAGCGTATGCGACTGGTGTTCCCGGGTCGGACCAAATATTTGTATGATCTGCAAATATTTCTTTCGGAGTTCGGATGTTTTCTATATTTACAAATATTTTTACGGGAATTAACGCGATCACTTATTTAAAAGGTATCACATACCTCTGATTTGCCTGACGTTTCGACCAGGTTGCACTGGCCGTGGTCACAGGCTGACTGGCTCCGCGGCGCCAAATCAGAGGTATGTGATACCTTTTAAATAAGTGATCGCGTTAATTCCCGTAAAAATATTTGTTAATATCATGGAACGCGAAAGTTTAAAAGTTTTCTATATTTGTATGTATTTACCAAAAAAAGTATACATGTATTTATATCAGTTGTCTAGTACCTATAACACAAGCTCCGCTTAGCTTGGGACAACATGGCGTTGTGTGTAAGTTGTCCGAAATATTTTATTTTTAAAAGAAAAACATACACAAATTTTCTCATTCTATTTTTAAACATGAATTCAGTGTTGTTCAGTGGTGTAACAGCCTTTTTGAAGACATCATGACCAGCGCCTTTAGTTAGAAATAAGGCTTTAAGTGCCTTAAAGTATGTTCTAATTTAAAATTCAAATAATATTAATGTTAAATGTTCTTAATACTCAAGTTCCGTTTAATACCTGGCATCAGAGTCACTTATCACACAAGCCTTAGTCATTGCAAAGGACTGTAGTTCTTAAGGTCCCTACATATTACACACTTTGACCGCAGTAGGCTTTATGGCATATTTATATGTATTATTACTTTTTAACCGACTTCAAAAAAAAGGAGTTTTCGCAATTGAACCGTTTTTTTTTTATTTGTGTTCGCCATAAACTTCGTCGTTTATTAACCGATTTTGATGATTCTTTTTTTAATGGAAAAGAAATATCCCAACGGTGGTACCATGATAAGGACACTAAGATCTGATGATGGCATCCAAGAGAAATCGAGTCTTTTTGTTAAAATTTTACTTGTATGAATAGTGTTAGTAGTATCGCGCAGTTCAACCTGCGTTTTTAGTTCCAGCTTTGCTCTATGTTCCTGTTAGGTTTCATACACAATGTTTACGAGAATGATTTCGTTTATATTTATTTGTAAAATTTTAATACATTTTAGTAGTGATTTTGCTATTAAATCAACTATAAACTCAAAAATTTCAGACTCTTTTAAGCGTTAAATTAATAACTCTTCTTGCGGGGTTCCAAAATATGTGATTCCTATGGAAACTAACCGCCAAAAAACTTCAGTGGTTTCTCGTTTAAAAATAGATATTTACGATATTTTAATTACACGGTCAATAAACACATGACATATAATACATAATCAAACCCGTAACAGGAATCTCAAGGCATGTCAAAGCTTCTAGGAATTAAAGTTATCAGATCAGATTATTATTATAAACTTAAAGAAATCAAGTTCAGTGCAGGCGTCCGTGACTTATTAATGGTGTAACTTACCCGTCGTCTGTTTATTATTATTGCGTGGTTAAAGTTTTATTTATAGTTTAGTAAATTGACAGTTTCAATTAGTTTTTATCTTAGGTATTTAAGAATGCAATGTTTAACGAATGAAATGAATTGTTTGACTTATTTATTTCAATGAATAATTTTAATTATTGTCGTATATACACGTGCAGCCTGTGTACTAAGTTTACGCAGAAGGCATACAGCGACCTGCGTGTCCAATATAACAATGCATTTAGGGTGCTTTTGGGGTTGCCATGGAGTTGTAGCGCGTCAGGTATGTTTGCTGAGTTTCAGGTCGATGGATTCGCCGCTATAATGCGAAAACGTTGTGCTTCCATGCTTGCGCGCATGCGTTCCTCCTCCAACAGCATCCTAAATGTTTTTTCGGATAGGTGGGACTCCCCCCTCATGTCCAGGTGGTTACATCCACACTAAATAATATTTCATAAAACTAACACTAGGTTAACTTATTCTATGGATGTATCAATATTGATAAGTCCGAAATAAATAATTTGAATTAAATATAGTATATTGTGAATAGAAACTTACAACATTAGATCAGTTTGCTTGCTTATCTTATAAGATTATACAGCTAGCCTAGCTAGAGATATTGCCAGTTTATCTAGTTATTTGTGTTGATTCTCTATTGCAAGTAAAATGCACTTTATCCCGATATATTAGTCCAGTTACGTAATTTTATTACCTGTTTAACCTGTTAAATTACAAACAAACAAATACAATTTATGTGTTTGTTTGTAATTTCAAATGAACAGCTTTTCAGCATATGCATATGAAGGTATATACTGTACTTACATTAAAATCTCAGTTTTTAAAATACGTGACTGTTTATTCCGGCTAATCTCTAGAACGGCAGGACGGATTTCGATGACACTTTTATAGGCAGATAGCTAATGACATAAGTAACTTAGACTATTTTTTTAGACTAACTTAACTCGGTTGTTGTTGTACATGTACGACAACTAAAGCGGGTAACACTGCGGGGCTCAGCTTGTATTAGAATATAAATTAAAAATAACAAAGTTTCAGTGATTCACTCATCAAAATTAATTACCACGTCTTAAAACATATTAAACAGTCCACGACACATGGTTAAAACGTCCACCCACAGTGTAAAATAGAACTAGTTTTTTTAAACATTACAATTCATTTTCAATGTGTATTTATCGCACCTTCTATATCCGTGTCGCCTCATGTGTGATTGGATTCTTATGAGGCGCCTACACAGCCTCACCTCGGCACACGATAAATAGCGGTCACCAACGTCCGATTGCCGGAATGCATACAGTTTTATTATAACGCTTATCGACAGCGCCCGTGTGATTTCTTAATCTAGAAAAAAATAATTAAAAATGAAATTAAATATTTTTAGTCTGTGCATTGTGTTTTTAATAGTTATATGTATAAACTGTGCAGAAGAAATCAATAAGTTGTTTGATGATGACTGTTCGACGCAAAATGTACTCAAGTGTGGGTTAGGAATTGGTGAAATTTCAAATTACGGCCGTAACCAAGTTATGTCAAGAAACAGAATTAGGCGTAGTATTTTGAAATACGGGAAATGCGCCATCGGACACGTTTGGTACATATACAGATGCTGGCCGTGTGACGAGTAAGTAAACATATATAACACTAGTTGTTGCCCGGGGTTCCGCCCGCGTGTATGTCAGTTATCGCGGCAAATTAGCCTATGTTTTATTCTGATGGATAAGCTATATTACTGTAAGGTTTTATACAAATCCGTTCAGTAGTTTTTGCGTCAAAGAGTAGCAAACATCTATCCATACTTACAAACTTTCGCGTTTATAATATTAGTAGGATTCTGTTTGATTAACTTGAGTTCCTGTGTTAAGTTGGTCTATTAAAAATGTATGGGCGACGCTAATAGAAGTATTAGCTTCACCTATAAAATATATTTTAATCTATACTACATTCGACAAATTAATAAAATTGGCGAGTCTGTTTGTAATATTAAAATAACCGCTTTTTACTAAATGCATATTTAAACTGCATTATTGAGACATATACCAAAAATGCAGTTAAAATATTTGTTGTCTGTCTGTTTGTTTGTCTGCTGGACCGATTTAGACTGGATTTTCACTGGCAGGTAGTTGAAGATCCATGGAGTAACTTAATTTTGGTAT
Organism: Spilosoma lubricipeda; assembly: GCA_905220595.1. Lineage (NCBI taxonomy): Eukaryota > Metazoa > Arthropoda > Insecta > Lepidoptera > Erebidae > Spilosoma > Spilosoma lubricipeda. The sequence continues at coordinate 4,065,310 of HG992286.1, read as the reverse complement.
ATATATGTATCGTGTATATTACTGTATACGTTTGGTATATATATATTCATATGCATGTAGTAAAAAGCGGTTATTTTGATATTATAAACAGGCACTCCAATTTTATTTATTTGTATCGATGACGCATCTTATCGCGGCATATTGGGTGTTCGATAATCGAGAAAGGCTCCTGCTTAGCGAATACGAGAGGTTAATTGATGACTCATCTATACTAATATATAAAGCTGAAGACTTTATTTGTTTGTTTGTTTGAACTCGCTAATCTCAGGATCCGCTGGTCCGATTTGAAAAATTCTTTCAGTGTTAGATAGCCCATTTATCGAGGAAGGCTATAGGGTATATATCATCACGCTACTACTAATAGGAGCGGAGCAATAATGAAGAATGTTTCAAAAACGGGGGAAATTTTCACGCTACGGGCAATATAAGGCGCAAACGAGGTTGCGTGGGTCAGCTAGTCTACTTATATTTCCACTGCTAATATTTTAACTAGTTTTTATACACGTATAGAATTGAATAATAACAAAATTTAAGAAAAAAAATGTCTACAGACTGTTCCAAAAGTTGTGATCGAATTTTAAGATCATTAGATGGTTGCCGAATTTTAACAGTTGATTTAGCTTATACGTTTTCCCAGAAAATATTTTTTTTCTAGTATTGTTACGCAAAATATTTTAAAGATTCATGTTTATTTCAATGTGTAAATATTATATTATTAGTCATAGTGATGTCAACATTTTTCTTTTTAACTTTTTAGGTAATTTTATGATTAAATTTGCTACTTTCAAAATAATATTTGTTTATTAATCACAACTTTTATTTATTTTACCGGGACTATATCCTAAAACGTAAGTTCACGTTTTGATAACATGCTGTATATTGCATAGTGCCTGTTTAAAATATTTGAATATATTTCTATTTATGTAATCATAAAATTAAGAGAATAAAGTTACTAAGAAAAAAATGATATATATACATAACGAACAAGTAATTTAAAACCTAATTTCATTTTTTATCAAACTTTATACAGGAGGAAAACTTCATGTCAGAAAAACTAAATTACAATAGTAAATATATTTTTACGTTTCAAGTTATTTTTAAACTCGAACATACTATGTTGATGTCACGTTTCGCACATTTACTTAATACAAAACGGATAAGAAAAAAAATTGCACTAAAGTATGAAATTTTACAGTTTAGTTAGGCTCAGTGTTTTCCTAGGTAATTAGTAACTTGGTTGGAGGTAGCCTTTAGTAATCAGCTGGGCATAGGCGTCACCTTCAAGAGGCCGGACGAGTTGGTATTTATTAACCGACTTCAAACAAAGAAATTAATATTATAGAGGCACCAAAACATTTTAAATAAAAAAAGTACAAACTAAAACCCAACTTCGACAAAAAACGACGCTGAAAAAGCATGAAACAAGTTTCAAAAGCCGTAGTCACGCGTTGTTAAAGTGGACTACGGCTTTTGAAACATAGTATGCTTTTTCAGCGTCGTTTTTTGTCGTAGTTGGGTTTTAGTTTGTACTTTTTTGGGTTTGTTTCAAAGTAGTAGAGCCACGTTGATTTCAGCATGAAACCGGCTCGACCGGGGCGGTACTACCCTCGCACAGAATAGACAGCGTTCATGCTTTCGTGTTTCGTTGGTGAGTGCGAGACCGGAGGCTCAATGATGCAGAAGCGTCACTTGGCCGCCGTAATGTGGGTCACCATGCTGCATTGTAGTATTGTCTGTATTGGCAATGAGTATGGTGACCACCACTCTTGGACTCTGCTTATGTTTAGGATCAGGCAAACAGAGTAAAGTCATTTTGGCATGCCCATATATAAAATAAAATTTTTTTTCTCTTTTGCAGTGATATTATCCTACATAGTTTGCTTCCTTTAGTTAGTCGCTTCTACGGGGTGAATACAGGTAGTGATAATCCGTTTTCTTAATTCGTCACAACACTGGCAGTATTTTTTTTTTAATTCTAAATTGTTTTTTTTTTACTTCAGGGATGTTTAATCAGTCAGAACTCCGTCAGTTACGAATTATTTTAGATAAGTCTTCTTTACTGGAAAAGATTTTGCCAATTCCCTGGCATTAATATTACTTGTTTATAACCAATACATAAAAAAAAAGTTTGAAATCCATATGATGAACTATTAATACTTTATTAAAAGTTATTATTAACTCTACTTTGATAATAAGCCAGTTACGTTTAGGAGAAAATAATTATAACACAATGATTTGGGGGCGAAAATAAAAAACATCCTACTAATTTAAATACATACAAAGAAAACTAGTCAACACTAATGAATGTAACGACATAATATTTTATTATCACAGCTGTTCAACCGTTAAATCGTTAGGTACGAGGGGACGTAAAAGTGTGTACAACCGACTTGCTTAACCCCTTATCCATACTCCATACCATAGACTCATACACCAACCCCTTCCCCCTCCCCTCTCCTTACTCCAAAAAGGCCGACAACGCACTAGTGACCCCTTACCATCAGGCGATACGTCTGCTCGTATGCCCACTATTCCATAAAAAAAGATTTAACTATATATTCTTATGTAGTTACTACCACTTTTCTTGTAAAAACAAGACGTGTGTTTAATAAATATAAGTCCTTTATAGTCTGTATTTATGGTAACATAAATCTTCCTTTATTATTAAAATATTATTCTTCAATAGATTTTCATATTGTTTTTAAAAGGAGGTGTCAGACTGTCTGACTCAGGCAATAGTGAACATATCATAATCGAAATGTTGTTTAAACGTTCTCATATTTATTGAATTTCTAAGCTTTTCTAACTTATCGTAAACAAATCCGTATTATACATATATTACTAGCTTTTGTGCGCGGCTCAGCCCGCGTGTTTGTCGGGAATCAAAATATCTCCATGCCAAATTTTATTATTTTATTATTTTATTGAAATCGGTGCAGCGGTTATGCCGTGAAAGCAGGACAGACAGACATTCTACATTCTTTATGAAAAGATTAAAGCTTAAATTTAATTGAGAAATTAAACTTAATTTAAGCTTTAATCTTTTCATAAAGAATGTAGAACAAACAAACAGCAATTAAGGCTCATTTTATTTTATTTCTTTATACTCCGCGGTATTACCCGCGGTTTTCGTGGTAAAGTTACTAGTTATAACATCAGATCATGTGTCAGTGCTAGTCACGTTAAAATCGGTCCAGCCCTAATAGAGGTTAGCAGCAACAAATAAATATACAGACATTACCATATACCCTCTTTTCTTTCTCCCATTAACTGTATATACCTACATACATTGATATATGCTATATGCATACATTGAAAAACTGTTAATTTAAAATTTCAAACGGACACTTCAATTTTATTTATTTGCATAGAAATCAAAGGTCACGTATGCCCAGAATATAAAATTTATAAAGTGCAATTTTTAACCGACTTAAAAAAAAGGAGGAGGTTTCTCAACTCGGCCGTATTTTATTATTTTATTTTTTATGTTTGTTCGCGGATAACTTCGTCGTTTATGAACCGATTTTGATGATTCATTTTTTAATAGAAAGTAGATGTTCCAACGGTGGTACCATGATAAGGACATTAATATCTGATGATGGCAAGAGAAATCGAGTTGAACCTTGAAGTCGGTTTTATTTTTGTTAAAATTGTACTTGTATGATGAAATAGTCTAAACATTGTAGATGGGTTTCAAGACCGACAACGCATGTATGGCTCTGGCAACTGTCACTTGATTGTCTCATTTGCCACCAATACCATCTATACAAATAAATAAAATTGGAGTGTCTGTTTGTAATATTAAAATAACAGCTTTTTAATCAATGCATATGTATATATACACGATACATATACCAAAAAGTAGTTAAAAAAATTTTTGTCTGTCTGTCTGTCTGTCTGTCTGTTTGTTCCGGGTAATCTCTGGAACGGCTGGACGGATTTTGACGGGACTTTCACTGGCAGGTAGCTGATGATCCGGGGAGTAACTTAGGCTACTTTTTTTAGACTAACTTTGTCCCGCGGCGCCACTCGCGGTACAACAATGACCGCGGGTAACACCGCGGGGTTCAGCTAGTAGAAAATACTTTTCGCGACGGAACTAAAAGCGAAACTAACGTTTATTTTGATCAACTATTTTACATATATAACTACTTACATAAATTGGCTAATAGATGTTTGAACTTAGTATCTCTTTGGGGCGTACGTAATCGCTTGACTTTTGCACCAAACAAAACCTTCCAGCTACTTCTGAAAGGTAACCTCAAATCACCGCCGTGTATTAAATTTCAAAATGTTAGTATAAAAAATAAAACCTCGGTTTGTTATTTGGGATTAGTTTTAGAAAGAAATTTTTCATTTATCGAACATATTAGAACAGTTAACGAAAAGTCTAAAAAAAGTTTCTTTGCTCTGACGAGGATATCAACTGCAGTAATTCATTTAATACATTAAAGATTATATATGGAGCTACTTATTTGGGTTCTATTTGCTATGGTGCTCCCGTGTGGGCCGATAGAGCGACTGTAGGTGCTGTCCGTCGGAAACTGTTACAAGGACAACGACTTGCATTGATCTTCTTGTGCAAAGCATATAGGACGGTTAGTACTGAGGCTTTACCGGTGTTGGCGGGTGTCCTTCCGGTCGATCTCGAGGTGCAAAGACGTGCAGCCATGTACTATTCCACATTACAAAACATGGAATGCGATTTTTTGGGCGTACGAGACCGCGATAAAATCATAAGATTGTTTCAACAGCAGTCCAATGTCTATAACGATCTAATGGATGAATGGCAACAACGATGGGACGAATCATCTAAGGGGCGCCACCTCTACCAGTTCTTTCCGTCTGTTCGCGAACGGTTGTCGAGGACATGGCTCGAGGTAGATCACTGTGTCGCTCAATTTCTTACAGGCCACGGTAACTTTAAGAGCAAACTACACTCATTTAAATTAGTCGATTCACCATTGTGTCAATGCTCAACACCTGATATTAGCTGTGAACAATCGGCTCATCATGTACTCTGGGAGTGTAGTCTTTGGTACAATGAACGTAACACAATGCTAAATAGCTTACAAATGACATCTGGGGCGGTATACTATGAGGATCTTGTGTCAACTGCGGTGAATTTCCGTGCGTTTAGGCGATTCTGCCATACATACTATAGTAATCAAATATAGCTCACTTAGGACCCCTAATACTTTATCCGTGGTGCTTCCCGGTTTGAAAAAGGTGTCTGCCTATTTTGACTTCATTTTGTCTCCCGCTTTGCTAAGGAGGGAAGTGGATTTATCATTTCCAACTCCTCCTGTTTTTCTTCTGATTAACTTCGTTGCGGGTTCCAAGACAGTTAATTTTCTTCCTGGGACTTCCCGAGTGTCATAACTCGGTGTGTTCGTGGGTCACTGCTGTTGATCCTGGTGTACAGGAGTTACAGTGGTGGGAATGTGGGCGGGATTAGTCCCATACTTACATAAATTGTAAACAGTAGTAATTTAATATCTATACCAGACCTTAATAAAACGTACTCCCGATTTGAATGATTCAGTTGATTCTTGACAAAACAAGCGACGAACGATTTTCCGTATGTCACAGAGTTCATTGTAAGGTCAAGCCGCAACCTTCTTTATACGTCGCTGTGATTGGTGCATAATATTTAAGTTGAGATACTTGACTTCATTTGAAGATGACTAATATTGGCACGCGTCAGACGGGCGTAATGATTTTACGTTATGGTTACGTGGCAGGCGGCTTTCGACCGTTGAACGAGTTTTGTCGCAGTCTAATTCGAGATTTGATTTCTTGGAAACCGGACTTACATAACATAAAATGTCGTAGTCGTAGATTTTTATTGTTTTGCACATAACTAAATCGATAGTCTAAACCACTACCACTATTAAATTACATTTTATAAAAGGACTAGTTGTTGGCCGCGGCTCCGCCCGCGTATATGTCGGTTATCGCGGCAAATAGTAGCCTATGTGTTATTCTGATGTATAAGCTACATTACTGTAAAGTTTCACCCAAATCCGTTCAGTAGTTTTTTCGTGAAAGAGTAACAAACATCCATCCAAACATCCATCCATCCTTACAAACTTTCGCATTTATAATATTAGTAGGATAGAAGGATTATTTAGATCTATTACCATGATTTACAAAAATTTGTTAAGGATTACATACCATACAATTTTCAAATAAATATTGGTGATCAGTGAATATAGAAGACCATAATAGTACATGATTTTAAATAAACACTAGGTATAATTTTATTCCAAATGAAATATCACTATAAAATGTGCCGCTATGAGCAAAATGATATGACATGGTTTTAATAAATAAATAAATAAATAAATATTTCGAACATCTATCACACAACGCCTAGGATCTAGTCCCAAGCTAAGCTGTTATGGGTACTGACAGACAACTGATACAAATAGATATATACTTTTTTGTAAATACTTACATATTATACATAGAAAACACCCAAACTCCGAAACATTTGTAGATCATACAAACATTTGGTCCGACCCGGGAAACGAACCCGAGACCTCACAATCAGAAGTCGCACACGCCAACCGCGAGACCAACGAGGCAGTCACGTTACGTCACGTCACATCACAGTAATGTTATGATACTGTAATATTTTTATTTGAATGGTATAAGCCTTTCATTAAATTCATTGCAATATCAACGTTGTAGGCGTTGGAATTGTCATCGGAACGCGATAACATATGACACCTTATACCTTGAACGAAATGCGTGAAATTTGATCATATGTTATCAAAACGTGCATTCTAAGCCCCCATCATGCATACATTACCTAGTTTTTCGACTCGTAGTAATAAAAAGGTGTGACGTGTTGTCGTGTTTCGTTGGTGAGTGCGATACTGGATGCATCTCAATAGACTGCCATAGTGTGGGTTATCATGATGCAGTGTGGGTGTTTTCTATGTATAATATGTATGTATTTACAAAAAAAGTATATATGTATTTATATTAGTTGTCTAGTACCCATAACACAAGCTCTGCTTAGCTTGGGACTAGATGGCGTTGTGTGTTAGATGTCCGAAATATTTATTATTATTATTATTGTCTGCAGACAGAGTAGTCACTTTGACAGGCTTCAACACAAAAAAATACTTGTACATGACTTCTATAATTAAATCATTTCTCCTTAAAGTTACAACTCGTTACTATGCCTGTCTTAAGAATAAAAATTACCTCCCGTACATTTTGTCTAGTAGTTGCTAGTAATCCAATGATATTAACAAAATACGTATTTTTTAATCAATTTGATTTCTATAGAATTGTTAAACAATATATAATTCGAAATCAAAATGATATCTAAAGCCCTATGTTACTAATTTGAAAGAGACGATGTAAATAAATGATCGGAAAAAGGGACAAGGATGTCTCTGACTCATAACCTAACAAATAGTATTGTCATAATTTAATTGATAGGTACTTTGTGGGAAAAGTAACCGCAAGAGATAGTTCAACTTTATTACTTAGAATGTATTGATCTAAGAAGCTTAATTGATATAACACTAGCTGAACCCCGCGACGTTACCCGCGTTTATTGTCGTACCGTGTGTAACTCCGTGGGACGAAGCTAGTCTAAAAAAAGTAAACTAAGTTACTCCATAGATCATCAGATTTCTACTAGTGAAAGTCCCGTCAAAATCTGTCCAGCCATTCCAAAGATTACCCGGAACAAACAGACAGACAGACAGACAAAAATTGAGAAAAATATTATTTTGATACATGTATCGTATATGCATTTATTAAAAAGCGGTTATTTTGGGGGCCCGGTCGTGCCCCCACCAAGACGAGCCAAGCGAAGCACAAGGGCACCGCCTATCTTTTCTCTCTTTTTTCTTCTCTCTCTTCTTCTCAAAGTGTTTCGTCGTTTTTTGAACCCTCATAACTTTGGTTGCCGATATACCAGATCGTTCAAATTCTCAGGATATGATGTCAATAATAGAGTAATATAGGTAGAGTTAGGGCGTGTAGATTCAGAAGCTTGGCTCTATAGAGATTTGATATCTTTTGCGTAAGCCATATGCAGCCGTCTTGGCAACATTTCCCATGAAAATGATTTTGGTGGGATTAATATTACAAACTGACACTCCAAATTTTATTTATTTTTATAGATATGTTAACACGTAAAGCAAAATTTTTGTAACCTTTATACGAAAATTATGGTACCGGAGGGGTAAGACAATTGTCATAGTCAAATCTATACTAATAATATATAAAACTGAAGAGTTTGTTTGTTTGAACGCACTAATGTCAGGAACTACTTGTCCGAATTGAAAAAATATTTTTGTTTTAGATAGCCCATTTATCGAGGAAGCCTGTAGGCTATATCTGAAAAAATACAATATTATGATCGAATTTCGATCACGGGCCTCTATTAGTACAATTTAATTCACATTTAAAATTTATAACCATTCAATAGTTATTGCACACGAGTATGTAATAATAACTTTAATGTCGATTCTATAGGTAATTCAGGTTTTCCCTCAGATCAATAAAAAATACCTATTTTTCCTTATTCACATTGATTTGAATTGAAGGTTCATTTTCTGTACCTCTGATAATGTTTATGCAATCATGTTGATCGGTTGAACGCTTAATTAAGAAAGATCTAAAATCATAACAAAACCTACAATTTAGATAGATAGATAGATAGATAGAAAACTCTTTATTTGTACACCGTGTTACAGTTTTAATTCGACATCAGTAGCTATTTCGTCTAGCGACTTAAATGAGACGCTAAAAACTCTTCCCAAAAATCTGCCTGCCTCGTTGGTCTCGCGGTTGGCGTGTGCGACTGCTGATCATGAGGTCTCGGGCTCGATTTCCGGGTCGGACCAAATGTTTGTATGATCTACAAATATTTGTTTCAGAGTTTGGGTGTTTTCTATGTATATTATGTATGTTTTTACAAAAAATAGTATGTAGGTATTTGTATCAGTTGTCTAGTACCCATAACACAAGCTCTGCTTAGCTTGGGACTAGATGGCGTTGTGTGATAGATGTCCGAAATATTAATATTAATATTGCAGGAATTGCACTACACTTAGTTCGATTCTTGATTCTTGATGAGAGAAAAAACGTAAAAATTCGAGGCAAATAGTAAAAACAACAATTATTTATTTTTCAATTGGACTGTGACAGGCCAATAACTTTTGACAGAATGAAGTCTGTAAGGACATTTAGTAGGTACATTAATATATAATAATGATAATAATATGTTTATTGACACAGACAGATTTACATTATTCAAATACACAGTTTTTAGTAATACTGATATGGAACTCTGCCTCTTAAACTAGGTGAATTACCTGTATCTTAAGAGCCAGTGCTTAGCATTTTCATTTTATTACATCATTAGCTTAGACAAAAAAATGTCCTTATATTTCAAAATGTAGCAATACAATTTATTTCAATTTATGCTTACCACTACACTATTCTTGTAGGTTGATTTTATAGGTTACGTAAGTGTGACCCCCCCCCCCTTGTGTGTGTGTGTGTGCTTGCATGCGTGCATGCGTGCGTGCGTGCGTGCCGGTGCCTGCTGCTAGAATAGGCTATGCTAGAAGCCATTCTGTAACTTTATGGTTTAGTGTGTATCTATTCAAACCCAGCATTTTTAGTTTTTTGTGTATTTGCTATATATTATATGTAAGCTACCAACACACAGAAGTAGTTTTTTTGCGAAAGCGGTTCTGTGTTGGACACTTTGTGATAAATTCCTGCGCTTCTCAGGATCAGGGCAATTGAGACTGCGATGTTGCCTTACAGTTGATTGTAGCTCGAACAGCTGGCGTACAGTTAATACTTTGCAGTCTGTATACAATTGAGACGTGGAATATCTTCACGGTTTTCTTCTCAGTATCTTAACAATGGCTCTTTGTACTTTCTCCAATTCCAAGAGCAGGGTCTAATGAGTGCCACCCCAAACTATGATGCAATAGCCTATAACGGACTGACATAAAGCAAAATATACCAATTTTAGGGTTGTCCAGTTAACCGATTTACGAAGGGACGCGAAAGTACCGATGAGGCGCAGGGTCCTTTTCTTGAGTGCATTTTCCCATTTTAGGCAATCATCTCTCCCTCTCTCTCCCATATATTACCACGATACCACGACTATGTGTAAAGTAGGTATTGCAGACTGGTGGCAGATCATTGACCGCCCTAGTCTGTCAATATGTTAAGGAAAACCTGTCGCCAGACTGGAAATTATTTTTTGTGGCTTTCATTAACTTGTCTGCTTCAACGAATATGATTGATTAATTGGGAATTTTCATTTTTTTCTTTTGTAATATTCTAGGACAAGTAACAAGTAAAACCACACGTATAAAGTCATCATAGCATGTAGATACAATAAACTTATGATCAAATATTTACAGTTAGTGAGAATCGAAGAGGTTTACCGTTCTTCAGACGAATGCTTTGAAGGAAGAATAATAGTAATGCATGTTTGTTTATTCCACCGCAGCGCCTAAACTACTCAACTAAATGTAATTAATGAGGTGGCAATTGATTCGTCACAATAGTCCAGGTGTTATAGGCAATTTTATTCTATAAAAATACTTGTGGGGTTCTAAGATATTCTATTCATATTTCTAAGATGAATTGCTCATACACTAAGTTACTAATGCACAATTATATATACATACTAGCTGAACCCCGCGGTGTCACCCGCGGTCATTGTTGTACCGCGAGTAACGCCGCGGGACAAACTTAGTCTAAAAAAAGTAGCCTAAGTTACTCCCCGGATCATCAGCTACCTGCCAGTGAAAGTCCCGTCAAAATCCGTCCAGCCGTTCCGGAGATTACCCGGAACAAACAAACAGACAGACAGACAGACAAAAAATTTTTTAGCTTCATTTTTGGTAAATGTACCGTGTATACATACATAGGCATTTAGTAAAAAGTGGTTATTTTAACATTATTGTAACTAAATTAGGTATATTACTCACATGGTGGAAAGTCCCTTCCCTTCTTAGGAAAGCAGGAAACATAAGGATGTGATGTTTCCATTAAAAACCTCACTGTCTCAGGTACCGCACTCTATAAAGGATCAAACTAACATAAAACATACTACATTCAGCTGTGTTGAACGCAGAACTTAAGAATACGACGAATATAATACTGCAGCTGTGTGTGAAAAAGTTTGTAGTGAAATACTCCGGAAACTAAGGTGCCTTCGGGTCTTCCTATGTGGTACTGATAATACGCCAATATTAGCCTAGAAATATAATGTAAGTCAAACATGATTGTGCCCTATATTCTCCATGGATTAGACTTAAACCGATCCACTAAAAAGTAAGTCGCTATATATAGGAAAAAAATCATCTTACTAGGCCGCCATAATGTGAGTCACCATGCTGCATTGTCCGTATTCATAATGAGGATGACCACCACTCTTGGATTCTGATCATGCTTTCCATCAGGGTAAGTAGAGTTATTTTGGCATTTCATTTTGAGTAAGGTATATATTGTGATTTACGAACAATAACTAAAACAGTTCAAAGTGAATGAAAGCGATAACGAGTAAAATTTTAACAAAAATAAAACCGACTTCAAGGTGTGGCTCGATGTCTCTTGGATGCCATCATCAGATGTTAGTGTCCTTATCATAGTACCACCGTTGGGATATCTCCTTTCCATTAAAAAAAGAATCATCAAAATCGGTTCATAAACGACGAAGTTATCCGCGAACACACATAAAATAAAATTAAAAAATAAATATACGGTCGAATTGAGAAACCTCCTCCTTTTTTTGAAGTCGGTTAAAAATTAGTGATAAAAGTAATAAATATAACTGGCACTGGTAAATGTGAGTATTGAAACAATTCAGTGCTAATTATTCATACAACTAGTAAACAGTATTAGTAATTTCACCAATAACGGTTTGTAATAAATAACTGTGTCATTAGAACAATCGGTTTTGAAGGTCAACATGTCTTGACAAGTTTTCATTTAGGAGTACAGCTCACAATGTTGACCTACCTATGATTCAATTAATTCCCGGTCGTTATTGTACTTTTTAACACACTTCAAAAAAGGATGAGGTTATCAATACCATTGTATTTTTTTTATGTTTGTTACCTCATAAGTTTTAACTGGGTGGACCGATTTTGATGATTCTTTTTTATTTGAAACCTGGTGCTTCTTATGTGGTCTTATTTTATAAGTGGTTCATTTCTTTAAATCATTTTTTGTTGGAATTTGTGATTATACATCAGCAGTTAGTCTATGATAAAAGTAGCTTAAGTTACTTCTTATATCATCCGCTATCTACCAGTGAAAGTCTTGTCAAAATCGGTAAATCCGTTCCAGAGGAAACCGAAAAATTAAAAAAAAAAGGTGTTATAATGTAAGTACAGGTATAGGTACAATTTAGTGATTATTTTCATTTTTGTGCTTGCTAAAGTGACTTTTACTGATGGAAAGCATAAGCAGAATCAAAGAGTGGTGATCACCGTAATCATTGCGAATGCAGACAATGCAACATGGTGACTCACACTATGACGGCCTAGTGATGCTTCTGCATCATTGGGCCTCCGGTGTCGCACTCACCAACGAAACACGACAACACGAATGCTGTCATTTTACGTTGATCTTCTGTGCGAGGATATTACCGCCCCAGTCGAGCCGGCCTGTTCGTGCTGAAATTAGCGTGGCTCTACTACCTCATAAACTTCATTACATTTAAACTACTTGCACTTCAAAATTACAAACTTCATTCAAATTTTATTTATTTGTATAGATAGAATTAATGATCTCTGGTTAATAGCGTACCAATATCGATAGAACCACTGCATGAAAGGCTTAGATGGTGACTAATGAATTAGAAACGTAATAAGGTGACGAATTAGGACGTGATTGATAAGTTTTTCAATTCTTCGATATAGATGCAGGATGCTTACAATTATTAGACGGCTTGTGTTGATTTTTTTTTGATGATATTATATGAGATAACGTTATAGAACTAAATCCATAATTTTTTAGACCCTTTCTAACTATATACAGTATACTAACTACGAAAGATGTAACTAAAATTAGACACTTCGGTTCAATTGACTTACAAATGAATAACTTCACATGCTAGGTCTTAACTTGTGACCCATGTAATGAAGCAGTGAAGATATCAGTGCAGCCAGCACTGTTTTGCATTCTGCAAGTTTACGGAAAGAATCTAAATAATAAAAAATCTCTCCCATGAAGGGTTCCGTGGCAGCGAGTATCATAATATATATTTTTCTTATTTTTATATTTTAGTTGATTGAATGAAAGGTAAATTGCGGTTTACAATTTATGACGTATAAAAAAACTACTTATTAGATCTCGTTCAAACCAATTGTCGGTGGAAGTTTGCATGGTAACGTACATCATATTTTTTTTTTGTTTTATCATTCTCATTTAAAGTTACGACACACAGTTTACCACTTTGAAAGTGTCTCTCGCGCAAACTAGGCAGTTTATAAAAAAAAATTAGAAACCTCAATTTCATTTTTGAAGACCTATCCATAGATACACCAAAGACATGGGTTTCATGAAAAAAAAAAATATTCAGTTGTAAGTAAAATTTTGGGGGCTAAAAAAAACACTAAACATTTTTTTTTTGTTTTTGTTTGAAAATCTTAATACGGTTCACAGAATACATCTACTTACCAAGTTTCAACAGTACAGTTCTTATGAGACAGACAGACAGACATGACGAATGCATAAGGGATTGAAATAAGGCATGATATTATCATGCTCTTGCCATAGCTTTTGTTTTAGGCTAGGATTGATCCCCCGATCCTCTGATAAAACTGTCAGAATCGCTAACCACTATCCCAATAAATGGTACGATACATTTAAAATATACCTATTTATACTTAATGATTGTCGTCGATATGAATGCACAATTGGCGTAGAAGTTTAGTCGGTCACCTTCCCGTTTTCTACTACGCTAAGTCTTGTAGGTTCAAACTCCATATAATAAATAATAAATAAATATTTCGGACATCTAAACACACAACGCCATCTAGTCCCAAGATAAGCAGAGCTTGTGTTATGGGGTACTAGACAACTGATACAAATACATATTATATACTTTTTTTTTTGGAAATACATACATATTATAGATAGAACATACCCAAACTCTAAAACAGATATTTCTAGATCATACAAATATTTGGTCCAACCCGGGAATCGAACCCGAGACCTCATGATCAGCAGTCGCTACCGCCAACCGCGAGACCAACGAGGCAGTCATATGGGACAACACTTTGTGTGATCCACAAATTGCTTTTATGAGATTGGATGTTCTCTTTGCACGTATGTTTGTACAGTCCTCCGCGACACAGTATATACATATTTCTAGTGCAGAAGTAGTTTTTTGATAAAAAATTGCTACGAAAACTTGTCTTAACCTCGCAAAGTAAATAAACCTGTCTGCATAGAATAAGTTGTTATGTACACCTATAAATACAAAATAAATTAACATTTTATCGTCTAATTTTTATAATATTTACTGTCACTATACCATAACATGTTTTGTTAATCAGAGTTTGAAATCATATATTTAAATACATGATTTAAATATAATTTTTACGTTATAAAATATCTATTTAATTCTTTTAAACGAAAATCCCTTGAAGAGATTACAATAGGATTATTAATGTTGATACATAGATCACATTGCATGTGATGTTTGCCTGTAATTGGTTGTGCAGTTAGATGTAAGACAAATTTCTTGCATATTCCTATGTTTGCAATAATTATATCTGTAGCAACTGTCGGTAAACCTTAAATAATAAATAAATAAATAGCGGGTACGAGTGTTGTGTGGCTGCACGTGACCAAGGGAAAAGTCAGTTTGTGACGAACGCTAATGAAAACTGGTCGAAATGTCAGAGAGTTTATAGTTGTGTTTGTTTTAAGTATACGGTACTGAGTGGATCAAACCCTGGCAACACATTATTTAGCGATATATTTTATTGTATCAGGTCATCCGTAAAGTTTACGACCTCAGTGTGAATATAATCAATATAAATAAATAAAATTGGAGTGTCTGTTTGTAATATTAAAATAACCGCTTTTTACTAAATGCATATGTATGTTTGCACGGTACAAATACCAAAAATGTATCTAAAAAAAATGTTGTCCGTTTGTTCCGGGTAATCTCTGGAACCGCTGCACCGATTTTGACTTTCACTGGCAGGTAGCTGATGATCCAGGAAGTAACTTAGGCTACTTTTATTAGACTAACTTTGTCCCGCGGCGTTACTTGCGGTGCGGAACACCGCGGGGTTCAGCTAGTAATAAATAAATAAATATTTCGGACATCTAACACACAACAACATCAAGCTAAGCCGAGCTAGTGTTATGGGTACTAGACAACTTACACATATGCATAAATACGTTTTTGTACATACATATATATTACACATAGAAAACACCCAAACTCTAAAACAGATATTTCTAGATCATACAAATATTTGGTCCGACCCGGGAATCGAGCATGAGACCTCATGATCAGCAGTCGCATTCGCAAACCGCGAGAGCAACGAGGCAGTCAAACTGAAGGTAATAAGGTTAATAAACTCTAGTGCTTTTTGATTGTGCATTGTTGGGACAAGTGTGTAGAGTTGAAGGAGACTATGTATAAAAACTGTCTTTTATCATCATCATCATCAACCTCTTGAACATAGGCTTCTCCTACCCTCATATATGTATAGGGTTTTAGTCTACTCACATTCAGGTCCTCTCAGCCATATTCGGTCGAATTGAGAACCTCCTCCTTTTTTGAAGTCGATTAAAAACGGCTCCAACTATTTTCATGAAATTTTGTATGCAGAGTGTTTCGAGGGCGATAGATCAATCTAGCTAGGATTAATTTTCAGTAAATTTACCAAAGTTTTGAAAACTATAACCCGATTACGTAAAAGCTTTTGATTGGACTATTATTACCAATCTATTGACATCTCATTCATTAAAATCAGTTCTGTAGTTTTAAGTTCCACAATAAAAACATACATAGACTATCAAAATTTGACATAACCCATATTTTTCGCTTCGCTGTAGTCGAGTAAAAAAATATGATATCTATTTATTTAGGTTCATGTTGCAATGAAGAGGTATGAATTCTGTGTACTCCATTGTATTATATTTTCTCACAAAATGCATACATAACTTATTTTGATTACATTTCAAAACACATGCGTGATTCTCATAACAATCGCGGACAAGGAAAAACAAAATTCTTCAAGAACGAATACAGAAAAATATTAGGGACCTCATGGTATAAAGCCCCAAAAATATGACTGTACTTTATTTAATGAAACAACTTCTTACAATTTATTTTAGACTTAAAGTATAATATGTAAGTATGTATATTCAGATTCTTGATTCCAGGCTATTAATGAATGTTGAGTAAGTGATGACCAAAATAGGTTGAAAGAATTATATAAGTACTACAAAATGTTCGTAAAACAATTACTTAGAAAGAAAGTAATTCTAGACGAGGAGCCTAAAGTTACTTTCGTGCGTTTCCTTACCACGATAACCGATATACACAAAGATAAATTTATTTAGTTTCGAAAGGAATATTTAAACTACCATACATACATACTTATATGTATATATAACAAACAATACATCTTAAGACTTACTAACTTTACATTTCCGGATGAGAAATTTTCAGTACAGAACAATATTTGATCAGATGATCAGATCAGTTGTCGAGATACTTGTGCCACGGGAGGACGTTACCTAATTTGGCAACTGCGTATATACAGCTATATATAGTTAGTACATATGTAGTCAAAATGAATTGGCCAAAAGGAATATTTGTAATTTTAATAATATTGAACTCAATCGACTTCATAGTCCTCCATTCAAGTGAGATTAAAAATAAAAAGATTTTCATTTTTATCACCAACGACAACGTTTTTCTGGAATTTCGATATCCCCAGAGTTTGGGCAAACTTTTTCATAACATGACGATGTTTGGGCGTAGAACTAGAAGAGATACAAGACATCGGTCAGAGATGGAATCTTGCCCTAGGAACAAGGTCCGGTTTAGTCGCTGGTGTATACCGTGCTACAGGTAAATAATCATGCAACTTTTTTAATTCAGTTTTTATTGGTGATCAATTTAGCTCACTGTTCAAGAACATTTTAATAAGATAGATATACACACGTTCTTTGCAAAAAATAAATAAAACTGTAGCCATGATCTAATGAATTTTAGGTATACATACGTAGAAAAGAAATGCATAAAAGTTAAAAAAATTAAATCATTCTTAGTTTATTTGTTAACAAAAGGAATGTTTAATTTAGAAAATAAAGAAATAGTTTAATTTTCTAAGCTATGAAATTTTCAAAGGTACAGATGCATTAAAAACTATTAATTTTTGAATTATGGTGGAATATGTGTGATTTGATATACTTTCATAACTTGTTATAAGCAATCAGTCAATATATGCTTGCGAACTCGGCTAGGTATAAGGTGTAGTATAGATACTGATTAGGGCTATCCATATGTATATTCAATTAAAAGTCATTCTATATGTATTTTCAATCATCATTGTCATCATCAGACCTGTCCCATTGTTCACCACTGTGTTCAATTTTGGACTCGTTCTGTTCAATCATAATTGCAAATAATACAGTTTCCTAAAATTACTAAATTCTATTATGATGACTAATAATAGCATAGCGTTATCATTAATCGTTATCGTTTCATTATTTGGCTTTTAAAGTTCAAAATCCAACCAACCAAAATCCTTTTTGATATCGCCATGTATTAGCTCGTTAAATCGGCTTCTTTCGAAGTCAGAATTTTAAGCAAATAGAAAATCTATTAAACCTGCCTGGGCTTAAAATACGAAATATATGCGTTTGGTGTTCGTTCCCTTGTGACTCATCCAATCTTAGAATAGAAATACGGAGCCAAGGCATAGGTATTAACGTTTTATCACAGTATTCTTTGCCCTCTCTCTCTTTAGATCCCTCGTTGAACCCATTTAATCATTATCCTGATTTTATTTTTTCTTTATTTTTTAAGATAATATTATCAAGAACTTAACATTCTAACCTTAGCATCAGAGAAGTGATTAGCCATTGAATAATTTATCTAATTGAAATTAGAATACAGAAAGGTTATTACGATGAAAATTAGTACCTTATAAAGGCAAAAATTCTTTTTAATGTTTATCTATCTGTAATCAGTCTGATGCAACGCATTTACATTTAATTACGACTAATGTTTTGTAACAAGAGCTTGAAGTAAGTAATCTGCCACGCGTACAAAATAATCTTTTTGTATGTGTGAATGGGCTGTAGACGGAGTAGATAGGCGCCGGCGCAACCCCACCATACTACGTTAAATATCAGACTCCAATATCAGATTATCATTTCGCATTCAGTTTCATTCGGTAGCTCATCGATAGCGGACGTGTTAAGCACCTTAGCGTAAACGCAAAACACGTAATAGAATTATACAACATGAAGATTTCTGTGTTTTTAGTCTGTACTGTATTCTTAGTGCTTATGTCTGTAACGTACGCAGAAGAAATTAGTAAAATATTAGTACAAGACTGTTCTAAGCAGAATCCAGAGAATTGCGCATTAAAAAAGGAAGAAATGTCAGATTTTTCTGATTTTAAACAGAGTGTACCAAAAAATAGAGTTAAACGCTATTTAATCAAAGTTGGTAAATGTTCAATAGGAAAAGTGTTTTACATCTACAGGTGTTGGTCTTGTGATGAGTAAGTAAACATGTATTAATTATGTAGTCATTTAAAATAATGTAGTAGAATACAGTAAATCAGCCAGAAACACGTTTTTTTATTATTAGCTTATTTACAAACAATTTTGGACTTGAAGCAGAGACCCTGTAATATCATTTTTTAATTCATAATTTTATTTTATTTTATTCTGTTATTAGTTATTTCTCCTCATCTATATAATAATAATAACTTTTTATTCACACACAAGAGGATGTACATAGTTAACATACAATTAAATTACAATTAGGTGACAGTACATTGTTTAACATTATTTGACAGATATTAACAAATATAGCAGTTATAGAAATTACTGTTAATTAGGTTGGGCATTACTGTTTTTATGATAGATATTATTAAATAAATAGTGTTAACGATGTTACTTGTAAACTCTGTCTCTTAAACTAGGGTGATCTATGTTATTATGTTCTTATTTATGTTATGTATTCTTATTAGTTATCGTGATATCAGGTGTCAACTATTTTCCCCTCGTGCTTAATGACAGTACTTGATTAAAATTTATTCTTTAATTGAGGTGCTTTATATCTATTTATTGCAGTTTGCAGTGCTTAATCTTATTCTTTTTACTACAAGTTTATTGTATAAATTAATTAAAAACCTCTTTGCTTCCTTCGTCGACCCCGTTCACCTTGATTGTCATATATCCTTACTGAAAGTTTTCCGGATCAGCGTCTTATTATTTAATAAGTACTTAATTATATTGTAAACTTCTGGTTTCTAAAAATAGTAGTGACATGATAACATTCGTAGGCCCATAACCAAAACCCCCTTCCCTTATCTCCCCTCCCCATGCCCCAAAGACCGGCAACGCACTTGTGACGCCACCGGTGTTACAGGTGTTCATGGGCGACGATAATCGCTTACCATTAGGCAATGCGTCTGCTCGTTTGCCCGACTATACCATAAAATAAAATAAAAAAATGATAGGTTTTATAGTTTGGAGTCCATACAAAATTTACTAGTATCAGTTATTCCTCACTATAATATGATAAAGTGTTAAGATCATGGGTTAGCCGGCAGATTGATCAGAATAAAAGCCAAGCAAAGTGATAAAAATCAACGAATTTTTTTTTGCACAGGTGTGTGTAAAAATTACTTCAAATGTTTGTTATACTCTCAAATAGAAATTATTTATTAGTCAGAATCAATATGATTCACAATGTAAATCGAAGTATTGACTTATTAAAAGTACGAGTATTACCAAAGATAAATATTGGAGTTACGTCATGACCAAGGAATATGAAAAATTAAATGATTAATCGGAAACTTCGTTGATGATCGCATAAGTTAACTGTTTACCTATCAACCTTGGATTACTTAATCACAAGTTTTGCGGTTATTTTGAGTTATTTTAACCACTTAAATAACACTACAGAGCTTCTTGCATCTTATTTTAAGAATAGAGACAACTATTGGCCACAGTACATTTAGAAGTGATCGCTACTATTAACACATACTAGCTAATTCATTCCTTATCATAGATGCTTCTTTAATCATATTCCGGATTTACTGCTACTTTGGAGTTAGGGAAATCTAAGGCACATTTCCCCATTCAAGACTTTCGGTATTCCTGACTCTATAATATTTCTTTCTCTGTCTATTTCTTAACCCCAATTTACTTTCACCCAGTGTCCCGTCTCAAAACGACTACATTCCAAAATCGGGTTAATATCTCGCAGATGGATGACAATTCGAAAAACGAGTCAAAATTTCCCATCTACTACTGCCCCACTTGCGTTCATTCCACTGGGTGGTGGTGTGTCAGACTCGATCCGACCAAAACCCCCACGTTCTGCCATTCTGCTCCCTTGATATTAGGGATCCGGGAACAGACTGAAAGTTGGATAGAATGATGATTATGATTGTAGGAGGTAGGACGAGATGACTACGTAATTAAAACTATTTTAGATTATCTTATACATCGATCTTATATAACACAGCAAGACTGTGTGAAAAATAGTAGTATGACTAATATGTTATAATATAATACATAATATATTGTGGTCACAGAACACCAAAGGACTAAAAATAAGATTTAATTAATGAGAGTGACCTTCACCGTTCTTGGTAATTTCTTATGAATCATCGCACTTGCATCTAACATGTTATACATACATTGTATAAAACTGGTCGAGGCTTCACGTCTATTAATATGCATAGATGGCGTAGTGGTTTAGACAGCTACTAGTACCCAAGTGTAGTGGGTTCGGTCTCTACATGGGACAACACTTTGAGTGATTTACAAATTGTTGTTCTGAGTTTTGGTGTTCTATGTTGAATCCGTTACATTAATGTTTGTAAAGTCATATTCATACTTGTGCACATTAAGATTTTAGTGGTTTCTTTCTTTAAAGAATTTCAATATTGCTACTACTTGAATTCTGGAAATCTCACGACTTAAGTTCAGCTCTATTTGTACTTTACAGCACCCAAATCGTATTAGGGAGAAAGGCTAAGATAAACAAGTTTCAAAAGCCGTAGTCACGCGTTGTTAAAGTGTTATGGACTATGGTACATTACTAAATTTCAAAAGTCGTAGTCCATAACACTTTAACAACGCGTGACTACGGCTCTCAGTCATGTCATATTAGACAGTCGAGCCATCAGCTATCACCATGCACACTCGCGCACGCCGTCTTACGATCAGGTCAGGTGTCCTGTCGCGAGTTTAACATTTTTGATCCATCCCAAAATAAATTTTGCTAAACTGCACAACGCCGCTAAAAAAGGTTTCATTTCAAAAAGACTAGAATTCGATTATATTAATTCACATGTAAAAAGTTTGTTGTATTTGAATTTCAAATTTGAATCGTAGAAATAACTAAGTAACTAAAAATTAAATCCGTTTTTATATTCATTTAACAGCTAAACGCGATATACACTGAAAATTTTACATTCCTACGTGAATCACTTGAACGTAAACATAATACACATGAGTAATCGATTGATTCAATATTTTTAATAGTATGAGTAGACATTAATGAAATGGTTTTTCAGTTATTAAGAATTCCCTGCTAAAATGGGCCGGCTCGACCGGAGTGATACTACGGCCTCACAGAAAACCGGTGTGAAACAGTGCTTGCGCTATGTTTCACCGAGTAGGTGTCACCTAAGGCCCATACCCCCAAATCCCCAAATCCCTGTCCTCAACCCCCAAAGGTCGTGGTGTTGCGGGTGTGCATAGGTGGCGGCAAAAGCAAAAAAAATACTTTATCGAACGTCATAGATATTTGCACCATTGCGGTTAAAAATTCCCGAAATAGTAGCAAAATTTTTGAGTAATATGAATAAAAAAAAAGTGATTAAGGTTTTAAACTTCAACTTCCAGATATTGATAACAGTATAGATTCATAAAGTGATGATTAATTCCGATTCTGAACATTTTTTGTAAGGCGATGCCCGTTACTATCGCGGAAACAGCTGTTGATAAAGGCGTGAGGATTATATCCGATGACCGCTTATCGCTTATTAAATGATTCGTTTTGTAAAATGTATGACTCATATTCCCTCCTGAATCAACTGAATTATTTAATCTTGTTTCGAGTTTAAGCGAATTACTGAATGAATTTGTGTTACTCACGGTATTTTAGGTTCGTGTATGTTGTGCTTAAGTGATTTTAGAGGTACAGTTACCTAAATGTGTTTAAGTGTCAATCATGATCAATATCCTATATTAGGCCACTGTTAAACTTAGTTCTCCCCTTAGAAAGGATGTTAAATAGCCTACTATTTTTTTTCAAAAAATGTCTCTCATTACATTACGTAGAAACCTATGTACATAACCTTAATTAAAAAGAACAGTAACAATATTTACATATAAGCGTCTAAAAACTCCACATATTCGCCTACTAGTAGCGTTTCCAAAAGACTGGCAGCATTACCACGTTGAATGGCAATGCTGAGTGTTTGTGCTAGAAAAAGGCCGACCTTCTGGTCGCGAGAAGCGTCATACAGTTGCTTAGCTAGTTATATAAACACTAGCTGACCCACGCAACTTCGTTTGCGCCTTATATTGCCCGTAGTGTGAAAATTTCATTGGTGCTCCTCTCCTATTAGTAGTAGCGTGATGATATATACCCTATAGCCTTCCCCGATAAATGGGCTATTTAACATTAAAAGAATTTTTCAAATCGGACCAGTAGTTCCTGAGATTAGCGTGTTCAAACAAACAAACAAACAAACAAACTCTTCAGCTTTATATATTAGTATAGATAGATAACGCGAGCACTCTTACCCAATGAACCTAGCGTCTCAACCCCAAACGGTTCAAAAATATAATTACTTATTAAATTTTTGTACTCACGCCGTTTGAGACTTTTTTCAATAATTTGTATTCAGGTAAATGTTTTAATTATATTTTTGTAGAAATCTACCCGCATTAGGAATATACATTCCTGTGTCGCGAGGGACTTTACAAACATACATGAAACGGACACAAAGAACACCCAGACTCAGAACATCTATTTGTGGAACACACAAAGTGTTGTCCCATGTGGGATTTGGACATTCAACATACGCTTTAAACACTGGGCCAACCGTGCAGTCATTAGTCATTAAAACTAATTGTTCAAATTTAACTTGTAAGAATCCCCGCTAAATCCCCCCAGTGTTAGGAGAAGAGTCGCGACGACCGAAGTTGCTTATGTATAATTTATTATGTATAAATGTACTCTTCATTGTACACGATAGTATTAAACATACAATATAGAATATCCTACTAAAATCATAAACGCGAAAGTTTGTAAGTATTGATGGATGTTTGTTACTCTTTAGCGCAAAAACTACTGAACGGATTTGGATGAAGCTTAACAGTAATATAGCTTATTCATCAGAATAACACATAGGCTACTATTTGCCGCGATAACCGACATATACGCGGGCGGAGCTGCGGGCAACCACCAGTAAACAAATGAGAGTCTGCGATTTCTTCCAGGCATCCTAAATAATCAAATATAACTACTATTTAGCCTCAATTTATGATTATAACAAGTACAATTTTAACAAAAATAAAACCGATTTCAAGGTTCGACTCGATTTCTCTTGGATGCCATCATCAGATATTAATATCCTTATCATGGTACCACCGTTGGAACATCTCCTTTCCATTAAAAAAATAATCATCAAAATCGGTTCATAAACGACGAAGTTATCCGCGAACACACATAAAAAAAAGAAAAACAATATACGGTGGAACTGAGAAAACGCCTCCTTTTTTTGAAGTCGGTTAAAAAGAGGCAACTAAGGGAGCAAACTATGCAGGTCAATTTAAATACAAAGAGAAGAAAATCTTGAAACAAAACATGTAGCAATCCGTTTGCCCAGCATATTATAGGGAGTATGAGAAAACCTCCTTTAAAGGTCCCTCCTCCAGATCTCTCATCTGTATCCAATAGTAAAAGATCAACCTAAAATGTCAGCATTCATACTGTCCAGTCTCTTTAGTAAGTGCGAGACCGGAGGCCCAATGATGCAGAAGCATCTCAATAGGCCGCCATAGTGTGGGTCACCATGCCGCAGTATTGCATAGTCTGCATTCGGAATGAGTAACCACTACTCTTGGAGTCTGCTTATGCTTTCCATCAGGCAGAGTAGAGTCACTTTGGGAGGCACACACCAAAAAAATAATTGGTGTACTGTTAAAAATAGTTGATGTGCTGTTAAAAATAATTGGTGTACTGTTAAAATAGTTGGTACGCTGATATTACTATAGATTTAGATTGAGACGCCATTAATTTAACATTTACGTAAATGCACAGAGCCTTCGATGATTTTATGATTCAGGTAATACGAATTGTTGATTGTTGAAGATAAGGCCGATAACCTTGCTATCTTGCTTTTATCTTTCGCAATGGCGTAATGACGTCACATTTCCTCTTGATGGACGTGTGTTTGACATAATCACAGGAGCTGTGTCAACTTTCTGTCCATCATCATGTTCATAATTAATTTAAAGACATTTTTTTATAATTTCTTCAAACAGTTGTAGACAAACAAAGATTGTTATTAAAAACATTTTGAGAAGAACTGATATAATAATGCTATTGTTAATATTTGTTTTATTATTATTGTATTTATTGTTACTTAGCTTATATACATGTAAATTAAAATATACATCTGTACAAATAAATAAATTTGAATGGTTTGTTTGTAATACAAAGGTAACCGCTGTTTAATATATGCATATGTATGTATACACGGTAAATGTACCAATATAACATTCTTTATAATTGTTGTCTGTCTGTCTGTTTGTTTCGGGTAATCTCTGGAATGGCTGTATCGATTTTGACGGGACTTTCACTGGCAGATAGCTGATGATCCAGGGAGTAACTTAGGCTACTTTTTTGAGACTAACTTTGTCCCGCGGCGTTACTCGCGGTATAACAATAACCGCGGGTACCACCGCGGGGTTCAGCTAGTGTTACATAATTATCACGATGAACTTATCTATATAAATATGTATTTATAATATGTATATGTATTTAAAAATGTATACCTGAGTATGTTTATTGGCAGTCTTGTCACCATAATACGGGGTCTGCCTAGTTCTGGATCAAACGGCAGTGTGTGCTTTGTGTAAAGTTATTATTTTCAAAGTAAATATACATTTGATCGAAAATAACTATGTAATTTACTGTTTCTTTTAATGTCCATCCATTTAAAAATATATATATATATATTTGTGAAATAATAATACTATAAATGGGGGAAGGCATATCAGAATGTCAAAGTAGAAGCATTTAAGTTCCTTTCTATTATTATTTATATTAGTTCTGATGATAATTCGGTTATCTAATTATAAGCGGTATTATTATTAATCCAAAAAGGTCGTTGTAACAAAATGGCGTCCTACATATTTCTGAACAACCCATCCAATATGGATATCAAATGAAAGGGCTGACAGTTATTTTTCTAATGAACAAGTTATAAAAGCTTGTTTTAAAAAAATCTTTTTAAATTACTCACTTATTAACAATTATTTTTCTTCTTTTTCAGATATCGTGAACTAACCGGAAAGCCTTGTTAAACACGAAACTTAGGTAGACTATCTACGTCTTTATTTCTATTTGCCATAAGAAGATGAAGAATAAGATCAACTTTCAAACAGAAGCGAAGAGTAATACCTAACAGTTAGGTGTTGAAGAACCACTATTTATTATTATTTAAATTACTTATGTATTAGCACAGAACAAAGGAATTCTCCTTTTCTGTGTGTATTAGTGAGTGAAATGTACTGTATTATACTGTAAACTGTATTAGGTGGTCCATAAAATTTCTGACTTCAACGAGATGGTAACGGCACTCGTTAAAAAAACTAGTGATTGTACGTAGGGAACGCAGAGAGAAGTATGTTGCGTTTATAGATAATATTGAGTGAGAAAACAAAATGAAATAATATTTTGTATTTATATCATCGTTAGGTCGAAAACTTTTCAGACACGTGTAGGTATATGTCTAAAATATGTTACTTAAAAGTAAAATCAAATTCACTGGCGGTCAACTCAAATCCAAATCTTAATATGACTTTATCCATCTCAGTTTTAAACTTTATTGTAATAGTAATACAGTAGCACAGTGTTTATTAGTAATAGAATATATCTACTTCATAAAAAAATCATTTCCAATAAGTACTATAATTTGTAATAATTAAATAAATAAAACTGTTCAATTAAATACTGATGATAACGTTCTGAAATTCTGCAGTTATTTTACTTAATAGTGTCTCATATACATTCCATTAAATATATAAATTATAATTATCTTTCTAAAGAGTCCGATCTACTGTTGATCATCCCAAATTTGTTTGTAATTTAAAAGGCAATAGAGCAGCCATTTTGTTCATGAATGTAAATGATGATCAATAACAACTTTGAACAGTCTACTTTATCCTAATTAAGAATGAAACTGTGGACATAAAACATTAATACAGATTTGTGTGCTTTTTTTTCTATTCATTGTAATGTATCTGCTATTCTGCTGAGTGTGGCAAATGAAAAAGTATTCGGAACCAATTCGTTTTGTATCTGTGACGATAAAAAACTAAGTCTGGGCAAGGGATTTGAGCGTTTTCCATGACATAACGAGCTACATACGAGTAGAAAGCAGATGTATACAATACTATATCTAAACAATACTTACAATATCGATCTCGTGATAGGTGGTCATGATCCAAATAATGAAGAATAAAATCTCAGTATTGTTTCAATACCAGTCAAGTCAAGTCAAAGTCAAAAATATTATATTCAAATCGGCACTTTTTTACAGGCACTTATGAATAATAACAGTAACAGTAACATTATATTGCCTTAATTACAATTGAATAATGTATTATCTCCACCATATTCTCGAAATCATTTTTTAAATTCCATTCATGTACTGGCCGTCAATGTATGAATAAAACTGCTCACAAAAATACGGGTCATTTTAAACCAAGTTCTTGTGGTATTAATTAATTAAATATTATGATTACATTATAAATATATTAAATTTTACGTGAGACAGCAGACAATAGGAACTGGCCTTATCAACCATAAAAAACCACTTTATAATTACTTCAGTACTGAATGCACAATAGTAGATGCTATAGTCGTAACAGCTGTTAGTAAATATCATTACTAACTTTTAAACTTTCGCGTTCCATGATATATTAACAATTATTTTTACGGGAATTAACGCGATCACTTATTAAAAGGTATTACATACCTCTGATTTGCCTGACGTTTCGACCAGGTTGCACTCGCCGTGGTCACAGGCTGACTGGCTCAACCGCGCAGAGGAGTTATGTAATACCTTTTAATAAGTGATCGCGTCAAGTCCCGTAAAAATAATTGTTGGTAAACATCATTGTTAACTAGTAAATTGTAGTCTATAGTGTATATAATTTGAAGTATTTATACCATACCTAAGTTATGAGTAACTCGCCGTAACAATTGTTTACACAAAACCACTTGCCTGACTATTCCACTAACTCATTACATTCATTGGTGTAATGTAAGACAATGTTGTTTTTTTATTTTATACTTGTTCAAATAGTAAAAAAATCGTTGAATTGCCATTTTATTTATAACTACTGCACTAATTGTATCCTCAGAATAAAAATGACCTAACTTAAAATTCAATTTATGGCAAATATGCTGAACCCGACAATGTTACCTGCAGATGTCTTTTTAACAACAACAACTAAAAAAGTTAAGCCTACGTCACTCTTTATACCATCAGTGAAATTCGCGTCAAAATCGGTCTATCGGTTCCAGAGATTACTCGGAACAAACGCTGTAATATCCTACTAATATTATAAATGCGAAAGTTTGTAAGGATGGATGGATGTTTGTTACTCTTTCACGCAAAAACTACTGAACGGATTTGGATGAAACTTTACAGTAATATAGCTTATACATAAGAATAACACATAGGCTACTATTTGCCGCGATAACCGACATATACGCGGGCGGAGCCCCGGGCAACAACTAATATTTAATAAATTTTAAACAGCCTGGCACCCGAGCCATTATTACGAATCTATTCGCATTTTATTTATTAAAATCATATCAGTAGTTTAGGCGCTACGGTGAAACATACAATGATACATAAAATTACAAAAATGCTACCCTTTTTTGGCTTAGTCGAGTAGTATTTTTTAGAACCTTAAATAATTCTTTAATAGGTTATTTTTGTAAGACTAACTGTATACCTACGCAGTGCAAGCAGTGAAAATTTTCAAGAGATTTTTTTTTATCATAGCGCGATTATATATACCTGTAGCCCTCCTCGATAACTTGTCTATCTGAGAAGGATAGAATTGGAAAAAAATATTTGAATTTGTTGTAGATCAAAGTCCAGATTAAGGCCACTTTCATTCTGAGTACACTTATTTGTTCTTATGTTTTTCATTCCTCTAAAGTAGTAATACTACATATTTGTTACCTAGTTATTTATATTATTCAATACTGTTTAAAATGATGTGACACAATATACCTACCTATAGTATAACTTGCAACTTTGTTATAAGTAGATTTTGATATCAATTTAGGTATAAGTTAGTGTATCTAGCATTATACTTGGCCAATTTTAATGTAATTTATAACAGTATTAAGATAATCTCAGGAATGTAATATTAAAGGAATCATATTTTTAAATAAATTATATCAACAAAAACATAAAAAAACATAATTTCCGAGTTTGAAATAACCAAATTTGTCAAATTGTTTTTTTAGTTTCTGAAACAAGTCTTTAATTTTAACTCAAAGTTAAAATCTACTGTTTTATATTTATTAAGTGCTTTTATATTTCAGGAATCTTGTTAAATAAATCAGTTCTTCAGAAAGTGTTTTTCTTTCATCAACCCTTTAACGCCGGCGAGAAGAGTTAGTGTAGACTTTCTTTCAAGTTTTTCTTCTTTTTTAGGGTTCTGTAACCAAATGGCAAAAACATAACCTTTATGGATTCGTCATGTCTGTCCGTCTGTCCGTCTGTCTCTCCGTCCTTATGTCACAGCCACTTTTTTCCGAAACTATAAGAACTATAATGGTGAAACTTGGTAAGTAGATGTATTCTATAAACCGCATTAAGATTTGCACACAAAAATAGAAAAAAGAAACAGTAAATTTTGGGGTTTCCCATACTTAAACAGAAATTCAAACTTTTTTTTTCATCAAACCCATATGTGTGGGGATAGGTCTTCAAAAATTGTATTGAGATTTCTAACATCATTTTTTCTCAACTGTATAGTTTGCGCGAGAGACACTTCCAAAGTCGTAAAATGTGTGTCCCTTCCCCTGTAACTTCTAAAATAAGAGAATGATAAAACTAAAAGAAATATATGATGTACATTACCATGCAAACTTCATTCGAAAATTGGTTTGAACGAGAAACTTGGAAAGTAGAAGTAATAAATAAAATTGGAGTGTCTGTTTGTAATATTAAAATAACCGCTTTTTACTAAACACATATGTATAGGTAAACGGTACATTTATAAAAATAACATTTATTTACAATTTTTAGTCTTTTTTTATAGTGGGCAAACGAGCAGACGCATAGCCTGATGGTAAGCGATTAACGCCGCTCATGGACACTCGCAACACCAGTGGCGTCACAAGTGCGTTGCCAGTCTTTTAAGGTGTCTGTCTGTCGGTCTGTCTGTTTGTTCTGGCTAATCTCTGAAACGGCTGGACCGATTTTGACTGGACTTTCACTGATAGGTTTTTTTAGACTAACTTCGCCCCGCGGCGTCTAATACAGCGGGACTCAGCTAGTCGTAAATAAATTTCAATCAGAAACAAAACAGACAATCATAGATAGATAGATCATACGCACCAAACGAATAATTTGTCCTCGATAGGAATCGAGCCAGGACCAAAAGGCAGGATCACTATTCAATAGACTAACAGGTCTGTCATAAATAATAAACAAGTCGGAATTAAATACTGAATACCTAAATTCAGTAATTTTATTTCATTTTTATGAAGACACTTTCCGCAGTAGGAATAAATATCCTGTGTAGAGGGGGAACTTACAAACTCACATGAAACGGGCATAAAGAACACTCAGACTTAGGACCGCAATATGTGGATCATAGAAAGAGTAGTACTTACCATTTGAACCCACAACACTTAACGTAGTACAAAGCTACGTGGCGACCAACACCTGAAACCACTAGGTCAACTGTGTAAAGCCCTGAACCTGTCCTGTAGAAATGGGTAATTTTTTAATCGAAAAAATACTAGTGACATCTATTGTAAATTTTTAGAAGCATCTCACTCAGTCCTAACTCCAAATTGGTAGTGTTTCATTATAGTAGTAATAGAGGGCGCTGATCATAAGAACTTATTTTAATTATCTTATTTGTCTGTGGGTTGGTGAATAGACACTATGAGTTCTGTTCATTACATACCGTTATTATTACTAGTTATTAATGTAATAATGTGTAATGAATGTTTGTAATAATAATAAAATAATTTGTAAAAAATAAAAAAATAAAATATTTGTGCGTTTTTAAATATTTTTATTCAATTTCAGTTATAACCTCCGTGGTTTTAACATCTTTTATCGAAATACCGCATTCTTATCCAGATGACAATCACTATAGTATTTACTTAGTTGCTTAAATACTTCCTTTAAGCACCACCGTAGTAAATCAAGAGTGTGTATGTAGGTAGGTACTGTGGCGTTTCGGCCAATATTATGCTTAACCTTTTCTTTTTTTAAGTTAGTATAGCGGCAACTGAACGAACAGACACCAAACAATATATGACTAACACTGTCTTGTAAGTGTCTAATTCCACTGTTGCATATTTTTGTATTTTGTGGCAGTCCAAGATACAAGCATAGATTAGTTTGGGTGCCACCAGCAATTGCTGTAACTTTTGTACAAGTATTTGAATTAAATTTATAATTTGTTTGTCTTTAAATCATCATCATCACTTCAGCCCACTGATGTCCACTGCTGGACATAAGCCTCCTTCATGGCGCGCCATTTCTCCCGGCCCTATGCCTTCCGCATCCAGCTGCTACCGGCTATACTTTTCAGGTCATCGGTCCAGCGAGCTGTATGGCGTCCCACACTTCGCTTGCCAGTCCGTGGTCTCCACTCTAGGACTCGTCTGCTCCATCGGCTATCGGTCCTTCGACAGACATGACTATGTCTTTAAATACATGGAACTAAATAACGCCCCATTTTTCCAGGAGCAACCTCACTCGATAAAAAGCAACAAAGGAAATGTTCAAAACCAGATTTTCTGTAACCTTACAATCACTCCGTAGAGTCAATTGTTTTCTTTTTTATAAAAACAAAGCTCGCATTAAAAAGATATCGCGAAGGACTTTTCAAACGTTTAATAACCGTAAAAGAACTACACACAAAGAACACCCAAACTCAGAACAGCGAATCGGCGTAGTGAAAACCAGCGTGACGACCACTTCTACATCAGCTGTGCAGTCATTCGTGGTTGCCGAGCATAACTTTCCCTAGCCGTCGAGCTGATAAAAATATAAGGCAGAGCCAGAAATAGTAGGCACGCCTCTAATTTATTCATGAGCTTAGATAGTATATACAAAATAACTAGTTATAACTGCCTCGTGGGTCTCGCGGCTGGCGTGGCTGGCTGATCATGAGGTATCGGGTTCGATTCCCGGGTCGCACCAAATGTTTGTATGATCTACAAAGTTTCGAAGTTTGGTTGTTTTCTATGTATAATATGTATGTATTTAGAAAAAAAAAGTATATATGTATTTATATCAGTTGTGTAGTACCCATAACACAAGCTCTGCTTAGCTTGGGACAAGATGGCGTTGTGTGTTTAGTAGTCCGAAATGTAAAAAAAATTACCTAGTGTTATGTAAATTGCAATAGAATGATGCAAGAAATGAACCGATTGTCTCTCGAAAAGTGATGAAATAAATTCGTCACTCACACATACACTTTAAGATAAACCATTTCCATTTCTTTCGTTATTTTTCTTGTCTCTCACTTGGCCTCTTATATCCTTAAAAGAGATTACGTTTGTGTTGATCTCCTTTCTTGCGTAATGGTACTGCGACTGTTGTAATAACATTAAGAAGTATCTGGAAATTAGTGTAGGTACTCTATCTCTTTCTTTATTTTTCTACGTCATTCTACCACTGCAGAAGCCTTGTTGGTCCAGCGGTTAGTGCATGGTATTGCTCAACGAGAGGTCTCGGCTTCGATTAACGGGTTAGATCAAAAGTGTTGTTGGATTATTTTTGCAAGAAATTTTCAACTACAGCCCACAGCATGGAAATTTGGTGGACTGATTTAGAAAAATATTTCTGTGTTACATAACCCATTTATCGAGGTAGGCTATAGGCTATATATTATCACACTAAATAAGCAAAAAGCTAGTGAAGAATGTTACAAAAACGGGGGAAAAATAAACACACAATCAATATTTCCCCAGGAGCCTTTGAGGAGGTATGCAATTCACGTGGTCGAGCGACACATTGCTAAGTGCATAAAAATGTACGATAATCTCTCGACTTGTAGCAATACAGTCATTGTGAGGTCGTCGAGTGCTACGTCACAGTGGCTGCGGTACGGCACGCGACTTTATCAACAAATTAGTTGTAGGTAAGCATGTATATAACTATAGTTATTTTATATCAGCAGTGTGGTTACTATGGGACAAGTTCTACTTAGTTTGGGATGAGTCAGCCGCCTGCGGGTACTATTATATGGTTTAATCAATCCGGTATGCATCATTACCGCTAAAACTAGTCATTGACTTCTCGACAACGTTAAAAGAAATATTTGTTGAAATGGAACAAATCAGATCTGAAAAACCTTCTTTATACTTCTTAGGACACATCTCAATAGAGTATAAAGTGTTGAAGTCTTAATATTTGTCGTAAAACAGAGAAGAAGATAAAATTATTGATGTTCCAAAATCTATAATATGTTATCGATTACACAGTAATCACATGTAGTAGGTTTTAATTGATTTATACTTCGGCATTTGGCACTACTTAGATAAGTTGCTTCAGAATGTCATTGACATAATATAATCGTACGTATTGTACCTACGTCAAACGCGTCATAGCTGAAGTGCCCACAAGATTGATAAACGTTGAACGTAATGCACAATATGTTTGCCAGCTGTTCGTTATACTCGTATATATTTGACTAGCTGAAACCCGCGGTGTTTCCCGCGGTTATTGTGGTACCGCGAGTAACGCCGCTATGCGAAGCTAGTCTAAAAGAAGTAGCCTAAGCTACTCCCCATATCATTACCTACCTACCTCAGTGAAAGTCCCGTCAAAATCGGTCCAACCGTTACAGAGATTACCCGGAACAGACAAAAATTTTAAAAAATGTTATTTTGGTACATGTAGTACGTATATACATACATATGCATTTAGTAAAAAGCGATTATTTAAATATTACAAACAGACACTCCAATTTTATTTATTTCTATAGATGGGGAGTGCTCAGAGGAATTGTTCGGACTGATTCCTGCCGCCTCTTTCCGTCATCGTCCTACGCTACAGCATTTTCATCCCCATCACTTAGATGGTTGGCAGTCCACAACTGTGCGCTTCTCTAGGAACTTTCTGCTTCGTACAACAAAACTGTGGAACTGTTTAACAGACACATTGTCCTACAAGTTGCTTGGTACGTTATCCCTGTTCTACACTCAAAATTTTTTTGTCCCTGCTAACTGGGTTAGCTACCACAATCGAAATTTTTTGTAAGGTGAAAGGCGGGCCCCTCATCAAATTGAAGTCACTCACGAACCATTAGCTTGATAGTTATAACTCGTAAAATTTGTTCCGGGAATCCCAGACTGTTATGATACTAATTGTTATACTTATTAATCGTTTTCGTTTAATGAAAAATAACAAGCCGTTACCAGCAGTCAAATTATGATTAAATATTGTAAACTATAATACATATGATTGAATACTATTAAGAATTCATTACATAAATCTTTGGCCTGTGCGGTTATCGAACTTATAGCCTCTGTCCAGTCGAGTTAGGATCACTAAAAGCAACAGGCCTGTCAAATTCAAAACATTTATTTACATGTACTTCATATATTACCTAATTATGGACATAAATAAGTATTTTTTTTACTATAAACATCACATTATCACGTGCCTAACGCGAGAAAAAAGAGATGCGTCTGCACCGACGCCATGATGACGCCGATGGTGTTGTAATTACGTGATCTTTTCAATCGTTAATCGTCATTACATTAATATTATCATAAAACAAACTATAATTAACTGCCTCGTTGGTCTCGCGGTTTGCGTGAGCGACTGCTGATCATGAGATCTCGGGTTCGATTACCGGGTCGGACCAAATGTTTGTATGATCTACAAATATTTGTTTAGGAGTTTGGGTGTTTCTATGTATAATATGTATGTATTTACAAAAAAAAAAAAATGTATTTGTATGAGTTGTCTAGTACCCGTAACACAAGCTCTGCTTAGCTTGGGTCTAGATGGCGTTGTGTGTTAGACGTCCGAAATATTTTTTATAATAAATGCTGAAGTTTGTGAGGATGAATGTTTGGAGATATTGATGTATGTCACTCTTTCAGTATTAAACTACTGAACGAGTTCATTTGAAAGTTTACAGTAGCAGGTATAGCTCATACACACATTCTAACAACTCATAGACTACTGAGTCGCTGGTAAAAGCCACTTTACGATGATATTGTTTTAGTTTATTGGTCTCCCTCTGTATACAAATTCATCGAAAGCATTAAAGAACAAATAATCTCCCCTCCAGGAGATGGGAGATTTAGGCTCCTACACGTGAGTGTTGCGAGTTTTCTATAAGGCCATAATATTACTCGTCTGTTGAGCGGTCGAGTCTACCCATATACGTCTAGACAGGCTCTCTGATGGTATAAGAATTTAATCATTGTACAGTTGCTCACTTTGTGTCTTATAAGTAAACAAATCACATAAGGAAATCCAGTATAACATATGTTATTATATATATAAATTTATCCTTGAACTGTATACATAATTAAGATGACAAATTCATTGCATAATAATGGCTATAAATAGTTACAAATACCTAGTACATGTATGAAGAGAACGGGAGGCCATATTGTTACGTATAGACATTATGTAGTTCGATTAATTGTTATCAATATTCATATATACCTAATAAAATACGTAGTTAATGACATGCAATACTTATCGTATGTAATAGTTGACCCGCGCAGCTTCGTGAGGATCTCTGAAAAGAAAAAAAACTTAGTTGCAACTTCTTTTAATGATATTTGTTGTAGCATGATGCGATGGCAGATGCGTAAATTTCATCGATTTATATGAACTATCTAAACCTAAAATATCGAATTATTCAATTTGAATCACTTTTTAGTTCAGGAACTTTCCGTTTCTTAATGGACACAAGAGCTATGAATTCGATTTTAGTTTGATGTTTTGTTGGATTATATTTAAATGGGTAGGAATGTACTCCACTGTAGGTGTGTAGATGGTATGGTCTGTTTAAAAATTGGATGAAATCAAATAAAACCTTTAAACTACATTGCATCAATATGGTTGCTACCAGACTATCTCTTGTTTATCGATATTAACGAAAAAAAGTAATACCAAAACGTGTAGTAAGATGTTTTCCACTTCATTCAGACTTGTCGCCATCTACCTATCCTACTAATCTTACTAATATTATAAATGCGAAAGTTTGTAAGGATGGATGGATGTTTGTTCCTCTTTCACGCAAAAACTACTGAACGGATTTGGATGAAACTTGACAGTAATATAGCTTATACATCCGAATAACACATAGGCTACTATTTGCCGCGATAACCGACATATACGCGGTCTAGCAAAAAACTCTCTGCAAGCAACTCTTTTATTTCTTTTTCGACTAGGTTGATAAATAACAATTTAAATATGCATATTTTATTTATTTAATTTCATGTTCTAATAGTACTTTTCCAAAGAAAAGATTGTAAAGAAACATTTTAATCTTGGTGAGGAACCCATGTGTATTATCTCTAGGCAGTTTCTTCTGACACTCTTGCTAAATTGGTATATCAAGTGAAGTCCAGTTCCGTGACTATTTGGAGTATAAGGCCAAATTGGCCTCAAAGAAGCTTCGCGTGCTCAACAGATCAAGATTCACCCTGGCCCACCGCCTTCTGATTTATAAAGTGCAGGTTCGGCCTAATATGGAATACTGTCTTCATCTTTGGGCAGGGGCCCCCAGTACCAGCTCCTCCCTCTGGATTGCATTCAACGGAAGGCGACTCGAATCGTCGACTGCCAAGAAATTTCAATTTGGCTGGACTCTCTGGCGCTGCGTAGAGATGTGGCTTCGCTGTGCATCTTCTACCGCATTTACCACAAGAATGGTTGGCAGTAGCATCTAGATGGTCGGCACAACTGTGCGCTTCTCAACAAAAATGTGGAATGAACTGTCGCCTGCAGAATGCCCGGACCAATACGACCTTCAAACTCCTCCTTAAAGGCCGGCAACGCACTTGTGACTCCTCTGGTGTTGCGGGTGTCCATGGGCGGCGGTAATCGCTTACCATCAGATAATACCTATGCTTGTTTGCCCCTAATCTAAAGAAAATACTTCAGAGATAAATTTTCAGGACATGTTTTTAGAATGATCTAAATGAGTTTTTCCTCTAGTAAACTTTGATTTAGTAATACAATACAATATCCAATACAATACAAATTCAAGGTAGTAGAGCCACGCTGATTTCAGCACGAACGAACCGGCTCGACCGGGGCGGTACTACCCTCGAACAAAAAATCAACGTAAAATGACAGTGTTCGTGCTGTCGTGTTTCGTTGGTGAGTGCGAAACCGGAGGCCCAATGATGCAGAAGGATCACTAGGCCGCCATAGTGTGGGAGCCACCACGCAGCATTGTTGCATTGTCTGCATTCGCAATGAGTATGGTTACCATCACTCTTGGATTCTGCTTATGCTTCCCATCAGGCAGAGTAGAGTCATTATGGCACAGCCATACATAAAAAAAATTCTAAGATACCGCTTCGCCTTGAATAAGTCCTACTTAGCGTAAGTACGTTAGTTACGTTGTATAAATAAACATTTCCGACATCCAGCTCACAACGCCATCGTGTCTAAAACTAAACAGGGCTTCTATTACCGGTACCGGTACTAGACAATTAGGCAGTAAAGATAAGTATGTGTTAGTAACGATTAATTTTCTCTAAAAACGATTCCGTAGCCTAAGATGGCGGCCAACAGCAATTTAATCATACATAAGCTAAACTTGTTGTCTCTTTCTAGCCTTTTTATAGTCATAGGTAAAACGAACTTCAATGGTTAAATGAAAACTGTCTCTTTCTC
Source organism: Spilosoma lubricipeda (assembly GCA_905220595.1). NCBI lineage: Eukaryota > Metazoa > Arthropoda > Insecta > Lepidoptera > Erebidae > Spilosoma > Spilosoma lubricipeda. Next base: position 4,027,679 of record HG992286.1, on the reverse strand, counting down.
TCAAACGTATAGAAAGGGAATGGAAAGAGATGGTATGTTATGGTCATGGTTGGCCGCGCTTGTTGCATCGTCCCTCCCGCCGCGCTGTGATTACAGCACGATTTTAATGTGCTGAACTCAACAAAGAACGAATTAGCGATTGTAGTGTTTTAATTACCAAACTTTTTATACTTTTACTGGCGCAATACAGCAGACGTTATTATTGTCATTCTCACTAATTTGTCTGGGAGTTTGACTTCTCTGTTAGTAAAAAAAAATGTTTCTGGATACTTATGTTGTATAAACGAATAAAGGATCATTGATTAAAACATTTAGGGATACTTGCCCACTCACTAGACCCACAGATAACACGCCACACGTTAAATTCTACGGCTCAATATTTATTACTTTTATCCGTTTTCATTACATTAGGTAGTTATATGAAACTCAGAGTACGTTATGTTCTTACATTGTGTTTAGGTTATGTATAAAAGTCTATCTATATGTAAAAAAATTAATCGCCGAAATGTATGTCCGCGCATAACTTCGATTTGGCTGCACCAAATTAAATAATTCTTTTTTTTATGTGTTCGTTATTGTTAGGACAAGGTTTGTATACCAGAAAAATGAAAAGCTAACGGGAAAAGTCTTTTTTGTCGGCGAATGTACACTGACTGTGGGAAGCTGAGACAGATGATATGTCAGTAATATATGGCGGTATGAAATTCGCCGGGACAGCTATCAATAATAATTCAAAATTCATATTCAAATTCAAAAATCATTTATTCAATTAAGACACTAAGTGACATTTATAACCGTTAAATAGAAGCTGCAGTTAAAAATCATAGATCGACACAAACAGACGCCACAGTATGCGCTGTATTGTCGAGGTAAATTAGGCGAAAACACCAAAATCTACTGCCGGCCTGTGTCGATCCATAACTTCCAGTTTCCAAAATGCGTAGAGTCTCATGAGAAGAATACTGGCAAAGAAATTCATGGCCACTCTTTTCAAAGTCAGATTTTCAGGTACAATCACATACACATACATACAATCACATCACATCAACAGTCATTAATAGTCCACTAGGTAGGTTTAGACCTAGTGGACCACCTCTGTTTAGAAATGAGGTATGGTCAGTAGGCCAATAGGTAGTATAGTAATATTACACTGGCCAGATGTATTACAACGAGGTTCAATTCAAGTTTTTCCTTCTCTTTACAATGATTTTGTACCTACGGCGTAGTTAACTCTCTTAGTCGCTTTTCACGACACTTAAGGGATGCACATATCTGGTGATACTATATACATATTCTTTATCCGTCAGCACACGCAGGCAAAAATGTTTCAAAATTTATTGGTAAACACAACGTGAATCAGGTTATTCAAACCGTTCTCTGTGGTGTACCTTGGCAGTAGTCTATGTGCAGAATTGGATTACAACTGACTGGTGATGATGATAATGAATAAGTATAATGTCAATGAAAATAAAGAGCAATAATACCTGATAATGTGTGATGCAATAATTATAGTATGTTATCGAATCGATAATATGTACTGAATGATTAACTCATCATGATATCTATATCTATACTAATATATAGCCAAAGCGCACGCCGCCTCGATCGACACCGTGCGGTATCCGCGTATGTCCCTGACCGCCAATACCCTCTGAGACTGCCAGAGGTAGGCCTTATTGAGGGCAGTCAGAGCCGCCACCCACACCGGTGCCCCATACAGCGCCATCGACCGGACCACCCCCGTGTAGAGGTGTCGCGTTGCGACGCTGGCTCCGCCCAAATGGGGCAAAAGTCGCCCAAGGGCAGAGGCAGCGCCGACCAGCTTGGGACCAAGCTGTCGGAAGTGCTCGTCGAAGAGCCACCTACCGTCGAGGATCAGGCCCGGATACCTCATCTGGGCCCGAACCGGTACGAGGATCGCGTTGACCATTATGGAGGCACCCGAGGGGGGGGGGGATCACAACGAGGCCCATGGAACAATAGGGTCTCCGTCGTGTCCAGGGCTGCCCGCAAGCCTGGCGCCTCGATACGCCCGACCACCAGAGAAACACCAATGGTGGCCAGGCGCGCCACCTCCTGGAAACCCAGCCTAGGGGGGGGGGGGGGGGACGCTCCCGAAGGACCCATACCCCATACCCCACGTTCGACAGGAGTGGTCCAAGGATAGACCCCTGTGGAACGCCGCAAACCACGGGTCGCCGTCTCAAGGCGAGAGGATCTGACCCTAGATCGACCTTCACTGAGCTGATAATAGAATGAAACTTATAAAGAAATAATAACCTTTTATCACCTTTTATCCTCAAGTCCGTCTCTTTAAATTTTATTGTAAATTAAATGAACTACAAAGTACTTTATCGGTATCACCAAAAAGCTTTTGTTTAACTTTTATGTGATCCAAGCTACACATTTTTAGTTTCTCACTAGTTTGTGATTAATTAATAAAAAAAAGTTCAGAGGAAATTCATATTTAAATTCATTATCAAAAAGTTCTCTACTAACAAATTAAAGTTTTGTTTAACTGTAATGTGTTTCAAGCTATATATTTTTAGTTTTTTATATACTGTGATCAATTAATAAAAAAAAAAAGTTTAGAAGAAATTCATATTTCAATTCAATATAAAAAAAGCTCTACTATTGCAAGTCTGATTCTACTCAGTTCTCAAAATTGTTTTATAAATGTTTATCACAAAAATGTGAAGTACACCAACTTACTCGACAAATTTGGTAAAAAAAGTGTTTTCCAAAGGAGTTAGTACATAATAAATAAACCATCATGTTAAGGTTAGAGTTTAATATAAACTATTCTTAATTCACGTTTAGAAAAACATGGCTGCTATTTTACTTATGTGTATACCGCTTCAACATAACTAAATTTAGTATCCTTATTTACAATAGCTTTAAGTAATAATAATATAAAACATAATAATTAAGTTAAAATACGTAGACAATAAAATAAGTTACTAACTTATAAGATTTCTGCACCACTGGGAGGTTGACTGGAAGAATGCCCTGCGTATTTAGTCCGCTGATGTACAAATTTAGTGCATAAAGTTTTTAAATTTATTAATTAATCTAAATTGATAAATGCAATGTTTATTCAGTCTATACAGTTACCAAAATTAACATTAGTCTTAAAACATTAGCTCAAATGTAAAGCGCTCTACTAACGTTGTGTTGGGTTCACAACTCACCCTACCTCCAACAGGGACGGCTTTCATCACAAGTGCATGTATTAACTTCATGTTGTTTGATAAGACAACCATCCTACACCAACTACACCAATCAGTTACGGTAACAGTACATCCCACAATTTACTCGCGTCATAAGAAAGAATTCACTGATTCCACTATCACGAACATTATTCATGTTCTGATCAACTCAAAGTATTTGCCTGATGGTAAATAAACACTTTACGGACACGCACGTCTAAAGCCATCTCTAATCCTTTTCGACTAGATGGACGCCTAAACTTCAGCTTAATCCATTTTACTAGTAAACGATAATTGAATTTCATGGTGATCATTTACAAGTAAAATATTTGTTAAATAGAGCAGAGTAAGAAGAGAGAGAATGTCTCCTTACTAATAAATATCTCTAATAACCCAGAAGAAAGACCTCTAACACATCGACCAGTAGAAGTGATTGCAATGGATCGACGGCCCCTTTAAGTGTGAAAGTTCAACATGAAATATGTACAAATACTCGAGAAGAAGTCTTCCCTGTCGGCTGTACAGATTCGTCATGCACGAAAAGCAACATCTGATATATGGTAGTATAAAAAAGTTGTTTCTACTAATAACACGACTTAAGTTTCTATATAAGTACCCTTACCTATTAAGGTAAATACACAATACATTCATATACCCCAGAAACACATGTTGTAAAATGTTGAAACAACAAATATTATAGTGACAATATAGTAGATGTTACTCCCATCGAGCAGTTGGCGTTATCAGGGAACAGCTTTGGAGCTAGTTTTGGTGCAGTCGACTGTGTAGGATGGCAGATATTCAGATTTCTTATCTCTTGTTTCTCCTTTTCTTAAATCAATTGTATCTGTATAAATGAGAAAATGTAATACTTTAGTCATTTTTTACAGCTAGAAATATTAATTTTGAACAAAACATGTAAATGTGAGTCATTGCTTCATTCTATACATTACATTTATTTTTAATTTGCTAAACATATACATAAAAAATTAAAGTTAATACTTACAATTTTTTTAGCAATAAATTGCTATTTCTTCGTATAAACCAAGCAGGACTCCAGGACACTTTAAACTGCAATAATTTAGACCCACTTCTTCAGTTATTTTTTTTCAAAGGGAAATAGTTGAACCACGTCTAAATTCCTAAAGTGTACTATTTTTTGTAAATCAAGAAAAAAACTTGTAAATTACAAGATGTTTCTCTCTTCGTAGCTTTCGCAAGACTATGACTAGTACTTTGAGTTACATTGTTTTTATTCAAAATGTTGCGCAATTATTATGTTGCGCAAAGTTTTTTCTGTTTGATAAAAAGATGAGCGGACATAACATTACATCATAATTGTAACAGTGTCAAACTTCTAACGATATGGGTATTTTTTTAGATTATTTTCGATTCAGTTAGGATTTTCACGGAAAGGGTAACGAATGAAAAATTTTACTATTACTGATTTTGCAATATCATTCAGTCTTGCATAATACAACGCTTTATTTGAATCAAAATCAAAGATAATATTACAAAAATGAAATCAAAGTATAGGACAAATCAAATATTTTGAAATATTTATTTATTACCACTATACTAACATTTTCATTTCAAATGTAAACATTCTGATGCGTTTCAACAATTATATTGCGTCATTTTATGTTTCTATTTTGTTGTTTATTGTGAAGTACGTACGTACGTATATTTAATGACTAGAAAAGGGGACTCTCAGTTAAGTTACACGTGAGTAGCACTCTGCAAAGTTAAGCAAACATAGCCAGGTCAGTTTATGGATGGGTGACCATTATTAACACATTGAAGAGGATACAATACATAAGTTTGATATCGCCTAGCAGGCCTTAATAAGTCGAAGGTCAGCCATTCCATTCATAAGTTCAGGTCGAAAGGTTCGGAGATCAGGATAATTTATCAGAATATTTTTAAAACAGAAATATAAAAAAAGTTTCTAAGTAAAAAACTGTAGATTATAGGTACTATGAATATGTCTGTGAGATAATTTAATACTTATATTAATGCCCACCTTTTCCAACGTTATTTAGTTTAAAGCAGGATAAAAATTAAATATTGTCTCATTTGAGACATATTTACATAAAGTATTTAATATATAGACAATAAAGTATTTAATTTATTTACATTAAATACTTTATTATCTTTTATCATCTTTTATTACAATCATATTATAGTTCACAAATTAAACCTATATAGTATGTATCAAATTGTCTTTTTTTAAGTTTTGTAGGAGTAATTCTGTAAAGATTCTATGGGTGGTGAAATATTCCTTCGCTGTATCCGTTTTTTTCAATGGATTTATCTTTTTTTTTAACCGACTTCAAAAAAAGGAGGAGGTTTCTCAATTCGACCGTATCTATATATTTTTTTTATTTGTGTTCGCGGATAACTTCGTCGTTTATGAACCGATTTCGATGATTCTTTTTTTAATGAAAAGGAAATGTCCCAACGGTGGTACCATGATAAGAACATTAATATCTGATAATGGCATCCAAGAGAAAGTGAGTCGAACCTTGAAGTCAGTTTTATTTTTGTTAAAATTGTAGGTACTTCTTATCAATCTCACCAATTACGTTCTAAGAATGTATTATAAACGAATACCTCCATTTGTAACGACAATCGGTAGCAGATATTACGACCGACTGTTAAAAACCAGCCAATATCTTTTGCAATGTCGTACATTTTTTCACGTGTTATAGTCACCCGACCGGGCTTTAAACAAGAAGTCTGTCTGTCAGTTTGTGCATATACTGGGAGTGATTTGGGAACAGCTGTTACTAAGACTTCCTGTCACAACGCACTAGCATCACATAAAACTCAAAAGAGCAGGAGATGTAGATTCAATATAAGATAATTAATACAACTTCATATGAATCAAATAGTTTATTTTTACTTAAACATCTACTCACATTTCAACAAAGTTTTATTCCTGCTCCGAACATTACAACCCCTGAAACATTAAACTTTCCTCGAGAATTTTATCCCCTATCAAATTATGTTACTTAACATGAAATAGTTAAATTATATCTTTATAGAATTAATTATTTATACCTTTATGAAAAAATAAGTCTTTTGGTCCATTGACGACATATCATTATTTGCAGATGTATGTTTAATACTTTTAAAATATATTGAAGTATTTATTGTAAATAATAGAGGAATTTGAAATATAATTTAATGAAAAATATAACATATAGGTACATACGTATATATATACATGTAGTAGGCGATGATGAATCAGAAACGTTAAAACTGGTGCACGATTACTCTCTCAAATGTGCAAAGGAGGTGCCTGTTCTTACTATTTCAATAAATATTCAATGTATCCGCATCGAGAAAGGATGCATTGGCTAATCTAGGAATCTGTAGACAAACTCAGTAAAGATTTCTTTGTTCACGTCCTATATCATCGGATAGATCAGCAAAGGGATAACACATCATCTGCCTAACCTTTATAATGCCCAAGAATATTTGGGGTGGGCTTCTTTCTAGTTCTAGGAGTGGCATCGGACCTCGGCAAATGTGAGAGCGAAATAAATTTGAAGATTGATTTAATTGTCAGTATATTTGAGGGCACTTGCCAATAACTATAGCCATACATGTTCATGATAACCGGTACCGACGGCTTCACGTGCTCTCCAAAGCATGGGTATGAAGCAGTGCTAACGTCATTCATACTCCGAGCAGCTATTTAAGACTCATAACAATAAGTGTATTACTATATACGCTTGCGTATTACTTCATAATCATTCAATATATGAAATTGCACGCAATTCCGTGCAACGTACATGCAACTATGCTTCAACATGCAGAGTGATGAGTGATGCAATACTATTATTGAGTCACTCAATCGCTAAATATATCTATCTATACTGTTACAATAGGGACGTTTTACTTTATTACCTTACAAAATAAGTTAAGGCTTCTATTGAACAAACTGTACTGTTCTCTTAGCCCAATACTCAATTCTATATTTTGCTAATGACAACTTAAGTTTTGTAAATATTTTTTTCCTCTAACTTCAATTTCCTTAAGAATCTTATTTAAAGTATAAATTACATAATATAAAATAAATAGTGAGTCATTTAATTATATTTTTCTGAACTGATGCGCTTCCTAACCACAGCATGCTGTTTTCCTAGAGACAGACTCATTGCAACGTATAAATAAACGTAACTAGAACCCCGCGCCGTCGAGTCATTTCAATAACTTCATCGTTCTAAGCTGACGGCATTGATTATAGTAATAGAGGGTCCCTGGTCTGCGTCTATACTTTCACTTAGTTTGACGTCATGATGGCCAACTGCAAGAAATAATATTGATGATGCATGTAGAACATTTTTTTTAACAATATTGAACATTTTATGTATCATCCAATAGTGCTTTGACGTCATATAAAAAACTGAACTCTTGTTGTGATATTTAAATGAGTTAATTCAAACATTTAAAACTGTATGTGAGCTCGGTGTGGGCAGATCAACAAAAAACTTACATTATCCGGTTCTGTACTGTATTGAGGGGTTGGTGTGAGTTAAGTTCATACATGTAATTGATCGTCACGGTAATTGCGTTCGGCGTTGCGATTGGCCCGTATGTACTGTCATCTGACTATCGAGTAGATGTGGCATATACTCACACTATGCTCATTTGCTCTCTGAAAGAGCTTCGTTAAAAGAACGCGCAACTGTCATCTAAATATTTAAACCTGTCATCTAAATACCTATGAATTAATGGCACCGCGCCCTTTGTCTTTACTTACTTTAGGATTTCTTCTTAACATATATACTTATTCTTAACAAATTTTTTTTGTGATCCTGTCCCTGTATCTATTATCCGTCTGTATATTTCACACAAGTTCATACAAATTTATTTTTGACTAGCTGAACCCCGCGGTGCTACCCGCGGTTATCGTCGTACCGCGAGTAACGCCGCGGAACAAAGATAGTCTAAAAAAAGTAACCTAAGTTACTCCCCGGATCATCAGCTACCTGCCAGTGAAAGTCCCGTCGAAATCGGTCCAGCCGTTCCAGAGATTACCCGGAACAAACAGACAGATAGACGGACGGACAGAAGGACAGACAGACAGCCAAAAAAAAAATTAACTACATTTTTGGTATATGTACCGTGTATACATACATATGCAAAGGTAACAATTTAGTAAAAAGCAGCTATTTTAATATTACAAACAGACACTCCAATTTTATTTATTTGTATATATTTCTCCATTGCACACTGATTACACAGAAATAAAAGTTACACTAAGCTGGAATTCAGATTATAAATTATATTAAAATATAAAAATCATATTTTTGATACATTTATTATGGCTTCAAATAATTACAATTATCACTACTGTAACATTTTATATATTGTACTAGATAATATTTTTATGATTAAGATAACATATTGCTGTAGCGTTATTAGACAATGCTTTACTTAAAAGCATTCTGGATTAAGTATTTAAATTGCATATTATTAGGTATTCTAAAAAAAATTTTGAGATACTTAGGAGCATCTACTAAAAATGAATAGTTATTGAATAGAATCTATACTAATATATAAAGCTGAAGAGTTTGTTTGTTTGTTTGTTTGATCACGCTAATCTCAGGAACCGCTGGTCCGATTTCAAAAATTCTTTCGGTTATGGATAGTCCATTTATCGAGGAAGGCTATAGGGTATATATCATCACGATACTACTAATAGGAGCGGAGCAACAATGAAGAATGTTTCAAAAACGGGGGAAATTTTCAAGCTACGGGCAATATAAGGCGCAAACGAGGTTGCGTGGGTCAGCTAGTTAGGTATATGTTTGGAATATGATTGTAGAATTTTGTGTGCGTTCAAATTTCTAATAATATTCAGTCATTCATATATGCTACAGTAGCCGGAGATTATGCGCAATCTTAGACAAGTAAATTTTCTGGTAGTTAACCGATATGTTTAATTGAAACTCATGTCGTATCTGACTCATACTTATCAATTTTTTGAAGCGGTTGTGTTTGAATGTTTGTATGCATTAACTTTGATCACAATATAGATCAATGTTCTGAATGTCATAATCTATACAAATAAATAAAATTGGAGTGTCTGTTTGTAATATTAAAATAACAGATTTTAACTAAATGCATATGTATGTATACACGGTACATATACCAAAAATGCAGTTAATTTTTTTTTGTCTGTCTGTCTTTTTTAGACTAACTTTGTCCCGCGGCGTTACTCGCGGTACGACGATGATGATGTACGTGAAAAATTATAAATAACTTGAAAATCCAAATGTCACGTGTACGAAGTAGCGGGCACAGCATATATTTCGAAATACATATGTACGTGTTACAGATATTTTTTTAAAACCTTTTGACTCTGGGTGTCACATCACGTTAACAGCTTTTAATAGTCCACAGCTGGACATAAACCTCTCCTTCGAAAGGAGGGTTTGGTCTGGATTTGGTCTACAATCCCACAATAGCCAGAGGGATGGGTACAGATTTGTTTTAAGCTTTCCTTCCTTTTGCGGTGATGTTGTCCTGCGTAGTTTCTTCCCCTAGTTGTCTTTTACGACACCTATAGAATAAATAGGGGTAGTGAAACTCGGTATTCAACCCCATACAGAATGTCACTACCCATGATTCTGGTTTGGGTATTTTTTTTTTATGTTAGAGCCTGCCGAAGTGACTACTCTACAGGGCGGCGTTTGCCACCGATACCATAAAAAACATTATATGCTCACAACACAATATTTCTACTGGGTGGTGGCCACTACATTAAATCATCAGACCCCTAAATATTTTAAAACTAACTGAATATGGGGACTTGTTTCAAGTACCTTTCAATCGGTGTACAAATAAAGAGTTTCTATTTATCTATCTACTTTAGTGCGCAAATGAATAGCAGGGTTCCCCGGGATTTCCAGCTTTAGCGACGGCATGTTTTGTGGTTTAATGGGTTGATCGTGACATACTAAGTTACTCTTACGCCTGGTAAGCTGATGATCTGTATTGTGTCGCATTCCAGTTGTCTCAAAAATCAATTTATCGAAGATTACATAATTTCTTTTCATATCGATATACATCTATTTATGAGTTAAAACTTATTACATGGTTTGCTTATGCACGTTTGACACAGTAGAGTACAACTTTTTTAAGTGGCTTTTGATAAATTGTCTCTAATAAATTGTGTGAAGCATTGTTGTAAATTAATTTAAATGTTCAGCTCAACGAATCGAAAAAGTTAGATGTTGATAGCATAATTTTATATCCGGACACGGACTCGAGATAATTCGATTCATCGTTTTTTAACACACTCTGCAATGTCTCAATGTTTATAACAAGTACAATTTTAACAAAAATAAAACCGACTTCAAGATTCGACTCGATTTCTTTTAGATGCCATCATCAGATTTTAGTGTCCTTATCATGGTACCACCGTTGGGATATCTCCCTTCCATAAAAAAAGAATCATCAAAATCGGTTCATAAATTACAAAGTTATCCGCGAACACACATAAGAAAAAATAAAAATATATATACGGTCGAATTGAGAAACCTCCTCCTTTTTTTGAAGTCGGTTAAAAGGATGATCACCAGTGAATAAAAATTTACACTGATGATATGGGGTTTACGTTACCCTTAAGGGGACCTTGAAAGGACCTCAAGGAGTACCTATCTGTCGATAACTTACAGTAGAATAATATCAATCGACTGAATTTTAACATTGCTAAATGCGAGGTTAATGAACTATAGCCGTGGCTGGGCTTCACTGTGCTACACATATGAAATGTTGTTTGTTTGTTTGAACGCGCTAATCTCAGGAATCGCTGGTCGAATTTAAAAAATTCTTTCAGTGTTAGATAGTACGTGTATCGAGGAAGGCTGTAGGATATATATCATCACGCTAAGACCAATAGGAGCAAAGCACCAATGGAAAATGTTTCAAAAACGCAGTAAAATTATCACGCTACTGGCAATAGAAGAAGCAAACGAGATTGCGTGGGTCAGCTCGTCAGAGATATAGGAGTCGAAATGGTGCCCGTGTTAAAGTTTCGTAATTGTATAAACACTATCTATCTTTCTGATACGCATACAGTATACACTAGTGCAGACTATACGGCACATTACTACTAATAACCTATGTCGGTATTAGGTTTATTTTAAAATTCAAGTTATGTTAATATTTTTTTTAACCCTCTTCAAAAACAGGAGGAGGCTCTGAATTCGACCGTAAATATTTTTTTTATCTGCTGTATATAGGTTAGAAACTTAGTTTAATAACGGGTCATCGATAAAGATTTCGGACAATGCTTCGTTTGCAGTGACCTAGAAACTCCAGCCATTACTTGAAATTCTCCTTAGGCTAAATAAAGTCTGATCAGTGCGTCTCTGGCCTTGGAAAGTCATAGATTAAAATATACAAAATAAATTTACTACATTCCTACATTACAAAGAATACTCGCAATTCGCAATACCCACTAATGTACGCAAGCTTATTTGTCCTCGACATCATCGGATACGATACGTTTGCCTAAGTGTGCGATATTGGCGAGCCCCAGCGACTTGATGACGCGTTGTGACGTGCGGCTGCCGCGAAAGCCACATTTACGTAGGCGTGCGCCGCCCCGCCTCTAAAGAAACGTACCCGTGCGGCGAACAATTTACTGAGATATCTAATTTCGAAGAGATTCGTTCACTTAACATGACATAATAATTCGTTCGTGATATAGACGGCATATATTATGCCTCGTACCATAAAACTTATTAATATTTCAATACATGCTTACAAATACTTATAAAATAACATGTCCTGACTGACTGACCGATTCATCATCGCCGAGCGTAAACTACTAAAGTTAGGGGTACGAAATATGGCGAGTAGGATAGTTTTATTGAGTAGACACCCACTAAATTTTGAAAATTCTCACCCTATGTTTCCCGTATTTGAATATTCAACTAATCCCTCATTTTTAACCGACTTCAAAAAAAGGAGGAGGTTTCTCAATTCGACCGTATATATTTTTTTCTTTTTTTTTATGTGTGTTCGCGGATAACTTCGTCGTTTATGAACCGATTTTGATGATTCTTTTTTTAATGAAAAGGAGATGTCCCAGCGATGGTACCATTATAAGGACATTAATATCTGATGATGGCATCCAACAGAAGAGTCGAACCTTGAAGTCGGTTTTATTTTTGTTAAAACTGTACTTGTTTAAGTTAGAAACATGAAACTTTATTCTTGGACTACAGACAATGATTTTATAAACTCTAACCTCTTTTTATTTATAAAATACCATTGACTACAGATATAAAATGATAAGATACGAATTAAAGCGTTTCTGTATTTTCAACCCCCAAGGGGGTGAAATAGGGATTGAAAGTTTGTATGGAACTCCGTCATTGTGTAAGTTACACTACTGATGAACATACTAACATATTATTTTTGCCGCATAAATGTTAAAACCGATTATCATGTTCACCACACAATTATTTTTCCTTCGTGGGAATAACTTCACTCACGAAAAATGAGGTTAATGATTTATAATCATCATCTTTTGTAAAAAAAAAATCTTTCTCTAGAGCACCCTCCGGACCGGATCAAATGACGTTTCTTCCGAGTTAGAACTTTATCTGCACTAAAAACAGCAATTGGTTCAGTTTTAGAAAAGAACTTAAGTCTGCAGTTCAGTATCGCTGAATTTGTATTCTTGGGAAATGGGAAATGCACATACAAAGAAAATCAGTCACAAGGAATATACAAGGGAAGTTTTAGCTGCCATTTTTGCAATAGTTGGTGTCGCTGACTCGGCGCAACAACGGTCAAAAGAAAAGTTGACGTCATTGTTGATTGCTTAGCATAGAGACACTTGCATTTGATGATGTATTTGTATTTGAACTATAAAATACTAGAATGAGAATCAGGGTAAATAGCAGTTTTGTTATTGCTACGTATTTTAAGATCCATTTCGAATGTGCAGATTGGGAAAAGGACCCATTTTCTTCATAGGTAGTAAATAAACTATATCAAAACTGGCTTTTGTTACAGTAATCCGTACTAAAATAATCCAAAGAGAGATATAATTCACTTACTGGCGTCATCAGAAGACAGTTAGTAATAAGGTCATGTTCGACTCAGCGGACAAAACGGACTCGGTGTACAAGACTAAGTTTAAGGCATTTTTTTCTTCATTTCGTACTTATTGTATAGGACAGACAGTATAGAGTCGCACAAGTGCAACGCACTTTTAACTCTATACACACTCGAAAAGCTACAGCTACAGCTACAGAAAACCGCTGACTACCAATGATGATTGGTAGTCAGCGGTTTTCTGTGAGGCCATGATACACTGCGCTGGACCCTGTTCATTTGTGCCATAGCACGGCTCTTCTCTGGTCACGGATGTAATCTAATGTGTAATGTAATTCTATTACATAATAATACACAAATAATAAACAAATAGAGCTGTATAGTACGTGTGTATCTGGACCTGAAATTTTATTGGCTAAATCATCATCTTATACGGTAGTGGTTAAAGATGATGACGATTCATTATTCCACTTGAATCATGTTTATCACACTCATGTAATACGATGCAACATTTCTATTGAAGAAATATTTAGGCTGGCAACAGTGTTCGGACGACGGTCAGCGCTGACCTTCGGTTGGCGTAGCTCTATGCAAGTTTACGAATGTGCACACAGCTACGCTGACGATACTCGCGTGATTTGGTTCGCGCGTACGGTTGGTCGAGCCGTCGGTTCGGCTCGTCGGTCGCACGTACGTCAGTCGACCGACAAGCTATGAGATTGTATGGATGCGTTCAATGCTTCGTTGACGAAGCGACCGGTCGTATGCGCGTACGTACACTCAAAGCAAAAATACATACAGTGGAACTTAGAACCTCCTCCTTTTTTGAAGTCGGTTAAAAATGAATATAGTTGAATGAATGACCGAAGTGCGGCTTCGTCCGACAATATGGGAATAATAGTTTGCAGAATTCGCCTTCAAGTAACCGTTCTACAAGTATTGGGTGTACATGATATCTTCGCCGCCTTCTATTCCGTCGTATGCGCAAAAATACCGTGCACATATTAGACCATTTACAGCAAAAGTATTCATTTTTCTTATGAACTGTACACACGCGTCGCAGTTCGCCGTAAGCGTAGCACTGAATGCATTTTCGCAACCGACGGTCAGCGCCGACTGTCAGCGCTGACGGTCAGGACATACCATCGGTCGAGCATTGTTTCCAGTCTTAGTAATGCTGTGACGCAATATCTTAAAGTTTCTGTCGCGTTAATATAGCACAAAGTACATGCGTGAATAAAAGTTAATAAGGAAAAAAATAAAACATGAAACTGAAAGATATAAGTAAATGTTTATTCTATTAAAAATTTAAATAAGTATAATACGTGTTTGCGAAAAGAACATTTACTCGAAACCAAAGAAATACTGAATCATTTAATATAACGGTCAAGTCACAATAGTTTAAAAAAATACAGAGTAATTGTAAGAGTCGTGAAATAAGTGAGATAATACACAATAATAACACACAGACTTACGTTTAAGTTAGATATTTCATTCTTATGTAATGATTGAACATATTGTCTCGAATTTTTAGAATACTGATTAACATAGACATTTTAGAATGGCACTAAATAATTTACGTAATAAAATGTTGTCGAAAGCTGTTGGTTCTTCTTTTATCTCGGTATACGGTTTTAAAAAAACATTGAAGATGGATACTTGTGAGCTATCAGCCACTAAGTTATTTGGATAGAGCTGTGCAATAAGAGATTCCCTCTTTGCATAAAACTATTTTATGTAAATTTAATGAGGTAATAAGATTGTCTTAATATCGAGAAAATTGATACGTAGAACTAAAATAAATTAAAGTTGTAATAAATATTAGAGTTAACAATAATAATTTCATTCAACATTTGCAAATCGTCTAATTGTAATCAGAATTCATTTCTAGTGGTCTTTAAATTATAATACAGAGTATTTGCTAGTAAAGTTTACTGCATTACGTCACTATGAAAAGTGAAAGATAAGGAGTAGCTTAAGCTACTTTTTTAGACTAGCTTCGTCACGCAGCGCTACCCGCAGTACGAAAATAACCGCGGGTAACACCGTGATGTTCAGCTAGTTATAAATAACAATGGAATGATACAAATATAATAATGACACGGGCATATACTGCCAAGCAACAGAGTCTTTTACAACAACTAATGAAATTTACTTTTTAATGGTTTAAGTATTTAGTTTTGGTACAACTGCTAGAGCGGATGGAGCACTAATTTTTAACTTCACTGGTCACTGGTAACTGTTTGTTTCTTTTTTCTCTCAACAGCTGCTTCTTCATCATTTTGAGATTTCTTGGATTTCTTGTACCTGAACAAAAATTTTACCTGTTAAAAAAAGAAAGTAAAGCAATAAGCATTGCGTGATTGTCGTCAAACTCTTTTGACTTTGGTACTGTTGGGTGCTCTATAGTACAATCATTTGTGATTGAACATCATATTATTACAGGTATTAAAGGTAGTAAAGCTCCGCTGATTTCAACCCCTCGGGCTCGACCGGGACGTTACTACCCTCTTACAGAAGACCAACCAACCAACCATTCGTGCTTTCATCTTTTGCGTTGGTGAGTGCGAGACCGTATGTAGCATCTCAATAAGCCGTCATTGTCTGATCATCAATGAGTATTCTGACCACCAGTCTTGGATTCTGCTCTCACTTTCCATCAGGCAGAGTAGAGTCACTGGTAGGTTCATACATAAAAATATATAGGTTAATATTATTATAGTCTAATTGGGTTCTATTTCGATACACGACTTTACGTATGGTGATAATACAACAACATTTGAACATGTTAAATAATTACCAATTTTTATGTTATAAATAAGTGAATTTTCAGTATTGAATCGATAAAAAAGCAAATTTTCTGTAATGAACTAAACATATACTCGTAATGCTAACACATGGAAACTACAAAATACTTTATAAATATCTTGAATATACTTACTTTACACAAATACAATAAATAAAAAGTACAACACCGATACCAAGGAGAATCACCGCGCATATGCCTGCGAGTGTTTCAAATTTAGAAAAATAAATTTCTAAAAGATAAGAGCCAGGAATGCTCCCACTTTTTACGATTGTAGTGGAAGAGTCACTGTCTACTTCTGTGAAGCTTGTCCCAGTTGGTAAAAGAGTTGTCTTAGGTACTGGATAGGAATTTGTTTCTGTAATTTCAGATGCCTCTTCTACATTTGCACTAGACGTAATCTCTATTACTTTTGGGACTGTAGATTTTGTATCTACTACTGCTGAAGTTGAGGTCACATCCACTGTACCAAGTGCTACTTCTTCAGCTCCTGTTGTTGATTTTAACATTACGTGATTCGAATTTGGCACAAAGGGTGTCTGTGTCGCTGTTTTTGGTTTTCGCTTTGTTTCAACCGAAACAGGTTCTACATTGAAGGTTGTTCTTCCTGCCTCCTTGGATAGAACCTTTTCTGTGTCTTTACTTACTTCTGTAATATTTTTCAATTTTTGAACTTCAAGTTCTCTTACAATATTTGATTGTGATACAGAAGACGTAATTTTTCTTTTCATAAATGTTGTGAAATGTGACAAATCTGAGTTAGATTCCAGTACATGTGGCTGTTGTTGTACTCGTGATGGTGTTGATGTAGTGGTATTTATTACGAGAACCGACGCTGGTTCTGTTCCCACAGCAGTTCTTGATTCTTTGTTTGATGATTTCACAATATGTTTTGGGTCTGTTACTACAAGGCTTGACGATGTTTTAATTGTAACTTTTGTGGGAATAGGATTTGCTTCTACATCAGGTTTAACGACTGCCTTCAATGGTTTTACATTAATATTTGTTTCTGTTATAACAGTTGTTTGTTGAATAGCTGAACTGGTAGACTCATGGAAGACCGTGCTTATTTTCCTTTCCACATTCGGTGTAACAAGGGGTGCAACTGGAAAATCTGCATTCGTCTCCTCATTATATTTGTCCTCCTGTACTGTGGGTTTCGTAGTTTCATATGGGCTGGTTTGAGTCGTAGCAATGATGAAATCGTCTTCTAATCTAGAAATGAAATTATAAGTTATTATTTGTTTATCACGTCAATAGTACTAAATGTGCACTATTTTCAAGCTAAATACTGCATTATCCTTCTACTCTATCTACAGAGAACATGATTTTACATAAATTATATGAAAAAACTTCGAAATTAATACTTTATTGAAAATCTCGCGACAAGCTTTTATATTCTATTGCGTAATGACATTATAAGTTAATAGTAAACATTTAAAGAAATACTTTATTTTATTATTTTTAAGGCATTACAATAAAAGCTTGTTTTTACAAGTTTTTAAATGTAATTATTTTTTTAATTTTTAGTTATCGCTGGACAGGTTTCTGAAATAACATCTTTGAAGCGTATTACGTCATGTCATACTAAAACTTGAACTCTGTTTTTTTCTTAACACGCAAATCAACTTGGCATTTATAAACATATTAAATAGACTATTTCTCACTTTAGAAAATATTTAAATCAAGTTTTAGAAACCTTCTATAGATCTCTATTCTCCATACATTTCGTTGGATCAAACCACAATCAGCTAGTTGGTAAATAATTTTACTATTAAACCTAATCATGTTCTTGATTTATAAATTGTGTTCATTCTCATCATCATTTTTTCATTCATTTGTAACTAAATAGGAATGTTCCTTAGCTTATCTTTAGCAAAGAAAATCACTATCTTAAATCAAAAAGAATGTAAAATATGTTGAATATAGGCCCCATGGTTTGATAAGAATTCAGAATCAGACCTAGCAAATCTAAAAGCTAACTAAACTACACTAAACTAAAAAACTAAAACAATAGTAATTTAATAAATTACAACACGAGTAAATTAATGAATGATTAGAAGCGAAAGAAGTGAGTCTAATTGATATCGAAGTATAAAATCATTTAAAACATTTTTAATCCAAAATATACATTTAAAAAATGGTTGATAGAAAATTACATGAATTTAGTAATAACATACTAATGTTATTTTACAAAAGCAAAAATAATTCAAATATAAACTTACTCTTTAAAAGTTCTGCATCCGGTGAAGTAAAAAATCTTTCCAATAGGACAGCCATGTCCTCGTGTTGTTTCTCGTCGTTTCCTCAATAAATTAATTACAACATTTTCATCAACCATTGCAGTTGAAACACTCAATTTCTTTAAAAGAGTTAAATCTCGAACAGTGTTAACAGGACAGTTTACTGCCGAAAACATAAAAGTCATTATAAATACAACTAAAAATTTCAGTGGTACTGCCATTGATAAAAAAATATTATATGCGTTTAATGTGCAGATAATACTAAAAACTCTATGTGATTTGTCTTAACGTCCGATTCGGGCGAGAGCGCGGGTGACACTGATTATTTTAATACGTCATGATAATGCAAGTTCGCAAAAGTCGAACCTGCATTGACGGCCTTGAATTAGATCAACGACATATATGAGTTGATCATCACGTACTTAGTAGAACTTAAAGTAGGTTTTTATGTGTTTTATGTATGTCATAGAGCAATCGATAGTGCTCGTCACACAGTCATTCATCCAGAGTGACAATTGAACCTGTGTCCACTATCTTAACTGTCAAGGTCACTGAGCAAAAAGAACCAATATGACTGACTGCCTCGGTGGCGGTGGTCTCGGGTGTGATTCCCGGGTCGGCCCCCAAATGTTTGTGTGATCTGCAACTAATTGTGTCGGAGTTTGGTTGTTTTCTGTGTATAATATGTATATATTTACAAAAAAAAAGTGTAACATGTATTTACATCAGTTGTTCTAGTACACCCATAACACAAGCTCTGCTTAGCTTGGGACTAGAGGGCGTTGTGTGTTAGATGTCCGAAATATTTATTTATTATTATTATATAATATTAGCCTATATATGAAGTAATCAAATACTTATTAGTACTGAGAAAGTGCTTCAGACATCTTGACTCTATACGTGACCACTATCGGCAGCCAATGTTAATAAGTTGCACGGTTGTATCTCAGTTAACGCATCGATATGAAGTTATATACTTACACCAATACACTCAGCATTATATCAGCACGCCCCGCCTTCATCGCTGCGAGAATTTGAACACATAAATAAATCTCACTTAAAAATAATTTCTTGAGTAACGCTAATTTTGCGCAGCCTATACCCAGTTAGGTAACTTTACACTACATATCGACGGCAGAAAGCGAAAACGTTGTAGTCCACAAAGTATGAAATATTTTTTTTATTGCACTGTTCGAATCAGAAAAAAAACTGCGTCAAATGGTCCGGGTCACATAATACTACGATGAATAGTTATAAAATTAACATTATGAAAAAATAGGGATGAACTTAAATGCCTGCATTCAAAAAGGCTGTAGGCTACAGAAAAACCAGTTATAACTTATACTATGTCGATTACAACACTTCATTTTCCGTAAAAAAAGGCATGTTGATGACGCTGTCAGTAATACTGGCTCCAGTGCGGACTACTACTTTTTTGTCTCTCGTATTTTTATGTATGTTTACTAGCTGACCCACGCAACTTCGTTTGCGCCTTATATTGCCCGTAGCGTGAAAATTTCCCCCGTTTTTTAAACATTCTTCATTGTTGCTCCGCTCCTACTAGTAGTAGCGTGATGATATATACCCTATAGCCTTCCTCGATAAATGGACTATCCAACACCGAAAGAATTTTTCAAATCGGACCAGTGGTTCCTGAGATTAGCGTGTTCAAACAAACAAACAAACAAACAAACTCTTCAGCTTTATATATTAGTATAGATGTATCAGATACACAAGCTACTGAAATTCAACTCGGTCCTTTGAATGATGTCATTCCAACACTAAATTTGTATACTTAAAAATTGCCAATTTCTCAAAACAAATATACAGAGTTAAAGAAAATGATTGATAAAAAAATTATTCCGGAAAGATACGCAAAAAGATATTTGAGTTTAAAAACCAGTACAAAAGTTACTGACTGTTTACCTGATACCGATGAGGAAGATAATTAATCGTATTATTTTGAGGATAGTTAAGATTGTCATTTAGTTTTAAATTCATTAAAATATTGTTATCTATACTTATAAATAGATTATAAATGAGTATTTTTAAAAGTGCAGGTTAAAAATAATTAAAGACAAGAAAACAATTATGTAAACTACTTATCCATATGTTTTAACCTAATATTATTAAGCTTATTGTGCTTTTGTTATTAAACATTCCAAATGTAACCTGTGGTATGTTATTTTATTGATCATACAATTTATCTTACCCCAAATCAGTCATTATTTTCGTTTACACCATATCTAAGAGATTAGTTTCATTGAAAAACCACGTTTACAACGTAGAGTTGGACAGCTAGGACTATCCAAATGTTGCTACTTACCACGTTTTCGCTTTCCTTAAAAAATGCATTTTATCCAACTCCATATAACTCGCTAATACATTAACAGCGTCATAACATTATGTAAAAATAGATCAATATGTCGTAGTCTACAAAATATTGGCAAATAATTATCAGAATAAGATTTGAGAGTTAGAATTATAATTTAGAAAAAATAAGAAGTCAAATATCCAAACAGTCTAAGTTAAAAAATATGTTAGTTGTGTTTTTTAAAAAAATGTGTAAAAGTTTTTTGGCTCTGGTGAACATTTACGTTTTTGTGGATAACTACGTGTTTGTTTTCCGCCGTCGATATGTATGAAATAATAATACATATTTAAGACATCTAAATTACAGCGCTCTCTTGTAAATGTAAAGTAAAGAAAAAAAGAAAGTAGTGCCACCTAGTAAAGTCTCAGAGTGGACCAAAAATATTGTCAATATATTTAAATATATTGGATATTTACGATGAGTTGCGAATTCGGAGTTTCGTGTGGGCACCCTAAACCCTTAATAATCTACCTTGGGGGCCGGTCACATCACAATTACCACTTTCCTTACAGTGACTGGCTATATAGGGAAGGGCACGGATTACACCCAAGTTATCGTACTTGTACCTATAAGTTGACTTCTCTAATACATTCAATACCATTAGTCACGAACTCCTTTTATCTATCCTTATAGGTGCCGGCAGCTTAATTGGCAATGCGCAGAAAGTCGTTTTTAAGGTCCCTTTGGTGATGGAGGGACGCGGAGATTGAAGTAGCACCGTGCCGAGCAATTTATTGGACGTTCCGAGTAAGCAATTGGTGCATAACACTTCGATTTCCTTTGTTTTGATTTGTTGCATTAGTGAACTATGCGCGAACTTACCTCCACTACGCCGAAATTTGGCCAAGTTAGATGCCGGATCTATACATATGTCATAGTCCCTTCTGACGCACTGTAATGAAGTTATCTACACCTAGCATGATACCGATACATTTTCGGGTAAAAATAAGTTTCAGGCTTCCTCTCGTTCCACTCTAGTAAATCTTTTCACTGCTATAAAACAGCTGGTTATTATTAAAGTTTGATCTGTTTTTGGTATAGACAAAGCATTAATTCTATATTCACACATCTCACTTTTGACCAACTTATGACCCAGACGGTCATCCCGAACTAGGAAAACATTAATTCCATATTCAGACATCTCACTTATGACTTCTGAGCAACTTATGACCGTCTGATCCCGAACTAGGAAGAACGTGTAATACTATAGCATCCAGGCTGGATGTAATCATAATCACAGTAATATATTTCTAAATCCATATATGTATGTTAATTATCAGAAAAAACAACTGACAGATAGATCTAAGACAGGCAGATAGTTTAGGTATGTAAAACGATAGCTAGTAATTTAAATGAATCTTAAAAAAAGAACTTTAAGAAAAACTACATAATTTTATCTAACAAAATGTTTTTTAAATTGCACTTAGGTATATGGTCCTCCCGCATTTTCTACTTATTTTAAAACTGACCACACGCCTAATGGGTGTGTTTCTTTTATCATAAATATTTTAATTGATGTGCAAGAATATTTTCTTAGCGAAATAGTATTATTAGATATAATAACTCCGTTATCACAAAATAAGTTCACACAGATAATTTACTAGCAGGTCAAATCTCAGTTAATATTTTCATTTTCATCCAATGACTCACTGAAAAATAATCAAGGATCGAAATGGCTTACAAAATTTAGATTCATAATTCAGAATATGTATTTATAAAAATATTGTGTGATTACAAAATACATATTCAAGAAATAAATTTGTTGCTTGAAATTGAATTTGTTTAAAGAAATCCACTCTTAAAATTACAAATTTTATTAATGATATGTAATTATGGTACAATTAAATATAACAATGAATCGATTTACAGTAATCGCATATTTGTATGAAATTATAAAATAGATAACACATAACCACATATATTATTCTGACACTTAATGTCAAGTTAGTAAAAGGTTTATCGGCACAATTAACAAATGCTAGCATTAAACGATGTCCTAATTACAAAAAGTGTACTTTTCGATGAATAAGCGTAATATTTTGTGTTGTTTTCCGTAATTTTCAACTGCTAATGACAAATGGTTTGAATTATAGACGGGTATGTTTCGATAGTCACGTTGTTCACAACTAGCAATATATACTTGTAACTTTCTTTTCTTTCTTGACTAGCACGACGGTGAAGTAGAAGATATTTCTTTGTAATTCCTTTGGTCCTTATTTTGTAGTTGCTGTATCTAGTTACTCATCATAGTCACCTTCGATTAATTGCTTATATCTAAAACAAATTATACATATTAAGTTGGTACAAAAAATATTTTTCTCACTATACGATGCTGGAATTGGAGTGGTTTTTTTTAATTCAACCTAAATATGTTTACGCTATTGCTTTAGAAAAATGTATTCATAATTAAAATATATACCTTAAAATGTCGTCAAATAGAATCATCATCATCATCATCATCATCAGCCTATCGCAGTCCACTGCTGGACATAGGCGTCTCCAATTTCCCGCCACTTAGTTCGATCCTCGACTTCTCGCATCCAGCTCCTGCCAGCCGTCTTGCGCAAATCATCACTCCACCTGGCCTGCGGACGTCCTACACTACGTTTGCCGAGACGCGGTCTCCACTCAAGAACCCGTTTACCCCAACGGTTATCGGTTCTACGGCAAATATGGCCAGCCCACTGCCACTTCAGCTTGCTAATAGAATCATCAGTGATTGTTATTAGCTAGTAAAGGTATGGTTCGATTTCCGTGGGTGATTCACCACACATCTAACATTTATATTTAAATAAATATTTAAAAATGATTGCTCGGACGTTGAGTTTAAGCGTTTGCTGTCAAATCATAGTGTAAGGAATATTAAATATCAGCGAAAAACTTTTTCAAAGAGGTTTGTGTTGTATAAGACTAACAAAATCGAGACTTCATAAACTTTGTGGTGAGGATACCCTATAAACAAATCTATAAGTTAGAACTGTAATTCTCCAGGTGGCATGCTTCTTACGGTATATCAAAGTTTTACTAGATTTGAGAAGATTTTTTAAATCAGTTTCACTACTTTTTTATATTATGTACGGCCTACCAAAATGACTCTACTCTCCCTGATGGAAAGCATAAGCAGAATCCAAGAGTGGTGGTCACCGTACTCATTGCGGATGCAGACAAAGTAACAATGTGGTGACCAACACCATGGCGGGCTAGTGATGCTTCTGCTACTTAAAAATTCTACTACTTAAATCACAGTTACAACAATAAAAAAGTTACCTTCTACGAGTGATACATCTTCTCTTGTAAAATACTCGTCCTTTAGAGCACGCACCTGACCGAATCAAGTGACGTTTCGTCCTTGTTAGTACTTTGTCTGAACTAAAAAAAGGAACTGCTTCAGATTTATAAAGAACTTCACTCTGCAATCCAGTATTCCTCATTTTTAATTCTTGGAGTACGGGAAGTGTATGAGCCAAGAAAACTAAGCACAAGAAAACCACTAGTGAAGATTTAGCTGCCATTTTCGCAATAGTTGCTGTCGCTTACTCGGCGCAATGACGGTTTAAAGAAAACTAAAGTTTGCGTTACTCGCAACCCCAATATTTATACTCATTCAAAGTTGCGTGGAGGAAAAATTATTGCACAACTAGCCAGAACAACGGTGCGACTGGTGACGTCATTTAAGGTAAAGGTATAGTTCTTTCTGACGATGTAAAATGCTGGAATTCAAATTGGAGAAAAGGTGCAATTTAGATTTCAGTTTTTTAAAGTATCTACCATCTTCTTACCTTCTTACCTTCTTACTTCAACCTCCAGTTGATTCAAACCGAAACGCTAGAATAGCATCACAACATTTTGTATTATCGCTTTTGTCAATTTGTAATGTAATATTGTGCAACTTATTTGTTGACGTAACATTTAGCTATGCTGTGACACAATATGTAAAAATATTGTATCAGATTATTATAAGAAGCTAATACAATGCATCGATGTACCTATATTGCACAAAATTAGGAAAAACCGAAGGAGCTCATATTGAAATTTAAATACACCTATGGGAAGTATTCTAGAAGTAAAACACTAAGAAATAATTAAACTTGACAAATATCACGCACCGTGATTTAATCCCGAATGAGACAGAAACAGTAACATGGCTACCAATCAGACCGCCACGCCGATTACATGTTTCTATATATCTATAAACTAGCAGACCCACGCAACCTCGTTTGCGTCTCTTATTACCCGTAGCGTGATAATTTTCCCCCGTTTTTGAAACATTTTTCAAAAGAATTTTTCAAATCGGACCAGCGGTTCCTGATATTAGCGCGTTCAAACAAACAAACTCTTCAGCTTTATATATTAATCTATAAATTACAAGTAAGTAAATATTGTATTTATTCATATATACTTTAGATTCATACTATAGATCAATCACACGTATTACATATTTTATTAGTTCCCGGTTGAAATCGAAACCACAAATCTGGGTTAGCGGTTAGGATTCCTTGTTAACCATTTCTGATGCCACCAGGTCAGTAGCGACAATTACTGACGCATATTATTGTGACTGTGACTTGTTTTCGATCTTTTAACTTCTGGGTTTTTTCTATTATACATACCTTGTCTTTGAAATATAAAATAATATTTAAAAGTCTAATTTAATCTTTTTATATTCTTTCTTTACTTTTCTTGTTATATGACACAATATATATTAATTGACATATATGCTCGATTAATCGGAGCGCAAGTACTTACAGTAACATTTTTGCCAACCAAGAATTTAGTTATGCAGTACTTAAATTCTCTTCCTAGTCTTTATTAATCCCAAGATTGTTTTAAGTCGGCTTCAGTTTTGCCACGGAGAGTCTTGCATCTAACGTGCCCAATCTTGAGGATAAACTGAATGCGGACTTTTCAATAACGATTGCCGTAGATGTTTGCAACAAGTGGGACTGGCGGTTTGACGTGCTTTTAGATAAATATCATCAAACTTACATACCTACTCCGGACTATGAGAATTTATTGTTGGAAAAACCCAACAACATTTTTGATCCAACCTGGAAACGTAAAATCTGAAATCGTAGCAAAAACCTCTCGATCATCAGTATCATACGCTAACCGCTTTAAAACCAAGACTTCTGCAGTGGTGGTGGAATAGCTATTTATCCTACACTAATTTCCCGGCACTTTATTAGCTTATTACTACACTTGCGGTACCGTTACGCAAGAAAAAAGATCAACACAAACGCTAATGCGATTTGCGTTATACTATACCTAACATTTTGCAAGTTTTGCATTTAATATACTATTTACGCTGTATCATCCGTGGGAGAGCCACGCTTCAGCATGAATGGGCCGGCTAACCCGGAGTGATATCACGACCTCAGAGAAAACCGGTGTGAAACAGAGCTTGCGTTGTGTTTTACAGAGTGAGTGAGGACACCGGAGGCCTATCCCCTCAACCTATGATGACACGATGGTCGAAACTCGCTAGGATGAGTTACCTAATTATGCGACGCTGCTGATATGACGCCTGTAATTTAAGAGTTACAAATGCGTTGCTACCTTTTGAGAACTCCCTAGGGACAAGGGAGATTTGGTCTCCCTTACATGAGTGATAAGAGTTTTGTATGAGACTATGGTATTACTTGCCTATAGAGCGGTTGAGCCCAATAATATGCGTAGAACGTGATCTGGCTCATCATCATCAATATCCCTTAAGTCCACTGTGTGACATGTGCCTCTCCTTAAACAAAAGATGTGGCATACTATACTACGCTGGTTAGACAGGTTGGGTTGGGTTTTATTTTAAGTATTCCTTTTTTTTTACCCGACTACGGCAAAGCCAAAGGAGGGTTATGATTTTGACAGGCTATGTATGTATGTATGTATGTATGTATGTATGTATGTATGTATGTATGTATGTATGTATGTATGTTCATTTGTTCCCTCCTAGCTCCTTAACTACTCATTAGATTTGAACAAATGAGGTGTCTCTAGAAGCGTCATGATCGTCTTCTGGTTATAGGTTATATGACGTGTCACTGAATCTAATGTGGCCTACATAAAGTACTGTATTAAAAAATAAATTTGAGATAAATATGCCGTGTTTGGTATCATTGGAAAGGGCATTACTTGTACAGTTCAAAAATACATATATTATTAGCATTTGTTCGTGACTTTGTCCGTATTTATTCGATAAGTGTGATAATTCTATGGTATGCTTTTTTGTTCACTCATTCTTTCTAAACTAGTCAGAATAAGACAAATGAGGTATCGTTAGAAGTGTCTTGATTGTCCGCTGCTTAAAGGTTATATGACGTGTCACTGAATCGAATGTGGCGCCCTCTAGCCGACATAAAGTACTGTATTAAAAACTAAATTTGAAGTAAATATGCCGTGTTTGGTATCATTGGGCGTTACTTGTAGATTTCAAAAATATATATATATTATTAGCATTTGTTCGTGACTTTGTCCGTATTTATTCGATAAGTGTGATATTTCTATGGTACCTATTTGAAATAAACTTTGCACAACAATGAGTATTATAAAGACACCAAAACATTTTAAATAAAAAAAAGTAAAAACTAAAACCCAACTACGAGTAAAAACGACGCTTAAAAAGTAAGAAACAAGTTTCAAAAGCCGTAGTCACGCGTTGTTAAAGTTTTGTGGACTATGGTATACGACATGGATTACGGCTTTTAAACTTAGGAATGTTCTATAGTCCATAACACTTTAACAACGCGTGACTACGGCTTTTGAAACTTGTTTCTTACTTTTTAAGCGTCGTTTTTAGTCGTAGTTGGGTTTTAGTTTTTACTTTTTTTATTAGTTGCTTAGTTTATCCTTTAATCACCTCTTACGACACCCACAAGATGATACCTCACAGCACCGACAGATTTGTCTCAGTAGTAAACATAATCATTTAAGGAAATTCAATACAATGACATATGCTATTATACATGTTTAAATTCATCCTTGAACTGCAAACATAATTCCGATGATAAATCATTACACAACAATCAATGTCTCAGCTGACCGCAACAAGTTCAACATGCTTTTGTGATAACAGGCTTTAATATGTATGAAGAGTACGAGACGTTATATTGTTACGTATAGTACCTAATGATTGATTATTATCAACGTTTATCTATATTATTATTTATATAAAAATGATTTTCTATTTGCCTTGGTCACGACCTCACGCGTGAACGGTTGAACCGATTTTGCTAATTATTTTTTTGTTGGATAGCCCATTAAGCGAGGAAGGTTTAAGTCTATGCTACATCACTCTACGACCGATAGGAGCCGGGTATCGACCAAACATGTTGGGAAAATGGAAAAGAAATATTTCTTATGGCGAGACGCAAACGGAGTTGAGCGGGTCAGCTAGTACGTAATATAATACGTACTGAATGACGTCGAACTCAATCTCGGTGAGGGTATGAAAGAAGGAAATAAAATCATTTATTCTGACATTCACAGGACAACAGCGAACATACAGTATACCTAAAGCAATCAAAGTGATCCGTGAAGTGCCAGAAAAGGCGCCTACCTCAGCATACCTATTGCTGTGGTCTAAGGGACTTCAGCACTGGTATTCTGATGGAGCCCACGCCTACTCACATTGATTTCTGCATGTGTCTTTGTGTCGTGTATTATATTGTATAGGAATTAAATATAATATATATGTGTAATAAACATACATAGGTAAGATACGTCAAAAAGTTTGTAGATTTGGTTTGACTCAAACTTGATTGCGCTCGAAACTTTTAATTTTATGTGGTAAATACCTGTAATTTTGTTTTTTTTAACTGTATATGTATTAAGTAATAGTTTGTATAATATATATTATTTAGTGTGTTTATCGTAATGCATTGAACGGCGTCTATACCTTCAAAACAGGATAGATGCCACGGTTTCTGTGAGTGTAGGTGCCCTTAGAGGCATCATCCTTTTCATCTATCGTCTATTTAAATATGCCTCGTAGATAGTTTCCCTTGTTCTGAAAATTTTGTTACCTATATAGAAATGAGGAAAACAGTCGAGTTAAATTATGCAGTAGTAGAGTTAAATTATGAGGAAAACATTGCTACTAAGAAAATCAAAGGTGAAACTACTGCTAGCATACCGTGCAAGAGTTGTAAAGCACCAAGATAGTTGACTAAGGAAAGGTCAAGAGCAGCTTCAGAGAAGACAGATTCATGTGCGATATATTTTGATTCTGGTGTTCTTACAAAGAAAATAGATTTCATGTTGAAAGAATAAATTCTTTAGACAGTGGAGCCACGCTCATTTCAGCATGAACAGGCCGACGCGATCAAGGTGGTGGTTCAACCCTCTCACAGAAGGCCAACCTAAAGTAACAGTATTCGTACTGTCGTATTGCATTGGTGAGTGGGAGACTGGGGCCAAATGATGCAGTTTTTTTTTTTAAATAGAAAAATATATTTTTCATAATCAATCAATCAATCATTCACCACGTTCTATGATAAATCTTTTACGGTACATGCCGTCAGATTATGGAACTCCTTACCGATATCTATTAGACGGGCCCAAACACTGATGGCATTAAAAAATATGGTTAAAGATCATTACTTGGAGACATAATCCTAATCTCAGTGGCTGTACATGACTAAATGCTGTCTATTTATGGATATGTATTGTGTTTATTTGTATTATGTATGCGTTTGTGTATATGTGTATGTATGTATGTATGTATGTTTATGTATGTATTTTATAGTTGAACACCATCATAGCTTGAAAACACCTACACTACCTTTTATTCCGTTTATTTCTTTCTACAGTCAATATATCCATCCAAAGGTTGCCTGGAAGAGATTGCTTTTGGCAATAAGGCCGCCCATTGTACACATCTTCTTGAATTTTATAAGTGTAACAATTTGTAATTGGTGTACAATAAAGTATATTCTATTCTATTCTATTCTATATTCCAAAGATGTCAAAAAGTAAGGAAGTGTCAATTTGTTACGTTGACGTTAATATTTTTAAACAGAAAATGAAACTGATCCCATTAATAAACCAAAGAGGTTTGTGATTATGTTACAGCTAATTTTGATTAGTAGTGGTAAACCCAAAATACTGTTTTAATAATTATTCACATAGGGCAACTATCCTACAGTTCAAAATATCATAGTGGCATCTAACCCATACAGTAGGCTATCTATCCTCAATTATAAGACTTTTGTAAATGTAGCGTGTTTGGTATCATTCGAAATTTTGTACATTTCAAAAATATATATATTTTTAGCATTTTCTCGTGACTTTGTCCGTATTTATTCGATAATTGGGAAATTTCTATGGTACATATTCAAAACATACTTAACAAAAAAAAAAAAAATATTATAGAGGCAACAAAACATTTGAAATAAAAAAAGTAAAAACTAAAACCCAACTACGATAAAAAACGACCCTGAAAAAGTATGAAACAAGATTTAAAAGCCAGCGAAAAGGCGTCCAGCTGTTGTAAGATTAAAATAAAACCAGTACTATCAATATTTCTAAGTCATTTAAATTTCATTATGTACAAGAAATGGATACAAACACCTAGGCTCAAAACAACAATTTGTGGATCACATAGTGTTGTCCCATGTGGGTATTGAACCTATAACACTTAGCAGTAGAAAGTGGCCGCTTAAACAAGAACACCATTCGTCTAAAGTTCAAAGTCATATTTGGTATATTTGAAGTAATCAGACAAAGAATACAGAACGAAAATAATGGAAAGAAATCACGCCACAGATACAACGGCTCCCATTGGTCCAATGTCACGCCCAATGAACGTACAAAGCGACCAATCAAAATAGATGCGTCTGTTCCGAGGCCATGATGACTCATATCCGGTGACCTAATTACGCGATGTTTTATCGTTTTTAATTGCTAATCGTCATCCTACTAATATAAAAAATGCCAAAGTTTGTGAGGGTTGATGTTTGGAGGTATGAATGTTTGTCACTCTTTTAGTTTAATACTACTGAACGGGTTCATGTGAAAGTTAACAGTAGTATGGCTGTTAACTTTCCGTATGTACACGCTGCTACCTTCGAGTACCTAATTATCTATCCCCCCACCTTTACCAACCGCATAAACCGAAGGGTAGTGATTTGGACAATCTAGTCTAGTCAAATTTTGAGGACACCATACTACCTATCACTCATCTATCGAGCTTTCGATGCTTCTAAACAGGCTCTCTGACGGTAAAAACATAATTATTGTACAGTTGTCGGCTTTGTGTCTCAGTTGTAAACAAATCACATAAGGAAATTCAATATGACATATGTTGTTATAAATATAATTTTGTCCTTGAACTTCACACACAATTCCGATGATAAATCATTACATAACAATGGCTCAGCTGACCGCAGCAAGTTCAACACGCTTTTGTGATAACAGGCTTTAAATAGAATATGAATGAAGAGTACAAGAAGCCATATTGTTGCATATAGTAATGATTAATTGTTATCATCATTTATACATCAACAAATTGCGTTAACTTTTCTTTTGAACGGTAATATACAAAATATCATTTATAGGCAGGCACCGTGCAGTTTCGTATGGGTCTCTGTAAAGAAATAATTTTTCCCAAGTTCTTGCGACACTTTTCAGTGATACTCATCTTTTATTGATCGTAGTGTGATGTATAGTAGTGTAGCGTGTAGATAGTACGATTGAGCTTTCATCGATTAATCAACTGTCTAACCCTAAAATATCTAATTCAATTTGAATCACTCTTTGGTTCAGGAACTTTATATTAAGGATGGGCACAAGAGCTATCAATCCGATTTTTGTTTGATGTTTTTGTAAGATTATATTGAAATGGGTAGGAATGTATTCCAGTGTAGGTGTGTCTGAATCTCTTATTCAACTTTGCACCATATCTCTTTCATTTTGTTTTTAAATATTACATTAAACTTTTTTGGTAGATAGATCAAAAAATAGTAATAAGATATATTTTGATGCGCTTCTGTGGCCACATTATTTTGACACTCTCGCTAACCTGGAGAAACTAAATGTTCAGGACATGTTTTTCGGCTGATTTAACAGATTTTTATGTTAGTTAGGCTATGGTTAACTAACCTGTACCTACACATTCTAAGATACAGCTCCGCCTTGGGGTAGTCCTACTTAGCGTAAGTACGTTATGTTAGTTACAAACGATTATTTATTAATTTACAAAAACCATTCAGCAGCATAAAATGGCTGCTAACAACATCTGTATCATACATATACTAAACGTGTTGTCTCTTTTAGCCTTTTAAGACCAAAGTAAAATGAACATCAATATTAAATGACGACTGTCTCTTTCTTACAAACGTGTACAAACGGAATAGAAAGAGATGATATATTACGGTTGTCAGCGCTGGCGCGCTTATTGCATCATCTCTCCCGCTCTCACGATGATAGCATGATTTAAATGTGTCAAACTCAACTAACAAGAAATTGGGTACCGTCGTGTTTTTACATATATTTTTTTATTTTCAACCTTTTTGTCTTTTGTGGCTGCAATCATCTGAACGAATGTTCTATACTTGGAAGGTAAGTATAGGTACTCAGAATCAGATCTCCGCAAGGTTTTAGGAAAGCAAAAATTAAATTATCAAGTATTTTAATGATTTCTTCTTGAATGATATATACACAACAAATAAATAACATTAAATTATAAAATGATTTACTTATACTAAGATATTCATGTATTATACAATTTTAAATTACATTGGTAGGGATAACATACTTGTCTTCAACATTAAAATAGGAATCTGCGGGATTGCTACCATGTACCTTTTTGTTTGTGAGTATCCGATATTTCGCTGTTTCAAGCGCCATGGTCACGGAGTAACTGAAGATCTTGCAGGGGGCTGTTATTGGCAGACACATCGGTCTACCCTCTGACTTAGTTTTTTATTATTATCGTCTCCGGTACCACTGTACCCCGG
Organism: Spilosoma lubricipeda; assembly: GCA_905220595.1. NCBI lineage: Eukaryota > Metazoa > Arthropoda > Insecta > Lepidoptera > Erebidae > Spilosoma > Spilosoma lubricipeda. The sequence goes on along the minus strand of HG992286.1, from coordinate 3,995,010 downwards.
TACCGGGGACTCACGAAATATCGGATACTCACAAACAAAAAGGTACATGGTAGCAATCTCGCAGATTCCTATTTAAATGTTACTGACCATGAAAGTTTAAAACAATATATTGTCTTCAACAATTAAAATCCCAATGAGACCTACCAATACCTACCATAGGCAAACTTAACGCTAAAATATTATCTTCCGGTGCTTCTTATTTACAAGCTATAACAATATCTAATATCACATTTTTTATAGTAATAAAAATATTAATATTATATTTATGACTACTAGTAAAATATCAACTGCAATCACATTTGATCGGAGCTTTAAACTAAGAATCTTTTCTTAACAGTTTTTGACGTGTTTTCTTCATTTAAGCCTAAAAACAATAATTAGTATCAAATGACAGGAAAATCATGAACATATATCAGAAATAACTCAGTTCTCCTTTACCGCAATCACAATTAAATTTAGTGAAATGAAAAAAACAGGAGGAGTTGGAAGTATAATAAGTCCAATTATGTGGACTTATCATATTTCCAACTCCTCCTGTTTTTCTTCTGATTAATTTCGTTGCGGGTTCCAAGACAGTTAATATTTTTTCCTGGGACTTCCCGAGTGTCATAACTCGGTGTGTTCGTGGGTCACTGCTGTTGATCCTGGTGTACAGGAGTTACAGCGGTGGGCGTGTGGGCGGGATTAGTCCCAACCAAAAAAAAAAAAAAAAAAGTCCAATTCCCTCCATAGCAAAGCGGGAGACAAAATGAAGTCAAAATAGGCAGATACCTTTTTCAAACCGGGAAGCACCACGGATAAAATATTAGGGGTCCTAAGTGTATGCACTGACAAAATAAATACTATAGATTTTTCCTTTACTACGAGAGACCTTGATAGTAAGCTTAATGTTGATGTCACTAAGTGCATCAAATCGTGAATTTGAAGAATATTTTCCGACCTTCACCAAAATACGAACCCGACAGTCAACTGTCAAGTTTATTGTCATTGTTTTAGTGCAGAATGTACCACTAGATGTCGTTTTTCAAATAATTACATTAGTAAATAATGTGATATTTTATTAAATCGTCAAAGAACCATCGATACACACAAATAAATAAATTGAAATGTCTGTTTATAATTTAAAATAAACAGCTTCTTAATAAATGCTTATTAGTAAATACGGTACATGAATATATTTTTTAATTAATTTTTGTATGAAACTTTTTAACTTTTTAGGTTTTTCAATTGACTTAAGTAAGGACTGAGAAAATAAATTTAGAATTTCGATTGAGGGGTAAAATAGCTTCAATGGATTCAAAAAAGAAACAAAAATCTATGAAATAATAAAAAAAAAACTTGTAAGTCTTGTAACTTTTGATCATAGAAATTTGCATAATAATGTTTTTTTTGTGTTTAAGTTTGTAAATTTCACTAAGGTCAATATAGCTTCCAATTTAATTTTTTTATTTGTATGTGTTAACCACAACTAAAGGTAGGAGATGTTTATTATTTTTTATACGATTTTCTTTTGTTTTCTCTTGTGCCTTATCAATAAATATTAATAAAACAATCATAAGAAATGTTTTCTTTAATAATATCGATAACTGACGTAATATGTACGGGGAGGGAGGTAGCCAACAGGAATAGGGTGTTCCTCGTTTTTACACTGGGGTAGCTTCTGGGTGAACCACGACGAACATACATCACAATGACGTATCCGTTAGGTTACTCTAGATAGTCAAATCTCGAGATATCTTAACTAATATTATAAAGAGTACCTAAAGATTTGAGTTTTTGTTTGTTTGTTACGATTAAACTGAAAAAATACTTGACCTATATGAAAAATCATTCTCTATTAGAATTCTACATTATCCCTGATGAACATAAGCTATAACATTTACAAAGTTGGATATTCGTATAACAAAAAGGGTAAAAAATATCAAAAATATTCTGTTGGAACTATTGACAATAGAGCGAAATTATGTACTTAAATTTTATAGAGGACAATAATGTACACAAAAAGTCCGCGATATCATAATTATGTCTACCTTTTATAAATATGTCACAATAGCCACTTCATTGTGTTAAAATAATCAAAATTTGTTAAAAAAATCCATATTATTCAGTGATGAAAGGACAGTAGGCTGAAGCCTAAGGCGGTTCATTTTAGGAGGCGGAAAATTAAACGATTTAAAAAAAAACTACATTACTGTAATAATAAATGGAGAAAATAAGTCTTGGCAGTTTGACAAAAAGATATAATGTATTAATACTACTATTCGAGAAAGTCTATATGCTTTTGTTAATCTTTGATTTTTCTTCCAGCCACCCTTTGCCTAAATCGCGCAAACAAATTTTCTATTATCCCTGATTCAATTTTTGTGTAATTTTTCAATCAATTTTTGCCTTCTTTTATCGCATTAATTATTAATTTATTTATTTATTATTATTGGTATCCTATCAGATTTTTTATTACTGTTCAAAGTGCCGATTTGTCAATTTTGTAAGTGATCGACTCAAGTTTTAAGTTTTATCTATTTCGTATGGTTTGGTAACATCTTGAAACGATATTTGCTCATTGCCGTTAACAAAGTTATTCTTTAAAAAATGATTTCATATAGTTTTAATTAAATGTGGAGTTACTCGAAGGTTCAACTACGAGAGGATTTCGATACTCGATCTTTAAATTCGTCAATAATATCCCATACCTACTCTACATTAATGAAGAGAAAAACATATTCTGAATTCCAAATATGCTATTTCAAAAAAAATCCGATGTAAAACTATCAAAGCCATAAAAAAGGATGTTATTATCAACATTGATTATACAGTGAAGGCATTTCCAATTTGTGAACAATGAGCAATTACCTTATAAATAACAAATGAAAACGAATTCTAGCAAACATACAAACGTGTAGAATATCTATATATATAGAACAAGAGCAAACCTACTCAAGATACCTAACTTGTCACCCTTTAGTATGACGATGATAAGAAACTGTAATGTAATGACAACTTTAGCGAGCCTCCAAAAGTGTTCACGAGCTGATGTAATATTGTACTACGAACAAAAATGTTACTGGTTTAGTTGGGACAAGCTATTGTTTTATAACGAATGCAGAAATTACAATTTCATTGTCACACCGCAATAATGACTAATATCCGAAGCGATAATTTCCTAATTACGCCACAGTCTTGTCTTGAAATTGTTGCTAGGGAAACATGGTGGCACATTTACTAGTAACATTTTTCACATCATGAACTATTACAATCACATCTTAATAATGTATATCAATAAACAATATTTAATCTTCAGAAATAACTCACTAAATAAAGTCAGGTTAGTGGATTATTGACTCATAATGTCATTGATCAACTTCAAGGCCATCGATGCATGTTCGCCAACTTGCATTATCAAGTAATACAATAAATTGTGACGCAATTAGTATGCAACATTTTTATAGATAGATAAAAAAGTATTAGTTTCCCGCGTATTTTATGGGGCCATTGTTATCTATGGTTATCAATTTAATGCATTTGAAGGTGCCTTTTATCTTTATTGTAAATTATATGGAAAGGATACGATAATCATTAGTGTTTTGTATTTACTAGTGTTGCAATTTATGGGTGTTTTTTTTTTTTTTTTTAATCTTTTAAGAAAGTAGGGGTTTCTATGTTCCACTGTGTGTATTTCCTTTGTTACGTATGTTCTCCGATCACACCGTAATTGTAGACCGATTTTGAAAATTCTTTTAGTATTCAAAAGAGTATGCTCCCGAGGTGTTCTCCTTGCCACCATATCAGGATCTGATGATGTGATCCCAAGGAAATTGAGGGTAACTCTTAATTTTTTTAAGCATGTGCTATAAATTTTTTCGTTAATTTTCTGTAGTTACTTTGGTGTTTGCGTCTGGTAGTATATGGTAGTAGTAGATAAGCTAATAATGTAAGAAACAACTCCTTAACGGTTAGGAGTTGGAGGATAAATATTTAAATGTCATATGACTAATGTAGGTATGGGTAAGGTAACATAAAGTTACCTTTAGACGTATTCTTTCAAGTTATTTAAGTAACAAGTACAACTCCTCAACAATTAGGAGTTGGAGGATAATGCTTTCAATTTTATACGTATCTATGGACCTTTAGTTTTATACTTTCATGTAATTCAGGTGAGTTGATGTTAGAAGATTCAACAGTTAGGTATTAGAGGATGATTTTAATATCACACGGTATCTATAGACCTTAATTTGTATTCTTTCAGTTATTCATATGAGCTGATGATAGAAATTAAAACGATTGGGAGTAAGAGGATGATTCTTTAAATACTAAATAATTATGTATACGAATAGAACCTTAGTTTCATCACGGGAAAGAGCAGGTCATTCAAGCTTGGACACGATCCCTATTGTCCAGTAGACCACGTTCTCGGTAACAAAAATGTTGCATCTCAATATATTTTTGGACACTAGCTCAGTTTTGATACGTGTTCAAACCACTTAAGTTATTCGCATCAGCAGAAATTATCTAAAATTGTTCAACTTACTACTTACCGAAGTACGATTGTTTGCACTAAATATGAAAAATGTGTGAATCGATTGTTGTTGTCTTAAAAATAGTTTTGTAATACTTGTGTTGTAGTATGGCAGAGCCGGAGGTACGTAACTTGTCACATACCTATTGGACTTGGGTCCAACTTCAAATAGATTTTAGGTACCTAGCACACATTATGATACTACTATTTAATTGAATAAAGAATTAGGTGTAGACAAGAATTGAGACATAGTAATTTATGAAGAGCCAGTTTTTTTATGCATTTTAGTGTTTCTAGGCAGGGAGTTTTCTTTGGATGTTGGAGTTGGAGTCGTATTCCTAAATTCACTATTTATCCATGTTAAATAGTGAACACCGCTGGGAATACTTATATTTGTCAATATTATGGTTATTCCTTCTATAAAATGATGTTCTCTATAGATAGAGTAGATTGATAGGTATTATAGTAAAAATCTTGAAATTGATTAGTGCACAATTAAGAGTATCGACTTGATAAATAAATAATGACTATTTTTTTTATTTCCAGATTAGAAGACGATTTTATCACTTATGCGATTAAAACCGACACAAATAAGACAGCGACAACAGTTGTAGCTCAAGTTACACCGAATGTGACAACGAAACCGAGCACAATCTTTATTGGGTCTAGACATTCGGCTACCCAACAAACACCTGTTGTCACAGAACCAAATATTAATATAAAACCATTGAAGTCAGTAGTGATGTCAAAACTCACTGATGCAGAAGAAAATCTTATTCTTACAAAAGTTACAACTAAATCATCGTCAAATCTTGTTGCAACAGATCCAAGTCTTATTATGAAATCAATCAAGAAGGAATCAAAAACTGTTGTAAGGACAGAACCAGCATCGGTTCTGGTGGTAAAAAATACTGCTACTACTACAGCAACGCCACCGCGAGTACGACAAGAGCCACCTGTACTGGAATCTACTATTATAAGCAGAAAAAACCCTTTTTCAGACTTTTTAGACTTCATTGTTTATGTTATTGAGATACACTCAGGGAAATGCGTGACGGTTATCCAGGGCATCTTTGATGTACTTATCATCTTTTATATATTTTATCAAAAAAAGTAAGTATAGTCAAACACCCAAACTATAAATCCTCTATAAAAGTTTCAGAAAAAGTTAGCTTAGTGGCAACATTAAACTTCCTGTGTCATGACAACCACAATATCATTCACACGAGTGTTACCATGTTGTACTAAATTTCATAACGCAAATTCTTTTCCAAAAATAGAACTTTTTCAGGCACGGCCTTGCACTACAAGCACTGTATTGAAAAAAACGGGTTTGAATTCACGTCGTATTCCGTCATTTTTGTTCGCTATTTAGGTACCTGTTTCAAAACGTTTTATAGACAATTCATGTAATAAGTGTAGGTAAAGTCTTCTTATAAATAATTAGGTACTCCATGAATAACGATAGTTTAATCGATGCAAGACTGATAATTTACTTATTTTTTAATCGACTACAAAAAAAATTAGGTGGTTCTATGTGCCAATATAAGTACTTTTTTATGTATGTTCACCGATTACTCCGTCAAATGTATACCGATTTAAAAAAAGTATGTTTGTATTCGAAAGGGTATTCTCTCAAGGTGGTCGCATTGCCACCTTATCAGGATCTGATGTTAGGTTCCCAAGGAAATCGAGGGAAACCCACAATTTTATAGGCATGTACTATGATCTCCGTATGTTTTCTGAAGTTACTTTGGTATTTGCGTCTGGTAGTCATTATTTCATTATGATGAGCTGATGCTGTAAGGTACAACTCCTCCACGATTTTGGAGTTGGAAGATAAATCTTTAAATATCATATGTATGTATGTTATCTTTGGTAGTATTCCTTCAAGTTATTTAGCTAAGCTGATGATGGAAGGTACAACTCCTAAACGGTTAGGAGTGATTGAAACACGACAACATGATTGCTGTAATTTTACGTTGGTTTTTTGTGAGAGGGTAGTAACGCCCTGATCGAGCCGGGCCTTTTTAGCTAAATTCAATTACACATGATTGTACCACAGAGAACCCTAATATACCAAAGTTTTACATTAGTTCCATTTCAAAAAGTTAATCCTTCTTACTTTGCTGCCTTTTATTTTAAACAAGTGAATTTTTGTTTAGGTACAAGAAATCCAAGAAATGTCAAAATGAAATGGAATTGGCAGAAAGAAGAACTAGACAAATTTTTACCAGTGAAGTTGAACTAAATAATTAATATTAGAAAAGTAAATTTTATTTGTTGTTGTAAAACACTGTTTATCGCTGGCAGTACATTCCCGTGTCATCGTTAACTTTGTATCATTCTATTGCTATTAAAATATTTTAATACTAGACATAATTAGAGATTATTTTTTTTATTTGCCATTAATTATATATATACCGGTTTATAATTTTGATAGAATTAAAATAAAATTAAATCCCTGAGTTTCCTTTTTATTTCTATCCTTGTAAACTCTTTACTGTGCACACTCAATCTACAAGGGTTTGTGCTATATTAATGTGACATAAATTAATAATGATATGTCAGTAGCAATATCAAGATGATTCTTATGCAATTTCAGGTACTTAGGTAAAGATTTTGAAATACTACTCCGTCTACCTATATGATTTGTTGTAGTTTCTCTTTGTATTGCGTAAATTTACATAATTTTAATTTCCAGTCGTTATAATGGTGAACCATGACTGTTAATTTTTTTATTAGATTGTATGTGTACTGTAAGCAAAACCATTTTAATCTGATTTTAGAAGCTATTTAATAGCATAGGTGATCATCAAACCAATTGAAAGATCAAAAGGAAGTAAATTATGGCCTATCGTTGGTATTTGTTTAAAAAATCAGCTTAGTCATTTTCAAACCAAACACCAGAACCAAAACAAATTCATATTTGACTATTTACTTATATTAAACCTGTAACAAAAGCTATAGATTTTATGAAAATAAAATTTTAACAAGCCAACGTTTCGCACTGCAGCAAAATCTGCTTTACACGAATAACTTGTAACCTGCTATGGGCACTGATGATGATATGAATGGTTCCGTAGTAGCAAGTTACATAATATATTTTGGAACAAAGTTCCTGTTGCGAAAGGGGGCTAGACGGAAAAAGTGTAACGACCCTTTTTGCTATATTAACATTGAGTTGAATACTCAACGTTAAATATAATAAACTGACTGCCAACGTCCATATCATATTGAATACTCCGGTTCTCGTCCGATCACCGAAGTAAAGCAACATCGGGCGTGGTTAGAACTTGGATAGGGTGACCGCTTGGGAATACCACCTGATGTTGGATTTTTGCATTTATTTACAGAACATATATTGTTTTATAGTATATTTTGTACAGTCTGATTATTTCTAAAATAATTTGAGTATTTTATGCGCATTTTTTTAGTAGTAGCATATCAAATCCCGGGCAAACAAATCATATCAAACAGGGCCACCCGGATGGAACTTCGTTCATTCCAATCAGGTGTCCCTTGATACCTCTCAAGTTTTATTTTTATTTTCATATTTGAGTTGATTGAATGCAAAGTAAATTGCGGTTTACGATTTAAGACGTTTTAAAAAAAAGTTTAAACCGATTTTCGGTGGAAGTTTGCATGATAATTTACATCATATATTATTTTTCGTTTTATCATTCTCTTATTGTAGAAGTTACAGGGGGAGGGGAGGGGGAGGTCATTTTACTAATTTTGGAAGTGTCTCACTGTTACTCGCAAACTATTAAGTTTAGAAAAAAAATGATAGTAGAAACCTCAACATCATTTTTGAAGACCTATCCATAGATGCCTCCATACGTATAGGTTTAATGAAAAAAAAATATTTTTGGGTTTTAGTTCCAAGTATGGGGACCCCCAAAATTTATTCCTTTTTTGTGTGAAAATCATAATGTGGTTCACAGAATACATCTACTTACTAAGTTTCAACAGTACAGTTCTTATAGTTTCGGAAAAAAGTGGCTGTGACATACGGACGGACAGACATACAGACAGACAGACAGACATACGGACAGACAGGTAGACAGACAGACATGACGAATCTATTAGGCTTCCGTTTTTTGCCTCTGGCACGGAACCCTAAAAAGGAACTGTGTGTTATTCCTATATCTCTACGTTTAATTAATTGTTGCTGACATTTAAATTAAACAATAACAAAGGTTAATCGTATTATTTGACACTGCACATACAATTTGATACCTGAAAATATAGCATTTTTATGCGACACTCGATGAACCCCAAAATTAATAAGCTCCTTGTGTCCCTCATACCACAAAAGGTCTCAAAGTCATGCGACACCTGTCCAGGCATCAGGTGTCAGTCCAGATCGACGAAGTTCCAAGCAATTGGATAAAATGGAACACCTACACTAGTAGAACGAGGAAGTAAGAGTAATCTTATTTCTATTATGGATAATCGTCTCCTCATCATTATTGATTATAGTACAGATTTTGTATCGTTGTAGCTGATATCACAACGCTTTTCTAAGAGATTTCATTATTTTGAGCAACTCGAAGGTTCAACAACGAGAGGATTTCGATACTCGATCTTTAAATTCGTCAGTAATATCCCATTCCTACTCTACATAAATGTTGAGAAAAAAACTTATTCTAAATTCCAAATATGTTATTTAAAAAAAAAATCCGATGCAAACTATCAAAGCCATGAAAAAAGGATGTTATTATCAACACTGATTATACAGGGAAGGCATTTTCAATTTCTGTATAACGAGCAATTACCTAATAAATAATAAATAAAAACAAATTGTAGCAAAGATACAAACGTGTAGAATATCTATATGTGTGGAACAAGAGCATACCTACTCAAGATACCTAACTTGTCATCCTTTAGCACGACGATGATAAGAAACTGTAATGTAATGACAACTTTAGCGAGCCTCCAAAAGTGTTCACGAGCTGATGTAATATTTTATTACGAACAAAAATGTTACTGGTTTAGTTGGGACTAGCTATTGTTTTATAACGAATGCAGAAATTACAATTTCATTGTCACACCGCAATAATGACTAATATCCGAAGCGATAATTTCCTAATTACGCCACAGTCTTGTCTTGAAATTGTTGCTAGGGAAACATGGTGGCACATTTACTAGTAAAAGTTTTTACATCATGAACTGTTACAACCACATTTTAATAAAGTATATTAATACCAATATTTAATCTTCAAAAAATAACTCACTAAAAAATCAGGTTAGTAAATTATCGATTCATAATGTCATTGATCAACTTCAAGGCCATCGATGCATGTTCGCTAACTTGCATTATCAAGTAATACAATAAATTGTGACGCAATTAGTATGCAACATTTTTATAGATAGATAAAAAAGTATTAGTTTCCCGCGTACTCTCACCCAGATCGAACGTGTGTCAACACTTTGTAACGAGTTCAGATAAATCAAATACATTTTTGGAAAGAGTTTCTGCACATCAAACGCATTTTATTTTCTATAATCAATGGCAGTACCATTGAGAATTTTTGTTCTATCAATATTGTCCATCACATGTTCGGTCATAAAGTCTCCACCCACTGTTCGTGATTTACATTCTACAAAAAATGTGCGTGTTCCGATTGCAAAGGTAGATGAAAATCTTGTAAGGAAACAACGAGAACCAACACGAGGACACAGCTGTCACATGGAAAAGGTTTTTAACTTCGCCAGATGCAAAACTTCTAAAAAGTAAGTTTATATTTGAATTGATTTTACTTGTCTTTACTCCCACGCTACTGGATTTCTGGAAGTTTCTATCAACAATTTGATAGTATAATTTAGAATCATAGAATGTTTGAAGAGGCCATGGTTATCTATGGTTATCAATTTAATGCATTTGAAGGTGCCTTTTATCTTTATTGTAAATTATTTGGAAAGGATACGATAATCATTAGTGTTTTGTATTTACAAGTGTTGCAATTGATGGGTGATTTCTTTTTAATTTTTTAATCTTTTAAGAAAGTAGGGGTTTCTATGTTCCACTGTGTGTATTTCCTTTGTTACACGTGTTCACCGATCACACCGTAATTGTAGACCGATTTTGTAAATTCTTTTGGTATTCAAAAGAGTATGGTCCAGAGGTGTTCTCATTGCCACCATATCAGGATCTGATGATGTGATCCCAGGGAAATGGAGGGTAATTCTAATTATTTTAGGCACGTGCTATGATTTTTTCGTTAATTTTCTGTAGTTACTTTGGTGTTTGCGTCTGGTAGTATATGGTAGTAGTAGATAAGCTAATAATGTAAGATACAACTCCTTAACGGTTAGGAGTTGGAGAATAAATATTTAAATGTCATATGACTAATGTAGGTATGGGTAAGGTAACATAAAGTTACCTTTAAACGTATTCTTTCAAGTTATTTAAGTAACAAGTACAACTCCTCAACAATTAGGAGTTGGAGGAAAATGCTTTCAATTTTATACGTATCTATGGACCTTTAGTTTTATACTTTCATGTTATTCAAGTGAGTTGATGTTAGAAGATTCAACAGTTAGGTATTAGAGGATGATTTTAATATCACACGGTATCTATAGACCTTAATTTGTATTCTTTCAGTTATTCATATGAGCTGATGATAGAAATTAAAACGATTGGGAGTAAGAGGGTGATTCTTTAAATACTAAATAATTATGAATACGAATAGAACCTTAGTTTCATCACGGGAAAGAGCAGGTCATTGAAGCTTGGACACGATCCCTATTGTCCAGTAGACCACGTTCTCGGTAACAAAAATGTTGCATCTCAATATATTTTTGGACACTAGCTCAGTTTTGATACGTGTTCAAACCACTTAAGTTATTCGCATCAGCAGAAATTATCTAAAATTGTTCAACTTACTACTTACCGAAGTACGATTGTTTGCACTAAATATGAAAAATGTGTGAATCGATTGTTGTTGTCTTAAAAATAGTTTTGTAATACTTGTGTTGTAGTATGGCAGAGCCGGAGGTACGTAACTTATCACATACCTATTGGACTTGGATCCAACTTCAAATAGATTTTAGGTATTTATCCATGTTAAATAGTGAACACCGCTGGGAATACTTATATTTGTCAATATTATGGTTATTCCTTCTATAAAATGATGTTCTCTATAGATAGAGTAGATTGATAGGTATTATAGTAAAAATCTTGAAATTGATTAGTGCACAATTAAGAATATCGACTTGATAAATAAATAATGACTATTTTTTTTATTTCCAGATTAGAAGACGATTTTATCACTTATGCGATTAAAACCGACACAAATAAGACAACGACAACAGTTGTAGCTCAAGTTACACCGAATGTGACAACGAAACCGAGCACAATCTTTATTGGGTCTAGACATTCGGCTACCCAACAAACACCTGTTGTCACAGAACCAAATATTAATATAAAACCATTGAAGTCAGTAGTGATGTCAAAACTCACTGATGCAGAAGAAAATCTTATTCTTACAAAAGTTACAACTAAATCATCGTCAAATCTTGTTGCAACAGATCCAAGTCTTATTATGAAATCAATCAAGAAGGAATCAAAAACTGTTGTAAGGACAGAACCAGCATCGGTTCTGGTGGTAAAAAATACTGCTACTACTACAGCAACGTCACCGCGAGTACGACAAGAGCCAAGTGTACTGGAATCTACTATTATAAGCAGAAAAAATCCTGGTTCGGACCTTATAGAGTTCATTGTTTATGTTATTGAGACACACAAAGGGAAATGCATGACGGTTATCCAGGGCATCTTTGATGTACTTATCATCTGTTATATATTTTATGAAAAAAAGTAAGTATAGTCAAACACCCAAACTATAAATCCTCTATAAAAGTTTCTGAAAAAGTTAGCTTAGTGGCAACATTAAACTTCCTGTGTCATGACAACCACAATATCATTCACACGAGTGTTACCATGTTGTACTAAATTTCATAACGCAAATTCTTTTCCAAAAATAGAACTTTTTCAGGCACGGCCTTGCACTACAAGCACTGTATTGAAAAAAACGGGTTCGAATTCACGTCGTATTCTGTCATTTTTGTTCGCTATTTAGGTACCTGTTTCAGAACGTTTTATAGAGAATTCATGTAATAAGTGTAGGTAAAGTCTTATTGTAAATAATTAGGTACTCCATGAATAACGATAGTTTAATCGATGCAAGACTGATAATTTACTTATTTTTTAATCGACTACAAAAAAAATTAGGTGGTTCTATGTGCCAATATAAGTACTTTTTTATGTATGTTCACCGATTACTCCGTCAAATGTATACCGATTTAAAAAAAGTATGTTTGTATTCGAAAGGGTATTCTCTCGAGGTGGTCGCATTGCCACCGTATCAGGATCTGATGTTAGGTTCCCAGGGAAATCGAGGGAAACCAAAATTTTATAGGCATGTACTATGATTTCCGTATGTTTTCTGAAGTTACTTTGGTATTTGCGTCTGGTAGTCATTATTTCATTATGATGAGCTGATGCTGTAAGGTACAACTCCTCCACGATTTTGGAGTTGGAAGATAAATCTTTAAATATCGTATGTTATCTTTGGTAGTATTCCTTCAAGTTATTTAGCTAAGCTGATGATGGAAGGTACAACTCCTAAACGGTTAGGAGTGATTGAAACACGACAACATGATTGCTGTAATTTTACGTTGGTTTTTTGTGAGAGGGTAGTAACGCCCTGGTCGAGCCGGGCCTTTTTAGCTGAATTCAATTACACATGATTGTACCACAGAGAACCCTAATATACCAAAGTTTTACATTAGTTCCATTTCAGAAAGTTAATCCTTCTTACTTTGCTGCCTTTTATTTTAAACAAGTGAATTTTTGTTTACGTACAAGAAATCCAAGAAATGTCAAAATGAAATGGAATTGGCAGAAAGAAGAACTAGACAAATTGTTACCAGTGAAGTTGACAATTAGTACTCCAGCAGCCAAGCAGTTGTACCAAAACTAAATAATTAATATTTGAAAAGTAAATTTTATTTGTTGTTGTAAAACACTGTTTATCGCTGGCAGTACATTCCCGTGTCATCGTAAACTTTGTATCATTCTATTGCTATTTGTAATATTTTCATACTAGATATAATTAGAGATTATTTTTTTTATTTGCCATTAATTATTTATATACTTAATAAAAAAAAATATAATAAAAAAAATATTTTAGTCCACTTATGTATTTTGTTCAAAATTAAGGTATTGTTAAAAAATCATACACTCACCAATGATTGTGAGTGTATGATTTATTATCCCTTTTTTTTATTATTATATTATATATTATATAATCTCTATTATATTTCTATTACTATATCTATTTATTATCTTTTTAACAATACCTTTACTTTTCATACCGACGACGTAAAGCAGTAAATATTATTAGGAAATATTTACAATTTGAATGCCATTAGAATTATATTCTGATTACAAGTAAATGATTAGCAAAGATTGAATGCAACTATCTTTATTTACTCTATTATTTATTACACTTATTTAATTTATTTTATTTAATTTAGTTCTACGATAATTTTCAATTTAAGTAAGAAATGATCTTACTATCCCATTAAATCTACTTAAAACAGTTTTATGCCAAGAGGGAATCTCTTATTGCACAGCTTTATCCATAAACTGGATAGAGCTGTGCAAAGAGATTCCCTCTTGGCATAATATTGGATATTAGTGTCTGATAGCTCACAAACACATCGCTGACGAACACTTCAGATGCCATCTTGAATTTGTTTAGCCAGAACCGTAGACCGATACAAAAAAAGAATCAACAACTGTTTTGTTGAAATGTGATGTTTATGTTTATCAGAATTTTGAAAAGTCAAAACAACGTGATCCATCATTATCTTGTATAAAAAAATCAATTGCTGTTCGGTTGTCCCGCTAAAACTCGAGAATGGCTGGGCTGATTTAACTGATTTTGGTTTTGAAATGTTTGGATGTTTGGAAATGTTTCGAAATGTTTGGTTATGAAAAAAATTAAAAATTACTTGAAAATCAAAATGTCACGTGTACGAAGTAGCAGGCACAGCTAGTATGAAATAAGAAGAAACAGAAGTATCTAACTTAAACATAAGTCTGTTAGTTACTTGATTAAAGAGTATTAACTTACTTATTTTACTACTGTAACAATGACTTTGTATTCTTTTTAAACTATTATCCTTACTATTAGCATTGGTAGACGTTACATTAAAATAAGTCAATAGTATTTTATCTAGTTTTAACTGTGTTTACTTTTAGATATACCTTTTATACCGGTTTTTAATTTTGATAGAATTAAAATAAAATTAAATCCCTGAGTTTCCTTTTTATTTCTATCCTTGTAAACTCTTCACTGTGCACACTCAATCTACAAGGTTTGTGCCATATTCATGTGGCATAAACCAAATGTGAATGTTATTAAAATTAATAAAGTCTTACAATATGTCAGTAGCAATATCATGACAATTATTAATGCAATTGCAGGTACTTAGGTAAAGATTTTGAAATACTATTCCATTGTAGGCACACACATATACTAGGTCATATTACTGTATAGCGTGGCTGCGCCCACGCTTATTAGTATTAAGTATCAGTAAGGTGTGAATGTAAAGAGTCGCAAATAAACCATCATCGAGTTCAGTTGTCTCATATTATTTATATCACTGCTCCCCTATAAGAAATACGCAAAGTTGTCAAGGGCATTATTTAGACAACTCTACATTGGTGACACCGCGTTTGAATTTTTTGGGAGTACAGTGACCGAAGTGACAGAGTAAAATGACTGGGTCTGGTGTTCCAACCGCGAAGGATATGAAGAACGTGGCCTGCGAGACCAGCGACAAAGCGTTGGCTAGCATCACGGTCTCTTCGCGGATACCTGAGTTTTGGACGGATCAACCGCGACTCTGGTTCGTCCAATTCGAAGCTGTAGTGGAGAGTCAGAAACTGACAGATGCCGCCAAGTTGAATCTAGTTGTAACGAAGCTGAGCAAAAGCGCTATACAACGAGTGAGTGACCTACTTCTTGCTCCACCGGAATCTCGAAAGTATCACACCCTGAAAGAACGGTTGCTGGAAGTGTTCGAGGAGTCGGAGACCAGGAAGCTACAAAAACTTATTGGAGAAATGAAACTGGGAGAGCAACGCCCTTCTCATTTGTTACGACGCATGCGAGAATTAGCACGGGAGAAGATACCAGACGACACGCTCAAACTTTTGTGGCAATCACATCTACCGACAGCAGCTCGAGCCATATTGACAGTGACGGATTCAAAGGATTTGGATTTGGACGTACTAGCGGCTATCGCGGATAAGGTCCTGGAGAGCACTGGTACGAGTACAGCTCAGATCTCGGAAGTCAAGACTACGGTTTATCCGGGGCAGTCGACATCATGTGGCACAGCGGAAATCAACTCGATTATGCAGGAATTGGCTAAGATAAACCTGCGTCTGAAGGGTTTAGAGCGTGGTCGAAGTATGGCACGCCGGCATAGCGAATCAAGAAGTAGATCGGTGTCGAAGGGTAATAACTCAGTTACAGCACGGAAAAATGCTAATTGGTTGTGTTTTTACTATTTTCGGTACAGGGAGAAAGCGGTAAAGTGCGTGAAACCCTGAAATTGGAGCGAGGGTCAGAAGAATTCGGCGGGAAACTAGAGATGGTGCAGCCGGCGGCGGGACCCTGCACAACACACAACCGCCTCATAGTGTGTGACAAAAAATCAGGTATGCGATTTTTAATTGATACGGGAGCGAATGTGTCCGTGATACCGGTTTATAACAACAAAGTGCGTTATCGTATCAGTGACAAAAATAAATATAACTTGTATGCTGCTAACGGGACACTAATTGAAACTTTTGGTATCAAAATGTTAACATTAAATTTGGGTTTGAGACGTCCTTACACATGGAATTTTATCATAGCGAACGTAAAACAGCCTATAATTGGTGCTGATTTTTTATTACATCATAAATTAATGGTAGATCTCAGTGGACGACGGCTCTTAGACCAAATAACTAGCGTAAGTGTGTTAGGATCAATTGTAATGTGGAATGGGTCGTCATTAAGCACGATAAATAAAAATAATGTTTATGCCGATATACTTTTACAATATCCGGAAATCACTAAGCCTATATCTTTTAAAGAGGATCCCCCTATTTCGGTGTTTCATCACATAGAGACATCCGGTCCCCCCGTTTACGGGCTAGGCCTTTAGCACCGGAGCGGTACGTAAGGGTTAAGGAAGAGTTTTGTCGTATGCAGGAATTAGGTATATGCCGACCGTCAAAAGGCGCTTGGGCGAGTCCTTTGCATGTAGTACCCAAAAAGGATGGACAAATACGTCCCTGTGGAGATTATAGAGCCTTAAACGCAATAACAAAGCCGGATAGGTACCCTATTCCTCGTATAAATGATTTTACATATATTTTAGGTAATAAGGTAATATTTTCGCGACTAGATGTAAATCGTGCTTATCATAATATTTTAATTGCGCCTGAAGATATAGAAAAAACCGCAATTACGACGCCGTTTGGATTATACGAGTTCACGCGTATGACATTCGGATTGCGTAATGCAGCTCAAACTTTTCAGAGATATATGAATAATACTGTTTTTCAAGGTTTAGAGACACAATTTAAGATAGAGGGTAAAAGTAGTGGCCTAAGCGGGCACTTTGCCCCTTTCTTCTGCGTTGAGTTTGTGAAATCAAACCCGACCTGGGCAGCACCTTGTGTGATTCCAAGTTGTTGTTCTGAGACTGGATGTTCATTGTGTTTTGTATGGGTCTAATTCCACCCATACCCCCACCTCTGTAACTCTTGTAAATCAGGATCAACAGCGGTGACCCACGAACACACAGTTATGACACTCGGGAAGTCCCAGGAAAAATTAAACTGTGTTGGAACCCGCAACGAAATTAATCAGAAGAAAAGCTAGAGGAGTTGGAAATATACTATGTCCACTTCCCTCATTAGCAAAGTGGTAGACAAAATGAAGTTAAAATAGGCAGACACTTTTTCAAACTGGGAAGCACCACGGATCAAATACTATGGGTCCTAAGTTAGCCATATTTGATTTCTATAGTATGTATGGCAGAATCGCCTAACTGCACGGAAATTCACCGCAGTTGACACAAGATTCCCATAATATGCCGCCCCAGATGTCATCTGTAAGCTATTTAGCATTATTTTACGTTCATTGTACCAAAGACTACACTCCCAGAGGATGATGATGAGCCGCCTATTCACAGCTAGAATCAGGTGTTGAACATTGACACAATGGTGAATCGACTAATTTAAATGAGTCTAGTTTGCTCTTAAAGTTACCGTGGCCCATAAGAACCGTTCGCAAACATATAGAAAGAACTGATAGAGGTGGCGCCTCTTAGATGATTCGCCCCATCGTTGTTTCCATTCATCCGTGTGGTCGTTATAGACATTGGACTGTTGTTGATATAATCTTATGATTTTGTCGCGGTCTCGTACGCCCAAAAAACCGCATTCTATGTTTTGTAGTGTGGAATAGTGAATTTTTATCTATTTATGTATAATCTATGTTTTGAAGTGCATAGAAGACGTTCAGTCATATGGCTGCACGTCTATGTATCTTGAGATCTACCAGAAGAACACCCGTCAACCGGTTAAGCCTCAGTATATGCCTTGCATAAGAAGATTAATGCAAGTCGTTGATCTTGTAAAGTCGCTTATCGGCCCATACCAAATGGATATGAACACCATAGCAATTAGATCCCAAATAAGTAGCAGCATAATATATGTTACCTTTAATGTATTAAATGACTGACCCCATGTTGCAGTTGATATCCTTGTCAGTACAAAGAAACTCTCTTTACATTTTTCATGAACTGTTCTAATATGTTCGATGAATCTGGTCTTATTGAAAATGGCACTAGAAATTTGAGGGAGCGAATTAAAGGGAAAACAAACGCGTACCATATCAGCTGTGCAGCGGATACTTAGCAGCGGGCCCGCCACTGACTCGATCCGGGGTGTCTCCGAGTGTATTCGCAACGCTGTTTCCTCTTCAATAGGTTCGCGGAGTGGCGTGACTTCTAAAATAATTATAAAGGTACAGTGCCGTAGATTAGCGATATCAAGCGGATTATTAGTTAACTACAACGCGGAAATTAGTACATTTCACACGCGGTGTGTTATTTCCTTTTACTTGTATAATTGCAAGAATTAACACATACGACAATAACAAATACTAAATCTTCAGCGCGGTGTCTATAGTTGTACTAGTACAGTTGTAAGAATCAGGTCAATTTCAATAATTTACAAGAACAACACGAGTTTTTAGCTCCCGCGGCGGATTCAACTTTTGTACTACAAAAATCTTCTGCTCTCTTTTCCTTATACGCTAGGTGTGCTGCCTTCGCGGGCGCGGCGTGTTTGTATAAAGATATAGGTATGTATGTGGAAAGGAACGCCTTCGACACAGAATGATGCCCTAATCTTAATTTAACTGTGCCTTGTGAGAAATACGAGGAGATAAGGGAGTCAATATTTTTAAAGCATGTTTTTGTTTTTTTAGTCTTTTTATTTTTGGTCCTTCCTAAATGACTCCACTCTGCCGGATGGAAAGCATAAGAATCTAAGAGTGGTGGTCATCATACTGCGAATGCAGACAATGCAACAATGCAGTATGGTGACCCACACCATGGCGGGCTAGTGATGCTTCTGCATCATTGGGCCTCCGATGATTTCTTATGTGCTTTACTTCAAGGATACTTCGTGCAGATACAGAATATTAAAATTTCAGTCTGAGTAATATTCTAATCCACGCAATGTATTCGCTTCTTGCATTTATGTTATACAAGTTTTTAAATATTGCGTCACAGCATTTCTTAATGTTGTATCAACAAAATGTTGCACAATTTTCATTGAAATTACAAAAAAATATGTTAAAAGTATATTCATAAAGTTAAGTTTGTTATAGTTTGACTTTTCGTGGCAAAGGAGGGCAAACACAGATGTAAAACTTAATAGTAGATAACGAAAGAATTAATTAACAAATGGTTTTCAGTACGACATCGTGGTACCTACCCAACATATCACCACAGTCAGTCGGCCAACCATTTTGTTCTGAACTATCTTCAGTAGCGCAATAGACAAGAAGAGACATTGTCTAATGTTATGCATAGTACAAATTCTAAAAATCATCCAAAAGTCCATCTTTGGTTACTTTCATCATTATCACCAGTCTGTCTTTTTACAATATGTTGCGATAACACACATAATGTTGCGATGCTATACTAGCTTATTGTGCAATAATTATCCTTGGCTCAACTTTGCATGTGTATATATTTCGGGACAGTGACTTCGGTGAATATTAGTGCTTACTCGTCCGCCAAAACAACGTGTAACTAGCATGATTTCAAATATGACAACTACTAGTAGATTGTTAGTATTTTACATGTGCCTATTTTGTTTAGAACATTTTTACTATGTGTTCCAAAATGCAAACAGGAGTGATAGTGAGCTACGCAATGCAGTTCTTTATAAAACAGAACCACTATCTGGTTTCGATCTGGATGGAGGTTTCAAAAGACCCAAACGTTTCTTAGTCCGCGGTAGAGGGTGCTCTAAGGGAAGAGTATTTTACAAAGGAAGATGTGTTACTTATAGAAGGTAAAGAATTTTTTTTTTTTGGAAGCAGCTACAGTTTACTTAATAACTATACCTGAGTCGTGTACTGTCTTAATAATAAATTAGGGATCAGTTTTTGTTTCGGATTTTATTGTGAACAGGCCAAACGATTGCGTGATGACCATGATAATTTATTTTGTGTATGAGTGTAATAAAATATATCTTTACTTAGAAATACATACATATTTAAGTATATACATCAACAGGCTGTTAAGCGAAGAAGAGTGTAGTGCTTAGATTACATTTTGGTACAGTTAAATCATTATGCCGACTGCGCGGATGGTGTGATCGTGTTGAGGCTCCACGACGCTTCGTAATGCACTGAGTGTTTTAAGTTCAAATCCCACATGGTCAACAGTTTGTTTGATCCACAAATTGTACTTCTCATTCTGGATGTTCGTTGTGTCCGTTTCATGTACGTTTGCAAGGTTCTCACAACGCAGACATGTTTCTAATGCACTAGTTATATTTTAAAAATAAATCATAAACACTTCCCGCTATTTCACCAATTTTATTTTTTTAATCTTCCTAATTTAGACTTCCTTCTTTGCAAGTCGACCTCGACTAAGAAGAGCGCAAAGAAGGAAGGTAATACAGGAAAATTAAAATGGATCAGATACTTCTCAAGTCTCTTAGAAAACTGAGCCTCTGGTTGAATACATATCACTAATAAAGCTTCTTTTTGTGCAGGTACAAGAAGTTAGCTGAAGGAGACTATAAAGAATACGACTAAAGAGAGATAAAACAGTAAAGAATTTTCGACATTGATTCAAATCTATTTCATTTTTGAACTAGTCAAGAGATAAGAGGAGAACTACTTAGAAGGGAGACTGCATTACCTAACTATTTTTTATTTTGTTATTTGTTCAGAAATTCAGTCGTAGTAGTAGTACATGAAATTAAAGAAGTAAAAGGAACATATTGAGAAATAGATATATATATATATATACAATATAGGTTTTTATTTTGTACTAGCTAAACCCCGCGATGTTACCCCCGGTTATTGTTGTACCGCGACAACATTATAAACTCCTTGTGTCCCTCATACAAGAAAAGGTCTCAAAGTCATGCGACACCTGTCCAGGCATCAGGTGTCAGTCCAGATCGATGAAGTTCCAAGCAATTGGATAAAATGGAACACCTACACTAGTAGAACGAGGAAGTAAGAGTAATTTTATTTCTATTGTGGATAATCGTCTCATCATCAAGATTGATTATAGTACAGATTTTGTATCGTTGTAGCTGATATCACAACGCGTTTTAAGAGTTTTCATTATTTAGAGCAACTACGAGATGATTTCAATAGTTGATTCTTAAATTCGTCAGTAATGTCCCATACCTACTCTACATAAATGTAGAGAAAAACTTATTCTTAATTCCAAATATGTTTTTTCAAAAAAAGATTTGCTGTAAAACTGTCAAAGCCGTTAACAAAGAAAGTTAATATCAAAATAGATTATATAGTGAAGGCATTTCCAATTTGTGAAAAATGAACCTAATAAATAACAAATGAAAACTAATTCCAGCAAACATACAAACGTGTAGAATATCTATATACATAGAACAAGAGCAAGATCAAGATACCTAACTCGTCACCCTTTAGTATGACGATGATAAGAAACTCTAAAGTAATGACAACTTTAGCGAGCCTCCATAAGTGTTCACGAGCTGTTCAAATGTTTTATAACGAACAAAAAGATTACTAGTTTTGTTAGGACAAGCTATTGTTTTATAACGAATGCAGAAATTACAATTTCATTGTCAAACCGCAATAATGACTAATATCCAAAGCGTTCTAGATATAGGTAATTACGTCAGAGTCTGCCTTAAAATTGTTGCAAAGGAAACATCGTGACATGTTTACTAGACATTTTCTTTATCATGAACTGTTACAACCACATCTGAATATAAATCAAGTTAGTGGATAATCGACTCATAATATCATTGATCAACTTCAACGCCATCGATGCCTGTTCGTTAACTTGCATTATCAAGTAATACAATAAAATTGTGACGCAATAAATATGCAACAATTTTAATCAAAAGGCATAATAACTAAAAAATATCAGTTTCTCCCGTGTTCTCATCCTGATCGGACGTGTGTCAACACGTTGTGACGAGTTCAGACTAATCAAATACATTTTTTCGAAAGAGTTTCTTTACATGAAACGCATATTATTTTCTAAATTCAATGGCTGTACCGTTTAATACTTTAGTTGTATTCATAATGTTCTTTTCGGTTGTAAACTCTCCACCCACTGTTCGAGATTTTAATCCTTCAAAAAGTGACAGTGTTTTAACTGCAATGGTTGATGAAAATCTTGTAATAAATTTATTGAGGAAACGACGAGAAACAACACGAGGACATGGCTGTCCTTTGGGCAAGATTTTTTACTTCACCGGATGCAGAACTTTTAAGAAGTAAGTTTATATTTGAATTGAGTTTACTGTATTTACTCCCATGCTATTGGCTTTCTGGAAGTTTCTATTAACAAGTTTTAAATGCCTAAAGTTATCTATCGCTATCAATTTGATGCATTTCGAGGTGTCTTTTATCTATAATGTAAATTATTTGATGTTAATAAGTGTTTTTTGTTTACTTATGTTGCAGTGCATTGAATAATAATTATTATTAGCTCTTTGGTTTGCTTGGTTCCACTCAACTGAGTAACAACTTATTATCTATATTACAGTTTTTGAAATTAAGATAGTCATCTCTACTCTGTACAAACAAACAAAATTGGAGTGTCTCTTTGTAATATTAAAATAACCGTTTTTAATAAATACTTACGTATGTATACACGGTACATATACCAAACCAACATATTTTTAAATTTTTGTCTGTCTGTCTGTTTGTTCGGGGTAATCTCTGAAACGGCTGGACCGATTTTGAAGAGACTTTCACTGGCAGATAGCTGATGAACTTAAGAGTAACTTAGACTATTTTTTTAGACTAGCTTAGTCCCGCGGCGTTTCCCGCGGAACGGCAATGACCGCGGAAGAACCCACGGGGTTCAGCTAGTTGAATATAAGATAAGGTTCTTACGTCATTAGTTTTGAATGAAGGATAAAAACTGATTGTAAATCAATGACATGATTAAAGTATATAGTAAAGTTGTTCACCAAGTAGGTAGGTTTGATCTAACCTAATAAAGAATGAAGACTAATGTTTCTAAAACTTGACCTACACATTTTTTCAATAGACGCTCTTACATGGATTCTATTAAATTTATATGTAAACTAGCTGAACCCCGCGGTGTTACCCGTGGTTATTGTTGTACCGCGAGTAGCGCCGCGGGACAAAGTTAGTCAAAAAAGTAGCCTAAGTTACTGCCCGGATCATCAGCTACCTGCCAGTGAAAGTCCCGACAAAATCGCTCCAGCCGTTCCAGAGAACAAACAGACAGGCAGACAACATTTTTTTAATTACATTTTTGGTACATGTACCGTGTATCTTTATATATATAATTCTTCTGTGAGTGTGTATGTCACTGAACTACTCTCAAACGACTGGACCGATTTTGATGAAATTTTTTGTGTGTGTTCAAGGGGATCTGGGAATGGTTTAGATTCACAATTTTGTCCGCTGGACAATGTTTTTTTAATTAATTTTTAATTTATTAGTAGTTATGGCAAAACGACGTTTGCCGGGACAGCTAGTATGTATATATATGCATTTAGTAAAAAGCGGTTATTTTAATATTACAAACCGACACTCCAATTTTATTTATTTGTATAGATGTGTAGATGTTAAGTTGATTTGTGCGTGATGTGATAAAAACTCAGAAACCTCACCGATGAAGCAAAATTATTATCAAATTTTAGTACAACGTACAATACGCTTCAAAGGTGATTTTTCAAATATTTTGGCAGGATAAAGTTAGCATTCATAAATAATACCGTAATGAATAATGACCATTATTTTAATTTTTAGATTAGAAGACGATTTCATCAATTCTACAAGTAAAGCCGGCGCATATAAGATAACAAAAGTCGCAGTACAGAAGGACAAACATGTTAAAGAGACAAATGTAGATCTTTCAGTTGTAGCGCTAGTTACACAGAATGTGAAAACGAAACCAAGCACATACTTCAATGGGTCAAGACTTTCAGCTACCCAACAAACACCTCTCGTTACTGAATCAAATGTCAATGTAAAACCGTTGAAGTCAGTAGTGAAATCAAAAGTCACTGATGGAGAAGCAAATCATATTCTTACAAAAGTTACAACTAAAGCATCACCAAATCCTATTGTAACAGACCCAAGACTTATTATCAAATCATCAAACAAAAATTCAAGAACTGTTGTGTGGACAACTGCTGCAACTGCTACTACTACAGCAACTCCACCACGAGTACAACACGAGCTAGATGTACTGGAATTTAATCCAGATTTATCGGTGGTTCCAAAATCACCATTTACGAAAACAAAAACGACTTCTGTATCACAGTCGAAGATTGTAAGGGAATCTGAAGTTCAACATTTAAAAAATATGTCAGAACTAAGTAACGTCACAGAAATGGTGCCATCCAAATATGCAGGAATAACAACCTTCAATGCCGAATCAGATTCAATTAAAGCAAAGCATAAACCCACCGTGACACCGACAAAGTCAACCACTTTACCAACCAGGTCAAAATTCACAGGCGCAGATAGTGGCTCTTCAACTACAACTATTTTAAGTAGAAGAATTCCTGGTTCTCAGCTTTTAGATATCTTCTTCGCTGAATTTGAAACTCTCACACGAGTATTCACGGTGATTCTTCTTGGCATCGGTGTTGTACTTTTCATCTACTATATTTCTGTACGAAAGTAAGTACAGTCACGATATTTTTAAAGTATTTTGTAGTTCTATGTGTAGCATTATTATGTTTAGTTTAATCGATTCAATACCGATAATTTGCTTATTTTTAATATTAATACTGGTAATTATATAAAAAAAATGATTTTTATTTTAAAATTATTTAACATATTTACTCCCTTTTTCACCACACGTAAAATAGGTGTATCGGAATAGAATAAACTTAGATTTTTTTTATATATGAGCCTACTAAATTGACTCTACTCTGCCTGATAGAAAGCACGAGCAGAACTCAAGAATGGTGGTCACAACTCATTGCGAACACAGACAATGTATCAATGCAGCATGATGAACAGATGCTAAATTGAAATACTTCTGCACAATTGGTCATCCGTCCTCTCACTCGCCATTCAAATACAAAAGAACGAATAATGTCATTTTAGGTAGGTCTTCTGTGACAGGGTAATACCACCCTGGTCGAGCCGGGCCGTTGGAGCTGAAATCAGCGTGGCTCTACTACCTTCGATACCTATAATAGTCTGATGTTCTATTACACATGATTATACTAAAGAGGACCTATATCTACCAAAGTTTTATATTAGTTATATTTCAAGAAGTCATAAAGAGTAAAACGATGGTTACACAATCCCTCTTGCTTTGATTTCTTTTATTTTTAACAAGCCTATTTTTGTTTAGATACAAGAAACCCAAGAAATGTCAAAATGAAAAGGAAGCGGCAGAACTGAAAACTAAACAGATTGTTACCAGTAACCAGGGAAGTTGAAACTCCAGTAGCTGTACCAAAACTAAATAATTAATATATTAAAAAATAAATTTTATTTGTTATTGTAAAACACTATTTATTGCTGGCAGTACATACTCGTGTCATTATTAAGTTTGTATTATTCCATTGTTATAATATTTTCATACTAGAAATAAAAAAAAAAAACAGATATTTGTAATTTGCCAGTAATTCGTCATACACATGATTGCGAGTGTATGATTTTTAAACAGTACCTTTACTTTTCATACTGACGTAATGCAGTAAACTTTACTAGCAAATAGACTCAGTGTCATAGTTTAAAGAACATTAGAAATGAATTCTCTTTACAAGTAAACGATTTGAATGAGAATGCAATTATTATTGTTAATTCTATTATTTATCACAACTATTATTTATTTTAGTTCTACGCAAATTTTATTTTCGATTGATTAAAAAATGATATTACTACTTCATTAAATCTATTTAAAATAGTTTTATGCAAAGAGCGAATCTCTCATTAGACAACTCAACAATCAAGAAGACAAGAACCAACAACTATTGTATTAGAACTCTTTCCATAACATTGTCACCTAAAATATTGAGCGCCATTCTAAAATGTTTATGTTAATCAGTATTCAAAATTCAAGACAATGTGTTTAATCATTATATGTAATGATAATAAACTGTCAAATTAAATATAACCCTGTGTGCTACTTTAAAGAAGAATGTTATCTGTATTATTATATAGTCTCTGTATTATTTAAATGTATTATCTATACAAATAAATAAATAAATAATAAATAAATATCCGGGGAGTAACTTAGGCTACTTTTTTTAGACTAACTTTATCCCGCGGCGTTACTCGCGGTACTACAATAACCGCGAGTAACACCGCGGGGTTCAGCTAGTTTTAAACTATTGTAAGTTGACTGTACTTAGGTAAATACGTAATTAGTACTTGTTTGGTTTCGAGTGTATTTTATTTTTGCAAACACGTGTTATATCTATTTAAATTTTGATCGATTAAAAATTATATCTTTCAGTTTCATGTTTTATTTTCTCCTTATTAGCTTTTAATTGTGCACACTCATGAACTAAAGTGTGTTTAACAAGAACGTGACCGGCATATTATTAAAGCTTTGAATGCATTTTATTAAAATAAATATAAGGATGAATAGAACAATCCTTTGCCTAAAATGCAATTTAAAAACATCAGTTCTCCCTACAGTTTTCGTTGTCAAAAATATTATTTGTCTCTGTTTTTCTCTGTATTCATCCGAAAGGACCCAAATATCCTTCGACCAGACCGCCCATTATATGAAAAAGTTCAAAGCCTTCGTGAGCCAGGCGAAGAAGTATTTACAAACAAAGTCCGTCGATGACTTACTAGATCGTAAAAGACGTCGCAGAGGGTAAATCGGAGCCTGCACAATCCGACATTATATCGTAGGATATAATGTTACATTGTGCAGCTGTTTGCCAAGCATCCTTTGTTATCACTTCACACTGGGCAAGAACAGTAGAAGAAAAAGGGTTTAATAATATCATTTGACACCATTAAAACGCTTTAAGTTGTAAATGGCGTGAAATTTCAAAGCACTGTGAACAAACCTCTCCTTTCTGATACGCATATTGAAAAAGGCTGCTTTCGTTTCGGAAATATGCACTTATTGTTTGGTACTTTGGATGCTAAGAAGATGATAAAAATTTACGAAAAAGCATTATTGCCCTCAACTAAGAAGATGTTTTTACACCAAAATGATTTCTGGATTCCGCAAGAAGAGAATGATCTTAAGCACCGAAGCAGATCATGAATATTAGTGTTGGATTGACACTCACAGTCCCCTGACGACAATGCAATTGAAAATATTTGGGCGTGGATGAAGCTTAAACTAAGGGCAAAAAATATAGTAACCGTCGTTGACCTTACTAGTACTAGTACGAAGAAGAACGCTATGATATGCCGCAAAGATGCCAAGCGATTTTTGACAATATTGAAAATTGGACGTCGTATTACTTAATTATAAATTATGCCTTATATTAATAAGGCATCAAACTTTAATAAATGACTCGATTGATTACAATTTATCGTTCTATATTTCTAAGGTTTTCATAAAATTTTGCCGGTCACACTCTTTTTGTACATAGTGTAGGTGCTATATTGCGTCACAGCATTACTAAATATTGCGTCAATAGAAATGTTGCATCGTATTACATGAGTGTTGTAAATGTGGTTCAAGTAGAATAATTTATCATCTGCTACCTGTAGCGGTTTAAAGTGATAAGTTAAGCAATAAAATTGCAAGTTCAGAGACACGCGTACTATAAAATTCTATTCTATAAAAATCAAAAATTGAATGTGTATCAATGGCTCTATAAATTTTCGAGTGTGTAAATCTCTCCTCCTCCCGTTAAGGTTACAAGTTACCGAGTCCGTTTTTCTGAGTCAGACATGTCCTTGACCTTGTTATTAGCTGTCTACTAATGACGCCAGTAAGTGAATAATAATACCCTTTGAAATATTTTAGTACGGATTACTGTAATAAAACCTTATTTTTAATGTAGTTTATTTTCCATCTATGAAAAAAATTGGATATTTTTTTCCTAGCTGCATATTCGAAACGGGCCTTAAAATACGTATCAATAACAAAATTACAATTTTACTCTGATTCACATTACAGTATTTTATAGTCCAACTAGCTGTCCCGGCAAACGTCGTTTTGTCATAACTACTAATAAATTAAAAGTTAATTAAAAAAACATTGTCCAGCGGTCAAAATTGTGAATCTAAACCATTTACAGATCCCCTTGAACACACACAAAAAATGTCATCAAAATCGGTCCAGTCGTTTGAGAGTAGTTCAGTGACATACACACTCACAGAATAATTATATATATAAAGATTACATCATCAAATACAAGTGTTTCTATAGGGACAGTGTGACTTGTGACGTCATTGTTGCTTGCTAGGTATACCTAGCAAGCAATAATGACGTCACAAGTTGCACTGTCATTCTGGAAAGTTGTGCAATAATTTTTCCTCTACGCAACTTTGCATGGGTATAAATATTGGGCCTGTGAGTAACGCAAACTTCAGTTTTCTTTCGACCGTCATTTCGCCGAGTTTACTCCAGCAACTATTGCGAAAATGGCAGCTAAAGCTTTACTAGTATTTTTTTTGTGTTTAATTGTCTTGACATATGCATTGCCTAACCAAGAACTAAAAATCAAGGATACTGGCCTGCAGACAGAAGTTCTTTATAAAACTGAACCAGTTCCTGCTTTTAGTGAAGACAAAGTTCTAACTCGGAAGAAACGCCATTTGATCCGGTCCGGAGGGTGCTCTAGAGGAAGAGTTTTTTACAAAAGAAGATGTATCACTTATAAAAGGTAATTAATTTGTTTTATAAATTATTGTCACATTTTTGTCACATTGTTTAAACACTCTTCAAAATAAGATAAAGAAAGAATTTTATTCGACTACCATTTTATATTTAAGTGTCAATCAGTTTCTCTAACGACAAATAGATTTGTTAATACTGTATTTAATAGGAATGAATACTACTAATAGTTTATTAACAGCTTAACTTTGTTTGTTGTTTTATTTTTCAATACATGATCAGTGCCAGGGTTTTTAATTAGTTAGAAAAATATTATATAAGAAAGAAGAAGAAGAAGAGGAAAAATATTATATATTCTTGTAGTAATCATTCTAATTTGTTTTAGATATAGACAATTAATGGAAGGAGACTATGACGAGTAATCAGATTAAGAAAAAAAAAAATAAGAAAACTAGGTACACATTAAGAATCAGACTCTCTACTACACTATTAGGCTAGTCAAAAGAGAAACAGTTAAGAAAAAATCATCAAGAGAAGAAAGTTAAAGTTAGTTTTAAAGTATTTTAATGACAATTAATATTAGATCACATTGTGAAACTCCCATCAGCATATATTTTTAAGCGGTTTGTACATTTTTCTACATAAAATAATAAAGTAAATACATAAAAATAAATAAGTACAAAATTAGATGCCTGTGTCTTCAGAGATATTAACTACTGTACTATATAACTTATGACTGTATACAACGCTTATTTAAAAGAAGAAAAACACCACGAATTATTACGCTTATTCATCTAAAAGTAGGTTTACTTTTGGTATATAATGTACTAACTTGATATTAGATGTCAAAATATATATTTCTGTATTAACTTTTATCTTTTTTTTTTTAAATACAGATTTATTGTCACTTTTGTATTATAATACTTTTTTATATAATTTTAGTCTTCATTCATTAAATTCTCAAACAAGTACTTTTCAAAAAAAAATTGATCGATCAAAAACTCATTATGAAAAACAGAAAATATTGATCAGTAAAATTATAGGGATTGTTATCATCTAATTTTTAATAAAATTATCTGGTTCTGTTAAACAGTCATTTCATTAACTAACAAGTCTCTACATTTAAAATATCGATACTATCTATGTTAAGGAGCCTGTCAGTTGTTCTATCACTCACCTCAACAATATTTTACAGTCACTGCTGAATATTGGACTCTCCTTTGAAAGGAGGTTTTGGACAACTGTACCACGTGCTCTGAGCAGACGGGTTGCTATTACTATAGGGCTTATTTTAAGTTTTCATTATGCGTTTGTTCTATATTCGAGTGTTACTAATCTGCAATATTAAGCATTTAGATATTTATATATATATATATATATAGGTTGATATGCAGCGTGGAAGCCCTAGTACTGGCTTATAGATCAGATGCTTCAGACCCAGTACGCTTCGGCATGCAGGGGCCGGCTCGTCCGAAATGATACCACGGCTTCATAGAAAAGCGGTGTGAAATAGCGCCTGCACTGTGTTTAACCAAGTGAGTGAAGATACCAGAGGCACATACCTCAACCCCACCCCCATCCCTCTCCCCATTCCCCAAAAGCCCCGCAACGCACTTGTGACGCCTCTGGTGTTGCGTATTGCGTTGTGTCTATGAACGACGGTAATCGCTTATCATCTGGCGATACGTCTGTTCGTTTGCCCCATATTCCATAAAAAAAAGACTGCTAGCAAGCTGTGCGAAATTAGCATTTTACTATTATATCTACACAAAAAAACTCTAGAACTTTTCTTTCAGTAAAATGAAATAGATTTTATTTCAAATAGGCCTTTTCAGGTACTTACGTAATGTTACATTAACAACTCTAGTTGCTCAGTTACAAAATGTAATTGTATAGAGAAGAACCGGCAACAAACTCCAATGAGTTCGCTGAAAGCTGTTTTTTTTTGTTATATTGTAATGTTTTGATTGCCTTGTTGGTCTGGCGGTTCGCGTATGCGACTGCTTATCAAGGGTTCGATTTCCGAGTCGGGCCAAAGTACTGTATTGGGTTTTTCGCATATAAAATTCTTATTATCACCAGCCCGGAGAAGGGAAGTTTGGCGGTGAAATCACACATGCCCGTGCCTCGGAGAGCACGTTAGCCGTCGGTCCCGGTTGCCATGAACACCTATGACAATCATTATTAGGAAGTCAGTGCCCTCAAATATACTGGCACAAGTTTCAGCCTACGAATTCAGTTTCTACCTACAGGATTGTGGAGGTCCGATGCCAGTCGCTCCGTGTAAAAACTATTCTTCAGGTAAAACCGGGTGAAACAGCCGACCATAATCTTGGGATAAGGCTAGGAAAAAATAAAAAGTAATGTGTTGTAACCGTCTACAATACTTGTACACACAATGTCTTAGCTACGGTTGCCAGACCTGGCCACTAACACAGAACATTGAGCACAAACTAGGTGTAAGAAAAGTTAAAAGATAACGGGAAAATTAATTAATTTACTTTTTGTCCGCGACTGTACACTGTCTGTGGGAAGTTGAGACAGAAATGTAAATTTGGCGGTACGAAGTTCATCGGGTCAGCTAGTTAATTAAGTGTAGCACTTAGCAGTTAGCATAGTTTTTTTATTTTTTTTATGCTACTAATTGTGCAAAGGTCAGAGTGAATAAAGGCTATTTTTGTTATTTTATTTTTAATGTCTTGTAAGTAGTCAATTTCTGAGTGAGATGTGTTTTGTGTATTCAGTTTCTCGCAGCGATGAAGGCGGGGCATACTGATACAATGCTGAGTGCACAGGCGTGTCTAATTTCACTTCACTGCGTTTATTTATATACAAGCGTGCAGCTTGTTATGATTGGCTAACTTAAAATGCTACGTATGAAGACAAGATTGCTCAAGTACTTTCTAAATGTTAGTAGGTATTTCATATTCTTCAATATAACACAGTTCAAGATATTTTTAATAAAGAATAGGTCCATTTCAGTTATCTGAGAAATAGTTGACCTTTTTATTTAATCTTTCCGTTGATTAGTCAGAAAAAAGCTTTTAATGATATTGAAAAAGCTGAAGGGTTTCTTTATTTTAAGGGGGTTAACATGTTAATCTTAAAAATTTATTGATCGAATTGGAAAATTCATATTTTGGGACACATTTTTAGAGAGGAAGGCCAAATGAAAACAGATCGATAGGAACTGAGCGCTAATAAAATAGTCGATGTCCATGTCCACTCCTGGACGTTTTCGGTTGAGATTCGACCACTGGGTGACCACCAGTATCTAAAATTAGGATACAAAGAAGTGATTTTATAGTCGCTTCGGAAACAAGATGACTTAATTTAAATAAAAGAAATTGACTAGAATCATACCCTAGTAATCGCATGATATAATATATTTGTTGTCAAAATTTAGAAACTACGAAAGCACCTTTCATAACAAAAATCATAGGTATGTCGCTATCATCATGCTAAAAATCAACTGATAAGCTGTATATAACCACTTTCTTACTCTTCATACAATTATATTATAAAAAATTGCTACTATTTACGTAAATGGATAATCTTAATAAAATCTGCACTTAAAGCACTTCCACTTTCTGGATTCACTATTATATTGGTTTATGATGGTATTGTTTTTCTTACTGTACCTATGGCTGCACATCATCACTTTGCCTTTTACCCAAACATAGTTGAGAGTTGGCGGAATTAGTTTTTATGGCGTGTGACATAAAGGGCATACCGATGTAAATACGTTCGCGGCACGGGTACGCTGAGAGGTGGGGCAGCGCGAAGCGCGCCCACGTAACCGTCTGGCGTGACAGCCGCACGTCACAACGCGTCATTTAGTCGCTGGAGCAAGCCAATCCGTAGCGTCGAGCCACACACTCAGGCGCACGTACTACGAGTATACCTACCCGACCATGTCAAGGACAAATAAGCTGGCGTATATTAGTGAGTATTGCGGAGTATTCTTTGTAATGTGGGAATCGAGTTAATTTATTTTGCATTTTAGGCATGCTATAGCACTTTTAAAGAATCTGCCCACTTACTGAAGGCCGCTAGAGGAATGACTGTACATGAGTGCTTCACGGACTAGAAATGCACTGCTGAGACTTTATTTAGCCTGATGAGAATTCCAAATTATGGCTGGAGTTTCTAGGTGACTGCGAACGTGAGCATTGTCCAAATTTTTACCGATGACGTGTTATTAAACTAATTAAATTTCTAAATTATTTACTGTAGATAGTAATTATATGATTACGAAACGTAACTTCGACACTATTTCAACTCCTATACCTCTGATAATGTTTCAGAACGGGATCGATGCACCTACCATTTTTTAATATGTCTAGCGCATTGACGCCCTATCGCGTAATAGTTCATTGCCCTGCATTTAGCTATATAAAGTTTACTCTATTTTACTACCCTATCTATCTTCCTGCAGTGCATAGCGTTTGATACGTCTGCTATCAACAGATGAAACTTAAGGTTATCTACAAAAACAGACATTTGGCATGACGGTAGACGTTAGACAGATCGTTGATCATCAGTTTTAATAAATTTTTATATCATCTTAGTACATAAATTATGTAAAGCAATACATAAATAGAATTGAATTATATCGTCTCCTGGATATTACATTCTGTTATTGTCATCCAAACTGTTTTATTTATAACGCTTTATTTTTTTTAACAATCAGCAGTTAATTAAAATAATTGATATTGATGTTTTGCACAATTGATTAGAAACTATGCTATTGAAAGCTTGTTAAAAAAAATGTACCCTACGAGTATCAAATGTTGATGCTAAAATATCACACTAATATAGAAAGGCGAAAGTTTGTGAGTGTGTATGTTTGTTACTTCTTGACGCAAAAACTACTGAACGGATTTGGATGAAACTTTACAGTAATATAGCTTATACATCAGAATAACACATAGGCTACTATTTGTTGCGATAACCGACATACACGCGGGCGGAGACGCGGGCAACAACTAGTAATAAATATATTAATGATACATATCAATATGAAAATGAAGTATGTATGTAATTTTCGATTAAGTAACTTTTGAGACAACTAGAATGCTTCACAGATCATCAGTTTACAAGGTGTAAGGGTTAATTAGTAGGTCAGGAATTGAAGTTATTCGATATAGAAACCACAAAGCGTTCCGTCACATGAGTTGGAAATCCCCGGGAATCCCGCTATTCAGTTCCGCACCACAGTACAAAGGCACTTGCCACAACAAGTTCACATATCCAATTCTGATGATCTAATGTTGGGACCCTAACTTTTAAACAGGAAGTATTAAACAATGAGCATATGACGATTACTTGATTAAAATTACACCCAGACCAGACTCATGGCTGGTGACACTCTGTATGGGGGTATATATAGAGTTTCACCACCCCTATTCATTTCACAGGTGTCGTAAGAGGCTAGTTGAGGGTAATGCGTGGCGATTATCATGGTAATTTAATTAGTAGTGATTTTTATCAGTATCTCGACTATGGTTTGTCATACTCACTAAAATATCATTGCTTGCGGTGTCGTCGTGGGGCGGGTCGTTTCTTTCCCTCTGATATGGCAAGGGAGATGATGGCTGGTCCATGCGTCATACTCGTGAACGGGTGCTGCTTGGGGTGATTGGTCGGCCTAGTCAGCGATGCTTTAGACATACTATTATTTTGGTTCGTTCAACTGCAACTGTAGCCTCTTAATCTAGTCACGAATTATTTTCAACAGCAGATTTTGCAACTGATTGTAAGTAGATGTGCACCTTGAATGATTTCTATGTTTAATAGACTAAAACCTTTAACGTTATCAATGAGTGATTTTTCTTTTAATTTTTTTTTGTTTGAGCGTTAGATTTTGGAGCATTTTAAAAAAAAGGAAATTCAGGTGGCAACAGCTTGCATACTGTTTACCTTACATGTAATACTAACACTATTGTACCTGAAAATCTGACTTTGAAAAGAGTGGCCATGATTTTCTTTGCCAGTATTCTTCTCATGAGGCTCTACGCATTTTGGAAACTGGAAGTTATGGATCGACACAGGCAGGCAGTAGATTTTGGTGTTTTCGCCTTATTTACCTCGACAATACAGCACATGCTGTGGCGTCTGTTTGTGTCGATCTATGATTCTTAACTACAGCTTCAATTTAACGTTCATAAATGTCACTTAGTGTCTTAATTGAATAAATGATTTTGAATTTTGAATTTGAATTTTGAATTTTGAGTGAAGAACTACGAAGGACAACATCATTGCAAATCATCAAAGGAAGAAATTATTGAAACAAACCCTATACCGACCCGTTTGGCCACCGTGGTACAGTAGACCAAAATCTCGTTCTAAGTTCGTGTTGTCGTGTTTCGTTGGTGAGTGCGAGACCGGAGGTCCAAATGCAGAAGCATCACTAGCTCACCATGGTGTGGGTCACCATTCGCAGTGAGTATGGTGACCACCACTCTTGGATTCTGCTCATGCTTTCCATCAGGCAGAGTAGAGTCATTTTGGCAGGGCCAAACATAAAAAAAGAAAACTCCTTTCGAAGAAGAGGCTTACGTCCAGGAGTAGACTATTAAAGGCTGGTAATGTAATTTGTGTCTAAACTGTAAATCGTGTGTGATGTATATGAGGTTATTATTATCATGGCATAAACTAACAAACTAATCGCCTGAGAGTGAGTGATCAAAGTAGTCCATGGAGTATGAAGCTGTTGTAGCATTTCAGTTGTTCCTTTTTTAGGGTACTGTAGCCAAATGGCAAAAAACGGAACCCTTATGGATTCGTCATGTCTGCCTTTTTGTCCATGCGTATATTTATTATTAACAGCCACTTTTTTCGAGAGCTATAAGAACTACACTGTTGAAACTAGGTAAGTAGATGTATTCTGTAAACCGCATTAAAATTTTCATACAAAAATATAAAAAATACAATAAATTTTGGGGGTTCCCCATACTTGGAACTGAAACTCAAAAAAAATTTTTTGATCAAACCCATACTTGTGGAGTATCTATGAATAGGTCTTCAAAAATGATATTGAGGTTTCTAAACTATTTATTTTCTAAACTAAATAGTTTGCTCAAGAGACACTTCCAAAGTGACAAAATGTGCCCCCCCCCTGTAACTTCTAAAATAGGAGAATGATAAAACTAATAAAATATATGATGTAAGTACACTACCATGTAAACTTCCACCTAAAATTGGTTTGACAAGATATAATAAGTAGTTTTTTTTATACGTCATAAATCGTAAACCGCAATTTACTTTTCATTCGATAAAAAAAAAAAACACTATTATTAAAACATCGATCAAAGTTACAACGAACTACAATAACTTTTATATTATGTTATTTGCTGCTACGGAACTCTTTATGGGCGAGTCCTATTCGCAATTGGCCGCTTTTTTATCAATATCTTGCAATTTGCCTAGAGGTTTGGTATTTAAGTAGTTTAAATTTGTCTTAAAACGGTATCAGTCAATCAATGACTAATCGATTATCTTATTGCGAAGCCGTTATATAAGGTTTTAAGGGCTTTCCTCTTATTCCGTTCGTTCCTGTTTGACTATTAGTGATTTCAGTAGGCGATGAAGCAGCAACAATCATGATGATATACGAAGGCACATTTGTCATAATCTGTAACATTTTATACTAAAAGCGTTGAAGGATTACTAAATAAGTGTTTGCTGCTATCGGTCGATGTAACTCATGTATGCCAAAGCATTGCTCTGCTAAGATGTTCAAGAAAATGATACCTGTGCAGGGGTCGTAGAATAGTTTTCCAGACAAACAGAAGCCCTTTATCAAGCTTTTTGAATGAATTCCAAAGAGTCCTTGTTACATCTGAACCTAGGAGAAAATCCCCAAATACATAAGTACAAGAGTAAAGCCGTATCACCTCAATAAATATAAATACCATAGACAAAAGTTTTATTTTATATTGAAACGACATTTATTATATAGTATTTATTACATAGTTATTGTAATCAAAGTTCATACAAACATTCAAACACAACCGCTTCAAAAACCCACTACTAAGGTCGGGTCTTCTCTCAGGAGAGGATTAAGGCCATATCTCCCCACGCTAAATACTCGACAAATACACGCCAATTTTTTTTTTGTTTGCCCCTGCCAAAATGACTCTACTCTGCCTGATGGAAAGCATAAGCAGAATCCAAGAGTGGTAGTCACCATAATGCAGACAATGCAACAATGCAGTATGGTGACCCACACTATGGCGGGCCGGTGATGCTTCTGCATCATTGGGCCTTCGGTCTCGCACTCACCAACGAAACACGACAGCATGATCGCTGTCATTTTACGTTGATTTTCTGTGCGAGGGTAGTACCGCCCCGGTCGAGCCGGCCCGTTCGTGCTGAAATCAGCGTGCTACTACCTTGTAAAATACAGTATTTCAATTAAATATATATAATATAACTACTTACACGAGAATTAACTTACCTAAGATTGCGCAAAACCTCTGACTACCTAAGCATGTGCGAATGACTCAATAATATTAGAAATATGAACACACCACATACAAATTATAAAATCATATTCCCAACCTTAAATTCTATCGAATGACTAGCCTATTCATTCGCAGTAGATATTTATAAGTAGATCAATTTATTTTTCAGTTGACCTACTATTGTGTCATGTATATGTAAAAACCTAATCAAGACTGTTTTACTTATAACAAAGTATAATAGCGATAAGCTATCTTAATCGTTATATTAGTGTTGTACAATATAAAACAAATTATTACAGTAGCGATAATTGTATGTATAATTGCGTTTCAAATCTATAATAAATGTATCAAAAATATGATTCTTTTGTTTTAACCCTATCTAAAATCGAGTATTTATACTTAGCACAACTAGTTATCGCCAGCGATAGGGTTAAGTGAAATTTTATTTCTGTGTAATCAGTGTGCAATGCAGAAATCTATACATCTATAGAAATAAATAAAATTGAAGTGTCTGTTTGTAATATTAAAATATCCGATTTTTACTAAATACATATGTATGTATACACTAGCAGCCCGTCCCGGCTTCGCACGGGGTAGACAATTATTTATTTTTGGAAATTTGGATATAAAAACAGTTTTTCACAAATATTTTTATTTATTAAAAAAATATTATTTATTAATTATATATTAAAAAAAACCCCACAGTTATATTTGTTTGTAAGTCTATTTATGTTCAATTTCTTTGATGGTTTAATTGGCGGGCACTTAAATAAGTAATATTTACATTGGATATTTTATAATTTTTTACTATGTTTTTTTAAGCAATTAGAATAAAAGCAGAGTCGAATAAAATATATACAGTCTAAATTAAACGTTGACAACTTTCAACTAAAAATGTATCTACCTATACATCTAGGTATTTCAAAGAAATTTTTGTTCGTGTCGATAGAAACTTGCCTATCATTATTTAGTATTTTCCGTACAAAATTTTTTTTTTTGTTTGGTTTTGTTGTTTTGTGCTTTTTATTTTGGTTTTATATATTTTTTGTTTTTTTTTTTTTTTTTTTTTATTTTTTATTAAAAAAGGGTTTGTCATTAATCATTTTCATTCTTATTATTACTTAATAATTTACATTTTTAGTATTTTTTATTTTACAGGTTTACTTTTACATTATTTACAGATATTATTATAATATTAAGGTAGATTTACGTTTTTTACTTTTATATTTGTCAGTTTTTATCTTAAAGCTTCACTGTAAACTACGTTGGCAGTGGTATTTGTAGATGGCAACAAAATATATTGATTTTCCGGAGATCCCACTCGAGAAAGGGCAACATATAGTTGTCCATGAGAAAAGCATTCTTTTCTTAGGTCGATGCCAACCATCGAAAATGTTTGACCCTGGGACTTATTTATTGTGAGGGCAAATGATGTTTTTAGAGGAAACTGTAACCTCTTAAAAGATATAGGCAAGTCCGTAGGAATCATGGGGATCCGCGGTATGTGGGCGAGCTGTCCGGCCGCGGCCCCGGTGATTATAGTGGCTACTATGACGTTCTCCCGCAACTCCTTCACCAGAAGTCTCGTGCCATTGCACATGCTGGGAGGGCATAGGTTTCTCAGCAGCATTACGGGAGTGCCTACCTTTAATTGTAGTTCGTGGGGCGGCAAGCCGGAAGGATTCAGGGAATTTAAAAATTCTTGTGGATAGTGCACTGTATCTTCGATGTTGCATACTGTGTCAATAGATTTGTAAGATTTAAATTCACCGGGTACTTTTTCCATAATAATTTTGTTAATCTCATTAACCGATTTATTTCGCGGGGATACTATCGCTCTCGAACAGAATTGAAATTTCTCTCCGTAAGATTTTGTATGTCCGGATATATTGTGTCCACAATAATTTCTAGACTCTGAACGATTTGACCCAATTCGTTATCCAACAATACCTGGGGACTGTTTGCAACCGGAGACGGTAATTTTCCGTCTCCAAGTTTTAGAAGTTTTTGTGAGAAATTATTATCGTCATTGTCACTCAAATGTGCTCTCATATTTGTGCGCAGATTAAGAGTTTCAATCGATTGCCATAAAGTTGGGGCAAGTTCGAATAACGTCAGCTCGAGTACCTTTTGTTATAACTGGTAATGTTTGACGAAAGTCTCCAGCTAAAACAAACGTCACGCCCCCCATTATACGGTCTGAGCTTCGGATGTCTCTCAGCGTGCGCTCCACGGCTTCCACGTGCGCCCTGTGGCTCATGGTGCACTCGTCCCAGATGACCAGCGAAGTGTCTTGTAAGAGCTGCCCCAGCGGACCGTTTTTGCGGATCGAGCGCTATGGCGGTTTTGTTTACTGTTTGAATTTTTTAATTCGTAATATCTTTTGAATGGAAAGTCCAATTTAAATAATTTAAAAACTATTTTATAGGTAGTTAAATGGTCTTGACCATAAAATAATTTATTTGGATAAGGATTAATATAAACACATAAATAGCATGGTTTGGATTTGGTTAGCATTTTCATTAATGTTTAAAATGAAAAAAGTTGTTGTAGTGACATAACTACAATAGTTGGACATATGCTACCGCGGAGTTTTTTGTAGACATTATGATGTTCTTCAATATTGTTGTACATTATTTTGTTCTATCGCTAATAGTTTCGGCAGCGCATTCGACGAAAGACATTTTAGGACTCATTTTTCTACACCTTCGGTTACATTGTTCAAATTTTACCAAGGATCCCTAAATTTTTCAAAATGAAATGTAGCCTATGTCAAATTGGAAGAATGTAGCATTCTATTGGTGAAAAATTTTTTTAAATCGGCCCAGTACTTTTTGAGCCTATTCATTACAAACATACAAAAATAGGTACAAATCTTTCCTCTTTATAATATTAGTGTAGATATACCAAAAATGTATTTTTCACAATTTTTGTCTGTCTATCTGTGTGTTTGTATCGGGTAATCTCTGGAACGGGTGGACCGATTTTGAGGGGACTTTCACTGATAGGTTGCTGATGATATGGGGAGTAACTTAGTCTACATTTTTAGCGGTACGACGATAACCGCGAGTAACACCGTGGGGTTCAGCTAGTTATAAATAAATTTATATGACCTTGGGTGAAATATATAAATATAAATATAAAGTGTAATTATTAATGGTCTGGTGCTCGGCGAAGGTAAAAATATTGTCAGCGACGTCCGTAAGTAGCAAGGAATTTGTTTATGTATGCTTTTTAATATTTACGAATAAATGCTTTAAAAATATTAATGTAGCATACTCACACATTTTATTCCGTCCAGTTCTAAACACCTTTGCAACGGTTCTAACATTGGCTTTAATCCTTATCATTATTTATCAGATATATCATACATGCTGGACAGTTATGGGTGCTTTTAACGAAGCCCTTTTTCAGTGAGCAAACGAGCATAATAGTGAGTTTAAGTCATTTCCACTCGATGGTTACGGTAACCACATTCGATATTGTTATCAGTAAAGAATTCAGTGCGGACCAATCGTAACGCCGAAAACTGAGTGTATGCCTGTGACAATCCAATACATTGTGAACTTAAGTCCTCAATACGCTTCAGATCCAAATAATGAAGCTCTTTTGGGGCCTGTCTACACCGGCTAGATCACTTATCTTTTTGGATTTCGACACATTTAAATATAACAGCAAGAGTTTTGTTTTAATGTTGCGTCAAAGTTTTATTGGATGACGCATAAAATGTTGCGCCATTTATGTTCAATATTGTTAGCAAAAATGTTTCAACTTGCATCATTGCTATTGTTTCTTTCAGTTGGTTATCATGGCATATAATATATAAAGCTGAAGAGTTTGTTCGTTTGTTTGTTTGTTTGTTTGTTTGAACACGCTAATCTCAGGAACCGCTGGCCCGATTTGAAAAATTCTTTCGGTTTTGGATAGTCCATTTATCGAGGAAGGCTATAGAGTATATCTCATCACGCTACTACTAATAGGAGCGGAGCAACAATGAAGAATGTTACAAAAACGGGGGAAATTTTCACGCTACGGGCAATATAAGGCGCAAACGAGGTTGCGTGGGTCAGCTAGTCATGGCATAAAACTGAGTAAACCCTTAACCGTAGACCAGCTTAAACAAAGTGTCTAAGTAGGCCAGTGACAGTACTATAAACCATGCTGTCAGTTTAGAACGACGAACTTACTGAAATGTTTCGACAATGCGCAAAGAGTCTGTCTCACGAAAAATTAGAAGGTGTAGTTAGGAAGCGCGTCAGTTCAGAACCATGAATCACTATTTATTTAATGTTATATTATTTATATTCTGAATGAAGTTCTTAAGGAAAATAAAATTACAGGATAAACGGGTATTTAAAACATTCTACGAAGTTATCGTAATATATATCAACGGCTTCACATTGATATAACATTTTCCAATTCATCTGGATACGTAGACAACATGCTTTTTACCTTTCTTTTTAGTATACTCGTAATTTTCCCATTCAACTAATGCAGCCATACTTATATAAAAATCAATTGCTGTTCGTTTGTCTCGCTAAAACTCGACAACGTCGGGGCCGATTTAGCTGATTTTAGTTTTAAGTCAGGTAAGGCTTAAATCGTGAAAATATTAAAAATAACTTGAAAATCCAAATGTCACGCGTACGAAGCGGGCACAGCTAGTTATGATTAAAAAAAAGTACGGGTGTTTATTACAAACCCTTCTACATCGGGTATAT
Organism: Spilosoma lubricipeda; assembly: GCA_905220595.1. NCBI lineage: Eukaryota > Metazoa > Arthropoda > Insecta > Lepidoptera > Erebidae > Spilosoma > Spilosoma lubricipeda. Next base: position 3,952,717 of record HG992286.1, on the reverse strand, counting down.
GAAATCGAGAGTACAGGACTGTCAAAAGAAATCTATTTTCACCTCATAAAAGAATAAAGTAAAACGTTGCAATTGTGGTAATATGGTGCAAATTTAGTGATTGAGTGACACATTAATACTATTGCATCACATTGGATGTTGGCGCACAGTTGCTTGTACGTTGCATGAAGATGCGTGCAATTTTATGTATTTAATTATTATGAAGAAATACATATGTAATGAGTCTTAAATAAAAGCCCGGAATATGGAAGTTAGCATTACATCATACCTATGCTTTGGCGTCCTGGTTGTCATGAACATCTATGGTAACAGTTTTTAGGGTGTAAAAATACTGAAAGGTAGATCAATTTTCAAATTCGATTCGTTCTCAACTTCGAGAAAACAGACGAGAGAGAAGACGTTCAAATTAAATCGGTTGAACTAGAAGTCAATCTCAAATAATCTTGGTAATTGTAAAGGCTAGGAAGATGATAATGCTTCAATAAATAAATACTTTTATATTGACAGAGATTTGTAGGGCTATGATATATTCCAGTGGTTTAGTGCGCTGAATAATTACGTTTGTTAGTCTCTGTTGATCTTTCCCGGGATACAGAACGTGGACAATGAAATCTAAACTGAGTTTGTCTACAGATTCCTAGATAAGCTAATGCAGCCTTTCTAGATGCTGATACAGAGTTATGTGCTGTGCATTTAATATGAAACAGTAAGAACAGGCACTACCTTTGCACAGTATTGCGAGTAAATATTGCGTCAGTTTTAATGTTCCTGATTCATCATCACCTACACGTGGTATATTTTTCTTTTTATTTATTTATATTTCAAATATCTTTATTTTTTACATTAAATAGTATTTATTTTTATGGAATAGGGTGCAAACGAGCAGACCTTTTGCCTGATGGTAAGCGACTACCGCCGCCCATGGACGCCTGCAAAACAGGAGGCGTCACAAGTGCTTTGCCGACCTTTGGGTGATGGGTGGAGAGTGATGAGTGTTGTGGTATGGGCTTCCGGTTTCCTCACTCACTGGGTGAAACACAGCGCAAGCTCTGTTTCACACCGGTTTTCTGTGAGGCCGTGGTATCACTCTGGTCAAGCCGGCCCATTCGTGCCGAAGCGTGGCTCTCCCACAGTAACTAAGTTGAAACTATTGTGTGAAGTATTACACATACATCTTTAAATAATGATATTTCATCAGTTGACCAAAAGATTTATATTGCGAACCTCCTCCTTTTTTGAAGCGGTTAAAAAGACAATATGGTACATACTAGGTATATAGGTTTCATTCGTGAACTATAAAAGTAATATAATAGAAAATGGTCTAGTGATATTAATAAGCATTAAATGTCTATGAGACAACATTTAGTTTTATCCTGTTTTGAAATAAATAAGGTTTAAAAAGAATGCATATAATAAAAGTATTATATTCATCACATATATATATTCATATTGCCTATGTTCTAAAGTTTTACTTAAAAAGAGTTTTGCCTTTCTGTGGCTATTAAAGTTAAACACATTTTTAAAAATATTCTGATACATCATTCTGATATCCAAACCTTTTCCCTGACTAGGTCGATGTCATCTTTCAGTTTACTGCGACATGACTAACCTTCGACTTATTAAGTGCTAGGCGATATCACAGTTCTCTATTATTTGGGCTTCAATGAGGTAATAATGGTCACCCATCCATAAACTGACCTGGCTAGGATTGCTTAACTTTGCAGAGTGCTACTCAGGTATAACTTAGCCGCGAATAAAAAAAAACTGTGGCCAATAAAATACGCACATAGTATTAACTCCACAATAAATAAGAAGCACAAAGTTAAAATGACGCAATAATACTGTTGAAACGCATCATCATGTTTTATACATTTGAAATGAAAATGTGAGTTGTTGTAAATTAACATTTTAAAATTTTGAATCCATTCCACACTTAAAATTATTTTTTTTAATTAATTTTCGGTTTTGATCCAAACAAAGCATTGCATTATGCAAGATTAAACAACATTGCAAAACCAGTAACCACAAATATTTTAGTTCGTTACCCTTTCCGTGAAAATCCTAACTAAATTGAAAATTAAACAAAAATGCCTATATCGTTAGAAGTGTGACGCTGTAACAATTCCGATGTCATAATATATTATGTGTCCGCTCATATGTTTTATCAATCAGCAATAAGTTTGCGCAACATAATAATTGCGCAATTTTCTGTATAAAAACAATGTAACTCAAAGTACTAGTCATAGTCTTGCGAAAGCTACGAAGAGAGAAACATCTTGCAATTTACAAGTTTTTTCTTAATTAACAAAAAATTGTGCACCATAACAGTTTAAACGTACCTACTTAAACTATTTCTCTTTGAAGAAAAATTTCAAACTGAAGAAGCGGATCTAAATTATAGTAGTTTCAAGTGTCCTGGAAACCTGCTTGGCTTATACGAAGTAATAGCAATTTATTGCTTGAAAAAATTGTAAGTATCAATTTTTTAAGTTTTTATTTTATTATTTGCAATTTAAACATAAATGTAATGGTTTGAACGAAGCATTGAATCACGTTCATGTGCATATTGAAAATGACTAAAGTGTTACATTTTCTCGTTTGTACAGATTTAACTAATTTAAGAAAACGAATTACAAGCAACAAGAGAGAAGAAATCTGAATATCAACCATCCTACACAGTCGACTGCACCAAATCTAGCTCCAAAGCTGTTCCCTGATAACCCCAACAACTCGATGGGAGTAACATCTACTATATTGTCACTATAATATTTTGCAGTTTGGACTTTCACAAATTTTCAAACATGTGTTCTTTGGGTATATGAACGTTTTGTGAACGAACTTAAATAAGTAAAAGTACCCATAGAGGATATTAAGTAGTGTTATAGTGTATGTAGTAGAAACAGCTTTTTATATTATCATTTGTCAGATGTTGTTTTTTGTTCATGACGAATCTGTACAGCCGACAGGGAAGACTTCTTCTCGAGTATTTGTACATTTTTCACGTTGAACTTTCACACTTTAAGGGGCCGTCGATCCATTGCAATCACTTCTACTGGTCGATGGGTTAGAGGTCTATCTTTAGCGTTATTAGAGATATCTATTTGTAAGGAGACATTCTTTTACTTCTTACTCTGCTCTATTTAACAAATATTTTACATGTAAATGATCACCATGAATTTAAATTATCGTTTACTAGTAAAATTGATTATGCTGAAGTTTAGGTGTCCATCTAGTCGAAAAGGATTAGAGATGGCTTTAGACGTACGTGTCCGTAAAGTGTTTATTTACCACCAGGCAAATACTTTGAGTTAATCAGAACACGAACAATGGTTATGATTGTGGAATCAGTAAGTTCTTTCTTATTACGCGTTAAGTAATCCGTAGGATGTACTACTATGTAACCATGACTGATTGGTGTAGTTGGTGTAGGATGGTTGTCTTATTAAACAACATGAAGTTAATACATGCACTTGTGATGAAAGCCGTCCCTGTTGGAGGTAGGGTGAGTTGTGAACCCGACACAACGTTAGTAGAGCGCTTCAATTTGAGCTATTTTTTTAAGACTATTGTTATATTTGATAACTGTACAGACTGAATCAACATTGCATTTATCAATTTAGATTAATAAAGTGATTTATAAACTTTATGCACTAAATTTGTATATCGACGGAGTCAATGCCCAGAGCATTCTCTTCCAACCAAGCTTGACAAGTGCAGAAATTATAAATTAGTAATTTATTTATTAGTCAGTAGTATATTATGTATAATTTTACTGTACACGTATTTTAACTAAATTATTATGTTTTATGTAAGTGTTACTTGTCGTTGTATTGTAGCGGTATATACATAAGTAGAATAGCAGCCATGTTTTTTGAACGTGAATAAAGAATAGTTTACATTAAACTTCTAACCTTAACATGATGATTTATTTATTATGTACTAACCCATGACCCAAACCCCCTCTCCCTATCTCCCTTCCCTATCCCCCATAGATCGGCAACGCACTTGTGACGCGTCTGGTGTTTGCAGGTGTACATGATCACCTGATGGTAAGCGATTACCGCCGCCCATGGACACCTACAACATCAGAGGCGTCACAATTGCGTTGCCGACCTTTGGGGGTCGGTATATGGGCATCCGGTATCTTTACTCACTCGGTGAAACGCAAGCGCTATTTGACACTGGTTTTCTGTGAGGCCATGGTATTACTCCGGTCGAGCCGGCCCATTGCTCTCCCACGGTAGCTTGGCTCTTCCTCTTTTATAGGAGAGGCTTATAAACAGTATATAATTCAACGCATAATTGCTGTTATGTTGTTATCTTTTGTATTAGTGAAGGAGAAAATAGGAATCGATATTTATGAAGAGGTAAAATAGAGTTTAAGAAATAGAGAGGTCCGGCGATTTCTCCTTTAAATCTAATAAATCTATCTGTATTTACAATAGCTATAAATAACATTCACAAATTAATTATTACCTAACAGCCAAGTTAAAAATCATAATCAGTAAAATTAGTCAGCGTCAGCGGAGCGCTTCAACTTGAGCTAATGCTTTAAGTTACAGGTAGGAGTCTTAGTCTAAGTTACAGACTAGATTAATATTGCATTGACTGTTTTAAGTTAATTTATTTGTTAGAGATTATTATATGAAGGATAATTTTACTGTTTATGATTTTTTACTTAGCTATTAGGTATTAATTAATCTGAAAATGTTATTTATAGCTATTGTAAATATAGATATATTTATTTGTATTGAAGAGTTGTGTATCAATAATATGATAGATGTAACAGCTATATTATAAACGTGAATAAAGTGTAGTTTATATTAAACTTGTACATTACAACGAACGAACTTAGTACTAATTTAGAGTAAATCTTTTCTTTTTGCAAAATAAAAACATAGTCGCATGCGCATTTAGTACTTAAGACGGTAACCTTCCTGCCACATTGAAAACGATTGATTGCAAATTGCAGTTTACTAACAGCCATCTCCGTCGCAATTAAACAAGTCCTTTCCAAAGGAGAAATCGCCGGCCCTCCCTATTTCTTAAAATCTATTTTACCTCTTCATGGGTGTCGATTCCTATTTTCTCCTTCACTAATACAAAAGATAACAACATAACAGCAATTATGCGTTGAATTATATACTGTTTATAAGCCTCTCCTATAAAAGAGGAAGAGTCAAGCAACCGTGGGAGAGCACAAAGAAAACCGGTGTCAAACAGTGCTTGCGTTTCACCGAGTGAGTGAGGATACCGGAGGCCCATATCCCGATCCACATACTTCGGCAACGCTTTTGTGACGCCTTTAATGTTGCAGGTGTCCACGGGCAGCGGTAATCGCTTACCATCAGGTGATACGTATGCTCGTTTGCCCACTATACCATAATAAAAAAGGAGGTTCTGGTCTACAAAACCACACTGTCCAGACTATGTCTTATGTTTAACATTACAATTTTTATTTGTCACAGTACCATAAGTGAACAATTCATAATACTGTTTTAGAAGCTGGTTTCGAATTGTTAGTTTTCAATGTAGCCGGAGGGTGAAGTGAGGCAGGGCAGAAACAGGCCAGAGATGGTTTGTGTTTTTCATGCACATTACTAAATCAGAACACCACTGAGTTCAGACGATATGATTTTTTTACGCACGCAAGGACGCACTTAATGTTTTTTTAGGGAATAGGCGGTCAAACGAGCAGACGTATCGCCTGATGGTAAGCGATTACCGCCGCCCATGTACACCTGCAAACACCAGACGCGTCACAAGTGCGTTGCCGATCTATGGGGGATAGGGAAGGGAGATAGGGAGAGGGGGTTTGGGTCATGGGTTAGTACATAATAAATAAATCATCATGTTAAGGTTAGAAGTTTAATGTAAACTATTCTTTATTCACGTTCAAAAAACATGGCTGCTATTCTACTTATGTATATACCGCTACAATACAACGACAAGTAACACTTACATAAAACATAATAATTTAGTTAAAATACGTGTACAGTAAAATTATACATAATATACTACTGACTAATAAATAAATTACTAATTTATAATTTCTGCACTTGTCAAGCTTGGTTGGAAGAGAATGCTCTGGGCATTGACTCCGTCGATATACAAATTTAGTGCATAAAGTTTATAAATCACTTTATTAATCTAAATTGATAAATGCAATGTTGATTCAGTCTGTACAGTTATCAAATATAACAATAGTCTTAAAAAAATAGCTCAAATTGAAGCGCTCTACTAACGTTGTGTCGGGTTCACAACTCACCCTACCTCCAACAGGGACGGCTTTCATCACAAGTGCATGTATTAACTTCATGTTGTTTAATAAGACAACCATCCTACACCAACTACACCAATCAGTCATGGTTACATAGTAGTACATCCTACGGATTACTTAACGCGTAATAAGAAAGAACTTACTGATTCCACAATCATAACCATTGTTCGTGTTCTGATTAACTCAAAGTATTTGCCTGGTGGTAAATAAACACTTTACGGACACGTACGTCTAAAGCCATCTCTAATCCTTTTCGACTAGATGGACACCTAAACTTCAGCATAATCAATTTTACTAGTAAACGATAATTTAAATTCATGGTGATCATTTACATGTAAAATATTTGTTAAATAGAGCAGAGTAAGAAGTAAAACAATGTCTCCTTACAAATAGATATCTCTAATAACGCTGAAGATAGACCTCTAACCCATCGACCAGTAGAAGTGATTGCAATGGATCGACGACCCCTTAAAGTGTGAAAGTTCAACGTGAAATATGTACAAATACCCGAGAAGAAGTCTTCCCTGTCGGCTGTACAGATTCGTCATGAACAAAAAACAACATCTGACAAATGATAATATAAAAAGCTGTTTCTACTACATACACTATAACACTACTTAATATCCTCTATAGGTACCTTTACTTATTTAAGTTCGTTCACAAAACGTTCATATACCCAAAGAACACATGTTTGAAAATTTGTGAAAGTCCAAACTACAAAATATTATAGTGACAATATAGTAGATGTTACTCCCATCGAGTTGTTGGCGTTATCAGGGAACAGCTTTGGAGCTAGATTTGGTGCAGTCGACTGTGTAGGATGGCAGATATTCAGATTTCTTTTCTCTTGTTGCTTGTATTTCCTTTTCTTAAATTAGTTAAATCTGTACAAACGAGAAAAGTTTAGTCATTTTCAATATGCACATGAATGCGATTAAATGTTTCATTCAAACCATTACATTCATGTTTAAATTGCAAATAATAAAATAAAAACTTAAAAAATTGATACTTACAATTTTTTTAAGCAATAAATTGCTATGACTTCGTATAAGCCAAGCAGGTATCCACGACACTTGAAACTATTATAAATTAGATTCGCTTCTTCAGTTTGAAATTTTTCTTCAAAGAGAAATAGTTTAAGTACGTTTAAACTGTTTTGGTGCACAATTTTTTGTTAATTAAGAAAAAACTTGTAAATTGCAAGATGTTTCTCTCTTCGTAGCTTTCGCAAGACTATGTCCAGTACTTTTAGTTTCATTGTTTTTATACAGAAAGTTGCGCAATTATTATGTTGCGCAAACTTATTGTAGATTGATAAAACATATGAGCGGACACATAATATATTATGACATCGGAATTGTAACAGCGTCACACTTCTAACGATATAGGCATTTTTGGGTGATTCTCAATTTAGTTTAGTTTAGATTTTCACGGAAAGGGTAACGAACTAAAATATTTGTGGTTAATGGTTTTGCAATGTTGTTCAATCTTGCATAATGCAATGCGTTGTTTGAATCAAAACCGAAAATTAATTTAAAAAAATGATTTTAATGTTTATGATGATTTAAAACATTTATATGACATTTAATTTACAATCGCTATACTCACATTTTCATTTCAAATGTGTAAAACATGATGATGCGTTTCAGCAGTTTTATTGCGTCATTTTAAGTTTGTGTTTCTTATTTATTGTGGAGTTAATACTATGTACGTATTTTATTGGCCACGGTTTTTTTTTAGTCGCGGCTAAGTGATACCTGAGTAACACTCTGCAAAGTTAAGCAATCCTAGCCAGGTCAGTTTATGGATGGGTGACCATTATTATAACATTGAAGCCCAAATAATAGTGAACTGTGACATCGCCCAGCACTTAATAAGTCGAAGGTCAGTCTTGTCGCAGTAAAGTGAAAGATGACATCTATGTATAATATGTATGTATTTACAAAAAAAAAGTATATATGTATTTGTATCAGTTATCTTAGTACCCATAACACAAGCTCTGCTTAGCTTGGGACTAGATGGCGTTGTGTGTTAGATGTCCGAAATATTTATTATTATTATTATTATTACCTGTTCAGGGAAAAGGTTTGGATATCAGGATGATGTATCAGAATATTTTTAAAAATGTGTTTAACTTTAATAGCCACAGAAAGCCAAAAAATTTTTCTAAGTGAAAGCTTTAGAACATATGCAATATGAATATATATGTCTATATATTAATCCTGTATGTGTATATATTAATCCTTATCCAAATAAATTATTTTATGGTCAAGACCATTTAACTACCTATAAAATAGTTTTTAAATTATTTAAATTGGACTTTCCATTCAAAAGATATTACGAATTAAAAAATTCAAACAGTAAACAAAACCGCCATAGTGCCGTGGCCGTTGTTTGCGATGCAGTCTGAAAAGCGCGCCGGGCATCGCGGTGGGCGGGGTGGAGGGGGCACTGAAATACAGGAGTGGGGCGTGCACGTCTGTAAGATAGGTAGCCGCGCGACCATAGATAATACACTACAGTAGACATAGATGCGCCACTAAGGATTTCAATTGATTTAAATGGGAGTACCCAAGCACAGAGATGGCGCTGCGTGTATCATATCTAGCCCGATAGATGGAGCTAATGAATTTCATACTTGTTTTTGGATTAAGGACAAATTTATTAAATAAAACACAAGTTTAGAGAAGTTCGCCGTTTATTATGAGAATTATAATAATTTAACGCTTGTATTTTCGTAGCATTATTATTACACAAAGTTGTTTTGCCTTTAAGTAATCTGTTGACATTTGTACACCAGCTGTTTAAAATTATATTTATTATGCTATCCATTACAAAATTTACTACTTCTGTTTTATGTTTAACACAAGAGAACTGCGAAAAATTACAAAAGATCACTTAAAAACTGACTTTCTCTTCATTTTGAAAGTGTCGTCGAATCCAAATCGCAAAAGCAAGCAAGGTTCAGTATTCACATCGTAGGGTCAATAGTTTACGTATCGTATCACGGAATCCAAGAAAAAGCAGGGTCAAAGGTTACAAGAGCACAAAATAGACCACATATATCACCAGAACACAACGAAACCAGAAGCAGAAAAGTTTTGAAAGTTAACGTTTACCGGAGTTTACGTTTCTGTCAGTACTAATTTACGTTTCGTTTAACCAAAATAACATTTTCAAACTGATAAATTTAAATAATAGTGTTTTGGCAGAAAAATGTTTCAGTTATGAAATTAATTACTAAATTAAATTAATTAAAAGTTAGTATATTTAAGTAAGTAGATAATTAATTTCAAGTTTTTATGTCAATTAGCCCCACCTATCGGTACGGATGTACATTATGGTCAAAGTTTGAGTACCTCTTTAGAGGGGTGACACCACCTTCTATGTAATTTTTTTTGTTACGACAGATGTATGGAAGTTTCATAGCCCTGCGCGCGACTGTCGCGCGGTCGGCTCCTTACGCAGCGGACGCTACCGATATTGAACATTTAGATTTTTCCATAGAACACATTTCAGATAGAGCACATTTTCTTTCTATCGATTAGGAGTTATTTTCAAAACTGCGCATAAATTACTTGATTAAACCTTGACAGTTTATTTTTATAGCAGTGTCACACTCTTTTTAAAGCGCCTATTTAAGTATTGTATGTATTTTTTTATGAAAACTTCTATTTAATAAACTGTTCATATTAAAATCAAATTAATTCTTATATATTTGGACAAATATTATGTTGCCCTTTCTCGAGTGGGATCTCCTGAAAATCAATATATTTTGTTGCCATCTACAAATACCACTGCCAACGTAGTTTACAGTGAAGCTTTAAGATAAAAACTGACAAATATAAAAGTAAAAAACGTAAATCTACCTTAATATTATATCTGTAAATAATGTAAAAGTAAACCTGAAAATAAAAAATACTAAAAATGAAAATTATTAAGTATTAATAAGAATGAAAATGATTAATGACAAACCCTTTTTTAATAAAAAATAAAAACAAAAAAAAACACAAAAAAATATACAAAACCAAAATAAAAAGCACAAAACAACAAAACCAAACAAAAAAAAAATTATTTTGTAAGGAAAATACTAAATAATGATAGGCAAGTTTCTATCGACACGAACAAAAATTTCTTTGAAATACCTAGATGTATAGGTAGATACATTTTTCGTTGAAAGTTGTCAACGTTTAATTTAGACTGTATATATTTTATTCGACTCTGCTTTTATTCTAATTACTTTAAAAAACATAGTAAAAATGTAAATAATATCCTATGTAAATATTACTTATTTAAGTGCCCGCCAATTAAACCATCAAAGAAATTGAACATAAATAGACTTACATACAAATATAACTGTGGGGTTTTTTTTTTAATATATAATTAATAAATAATTATTTTTTAATAAATAAAAATATTTGTGAAAAACTGTTTTTATATCCAAATTTCCAAAAATAAATAATTGTCTACCCCGTGCGAAGCCGGGACGGGCTGCTAGTATGTCATATAATAGAATACCTTTATTGTATGCATTCTTTTTAAACCTTATTTATTTCAAAACAGGAAAAAAACTAAATGTTGTCTCATAGACATTTAATGCTTATTAATATTACTAGACCATATTCTATTACATTAATTTTATAGTTCACGAATTAAACCTATATACCTAGTATGTATCATATTGTCTTTTTAACCGCTTCAAAAAGGAAGGAGGTTCTCAATTCGATTTTATGAGTGTTCGCAATATAAATCTTTTGCTCGACTGATGAAATATCATTACTTACAGATGTATGTGTAATACTTCACATAATAGTTTTAACTTAGTTACTTAGGGAGAGCCACGCTTCGGCACGAATGGGCCGGCTTCACCAGAGTGATACCACGGCCTCACAAAAAACCGGTGTGAAACAGCGCTTGCGCTGAGTTTCACCGAGTGAGTAAGGAAACCGGAAGCCCATACCACAACAGCTCCCCCTCCCCCTCCCTCTCCACTCATCCCCCAAAGGTCGGCAAAGCACTTGAGACGCCTTCTGTGTTGCGGATGTCCATGGGCGGCGGTAATCGCTTACCATCAGGCGATACGTCTGCTCGTTTGCACCCTATTATTCTACTATTATTTTTTATATTATCTACTATTCCATAAAAATAAATAGTATTTAATGTAAATAATAAAGATATTTGAAATATAATTAAATTAAAAGAAAAATATACCACGTGAAGGTGATGGTGAAGCAGAAACATTAAAACTGACGCAATATTTACTCGCAATACTGTGCAAAGGTGGTGCCTGTTCTTACTGTTTCATATTCAATGCACAGCACATAATTCTGTATTAGCATCTAGAAAGGCTGCTTTAGACTATCTAGGAATCTGTAGACAAACTAAGTCTAGATTTCATTGTTCACGTTCTGTATCCCGGATAAGGTCAACAGAGACCCAACTAACAAACGTCATTATTCAGCGTACTAAACCACTGGAATGTATCATAGCCCTACAAATCTCTATCTATATAAAAGTATTTATTTATTGAAGCGTCATCATCTTCCTAACCTTTACAATTACCAAAATTATTTGAGGTTGACTTCTAGTTCAACCGATTTAATTTGAACGTCTTCTCTCTCGTCTCTCTTCTCGAAGTTGAGTACGAATCGAATTTGAAAATTGATCCACCTTTCAGTATTTTTACACCCTAAAAACTGTTACCATAGATGTTCGTTCATGACAACCGGGACGCCAAAGCATAGGTATGATGTAATGCTAACTTCCATATTCCGGGCTTGTATTTAAGACTCATTACAATAGGTATTTCTTCATAATAATTAAATACATAAAATTGCACGCAACTTCATGCAACGTAAAAGCAACTGTGCGCCAACATCCAATGTGATGCAATAGTATTAATGTGTCACTCAAACACTAAATCAACACCATATTACCGCAATTGCAACGTTTTACTTTATTCTTTTACAAGATGAAAATAGACACTGTGACAGTCCTGTACTCTCAATTTCATATACCCGAAAGGGTAGAAGGGTTTGTTATAAACACCCGTACTTTTTTAAATCATAGCTAGCTGTGCCCGCTTCGTACACGTGAGAATTGGATTTTCAAGTTATTTTTAATATTTTTGCGATTTAAACCTTCCCCGGACTATGACGAACATTTCTAAACTAAAATCAGGTAAATCCGCCCAGATGTTCTCGAGTTTTAGTGAGACAAACGAACAGCAATTGACTTTAATATAAGTATGGCTGTATTAGTTGTACTGCTGATTTCAAAGTAGTAGAGCCACGCTGATTTCAGCACGGTTGGGCCGGCTCGACCGGGGCGGTACTACCCTCGCACAGAAAATCAACGTAAAATGACAGAGATCGTGCTGTCGTGTTTCGTTGGTGAGTGCGAGATCGGAGGCCCAATGATGCAGAAGCATCACTAGCCCGCCATGGTGTGGGTCACCATGCTGCATTGTTGCGTTGTCTGCATTCGCAGTATGGTGACCACCACTCTTGGATTCTGCTTATGCTTTCCATCAGGCAGAGTAAAATCATTTTGGATGGGCCAAGAAAAAGGAAATGGGAAAATTACGAGTACAATAAAAAGAAAGGTAAAAAGCATGTTGTCTACGTGTCCAGATGAATTGGAAAATGCTATATCAAAATGAAGCCGTTGCTATATATTACGATAACTTCGTAGAATGTGTAGTAAGTACGCCTTACTTAAGGTATTTAATGTATTGGCCTACCTGGACTTAAGTTTCACCTACCCGAAGGCATGAGCTGAGTGGTTCTTAACGCTTACGTAGCCCATGGAACCATATCGCCTCAGTTTTCTGCTCATCTTGAAGATCTTTTCCACAACAGAAACAGACGACAGATAGGCCAGAGGGTAGATTGGTACGAAGGACCGAATCGACAACCGACAACAATGGACCCAACACAGGGTCCTGAGGAACTCCGCAACACAGCTTTTTTTTGGTTTCCCAACCCGTTCCGATTAGTAAATTACAACATCTTATCGCGCAGATAGGTCTTTATTACCGCCCGCAAATAGAGCAGCACCTCGTGATACTTAAGGGCCCTAATTGGCATACTACCATTTACTCTACCTTCACATTATAACTCCTGTGAAGGTTAGAGTAAATGATTTCTTTTTATCTTCCGTAGGTCCGATAGGTAGGTAAGGCACCAAATTGCGCGGTTCAGTCGTTACCTCAGTATAATAAACCAAATTCACCACATATTAAATTGTGTATGAATGTTGACAAAAATTTAATCGTAAAGTATTATACGTAATGATATGAATTCTCGTAGTCTTCATACATGTTCCATTTAAAGCCTGTTATCATCACAAAAGCGTGTTGAACTTTATGCGGTCAGTTTAGGCAGTGTTATGTAATGATTGATCATGGTAATTATGTTTGCTGTTCAAGGACAAATTTATAAATAAATAACAACATATGTTATATGCAATTTCCTTATTTTATTTACTACTGAGGAAAATCTGTTGTGGGTGACGGAGTAAGAATAGGGATTGTCACCAGACTTATTCAACCCGTGCGTGTCGGAAGAGGTGACTAAGGGACAAAGTACGAAGGACGACATCACTGCAATGAGTAGAAACTTGATACATAGCCCATACCAACCCGTGTCTTCTCTCTCTTGTTTAAAGAGAGGCACACACCCACCAGAGCACATAAGAGCTGTTGATAATAACGAGGCAGAAAACTTCAGCTGTAGGTATAAGATCACGTTCTACGCATGATTGGGCTCGACCGCTCAAAACACAAGTAATACCGTCGTCTCTTAGAAAACCGTAATTACTCATGTTAGGGAGCCCAAATCTCAATTGTTCCTAGGGAGATCAAAAGGAAACAATGCATTTGTAACTCTTGGACTGCAGACGTCAAATTAACGTCGTACAATCAGACTGCTCGTCTGTCGAAAGTTTACTTTTCAAAACCAGATCGGTGTTGCCTTACGGCTTTATCGAAAGGGATTATGAATGCATCGATGAGGTACTGATTTAAGTAGTTTTCCACCGATTCCTGCAACATTGACCTTTGAGGGCACCTTGTCTGACCCACAAATTATGTTTATTTAAGAAATTATTTATTTAAAAAAGAGTTTGCTCAAAATGTGCATTTTTTTTAAATTGGTAATATGTAGGAGATCTGAGGCAAAAAGTAATCAGAAATTAAAATACTACCTTCTTATTATATCGCTGAAAATCCAAAAAAAATTGCTCTTAATTTAGTGCTGGTACGTTTGACTCTGTTGTTTAATAATTAAATTAAAATATAACCTAAAAATAATGTATGCAAAAAAACTCCGTTTGTAGAATTATCGAGTTACTAAAGTTTAACTTACATATTTATTAACTAGTTTATAATAATTCGAAGCAAGTTTTACTTTCAACTTTTTCTTGACACAATTTATTTTCGTACAATTTTTTTACTTTTATCACACCACAGAACACTCGACCTGGCCACTTCACTTGCCCGTATGTAATGCCAAGTTTCCATTACAATCATAATGAAATAAAATCAAGTATACACTATTGCATTAATTGAAGCAGCAGTTGCCCGTTTTTTTAGATCAGTATCTATATATAAACAAGTTTCATTGTTATTTCAACGCTATTTCGTTCCATTACGAGATGTTATATTACATAGTTATTTCAATTTTATAGTTGTATTGACGCATAACTTTCAGTCGTTAAGACACGTGATTAGAGTCGACTTACTCTAAAGTAATTTTAAAAATAAATAACAATTTTAATAAAATATTGTAAAACATAATGTATACATTTTCCTAGTTTCACTCTTATGAAAAAAGGCATTACACAACACTTAACATAAAGTGCATAACTACTTACTGAAATGGATTAACACAAATTAAAAGTAACAAAAAAAGTACATTTCTCCACAACTACTAAACGGATTATCATATAAAGGTTTACTGTAATCATAGGCAGGATAGTTTTTAAAAATTCATTAATTGTAAACAGTGTCATCATGAGACATACTTGGCATTCATTTCTGCGTCATCATAGTCAGATTTATTTCCCCGTCGTACTGTCTTATCTTCCCTTATGCAAGAGGTATTAAAACAAGAATAATGAGTAACCCAGTGGTATAAATAAAAGGTACAGCTCAGTACTAGCAAAGCACAGTTACTTGTTGTTTTCTCCCCTAACAACTTCTACTGAACAATAAAATCTTAGAAATACCTTCTAAAGTCAAATAACATTACAAATTGACGATGAAGTTGTGGCGTTTACTTTCTTTGTTGTTTTTCTTGTACTCTATATTATACAATACCTATGTATTGTCTACACCGATTTTTGACCCGTTGGTGGCAGATATGAAAGTAAATGGTTCAGTCTATGGCGAACAAATTGAAGAAATTAAGTGGTTGCGGTTTAAAGAACTGTAAGTTAGGTGGTTTCACTGGTCTTTATGTTCAGAGATTAGTGCTAATATACTTATATATTGACGTAGAGGTCATGGAAAGAAAGACAGAAATAATAATAATAACTTTATTGTACACCATAATCATTACAAAGGTAACTTAAAGCTAGCATGGTTGCCTGTAAGAGATTGCCTTCGGCCTTATTCTCTTACAGGCAACCATACCAAAATTGTTTGTTGGGTTTCATGTCTATTAATTACAAAATGAATAATTGTGATTGTATTTTCTGTTTTTTAATTACATAATTTATCTGTAACATATCTATTGTTTCGGTTTGAAATATATTTCGATAAATTTAATTGTGGTGAAGAAGAACAGTCTGTATATTTTTTGTAACATTTAATATTTAATATTATTTTCAGGCTCAGAAGAATGAAGAAAGCACGTCGAAAACTGAAAAAAAAAGATACTTAGGTTAAAGCTCCGATCAAATGTGATTGCAGTTGATATTTTTCTACTAGTCGTGAATATAATATTAATATTTAAATATTATAAACCTGTGATTGATTTGAAAATTGTGATATTAGTTAATGTTATAGCTTGTAAATAAAAAGGATTGAAACATAACTTTTTATTGTATTATCTGTATTGGTAGGTCTCTTTGGGATTTTAATTGTTGAAGACCAGTAGACTTTTCCTACCAATGTAATTTAAAATTGTAAAATATGTGAATCTCTGAGTATAATCACTTGATTATAATATAGTAAAATGTTACTAATTTGTTGCTCTTAAATATAAACTTTGACCTTTGTCTTTTGTCATTTGCTGTTTTTCAAAATTATTTATATTTACTTATTATTAAATTCAACTTCCGCGCTCCTGTGTCGCGGGGGACCTTACAAACATACATGTAACGGACAAAGAACGACCAGACTTAGAACAACAATTTATGGATCACACAAAGGGTTGTCCTATGTAGGATTTCAATTTCGCAGCAGGCGCACCGGGCGTCGGGGGAGGGCATACGCTGCTCTCCACCGGCCTCCGTAACTGGGTCCAGGGGCGGCGGACTTGGGGATGTTCCTCGCCCCCTCCCTAATGGACCCGAGGTGGCGGCGCGTAGTGTTCCCGTGCGCCCCTCTTTGAAGTCGCGAGGGGAGTAATTTCCCTCGCTGACGAGAAGTGGCCCGCAGAGGCGGGCCGGCACCAGTCGGGGATTGCGGTTGTCTCGCAAGTTCCCGCGATCCCCGGCGTAGGTGAGAGAAGGAACACCGGTGGGTTTTAGACAGTAAGAGTCTGACAGACCCCTTCGCCCTTTCCCCAGGGCGTTGGACATACATGAGGATTTCCCCCCGTCAAAAAAAAAAATGTAGGATTTGAACCCAGAACACTTGGCAAGGTAGAAAGGGGCTTGATGACCGCTTAGACCTATAGGCCAATTATAGACCTATAGGCAAAAGGCAGTTAAATATTTCCTATTTGGGTGATAGATTTTTCTAAAAACCTTTAATATAAGTATACATACAAACTATAATGGACCCTGTTTAGTGTTACCGTATGACTGTAATAGACACGCCAACGTCATTGGTCATATATGTAGGTTTTTTGGTTAAAATAGATTAAAAACAAAGTGGTTAATATCATTACTATTTCTAAGTTAGTGACGTCATTCTTCACTAATAGATAAATTAAACGAAAACCCTAAGAGATCTAATTCCAGTTGCTCCTTGTGTACCCCCAACCAAAGTACAGTGACCCCAACCTAGTTTAGGAAAAGGCGACGATTTTATCTTTAAATTGGTTCTCCATTAAAAGGCTGTCTTAGCAAACTACTATCTTTCCCAAATGTGTATTTTATTGTCCCATTTAATTAGTAGTGATTTTTATCAGTATCTCGACTATGGTCTGTCATGCTCACTAAAATATCATTGCTTGCGGTGTCGTCGTGGGGCGGGTCGTTTCTTTCCCTCTGATATGGCGAAGGAGATGATGGCTGGTCCATGCGTCATACTCGTGAACGGGTGCTGCTTGGGGTGATTGGTCGGCCTAGTCAGCGATGCTTTAGACATACTATTATTTTGGTTCGTTCAACTGCAACTGTAGCCTTTTAATCTAGTCACGAATTATTTTCAACAGCAGATTTTGCAACTGATTGTAAGTAGATGTGCACCTTGAATGATTTCTATGTTTAATAGATTAAAACCTTTAACGTTATCAATGAGTGATTTTTCTTTTCTTTTTTTTGTTTGAGCGTTAGATTTTGGAGCATTTTAATAAAAGGAAATTCAGGTGGCAACAGCTTGCATACTGTTTACCTTACATGTAATACTAACACTATTGTACCTGAAAATCTGACTTTGAAAAGAGTGGCCATGAGTTTCTTTGCCAGTATTCTTCTCATGAGGCTCTACGCATTTTGGAAACTGGAAGTTATGGATCGACACAGACAGGCAGTAGGTTTTGGTGTTTTCACCTAATTTACCTCGACAATACAGCACATGCTGTGGCGTCTGTTTGTGTCAATCTATGATTCTTAACTACAGCTTCAATTTAACGTTCATAAATGTCACTTAGTGTCTTAATTGAATAAATGATTTTGAATTTGAATTTAATTTGTAAATTTACTATTGGTATTATCTGAAAAAAAGCAGATACGTTATCAGAGCCCGAAAACTGAAGACTCATTTACGTTCCAATTGACGTCTCTCTCAATTACAGTACGTAATGAAATTAAAGAATACATTTTGTAAAATGTACATGTATATAGCTATCTCTTTCCCTTACGTGCTCCTTCGTATCTTTCGTACTATTCATCAATGAAAATGGTCAATGCATGCAGTTTTAGACAGCACTACAGATTTCAGCGCAAATTATTACGTACGTAACATATGTATTGTTTTAAAATATCAGATTTTTCTTCATCCTACTAATATTATAAATTTGAAAGAAACTGTCTATCTGTTGCACTTTTACGGCTACATCGATTTCAGTAAACTTTGGATATCAAAGTATTGTTGATTCTTGAGGAAGGCTATAGGCTACTTTTTATTGGGATAACCAACAGTGTATGTTGGCAGTCAGAGCCGCCGGCAAAACTAGTAATTTATATATTTTTTTTATGGAGTAGGCGGGTTAACGTGGACGTATCGCCTGATGGTAAGCCATTACCGCCGCCCATGGACACCTGCAAACACCAGAGGCGTCACAAGTGCGTTGCCGGCCTTTGGGGGGTAGGGAGGGGAGATAGGGGAGGGGGTTTGGGTTATGGGCCTCCGGTATCCTCAATCACTCGGTGAAACACAGAACAAGTACTATTGCACAACGGTTTTCTGTGAGGCCGTGGTATCACTCTGGTCGAGCCAGCCCATTCATGCCGAAGCGTGGCTCTCCCACGGTATAAATCTCTACCATTATTTTTAGGCGATCATGTAGTAACATGAACAATGCCTTCATTCATTACTAAATTATCGATAATGATTATTAATACGGGTTATAATAGACATATTTTATAGGTTTTTTAAAATCAATCATTCGACACGGTTTATCATACTAATTATTTCATCACAAACATTATCAAGGATTAATTTATTCGAATAATAAATTTAATACGAATACGCGACACAATCGAACGATTCTGTGAGTCGGGCGAAGTGGAGACGGTACTTAGATAAAGCCGCGCGATAGGAGATAGAAACAGCCGAAACAGGACATTGTTTCGTTTCAGCCCCCCTAGCCAAGTCACAAGCTTTCGCTTTTCTGCAATCGTTAACGAATCGCGTTCTGGTGTGTCATTGGCTAATATTTTGTTTTGATCACGTGACTTGATTCCATTTAGAAACTCTTAGCCAAGTTGACGTTTGTTCGTAGTGATGGAATGGAAAGTGATCGTTTCTACAAATTCGATGCCAAACTCCATACAAAAGTTAGCAAAAGCTAGCCAAGTTACACTTTTGACAAACGCAAACGAAACGATATCCATGCGTTTGAACGTTCATTAAGCGATCAAAAATATTTGGTGATATCGCTTTAGAAATGGCGTCGGTATGATAGAAATATAGTCTAAAAGGACCACCAAGAACTATTTTATGTGCTTTACATAATTTTGGACATTTAAAATGCATACTATAAATATGTTGTGGTGCGCTCGTAATAAGAAGTACGGCTTAGAGGTGGAAAAAGACATATTAATCGTCAGTGCAACGAGACAATCCGCGAAATGCCGGAAACTTTATTTGTGGAGCTATTTTGGCTAGACAAGTCGTTTTTCGAAGCCCTTTGTCAAGAACTCCAAAACAAGACATCGCTAAAGGGAACCAACGAGATTCCCGTAAAAGTTAAGGTAAGTTAATAATCTGTCTTTTTTGTACTATTGACTATTTTAACTTTTCCTTAATGTTTGTGTATTTATAGGTTTTGAGGCATGCTCTTGCTCTTTGATGCTCTTAGTTTCCTAGCCACAGGATCCTATCAGCGAATTGTTGGTGTCCTTCAGCATTGCCTAACGGACAGCTTGTTGGTGCATCAGACAAGTTGTTGATGCTTTGAGAAACCCTGATGTCGTTGCAAAATGGCTTAGGTTTCCAATAACACAACAAGAGAAAACAGCTATAAAACAAGAGTGTTTACCTACTTAACAAACAAACTAACTATATTTAATTGAATATGTACCATGTGTTAAACATAATTTTATTTTACAAGGTTCCAAAGAAGATTTGGCTTTCCTTATGTAATTGGTTGCATAAATTGTACGCATGTAGCTTTGGTAAAGCCCATTACTGAAGAGCATGTATATTTCAATAGAAAAGGGTATCATTCACTGAAAGTTCAAATGGTAGATTTATTCTTATTTTTATTTATAGAACAGCATGTATGAGACTATTATGTCACTTCTTAATGTTGATTTGGTTTTCAGATTTGTGATAGTAATATGCTGATTATAAATGTGAATCCAAAGTTCGGTGGAGCTACACATGATTCACATATATGGTCTTCTAGTAGAGCTGAATCATTTATGAGTGAACTTCATCAAAATAGTGAACAATTATGGCTGTTAGGTTGTTGTGTAACAAAAAAAAAAATAATTATTATTGCTGATACATAAAAATAATTATTATTATTTTTATGTATCAGCATTATAAAGTGACTCTACTCAGCCTGATGGAAAGCATACACACAATCCTAGAGCAGTGGTCATTATACTCGTTGCAAATGCAGACAATGCAACACCTCAGCATGGCATCATTTTCGAACCGGCCCATTCATACTAAAATCAGCATGGCTCTATTACCTTAAAGTTCAGTAGTTTTCCTGTGGGTAACTAATTTTTAAACTATTTTTTTCAGGTGACTCTGGATATTCACAACATCCTTGGCTAATGACACCTATTCTCAATGTAGTTCAAGGTTCTAGGGAAGAACTTTATTCTGTAAAGTATGTGTGAGCCCGTAACTGCATTGAGGGCTGTTTTGGATTACTCAAAGCACAGTGGAGATGTTTTCTCAGAGACAGGTTTCTTCATCATCATGCCTATGTAGCTAGCAATATTATAGCTGCATGTTGTGTATTACACAATTTAGCGTTACAAGCTGGCATACCACTACCACAACCACTTTCTGCTACACATGACAATGAAGACAATATAAATTTGCAAGATCCCATACCTGCTATGAATATGCCTAATCAAAGTGAAGTCATCGAAGGAAGAGCCATGCCAAATTCTTTATTAAATAGATTAAAATAACGTTAATTGTTAATGGCTTCGTTATTAAACATTGTCTTTCCTATGTGGGTTATTTTCCCCCGTGATATAGATTTTTTTTTGTGTTGGATAGAAAGAAGAGACTATAAAGATTTTATTTGAATTTTTTTTTATTATAAATAATACTTTTTTTATTTTCTATAAATATATTTGATAATGTACTCAGATGTTAAAACAATCTATCTATCAATTTTAAAATGAATTTTAAACATTATATATCATGTACCTGTGTAGGTATCATGTAATTAATTTATAGATAGTACACAGAAGTTATAGATGTTTGATAGATTAATTTTTATAGTGTGTGTCTATGAAGAAAGTTGTTGTATGTGCTTTATCTTTTAGAAAACTAAATGTCATAATAGGAAACCATTACATTATATTTTTAATATTAAATAGACAATAATTATTGCATGTTTGTCGCTTATCATGTCACTATTTGTTTCATACTTTCAAGAGATGAAGTGAGATACTTTTAAACAACAAAGAATAACTAATAATTTACATACCTTTCCATGAATTCCAATAAGACGAGGACTTGTTCTGTCTGGCTCTATCTATAAATTCATTATGTAAGAGGTATCACGTCATTTATTATAAGTTAATCCTTAAGCAGGATCTTCATGTTTCCAAGTCACAATAATGTTAAAACGACATTTCGCACTGTGATATTATAATAAACCATTTACAAATAGATTGTTCTTTATTTTATATACATTTTATCACTTTACAATTCAGCCAACTAAAATCGACAATAAAAATTGTTGATGAACAATGTCAACGTTACTTTTACGTTTCTTAGATGGATAGACCATAGACTATATTTTAGGTTTTTTCCACGTAAATTGTAGAACGAGCGATCGAACCATTTGTGTCAACTTGGCTACCAAGTTATCGTTTTCTAAAATTACTTGAGAAAGAGCGTTAACGATTGCAGAAAAACGAACGCTTGTAACTTGGCTAGGGGGGCAGATCTCGCTCCGTTCATACCTTTTAATTGTGAGATTGTGACACGGGTCACTTCTAGATCATAATAGCTTTCAATTAATTAAGTTTTCTATTAAATAATAGAAAACTATTTTATTGTGGTATTTATGTGTTTACATTGTTTGTATTTCGACTTCGACTGCCTCGTTGGTCTCGCGGTTGGCGTGAGCGACTGCTGATCATGAGGTCTCGGGTTCGATTCCCGGGTCGGACCAAATGTTTGATGATCTACAAATCTTTGTTTCGGAGTTTGGGTGTGTTCTATCTATAATATGTATGTATTTCCAAAAAAAAAAAGTATATATGTATTTGTATCAGTTGTCTAGTACCCCATAACACAAGCTCTGCTTATCTTGGGACTAGATGGCGTTGTGTGTTTAGATGTCCGAAAAAAAAAAAAATATTTAAATCGTGTGCCTACATTGCTATTTGTGTAATGAATTGTTAAAATAAATGCGTTCATGTCCGTTTAGTTTTTATTTACTTACTGTAAATAAAAACTAAATGGACATGAATGCATTTTTTTAATAGTTCAAATTAATTATATTTGTGATTCATATTTTCATTTGAAACTACCTATCTAAATCCCGTTATAGAAATGAAAATTTTTATCAGCGCTCGCCTTCACCGATTTCACAGCAGATGTCGCTACTCCAGCTGGTAGGTATTGCATATATTGTTCTTTATTTGTTGACATTATAAAATCCATTCATTATCATCATCATCCACTTAATATGCCGCTCCGAAGGCACATCACAGAGCCGTGTCTGTTGGTTTTTGCATTCAGTTGTCACGCCGGCCCTTTTACAGTAATACGAGATAAATGATAACTAAAACCCGACTATGACCAAAAACGAAGCAGAAAAAGTATGAAACAAGTTGGAAAAGCCGTAGTCGGATAAAAATTGGGAAGTAAGATTTAACGTTTGGTGAGATAGCTGTTGGACTAGTTAGTAGTAAATAACTTTGACTGTTCAATAATTTTTTATTCAAAAAACATAAGATTTTTATGGTAGAGAGCCAAATTAACTCCCAGACAAATTGTGTAACATCTATCAGCATACACTACTGTGTATGTTGATAGATGTTACACAATTTATTGTAGTTTATAATAAAAAAGAGGAGTTTTGAAAGAAAAAGGTTGGTAAAAAACACTGCAGTTCCTAATTTGTTGTTAGTTATGCTATAATATCACAGCATAATGGACGATGCAATAAGCGCGGCCAACCATGACCATAATAATGCTATCTCTTTCCATTCACTTTCTACACGTTTGAGAGAAAGAGATAGTTTTCATTTAATCATTGACGTTTTTTTGCTTATAACTATAATTCAATGTGTTAAAAATGGTTAGAAAGAGACAACAAGTTTAGTTTATGTATGATTCAAATGCTGTTGGCCGCCATTTGATGGAACAGAATCGCTTTTGGTGCAAATTGATTGTTACATATACAAATATATACTGCCTAATGATTGATTCATTTGGCAGTAGATAATTGTGTAAGCTTAATCTAATATTTTTTTAAATGCTTTCTCAAACTTGTATTCTGAGACTGCTTTAAACATAAGTAAGTACCTACTATTGTATGTAAACATTGTTATATACCTATAACCTATAGACTCCTGTTTCTACAATTGTATTCCAGGATCGTCTTTTTTTAGAAAGAAACATTACCCATGTTAGTCATCAGAGATATTGATGGCCCGTTCATGCTCTTGACCGACCAAAAACTTCGTTCCATCCGGGTGTCCCTTGACACCTCTCAAGTTTTATTTCTGTGGCACGCCCTAGAGCCTAAGCCGCTTGTCGTATTTTTATGTGAGTAGTGTCAATAGGTTCGTCCTAGTCGTGAGGGTAACACTGGGTTCATCAAAATTAAAAAAATATACGCAGTCGATTTTTTTAAATAATATCTTACCAAGTTTCGCTGGTCTGCCGTCACCTACAGTATATTATCAAGTAGAATTGATTGAGTTCGACGTTATCCACTACGTATGATGTTACATATAAATAAACACAAAAATTGAATGCCTCGTTAGTCTAGCGGTTGGCGTGTGCGACTGCTGATCATGAGGTCTCGGGTTCGATTCCCGGGTCGAAAAAAATGTTTGTATTATCTACAAATATTTGTTCCGGAGTTTGGGTGTTTTTTATGTATAATATGTATGTATTTACAAAAAAAAAGAAGTATTTATGTATTTATATCAGTTGTCTGCCTGCCGTTATCAGCCTGTTATCACAAAAGCCTGTTGAACTTGCTGCGGTCAGCTGAGCCTTTAGTATGTAATTATTTTATCATCGTAATTATGTATGCAGTTCAAGGACAAATTTATAAATATATATATATATATATATATATATATATATATATATATATATATATATATATATTAACATATGTTATATTGAATTTCCTTAAGTGATAAAGTTTGGTACTGAGACAAATAACAAGTACATAACTGTGCAAATGATTATATTCTTGCCGTTAGATAGCCTGTTTCGGCGTAGACGAGCAATTTTAAAGGCCTGTTAGAAAACTATACATTCTGGAATCAAAGACAGTTGTACCTACTTATTCTGCTATTTTAGTTCAGTTTTACATGACAGGTTTCGCCTAATGGCATTATCAAAGGCTATATGTTATGGCATTAAAAGTTTATTAAAATAGTGGAATAAGTACAAGTGGATTTGATTCTAGAATGCATTGTAACCAGTTCCACCTAGTGCCGAAAATCGAGATAAGAATAATAAATAGGAATATTAAGAATCTCTTTTCACTCACCTGATGGAGCCCAAATCTCCACTTTTCTTAAGGAGGTCAAAAATGTAGTAGCGCCTTTGTAACTTTATTACGGCTAGTAAACGTCACTTATAATCAGTTGTATTAATGAAAAACTTATACGGCCAGTATTATAAGGAACTTTATTACATATGCAACAAAAAAAAAATATCATACAATACATATTTCCTCACATCCCTTAATGGGTTTACGACAGGTTTACTAAAACTTAAACGATATATTTTAGCTTAATATTTAAATTTGCTAAATTTAATAAATTTAACTAGGTCTTAATAATTTATGATGATAACCAGTAAACTTTTTACTCTAAGTAGTTGTGATACTGGAAGGTTTCTGGTACTTATAGCATAGGATATCAGAACATAACTGAGTTAAATTTATTGTACCTGTGTTAAGTGCTCTAATACCATACACCAGACTGTATTTTTTGACAATAAATATTTTTTCAATGCATTTGATGAGTTTTTTAGAGTGAATGAAGTAAAAATATATTAAGAAATTCAAATGATTGACAACTGGAAACGATTCATGTCGCCTCGTGTAATTAGGTCACCGAATGTGCGTCTGTCGTGCCCTCGGCGCAGACGCATCTGTTCCTGTGATTGGTCGCTTTCTTTTGTACGTTTATTGGGCGTGATATTGGACCAATGGGAGCTGTAATACCTTTGGGGTGATTTCTTTACTCTATTTTTAATAAGTATTCTATGTCAGTTTACTTCAGAAACACCAAATCGGACCATGAACTTTGCGTATGACATAGTTGTAACTTCAGATGGTATAACACTTTGTGTAATCCACAATTTGTATTCGTTTCATGTACCGAATGAAATGTTTGTAGTCCTCCACGACTATGGGCATACCCAGCATTTACACAAGGGTGGGAAAAAATTAAGGTAACTAGAACAAATAACGATATAAATTTTATGAACTGTATATAAGTGAGTGTGGTTACTGGAACACAAACTGGGTAAAAAATTCAATTCCCGAGAGGCAGCCTCCCGTCCAGCTGATTTTTACAAGAAGGGCACACATTACAATAAACTGCCAATGCGTTGGCAAAGATGCGTCGATTGCATGGGTGATTACTTCGAATAACAGAAATAAAAAAGTCGAAAAAGTAAGTACTTTCACTTATTGCATACAAAACGGCAATTTCATAGGTAAAGACTTATTCTTATTAGAATCGAGATATAAATTAATAAATATTTCAGACATCTAACACATAACACTATCTAGTCCCAAGCTAAGCAGAGCTTGTGTTATGGGTACTAGACAACTGACATAAATACATAGGCATTTTTTTTATTAATACATACATATTATACATAGAAAACACTTACACTCCGAAACAAATATCTGCAAATCATAAAAACATTTGATCCGACCCCGGATTCGAACCCGAGACCTCAAATTACAGCAGTCGCGTAAGTTACCAATGCGCCATCAAGGCAGTCAGAGTAAGTTTAGGATTTAAAAGTACATGATGATGATTGTAAACAGTATATTTTGTACTTGAAAAATAATGCATTTGAAGAAAGACTATCTATACATATAGTTACATATTATCATATTGTTCCCTACACTATATTCAAAAATAAAACAAAACATTGCTATTTTAATATTTTATTAAAGTATAATTCTTAAATTGTAAAGCATATAACTAGACTCAGAAGAGAGTCTAATGAATTTCATAAATAAGTTGTTTATAAATACCTAGGTACTGCTAATTATTACGTAATTTAACTTTAAGCAACACGCTTCTGTGTTATTTACAACTTCAAGCTTAAGGTTTAAAATAACATAGAACGGTTGCCTAAAGTTAACGTTTTAAATAGGCCATAAGTTTTGAGGCAACTGAGTCTTTAAGATAAACAGTAGATATTATCAAACAGGTAAAATAATCATTAAACACTTTCGATCTGAAACAAAAATAAATTTTGCCCCAACAACCACTGGTAGTGGCAGTTTTAGTGTTTTACGTTGGGAATAAACAAAGTTTTATGTAATTTTATTCCCATCACATCTGGTTGTGCCGGGGAGCAAATTAAAAAATAGTTTCAGCTACCACCAGAATTTGCATTTCTAGTGGTATCTGTCGGGAACGAGCCATATATCTGTCCTAAAAATAAAAATTAAAAGACTAGAATTTATACAGTACACCCGATCGAATTGAGTATCTAAACTTTTAAATCTAGAGAACCATTTAAATAGGTATACTTTTATAAAATTAAAATACTAAAATCAGATAACAGTGTATCGGGTTTTATTGAAAACTTTAACTATCTTTATTTAACACAGAATTTAAGCTTGTAAATATAGCCTCACTCCTTTACACTTATCACTAATCGCCCAATGTCAATAACGAAACAGCAGTCAATTTTGAAGTACCATTCATAATCTGGCAGGGAATGGATGCGGACTGCCCGAGACCGATATAGTAGATGCCCCTTGAGTGAAACCTTCGCTAGGTAGTGTACGGTCGTTAATAGCATTTAAATTTTAAGTACAATAATTTGAGACTTTTGTATTACCTACCTACATACTTTCCATTGTGTTCGGGGCTACTGTTAAAATACTTTTTGTTTTACAATAATATTAATACCATTAAAATGGGAATCTGCGGGATTGCTACCATGTACCTTTTTGTTTGTGAGTATCCGATATTTCGGTCACCAGTTACTCCGTGATCATGGCACTTGCAACAGCGCCGAAATATCGGATACTCACAAACAAAAAGGTACATGGTAGCAATCCCGCAGATTCCCATTTTAATGTTACTGACCATGAAAGTTTAAAACAATATAATATTAATACCACCCTCGCACAGAAAATCAACGTAAAATGACAGCGTTCGCGTTCGTGCTGTCGTGTGTGAGTCACTATGCTGCATTGTTGCATTGTCTGCAATTGCAGTAAGTATGGTGACCACGACTCTTGGATTCTACTAATGTTTTCCATCAGGCAGAGTAGAGTCTTTTTAGCAGGCATAAAATAAAACATTAAAATGTACGAAATTCTTAATTAAGCGGCCTTTCGACGTCAACCGCCATCTTCTAGGGAAGCTAAACCTATTATTTAATATTATATTTTAATAAATACCAATTTTTTTAATCAACAGTTATAAAACAATATTTAATTCCTTTTTTGTGTAAGTTTGAACTAAAAATAGATTTATATATACTTTATTTATTGATAGAATGAGTTTTGCATATAAAGAAGATGGTCTAGACATTAAAAGAGACGATGATCTCTGGGTTTGTTTCGTCCTTTCTTCTCAGAGCTAGTTAGGAAAGGCCGATCTCATCTGGTCAAAAAATTTTACCT
Organism: Spilosoma lubricipeda; assembly: GCA_905220595.1. NCBI lineage: Eukaryota > Metazoa > Arthropoda > Insecta > Lepidoptera > Erebidae > Spilosoma > Spilosoma lubricipeda. Next base: position 3,924,157 of record HG992286.1, on the reverse strand, counting down.
TACAAAAGTGTTCATGTGACCTATTAGCAAATTAAATGTTTTCATTTCACTTATACAATTAAATCTGTAAACTCTACATTAAGTAATGTTAGGAAGTGAATCATGAATACATACTTTTAAAGTGTTGTCATGTATAGATTATAAAGTTATCATTATCTTTAAATGATAATACGTCTGAATGGTAACAGAAACGACTATGACTAGTCAGTAGTGCATGTCTTGATATATCAACTGATAAAAATTAGACTATCAATAAAATAATAAAATAAATTAGTTAACAAATATTCGTGGCGATCTTTGTTTCAGTCTTTTAATCGCTACACGGATTATTTTTCTCAGTTATCATTTTTGATTAACACATTTTTATTTTTCCACAGTACAAAAACAAATTCTTCGATTCAAATTTAGTGAATCATTATAATTTTAAATATAATATAAAAATACTATATGTAGATCTCCGGCTATATTTAGACTAGAGATTCTTCTTCTTTTGACACATATTGGCCCGAATTTTCTTCAACTTTACGACGAAAAAGAATAATATACCTAAAAATAAAGCTATTATTATTTTTCATTTGCACTCACTCTTGAAGAAGGACATAGGCGGACATCTTTACTGCGTTAACATACAAACATACACGAAAGCAGATTTTATTAGAATAACTTTTTCTATTACTTTATATTTATTTATTTAATAATAGAAAAGTGTAAAAATGTGAAAAAATAATATGATTAATGTGTGACTAATAAAAAAACAATGCGAACCAATTCATGTGGAATATCAAGTGATGAATAAGTTTTGATTCTATAGAAAATTAGATATTATAACTCTATAGAAGCACTAAAATTAATAATAAGTCAAGAAATTTTAAAAGTTAGACATATAAGACTAAGGTTTGTGCCTTACACGTAAAAGAAATTAAAAACTGGAGTATAGTTTACCTTTAAAAACTTTTTTTTTAAATGTGAAAGGTATAGGTGATGGTAAATAACGCTCTATAGGGACACCACGTAACTCGAAAGATTAAGTGTGTTTTCTATCACAGAGTTCAAGTAGCAAAAATCTACCCTTATTTGGGCTAAGGCTACCTCATCCAGTTGTTAAAATTCAAATACTATGAAGAAAATGATCTTATTCAATTAACTAAAGAACAAGAGCTAGAAATAATTTGATTTATACTTACAATTGTTCGAAGATCCAGTTTGAAATAGCGAGACAGAAAACAATCAACATCAATATGAAGAGAAATAATTTTACATGGAATAAAATGTTTGACATCTGATCATTTTGGACAATAATATCAGAAACACCTTTGCCGGGCAAGTCTATAGTTATGTAGTCACCTTCTGGAACCGTAGTTCCAGTGTCTGTGAGTGAAGATTTTAACCCTGATTCCGAATTTGAAAATGTTTCAGTCATAGATGTTGAATATGCCGTCACTTCCGAACCTTTTTTAGATGTATTTTTTTGGATAGGTTTGACATCAGTCGTAACACTTTTTGACTTTGTTCCTACAGGAGTAGTTTCTAAAATGGCAAAAGTTGAGTCAACTCTTGTGACTATTTCTGCCAATTCTGTTGTTGTTTCCGTTACGGCAAATGTGTTTACAAATTCTGGAGTTGAAAGTCGTTTTGTCAAACTTCTATTAGAAGCATCTTGTAAGATAGGTTCATCCTCAGTCATAACAGTTTTGGGCTCTATTTCTACGGTCGGTGTGAAGTGTATTTTAGCATAACCTGATTCTGTTACAGCTTTTATTGGGTCTGTAGCTTCTGATTGTGAAGACCCTGTCATAGCAGGACTTGAGTCTGATACATCTGGTTTTAGAGCGGTTCCTTCTGGTGTTCGAAACGTAACAGTAGGATTTGATTCTGTTACTAAAATACTAGATTTTTTTACTATTCCTAACGTATTTACATCAGAACTTGGCTCCGTGGTGATATCAGGTCTTGAAAGAGGTATAATTGATAGATTGATATCAGACTCAATAGTTTCTACTTTGTCTTCTCGAACTGTTGTTGTTGGCGAAAATGTTTGTGTTTCATTTGTTAAATCAATATCGTCGTAGTCACTCGTTCGTAATCTAAACAAACAAAATATTTTATTTATTTTATTAGAAATAAAACACAAAAAAAATACAAAAGCCTATATTGGCAAAAAAAAAAACAAATATTTATGTCTCAAGTGGTAGTTGTATTCTGGCACCCATGATAAAATATCACTTTTGAGTGCTAGAGTTCTCTCGTAAGGTAACAAATTGTCTAAACAACTCTAACATCTGTCTAACAAGTTGTCTAGGGTAAATAAAAAAAATAAGGTAAAGTTGAATTGAAATTTAAATTAATAATTTAAACAGATACCGATACATAATGCTAATGTGACTGAGACCTTATTAATTTAATTTAAACATAAATTAATTCAATATTATTAAAGCCAAATTAGAACTCTTTTCAAAGTCATTTAGAGGCATCACTAGTCAAGATAAATCATACGAGTACAAACTCGAGGGACAACCCCTGGAGTCGAGTCGAGTCGAGTCACTCGATTTATTAAAGAGTTTCTATGGCCACCTTCCAGTTCCATCATTACATGGACATGACTCGGGTCTAAAGTTATGCAATATGAACTACTGTATACAAAATGTATGTAACGTTTCAAATAGCCGTGCCCCAACTGGATTCTCGTATGCAGCACACCCCAGGTGCGGCCCGGTCTGATATAATTCTTATATGACACTGACAGATGTCAAAATCATAGGCTGGAATTATTCCCGCGTAATCAGACTGAAAGCGCTCGACAGTCAACTTTGCCTTTACTTGATATGTACTTGTAAATGTCCTTACAAGTGTAAAGTAAGCGTCTTCATTTTTTATCATTGCCTAAATGGGATAAAACATAAACCTATAATACAATGGACCAATTCAAAAGTAATCAAATTCAAAAACATACTCTTTAAAGGATTTGCATTTTCCGTAATATTTAAATCTTCCTTTAGGACATCCGTTTCCAACGATTGTTTCTCGTGGTTTTCTCACTAATTTTAAGAAACCAAATTTGTGATCACTTCGGGCTGCAGTATTCATATTATCTGGTATTTCTGAAACCCCATCTGGGACGAAGAATATGGTAATCACATAAATTGTGATTACTTTTTTTAATTGCACTGACATTAAAAGAAATGTGTTAATAGCGATTCGTATACTACAAAATGTCACGGATAATTTAATTGATTTATATCAAATGTACGCGCGTGCCAATACGTCCGGCCCGTCTGATAATTCGCGTGATTCTGTGATGATGTATGTAGGTATGAATGAATGATAAGAAATGTGTTTGTGTGACGGCAACATTACGTGAGGTGTAAAGTCGCATCACTTATTACGATTGCCGCGGCAATCCCGCCAATAGGCGCGTAGACATTTCTGCATGATATGTATTTTGGATTGTATTATTATATTTTATCGTTGTTTAGACATAGTTATGAATTAGTCATTATTATTATCACGCAGATAACACAAGATAACGATAATCTATATATATATTTCAATTAGAATTGAGTATGATACATATTTTAAGTTATTCAAATAGTTATAATTAATCTGATAAAGCTTCATTCTATTATTCGTTGTTCATCGATCGTTCATTCATCGCGTGATAATTGTTTTAAATAAAAGAGAACGGCAGATTCTGACTGTGGCTATACGTAACAAGCTGACCCACGCAACCTCGTTTGCGCCTCATATTGCCCATAGTTTGAAAATTTCCCCCGTTTTTAAAACATTCTTCATTGTTGCTCCGCTCCTATTAGTAGTAGCGTGATGATATATACACTATAGCCTTCCTCGATATATGGACTATCCAACACCGAAAGAATTTTTCCGGATCGGACCAGCGGTTCCTGAGATTAGCGTGTTTAAACAAACAAACAAACTCTTCAGCTTTATATATTAGTATAGACTTACGCTTACCAGATTTGTACAGTTACAACTCTGCTTATTTGGAAACTAGATGGGGTTGAGAGAAGAAATACTGGTCTAAGTACCGGTGGTTGACTTACACCACTTGTCCTTGAACTACAACTGATAAACAGTTACTAATTAATACTTTATCTGACCATTACATGTTAAGCTATATGATAAGGAGTGGATGACCTGCTTTATCACATATATACTTAATACCAACCATATTACATTATATTACGTTCAACGTTTATCAAGCTTGTGGGTACTTCAGCTATGATGCGTTTGACGTAGAATACAAACGATTATAATGTCAATGACATTCTGACGCAGCTTATCTAAGTAGTGCCAAATTTTGAAGTATAATCAATCTATACTACATGTGGTGATAGATATTTAAGCTAAACCCGATACATCACAATGTTAATGTACATAATAAATAAATAAATAACAAATATTAATGTCATTCTTGAGACAGATGGCATGACGGTATCCTTATGTCAAAGTTAAATTCTGTGATTACTTCTAATTTGTGTTTTTTTTTTAGATTTTGGACATCAAACAAAATATGGGGGCTCGTCCGGGATGTAAAAACCCAAAGAACTAAGTATTTGTAATGGATTACGACGATTTTGTGAAGCAAAGGTGAGTAAGAGAGTACACCCCATTTGTATCTGAGTGACACAACACTATCTCACTGACCGTTGCATTTATTACAAATTGTCAAAGTCAAATGACAGAAGGATTTGTCAAGATCACGTTAATAAATTCGGTTTGCAATATTGCAACGAATGATTCGAGACTGTGATTTCAGCATATCAATTATAACGATTTAATGTAATCGATTTAATATTAAAGATCGACAACATTAAAATTTCTTGTATTCAGTTTTACGACAACGATTAAGACTTGAACACTTTATTAAGATGTCTCCTAAGAAGTATAAAGAAGAAGGTTTAGGTTTGATTTATTCTATTTCAACATACTTTTAGCAGTTTATTATTTAATTGAACTGTATAATACCCCCAGGCGACTGTCTCATTCCAAACTAAGTAGAACTTGTGCTGTAGATTTATCGAAAAACTATAGTTATATACATACACTAGCTGTCCCGGCAAACGTCGTTTTACCATAACTACTAATAAATTAAAAATTAATTAAAAAAAACATTGTCCAGCGGACAAAATTGTGAATCTAAACCATTCCCAGATCCCCTTGAACACACACAAAAAATTTCATCAAAATCGGTACAGTCGTTTGAGAGTAGTTCAGTGACATACACACTCACAGAAGAATTATATATATAAAGATATCTGCAACTAAAATTGCTTATAAAGTCGTGTGCCTTACCGTAGCTACTGTGAAGCACTCGACAACCTCACAATGACTGTGTTCCTACGAGCCGAGTCAGAATCATACATTTTATGCACTCAGTAATGTGTGGCCCCAGGAATTGCACTCGATAAATATTGCTACCACTTTTACTTTCAGCTTTTCACTACCGAATTGTTATTTTCGATAATCTAGTATCTCTCACTCGCCATAGAAACTATATCTTCAGCTCATCCGATCCACTGCTGGGCAGAGGCTTCTCCAATTACACGCAACTTGGTTCAATCTTCGGCTTTTGGCATCCAGTTCGTGCCAGCCATCTTTTTTAAGCAATCTGTGTTACTTAGAAAGCCGGCAACGCACTTGTGACGCCTCTGAGATTGCGGGTGTCCCCGGGCGGTGGTAGTCGCTTACCATGTATTTTAAAGTAAGTGGTCATTTTTATTGCTACTTACACAACTATATCACAATTTCTTTATTGCTTAACTCGATCAATTTAATAATAGTAGAAGAGACGGGACGTGCGAGTTGCTGTAATATAATGATATAATTTATTACCCTATTTTATTTCTTGCTCACATCTTTATCTGTAGCGAACCCCAGAAGTGTTTAAAATATGTACTCACCTTTGATAACTACACAAATATCATGACAAAATTATTGATAAGTATATAGATTATACAATAGTGTTATGGTTTGAAGTTAAAAAGTTCACGAGAGTCCTTATTTTAAAAGGAAAAATTTAAAATTCATCGTCATATAGGTTATATATAAATAAATTTATAAGTGTGTGTGTGAAGAGTACAGTACTTTTCACTGTAATTTATGCCATTAGAGTGAGATTCAAAAATACTTCTACTCTGACTTTATTATCTTGCTGTGAAACTGTGTGTTTCATGTTCTAAAGAATACATCAATAAATGACTTAGTAAATATATGATTTACATCAAAGTCTATATTTAATACTAGCTGCTAGCGGTTATTGTTGTATAGCGAGTAACGCCGCGGGACAAAGTTAGTCTAAAAAAAGTAGCCTAAGTTACTCCCTGGATCATCAGCTACCTGCCAGTGAAAGTCCCGTCAAAATCAGTCCAGCCGTTCCAGAGATTACCCGTAACAAACAGACAGACAGACAGACAAAAATTTTTTTAACTACATTTTTGGCATATGTACCGTGTATACATACCTACATATGCATATAGTAAAAAGCGGTTATTTTAATATTACATACAGACACTCCAATTTTATTTATTTGTATAGATTAATACATAGATGGGCTGTAGTGATAAGCTTTAAAGTCACAATGTTTTAAAATGTTACATCAAGTTATTATGAACATGTTGCAACATGTTTCAAATATAAAATGCAGTTACATTAAATTGACTTACACTTTGGATGTACTATAATGTATACAATGTATATTATTATATGATAATGAATGTTTGCCTGTATGCCCTTTATAGAATCGCAAACGATGTATTGGATCTGCCATTTGCGGACTCATGCCAGGTTTCTGAGTTAGTTGACCGACATACAGACAGCTAGTCTTCTTATATTTAAAAATCAATTGCTGTTCGTTTGTCACGCTAAAACTAGAGAACGGCTGGGCTGATTTAACTGATTTTGTTTTTTAAATGTTTGTCGCAGTCCAGGCAAGGTTAAAACGGTGAAAATCCAAATGTCACTTGTAATAAGTAGCGGGCACAGCTACTATTATACGTAGACTAGCCGACCCACGCAACCTCGTTTGCGCCTTATATTGCCCGTAGCGTGTAAATTTCCCCCGTTTTTGAAACATTTTTCATTGTTGCTCCGCTCTTATTAGTAGTAGCGTGATGATATATACCCTATAGCCTTCCTCGATAAATAGACTATCCAACACCGAAAGAATTTTTCAAATCGGACCAGTGGTTCCTGAGATTAGCGTGTTCAAACAAACAGACAAACAAACAAACAAACAAACTCTTCAGCTTTATATATTAGTATAGATAATAAAAATAATAATCATTTATTTTATCTCCACAAATTGCTTGTGGTGTGGTGTGTGCTTGCGTATACCATTAGATCGATGATGTATACAGTATACAGTCGACATATTTTTTTTATTTTTACAAGGAATTCTTAATTTATGGGAAATCTGGAGTCTAAACTAAGCCGAAGCCTATGCCATAGATCTCCCGGCCGATAGCATCAATATCATGTAGTGACATGCTTTTTAAAGTGTCAATGTATCAAAGTGTTGCATCACATTATTTGAAACATGTTGCAACATGTTTCAAATATAAAATGCAATAACATTAAATTGACTTACACTTACACTTTGGATGATCAGTTATAGTGTAAGTAATAAAGGATTTTTAAGTTGTTGGTAGCGAAAAATCAACTAGGATAATTAAGAATTGAATTGTAGACTGCAAACAAACAGAGTGACTTGACGATCCCTGCCTGCATGAACACTTCCGACTCAAAAATAACAAGTGCGTGGTCTTTGAGGCTGGAGTCGACTGTTTTGTTCCTCTTATGGTATACAACTGTTTTTTTTATGGGGGGCAAACGAGCAGACGTATCACCTGATGGTAAGCAATTACCGCTGTCCATGGACACCCGCAACACCAGCGGCGTCACAAGTGCGTTGCCGGCCTTTTGGGGATGGGGAGAGGGATGTAAGGAGGGGTGTATGGGCCTCCGGTATCCTCACTCACTCGGTGAAACACAGCGCAAGCGCTATTTCACAACGGTTTCTGTGAGGCCGCCCATTCATGCCGAATCGTGGCTCTCCCACGTGGAACGGGTGTCATGTCAGATTAGGTGATCGTGGCGATGTTGTATACATGCTAATCAGCGCCAGAATTTCTATATCGCTGCACAGGGTTAGTAGGTACTTGTTTCATAGTTCGATACTCCGTAGTTCGGTATATCTTCGGTAGATGGCGTTAGAGTATTTTTTTTTAGTTACGCTATATGTGAAAGTCGCCACAAGCCCTACAATTGATTGAAACAAGTAAAGCAACGTAATGCCCTATCCCATGTAAGCGTTTTGCTGGGGACTCAGATATACTCGAGTAAAGAAATCCCCGAGTACCGCGCCAATCTACTGCTTCGGTGGCGCAGTGGTAGCGTATACGACTGCTGTGCTTGAGGTCTCGGGTTCGATTCTCGGGTCGAACCAAATGTTTGTATGATCTACAAATATTTGTTTCTGAGTTTTGGTGTTTTCTATGTATTTATGTATCAGTATTTACAAAAAAAAAATTATATCCGTTGTCTAGTACCCATAACACAAGCTCTGCTAAGCTTGGGACTATATGGCGTTGTGTGTCAGATGTCCGAAGTATAAAAAAAAATCCTTTGTTTCGTAAACACTAAGTATCTGCCTAAAATGGAGAGGGCCATTATAGGCAGATACTTTTTTTTTTTTTTTTTTTTTTTATGTTTGACCCTGCCATGTTGACTCTACTCTGCCTGATTGCCTGATGGAAAGCATAAGCAGAATCCAAGAGTGATGGTCACCATACTGCGAACGCAGACAATGCAACAATGCAGCATGGTGACCCACACCATGGCGGGCTAGTGATGAGTAGTGACCTCCGGTCTCGCACTCACCAACGAAACACGACAATATGATCGCTGTCATTTTACGTTGATTTTCTGTGCGAGGGTAGTACCGCCCCGGTCGAGCCGGCCCGTTCGTGCTGAAATCAGCGTGGCTCTACTACCTTGACTACTAAATGTTTGATGTGCCTTGTCTTAGCTACAGTTCTAATGATAGATACTTCATAACTTCTAGGATTCTGTTGACTCTTGTTCGAACAGAATCAGATCGTAATCAGGCAACTGTTATTCTAACAAGAAACGGAACTATGAAATGATTAATGTGTCCAAAATAATGTATCCTATTTAGGACATTGTTGCTACAATCTCAATATTTTCAATGTGTGCATCTTCTGATGAATACCAATTTAACATTCAACACCAAGTGAATAATCTTCCGTCGACGTGCGGCGCAATAAATAGAGATTCAGAAATGTCTTGGATCCAGATATATGTATGCTGTAAGTTAATAAGACCTTGAAAATCGATTGTAATAAATTAACAAATATTTTGCTAACTTCATTAATCATAATTAGACTTTTTGTATATAATATCCATAAATTCATTTATTTTTGTTCTCTTTGAAGCCTGAACGTGATTTCTTTGTCTGTCAAAATTCACCGATAGTGGTGCTTATTCCATTGTTGACATCACTAAACTAAAATTTCTCAAAAAATCATCTTATTTTAGTTAATCGATTTCAAGAATGTTTATATTACTGTTGTCAACTCGAAATCGAATATTGCAGGAAGACACACGGTAATAAACTAATTGGAGATTTACCGCTTACCATATTTTACCGCTAAAATTACTAGAGGCAAGACGTTATAATTGTTGTTCATTTTAAAAAAATACAACATTTGAAGAATTTATACTTAAACCGTCTAATTGATTTAATTATTCAGCATGTATTTCGGTTACGTCTGATTTTAGTGTGACTTTTTATTTTAGTCAATCATTTGATCATTAAGAAATGTATAACTGTTGTCAAACTAAATATAGCTAAGTCTTATGTTTTTAACATACGAAACATCGTTTGACAGGTCTTAACAAAGTTTTAATAATAATAAAATATCGCTTTATTGTACACAAGATGCATGGCAAGGTAAGCTTAAAATTAGAAAAGTACAATTAGCGGTCTTATCGCCCTGAGGCAATCTTTTACTGATTTTAGGTTTAGTTTGGAGATTTTTTAAACCACAGAATTAGCATCGGTGAAGGTAATATGTCCCTGCTATCTAGGTGGTAGCGCATACTTCATGTAATTTTACGAGCATTTATTTTATAAATTCTTTTTTATCATTGAGTATTCCTTTTTTTATTAAGCTATAATTATAGGTGATAATAAAATAAAACACAAATAAATTTAAATATTTTTTATACGCTATCATGGGTACAGACAAGCTTACAGCAATAACTCTGTTATTCTATTTACATGACTATGACTCATTTAATGAGAATAAATATAAAAATAATAAATATTAATAACAATTTGCATGTAAAGTACATGAAAATAATAATTTATAAAATCGTTTGAAAATTATTTTATTTTCAATATGTTCTTTTGGATAACTTATGATAAAAATATAGATACAATTGTTACTGTGACGTCCAAACATTATTAAAAAATGTACATTGCAATTAATGTAACTAACACTGTAAAACAAAATTCAGAATAATTAAATCAATAATCTGTATAGATAGTTTTGTGTTAAATACATAAAAACCAAACAATTTTGATTATTACATACATATATAACTTATAAGCCACAAATGTACATGACGACAAACTTTTGTACATTTACCCCCCCCAACTGACATAAAGGTGCTGGCAGCTTACTTGACCATGCACAGAAAGTCGTTTTTAAGGTCCCTTTGGTGATAGAGGGACGCGGGGATTGTAGTAGCACCGTTCCGAACAAGCGATTGGATGTTTCGAGCTAGCGATTGGTGCGTAAGTCGACTACACTTCGATTTCCTTTGTTTTTATTTGTTGCATTAGTGAACTATGCGCGAACTTACCCCCACTACGCCGAAGTTTGTTCAAGATATATGCCAGCCTATACCCAAACTAAAATTGTTAAACATACCCTTAAAAATATGACTATCACACGCAAAAGTTTTCATTCATAAATCAATATTTTTAATTTGGTTTTTTTTCAACATGTTTTAAATTACGGTAACTATTTAAATCTATTTTTCTTTTAATACATTTCAGACTTACAGATACATTACATTTCTATAGTAATACAAACACAATACTTATAACAAATATCACAGACCATTGAAAACTATTTTCTCACAAATGACGTTACATATAAAACACTTATCAAAAAAACCCTTTGCTAATGCCATGGATCAAAACCGGTCAGGATTGAAGTTAATTACAATAGTGGAATTCAAGTACAAGTGAGTAATTTTAGAATGTATTTTTAAGAAGTTACATCAAGTACTCACAATCGTGAGTACAAATTACGAAGAAAAACAGTTCAACATTTCAGCAAAGGTTTAATTTAAACAATTAAATATCGTGCATACACTGGTGACGTAACATATACCTACATACATTTTAATATTCAAACAGTCTAAGAACAAGTAAACATAATTAAAACTTTAACGTTCATTTCTATAAATATTTAAGACTATGCATTACCAGTCTAGACTCCACTCGCGTGTTTGTTCGTTTTCGCGACAAAAGTTAGCCTATGTCTGATACACCTAGACTAGATATACAGTGGAATATTTTAGCTACATCAACTTCTTAAGTATTCCATAAGATCCACGCCGCATCGAATCGCATCGCAGCTATGTGTGGGAGTCCTTAATGTAAAAATATTACGACTCTATAATTAATCAATGAATGTTAAATTATAGAAATATTTCATTTTTATTTAGATAATATGTAGTTTAGTTGGAACACTTTTCTATTGGCTCGACACCAGCAATTTATGCTAGGCAAATTAAAAGAAACCGTACTTTACATTATAGGCGTTTGAATGATTAAACAATAATAATTATAGGCAATTAAATTGCAAAAATCAATTATTAAAGGTAGGTACCCAATTTAAAGTCAACAGGTGCCTTAATATATGTAAAAGTTATCACCTTATTCTCTTCGAACGCCTCTATTGTAAAGTACGGTTTTTTTAGGTTAACGTAAATTGCTGGTGTCGATCTATAAATTTAAACGTAACCACTAAAAAAGCAATTATTTATGTTCCTTGTGTATATTTTCTAGGATTAATTTTTTGCAATGTTGAAATTATGTAATTATTGCGAAATATTTTTGCAAAACGCAACACACGGTTGCAGTTGAATCATTCTTCAGTTACTCTACTATTTCATATAATTTAATCCTTTTACACCGTTTTAACTAATTTGCGAAACAAAAACGTAACAATACTCATAACTTACTTAACTAAGAAAAGGTACCTACCTATATTCAATAATAAGAAACATTTCATATAGTATACAGGACAAGTACATATCCATACAAGCACTGACGAAATATATACTAGTAGTATATTGTGTCATTGATACAAGGTAAATTATGCTTTTCTATATTATTAACTGTTTTCTCTTCTCAGAATTGAGATATTTGTTTGGCAGCAATATTCACGTGTATAGAAAAGCCACAAAAAACCAAACCTGTTTAAGATTTGCCTTTTTTGTTGAAATGAATAATTAACAAGATCATTTGTCAAACATCTGCTCAAAGATTTCCGGCAACACAAATTGTTGCCGGAACTGTTGTTGTTTCGTTACCTCTAAATAATCTATAGAAATAAATAAATTTGAAACGTTTGCTTGTAATGTATATATGAAAGTATATACCAAACTTTTGTCTGTCTGTCTTTCTGTCTGTATCTTCGTTCCGGGTAATCTCTGGAATGACTGCACTGATTATAAGAGGACTTACACTGGCAGATAGCTGGTGATATATGAAGTAATTTAGGCTACTTTTCTTACACTAGCTTCGCCCCGTAGCATTAGCTGTGGTTGTTCTTGTAAAGGTACAATAACAGCGGCGGGTAACGGTGTAAGACTTAACTACTAGGTAATATGACTTGATTGCTATGTTTAAATCATGCGACTTAAAACTGTTGTCGGAAATGTTTTTTTTTTGTGATTTATCGTCCTTGATTGGTTTCTTTGGTTCCGTTCTTACTTCTTTTTTCTATATCTTTATTATTATTTATTATCTTTAAAGATAAGATAATTATAAATTGCTGCACCTTAGTACAAATTTGACCTTAGCGTGGTTTGTACGGAAAGGCAGAAATAAATAATTTTATTAATAATGCTAAAACATTAATATATTTTTTATTTTTCTAAAGCTTTCTTAAAATTTTAATCTACTAGGGAATTGTATGGTAATTTCAGCACATATCTTCTGGTATATAAACTCCATGAAGCTTAATTTATGGTAATACATCGAACCCAAAGCTCAGTATAAAAAACAACTTTTACTATCAGCACCGGGCTTCGCGGGACAAAGACATTTGTCTCGAATACATTTATGTATATACAACAGTTACACTTACATTACATCACATTTAAAGTATACAGAACCCAAAGTGAAAATAAGACCTTCCTTGCTACATCACATTTTCTGGCAATCTCCTAACAGAGAACGGCCACAACCTTAAGTAATGGCAATTGCAAAATCAGTCAGTCTAATTTGTTCTTGATATTGGTTTGTATTCAACCCTCCCGAAAGAGGTGAATGAATATTATTATCAGTATTTTGTAGCAATTTTGGTTAGATAGAATAATTTATGTTTTAGTCTTTTATGGTGTAATCATCCGTCCGCAATTCATCCCATGGTTGTCGTAATTGACGACTTAGGTGCGCAAGACAAAGCGTTGCTAAGGGAAGGAAAAACCTCCCATAAATCCTTTACCAATCAGTCAGCGATTTGGTAGGACTAGCAACAGCAATGAACTATTAACAGCTGTTGGTATGTAATATAATTCCTTTGTATGTTTCATTCATAGTCATAGTCGCCTGATTCTAATTTTTCACACCTGCAAAAGAAAACAATAAAAAGTTAAAACCACGCAACTTGTTCTACACTGTGTTGTTCTATATTTATGTAAAAGACTTGTTTTTTATTTTTTTATAATGTTGAGTTTTAATACTTTGTATCCATTATATCTATTCAAATAAATAAAATTGGAGTGTTTGTTTGTAATGTTAAAGTAACCTCTTTTTAATAAATGCATGCACCAAAATAACATTTTTTACAATTTTTGTCTGTCTATCTGTCTGTCTGTTTGTTTGTTCTGGGTAATCTCATCGCAAAACCGCGCACACAAAAATGTGTCGATAACCTGCATACGTGCGACAGAGTCACCCACCTCTTGAGGAGCGTATAGCAGGGTTTGGCTTTTGTTAATTTGTTTTTTGACTTCCAAGAAAATTTACGTCGAAAATTATTATGTGGGATATGATTGTGCGGTTAATGCCAAAGGGTAACTATTCTTAAATTAACACCGTGGGCAATCAGTACTGCGGTAAACAGAAGTACCAGAACTATCACATGCTAAGTCATTTTTATGGGGCGGTTTGTTGAAGGGTATACTATTTTGAGAGGTCACTAGGGCTGAGTTGTGAGTGTTACTACTAACCTAAAATCTGCCTTGGTTATTTGTTGAAGTAATAAATAGACAAGCTTGAGAAAGCTTATTATTAGGTTCACTAAAATTAGGGGTAGGTTTACGGGGTATTTGGTAAGTAAAGTGTGGAGATAGTACATTTGTTACATAATTAAATCATCAGTTTAAGCATGCAAGTATTAGTGAGTAGTAGTTAATTTAACATTAGATTACAGCCGGTAATAAGTGGTGGTCCATTTAAGTTACGGTGCAGGTTACGATTATCTAAGGAGTAACTTAACGGCACGACAATAACCGCAGGTTCAGCTAGTTTATACACAAAATGTAAATTTATCGATGTTATTTTTGTTTGATGGTCATCAATTTAACCATTCAATTCACTGATAATACATTGATTAATTAATCTGACTTTTTGTTAGTGCGGAAATGACACCTTTTTTGTTGACGGGGTGGAAAATCCCTTCGTATCTCCAGGTCCTCGTGGACTGATGAAGAATCTTTTAAAAATAATTCTCACATGTAGGTTCGACACCTAGATGTGAGAATTATTTGTAAAAGATTGTTTGCACACACGTACGCTAATGCCATTTGTTTGTTATAAGCGGACGAACTGTCCGTGTGTGAGTCAATCTGTGTGTGTGTTGAGTGTTTATTGTAAAACTTAGACTAGTGTAAAACTACTATTTTATACGGTACAAAAACAAAACAAAAGTAATCAAACATTTTTACGTTGATTCTTATTATTATTCACAGACATTTAACAATTTAGGAACATTGAGTGACGCAGAGTAATTATCTTTTAGGTATTTTTTACTGTTACTGTTATCCTTATGGTCATCCTTATTTCTTAACTGCCAGCATTCGAATCACAAAATACTGTTTGAAGTATTATTTATTGTATAAAGGGCATAAAAAGAAGTAGATTAAAAAGATAAGGTGTTTTTTTACACTTGACTTTGAACAAGTGGTAGAGTTTATAACATGTTGAATATTTGCGCAATAACACATTACAGCAAAATTGTACCTATTGTTACAGCAGTTTTGAGTTATTTGACTAAAATCTTTACTACCATATATGATTTATAATTCATATACAAACATTATATAAACAGAGAAGAAAAACAAATTCAATGATTGAATGTATTTGAAACAAATAAATCAGGAAAATCATCCTTGATTACACATCACTGATGAAAATTAAATGCTATATATAGTATTGACTATATATGGCATTTAATTTTCATCAGTGATGTGTTCATCATCAGTGATTACGAAAATATCTGAACTCTATTAAGAGTTCATATATTTTCTTATCGTAACATATACAACTATAATAGTATACAACTAAAGGAGCAATAATGAAATTGAACACTCACTTTTCAATTGTCCTGCACTTCCCTTGACACCAAACATGTCCTTTAGAACATCGACCGTTTTTAATAACTTGTCTTTTGGAACGCACCAACGGTCGAATATAAGGATCAAGAAGAATCAATTTATCACTTTGCGAGAGACCGGAACCACGAACGTCCACTTTAGTTTGACCCTGTACACTATTTTGAATAGGTAACGTAGATGTCAAACACAAAAACCCGTAGAGGATAAATAAAAATAAAACTGAGAACGCCATTTTGATAGGTGTTTTGTGTGTCTTGCCTCGGCCACGACTCAAAGTTGAATGAATCTGGTAAAGAGAAAAACCAATCAGGCAACGTTTGTTTAGTGCGTGTGCGGTTAACATGACTCATAAATGAGTATGTTGGTTTATATCAGCGAAATATGTTTAACAGTTAGTGAGAGATCTTTTCTTGATGTGAAAGGTGTGTATACTCTAGATTCAGACCGTTCTTTGAAATCGATATCGTTTTCTATTTTTTCCATGCTTTTTTTCTAAATTAGGTTGGCAATGTTAGTATACTAAAATTCAGATATGAGGCCTCTACATTCCTAGTACCTATTAGATAATGTCGAAGTTCTTTTTTAGGACTTTTTGGTCTCTGACAACCCATAATGAGTGCCATAAATATTCGTATGGCCACAGGGAGTGATGGCCTCAATGTGTTAAGAATGGTCACCAATACAGAAATTAACCTAGAAGTAACTGCTTTACTTTTTAGTAACCTACTCGGTAACATCAAATCAAATGTGAGTTAATCGAGTTTGTGGTGCCCTGACGTCAATTTTTGTGGCGTTTACGAACGTCAGTTCCTCAGCCTCATTATTTGATCGATTTATTTATGAAATGAACTAAAACGGCAGCTATCCAGATAGATGCACTTATGAAGTGGGCTAGTTCAAGAAAATTTCGTAACACTTCCGTGGTGACTTAGAGGGTTTTTTTATAGGAGTCTGTCTAAGGAACGACTCTACTCTACCTGATGAAAAGCATGAGCAAAATCCAAGAGTAGCTGTCACCATACTCATTGCGAATGCAGTCAATGCTACAATGTAGTATGGTGATGCATACTATGACGGACTATTGAGATGCTTCTGCACCATTGGGCCTCCGGTCACGCTCACTAACGAAACGCGACAGCACGAATGCTGTCATTTTAGGTTGGTGCCATTCTGTGCGAGAGTAGTGCCACCCCGGCCCGTTCGATTTGCAATTACCGTGGCCCTTCTATGGTATTTGTTGGTGATTCGGCATCCTTTCACACGTAACAGATTTTTCATTTAGTATTTTATTGAAATTAAAGTTTTTCTTCAAATGCGCTTTCCAGCCTTAGACATCTGAATCACTTATAACTAAAGAACGAAGCGCCACGTAAGTTACTGTTGTTCTTAAATAGATTTCGCCAATTCTTGGAGAGTAACCAACAATTAGAAATAAAACCTTTTTAAATATTATTATGATGTCATTAAACAACTCAGACACGCGGGAGTCATCGCTGATATTAATGCAGTATGGTTAGGGAATTCCTATAGAGGTAGGCACATAATATCTCGTAGGTATAAATGTAGGTATATACCTACATATCAATAAGTAATATACTGAATTAACTGTTCTAATTGACAGTGCTGTCCTGTTGATAAAGTATTTAATATCTCTGACTTCTAAGTTAAAGGTCATAAGTTTGATTTCACACAGTACAATTGTACTGTGATGAATACATTAATTTGTATCTCGGTGTAGTTTTTTTATCATTATGTAAATATACGAAGGTAAATCAGCAGTCTGGGTACAATATTTTAATTTTACAAAATTAAGTACAAATTAATGTTTTACTTTTCATACATTTGCATGCACTAATGCATTTTATGTAAATATCGTAAAGGACATTTCCATCATTTTGTGATCCATGTTAAATTGAAGGATTAGCGCAAAGGAAATAGACACTGTTGCATGACGTTGTTCGGGATTTAAATGTTGCTTGCTATATGTGTCATTCTCATTGCGCAATATTTTCATTGCGTCACAAGATAATATATAATTGTTTAATTTACTAGTCAATTTCGAAATATGCTTAATGTAGTTGTACTTAACTCATCCTACGGGAACACCTCATGTTTTCAGCACATAAGTGACACCTGTGCGTTTCTAGACTATATAGCTCTGTGTTAAATTCCATACAGATTCACTTAAAAGTTTTAACTTGAAAGAGCAACAAAATCAATCTTATTTTAACCTTTAAAATATTACTTGCAAGATATTTAATTTTCTGAAACTCTTTCATTTATTTACTGCCTAAATGTAAAGTTTTAATAATCGTCTATACTTTTATACAAATTTTTCTTCGTGGACTTTTCTACCCAATTGCCTCGCAATAGACCCACATGTTACTTCAATGTAAGCTTATATTTTTTAAATAAATATAATTGATTTTGGTGTACAAAAAATTTGTTAAATAGTCACATTGCTGATAGTCAAAGCAATATTCGTGAGACCCCATGACACATATCTTTACGTCATTACATATTGCAAGTTTTCCTTGAAGCAAACTTGCGTGGGTATAAAACTCGCTACCACAGTTCCACCATCATTAGCTCTGTTTGGACTGCTGTCAAAGCCAGTCGTTATACAAATAATCAAAATGGCAACAGTTACTTGCATCGTATATTTCGTGATGTTGCTTTGTTACATGGCACTTGCATTGCCTGTAACTCGAGATATGCAAGTTGGTGACGTTGGAGTACAAAGTGACGTTGTAACTAAAATTGAACCAGTTTTAAATTTGGATTTGCAAGATGTTTTAGTTCGGGCCCGAAGGGACACAGTGCGTGGTAATGGATGTCCCAGTGGAAAAGTTTTTTTCCTAAGGAGATGTATCGCTTATGAAAAGTAAGACAACAAAATTAATAGTTTAATTAAATACTTATTTTTAAGTTAGTGTTAGTGCCTTATTGTATCATGTAATAAGATGCAATTAAAGTAGTATTTACAGAAAATAAATATAATATGTTAACTATTTTTTCCGATTCTGACACAAATTCAAACACATTTTGAAAAACTTTAAATTGAATATTTGAAGTTTTTATTTGTAATTGTTTTATATGTTATGAAATCTATACTAATATTATAAATTTCAAAGTAACTATCTATAATTGTAAAGCTAGTATTTTCAACGTAACATTTAATCGTTATTTATTTAATAATATCATTTTATTAAATTCATGTTCAAGGTTGATAGTAAATTAATGATTTATTTTCTTAAAAAGGTAATTAACAATTTTTTTTTTTCTTCTTCTACAGGTACAGACAATTAGTAAAAGGAGATTATGAATACGAATAAGCAAAAAGAGGAAAGTTAGAAGATAGTGAATTTCTGTTCCCATTTTCCAAAGGGTTTGGTTATTGTTTGAAGAATGAATCAAAAGTCTGGCTGGACCAGACTTCCTACTTTCAACTTCTAAGAAGTGTGCGATATATTAATACTAGCTTTTCAAGTTAAAATTACGTGCCTTTATTGTCAATATTTTATACTATTTTAAATATTGATTGTACAGCAACTTGTAAAGTTTCATAAATTTGAAATCTTTAATTGAAATTCAAAATAGACCAATACATAAACATCTAAAGCAAAGTGATTGAAGTAATAAAGTGTTAAGCCTATATCAAATAATTAAGATCGCTTTCTGCCTATAGTTACTTGCATCGTATTTTTCGTGATGTTGCTTTGTTACATGGCACTTGCATTGCCTGTAACTCAGGATATGCGAGTTGGTGACGTTGTGTTAAGCCAAATTCAAAACCATAACTCTTAAATTGTAAGATTGAAAAAACTGGTTATAATTTGGTAATCTAGTCATGACGAACATTACTGTTTTTTTATTATTTATTTTTATTTCTAATTTACAATTGTACATAATATAAATAAATGTAAACAATTATTATTTATTAATAATTGAATTACTGTTATAATAATATTATTCATTTATTTTTATAAAGTATGCTTTCTGAATATTTTTGAAATTAAGCAGTATTTATTAGTGATGCATTTTTTAAGGCATTCCTAAATGTATAAAAGTATTTTCTTATATTTAATACTTTAAGAAATGGCAGTAAAATAATTGTAATATAAATATGTATTTTTATAAAAATATTCTGAATTACTTTTGTAAATGTACTTATAGAATAATTAGTATTACTTTGAAGACTGTGAATGCAACTATGTGAATTTAGTTATAATATTTATTGCTACATGATAAGTTTAAGTTATTAAAAAAAATATAAACAAGAAAACTAATTTTTGTATTTTAATTTTACAAACACACATTTAGCTTTTTAAAGCTTTCGCGGACGCAGGCTGCAGTTGACTACAGTTGATACAGAACTCTGTAATATTTATTACGCGATCACTTTAATCATTAGGAAAATGTTCTCGAAAACGAATTGAACGCTTCATTGGTAAGGAGTAATAAAGACTAAGACGATGACGATGAAATAGATGTTATGAACGAAAACAGACGATAGTACTTTTGATGATGAATCAGAAATGAAATTAACATTTATTAAAAGTAACATCTTACCACGTTTAATTTGTATTATTCATTCTCATGCAAAATGATGTCATTTCCATGACATTGTAGGTATTTAGTTCCCTCTCCAATGAGGGTTGTAAGAGCCGAATAGAGAAGCATTATAGCAAGCACTGTGATTATTTTCGAGCGCTTACGTTTAACATTTTTAAATTAACTACAATGCATCAACCTAAGCAATAAATAAATAAATATTTCGGACATCCAACACAATGCCATCTAGTTTCAAAATAAGCAGAGCTTGTACTATGAAAGTTAGATTGGCTGATAGAATATTTAAGGCATTTGGTCAGACCCGGAAATTGAATCCGAGACTTCAAGCACAGCAGTCACAAACGCTACCCCTGCGCCACTGAGGCAGTTAAATCATATATATATGATCATCTTCCTAGCCTTTATTATTCCCAACATTTGGGGTGAGCTACAAGTTCAACCGGTTTTACCTGAATATCAGTTTTTACACGGAGCGACAGGCATCGGACCTCTGCAATCCTGAGGGTGAACTGAATTCGAAGGTTGAACTAGTTGTCAGTATATTTGAGGGCTCTGACTTCCCAAATTTTTGGATACCGAAAATCCGTGTCTTGGTTGTCTGGAAGAGATCTCCGTAAGCAATAAGATCACCTATTGTAACATTTTCATATTTTGTAACTCATCTTTTATTTGCTTTTTGTAATTTTGTATGTACTCAATAAAGATATAAATAAATCATTCAAATTGAATCAATCATATTAAAAATAATAATAGACTATTTCTAGTTTTGACTAGAGATAGATTTATTGAAGACGACGGTTAGTGACTTTGACGTTTTTTAGTGACGTAGATTTCAAATGAGCAGAAATGTCACTTGATAGAAAGTGACTACTTTAGTCTTAAGGCTCCTGCAGACTAAAAACATTTCGTCGATCGATAGTTTGATCGGGTTAGCTTTGTATTTGTCGGCCGATACCAAATCGGTTTAGTGTGCGCACTCCCATACATATTCATATTGATTAACAGCCCGATTTAACTATCGATCGATTAAAAGTCTGTAGTTCGCGGGGGCTCTTATAATATCTGCAGTTCAGGCGTCCCAAGCGAAGGTATACCTAAAAACCTAATCAGTACAGTTGAACCTTATAGGTAAATCAGAGCGTGTGTACTATACATATAAACCCAAGCGCGCAATGACGACCAGGCCGCAGCGGCCAATGAGATCATTGCGACATAACCTGCGACCCGAATTTTCGAAGAATAGTACGTTCGTGCGATTGAGTGCGCGTACCTACTGGCCACCGCGGGCTGACGTGTTACTTGTTTACAGAGTGTTCAAATTACTAATACTTATTAAAATTAATTATTAGATTAAACATTACTGATTGATTTTCTTACTTTTTTTTATTTAGTTGTTCTTCGTGGCCCACTAACTTTAAATTCACCATTCCAATGTGTGAAATAATAACTTATAATGTTTTTCACATAGTAATGGATGAATTCCGAAACGCCTTTTCTTGTTTTTTTGCTTCTTACTTGCAAGATAAAATATCACAGCTATTTTCTCGATGTCCATTTCAAAGCAATCTGTATTCGGACTCACAATTTTGACCGCAGTTCTGGCTGCATGCTTGGTCGCGACACTTGTGGCTTGATCGCAATACTGGCCGCTGCGACCTGGCCGCCAGTTCGCGCTTGAGCTAACTGTACTGGTATGATCTCTATTCAGCTTAATCTTACCTGGTGACTGTAATGAACTATGCAGTCAAACCTGTCAGTTATAACCCACCCTGTATGACTACCTTTAGAGTA
Source organism: Spilosoma lubricipeda (assembly GCA_905220595.1). Taxonomy (NCBI): domain Eukaryota; kingdom Metazoa; phylum Arthropoda; class Insecta; order Lepidoptera; family Erebidae; genus Spilosoma; species Spilosoma lubricipeda. The sequence continues at coordinate 3,901,891 of HG992286.1, read as the reverse complement.
CTCTCACACAGTCCGGGGTCCGGGATATTTAAGTATTAGTTTAACTTATAAAGGGAAATATGCGTGTGTCCAAAAGTAAAAAACAAAATTAGTTTTCTTGTTTATATTTTTTTAATAACTAACACTTATAATGTAATAATAAATACTATAACTAAAGTCACAAAGTTGCATTCACAGTCTTCAAAGTAATACTAATTGTTCTATGAGTACAATTACAATAGTAATACGGGTCATTTTTAGGAAAAAAAGAAATACATATTCATATCAATAAATACATAAAATAAACCAAAATGTAACATTATTTTACCACCATTTCTTAAAGTATTAACTCTAGAAAAATACTTGTGTAAATTATACCAAAATGTATAAATAATAAATAATGATCAATATCAAGAATATGCTAATAAAATATATTCATAAACAAATACAAACTTTACTTATATATTCATATATATAAATAAATGAAAAAACCATTACTATCACAATATTAAAATTGTTAATAAGTAATGGTTACTTACATAAATTGAATTATAAGAAATTTCAATAGATAGATTTTATTACTATGAAATTCTTTTTCTTCTTCCGTTTAAATACTTTTTTTATTATAATAGTATAATTTAAAGTTATGTTATGTAAAACTTTAATGTTTATAATTAAAAATAGCAATAAATTAATTAATAAATAACATATTCACTAATATCACATGACTAGATTACCAAAATCACAACCAGTTTTTCAAATCTTGCTACATTACACACAATTCAACTACATATCACACAGCGGTAATAGATAAAAACTGGCAAAAAGCGATTTTATTTTTTTTAACTTAGTGTTTTAGTAATTTTATCTTAGACCTTTGTGTCTTGGTCTATATTTTTTATTTAGAACTAATGACTACAAATAAGTGATTTTGAAATTTATCAAATTATACCAATGGCTGTATTAGGGTTTTAATACTCTCAGTAAAACCCAAAATAAGTCACAAATATATTGATAAAAAAAAGCTCGCAATTTTAACTTGACAAGCTAGTATTTGTCTACTGCATACTTTATAGAAGTTAAAGTCAGAAGTCTGGTCCAGCCAGAATTTCGATTCATTCTTCAAACATTCACCTCACCCACTAGGAAAGAAGAACGGAGATTCACTATCCTCAACTTTCTTCTCTTTGCTTATTCATCTTCATAATCGCCTTCCTTTAATTGTTGGTACCTGTGGAAGAAAAGAAAACTTGAATTAATTAAATTTTCAATTACTTTTTTAAGGAAAAAATAATTTTGTTAATTTTGAACATCAACATGTATTTTGTAATATGAAATTATTAAATAAGTTATGATTCTATGTTTGATTGAAACTTTTTCCTTACAACTTCTTTACAAAAAAATATTTAAAAAATAGATATTCTAGAATAAAATATTTTACATTTATAGAAATAAAAAACCGCTTTAATAGTTATTTTTTTATTTGAAAACAACTAAAAAACTTAGATCAATTAAACAAATATATACCTATAACGGTTGTTAGTTTTTGTCAGAGTTATTATCAAAAAAATGTTAAATACAACTTTAATTATATCTTATTATACGATACAATATGGCACTAAAATTAACATATTGTATTTGCCTTGATAATGAATAAAGAAATAAATAACTTATTTTCAAAGGGTCTTACTTTTTATGAGAGATGCATCTCCTTTTGAAAAAAACTTTCCCCCTGGGACATCCTTTACCACGCACTAAATCCCTTCGGACCCGAACTAAAACATCTTGCAAATCCAAACTCAAAACTGGTTCAATTTTAGATACAACTTCACTTTGTACTCCAACGTCACTAATTTGCATATCTCGAGTTACAGGCAATGCAAGTGCCATGCAACAAAGCAACATCACGAAAAATACGATGCAAGTCACTGCTGCCATTTTGCTTATTTGTATAGCGACTGGCTTTGATAGCACTCCAAACAGAACTAATGATTGCTGAGCTCTCGTAGCGAGTTTTATACCCACGCAAGTTTGCATCAAGGAAAACTCGCAATACGTAGTGACGTATAGATATGTGTCATTGGGGATCACAAACATCGCTGTGACTATGAGCAATACGACTATTTTACATAATTTAGAGTGCACTAAAAAATGGGTATCTTACTACGGGTAGATAATATTTTAAAGCACAAAATCAAATCTCTTTCACTTAAATACTTCTAAAGGAACGTATATGGGCTGCGTTTTTATGTATGGACCTGTTAAAGTGACTTTATTCTGCCTGATGGAAACAGAAGCAGAATCCAAGAGTGCTGGTCACCATACTCATTGCGAATGCAGACGATGCAACAATGGAGCATGGTGACCCACACTATGGCGGCGTAGAAATGCATCATTGGACCGGCCTGCTTTTATCCCGAAAACATGAGGTGTTCCCATAGGATTATCAAATTACAGCAATATTAAACATACTTCGAATTTTACTAGTAAATTAAACAATTACTTGCTTGGTGGCGCAATAAAAGTATTGCGCAACGAGAATGACACATGTAGCAAGCAACATTTAAATCCCGAACAACATTATGCAACTACTTATATTTCTTAGACATAACATCACCTAACACAATAAATTCAAAATTGATAAAAAAAAAGAGATCATAGATGGTAATCCACATGGATTTAAGAATAATAATATAATAAAAATACACACCTTTGCGATAATCCTTCAATTCAATATGGATCCGGGACTATTATGTAAAAGTTCTTTACGCTCTTTGCAATATAAAATGTACGAAAGGTAAAAACATTAATTTGTTAAAGCATTACCTACTATGCTTAAATTATATTGTCTTGTGAAATTAAAGTAGTGTTTAAGACAACTTACTTATACTTCAAACAGTGTAAATTAATGTTATTGTTTGCAAATTGCGGTGAATTTAACTTAAAAATTTGCTAAAAATCAAATCATTTCATGCAGCAATGCAACTATTGCGCCGAAAGGATGACTCATATAGTACCGAACAACATTACGCAATACTATGTATTTCGTCATCATCATTTTCTCAGCCGAAAGACATCTACTGCTGGTTATAGATTGGACACAGGACAACAATCTAACAATCAGACCTGCGCTGACTGCATCCAGCAGTTTCACGCGACTTTCATCAGGTCGTCGGACCACTTTGTAGAATTACCCACTTGACCACATTGAACCCAAAACAGTAAATTATAAACTGACAAAAAATATAAGTAGATATCAAATACCATATGGGCTTAAGATTTAGATCAAATATCTTTTATATTATATGTCTTCTTATTCTCTTTGTCCTAGCCTTTTCCCATTATTTGGGGTCGGCTCTCCTCGTTCTGCGGCGCCAGGATAATCTATCCTGGGTTGTCAAAACATTTGTTTGAGCAAGCTCTAAGTCCTTGGTCACCGTGGACCACCAGGTGGCTAGTGGGCGCCCTCCACCTTTCCTTACATTTGGTATCGCTAGAGCTTGTTTTAGGACATGGTCTTCAGGGCGTCTCATGATATGACCGAACCGTCCCAGGCGGTTTTCGGTGAGTTTTTCTGCTATAGGCGCGACCTTGAAACTTTCTCTGATGTGCTTGTTTCGCACTTTATCGAGTCGAGTTAGACCATTTATCCTTTACATTATTTGTAATAGGTAGAAAATGTCTGAAGGATAAATATAATTATGTGCATTGATATAGATATCTATACGATTAAACCTGCCGAAAACTAGGATAAAATTGGAATCCCGTCAAAATATAAAGTCGTAAAATTACTAAATTATTAATTACTTAAATTAAATACCGTCAGGCTTAAACCATAAACATTTACAGTAATATATATATATATAACCGTGGACATTGAGTAATTGATTTTTGGAACATTGATACAAGGATCGTAAGTCGTATATCTAAAAAATAAATATTTAAGAAATATTGGTTTCAATCAGATTTAATCTTTTAAGGCAACAATGATGCAGCTAGAACTGTTCTTCATATTATTTCAGATTTTGGTCCAATTTTGTAAAAAGATAAAAAATTACGTAAATTTATTAAAACATTAAAGCTTAAATCACTAGTTTTTACGAAATTTCTTCATGTATTTTAAAACCATCAAGATATCCTTTTTAGTAGTTAAACGTTCTGCTATAACTGTGTCAATCGTTAAACTAATCTCCTCACTGCACATATGAGTAAAACCATAAAATAAAAATTAATTTATACTATACCTAATAGTTTTTTCTTGTTAGAGTAAATTTATAGGGCAACAAACACCATGCCTATATATTTCGCGCAATATTGTAAAACAATGTGTAACAAAAATTATGATGCAACAAATTTCATAACTACTGTAAATGTTGCAGATGCGAACCATTCGGCCTGATAAACAGATAGGTAAAACTTACAACAGTGTGCTCAAGCTCTCGTGTGATACGGACGTCCGTGAAATATTTCTTGCCACAATGGCTCTCGTCTTTAAAACTTTTTTCACGTTATTCACTTACCTGACTATCGTACAAGATGTGTATTTATTACCAATTGATTTAAATTTGAATCATTCACGAACTGACAAAAATCCAATTTCAAGTTTTTACAAAAAAAGTGGTGATGTTTTGTTGAGGATCGGAAGAGAATCAGTGAGAATTGGATCGTGTCCAAAAGGGAAGGAGCGTTACAAAGGAAGATGCAGGACTCAGAAAGAGTGAGTACAATGTTATTATAGTTAAATATAGTTCAGTGCGTTACTCTTCTGGACCTTCTTTTATTATTCGATACTTTCATACTTCTGCAAAATGAAATTTCCAATTGAAATAATTCAAGGGGAAACTCTTATTTTAATGACCTTCACGAAAGTCTGCCATAGCACCTTTTTGTAATGTTAGGTATAATATCAGTTACTATTATGGTGTTTGTCTGTGTCGGTAAAAGCAATAAATATTGTAATTTCAATTATCCATCACAATTAATACAAAATACTCTAACAAAAGATATATCATGACGAAAGACAACGCAATATATAAATTCCGTACCGACGACACCACTCGCCGGGGATTCCCAGCATTTGTGACCTAGAAAATACTCACATAAAATAGTGTTGTTTAATTTATATTGTCTTTTTGGTACTGAAAATATTAATCATCATTTAAATATTCAAAATAAAATGAATCATATGTTGCATACTAAAATAACACCAAGTTCGGTAACACTGCTATGCGCGAAGATCAAGGTCGTTTTTTCAATTTTCACAGACGGCACGCTTTAAACACGTTTCTTTTAACATTAAAGCAAGATGGTGGTTGTGTAAACAAAGCTATGGTTACAGCCGTTCCGGTTTACTTCGGGTGTTTGCATATTATAGACTAGGATTTACACACATAGTATCTACATTAGAAAAATAAACATAAAATTAATCACTTTTACATGATATTGAAATGAGTGCCTGATAGTCGTTTAAACTAAAAAAGTATATCTTTGTATAAATCATGTATTTGATTACATAAGAATATAAATTTTTGCCCTAAGTTCAATACAGAAATTCTGATTTTATATTGTGTTTTGGCCTTGGCTTCAATTTTTAGAATCAATTAGTCTATTTGGATAAATTTAATCAAGCATTTCTTTGCCAAAATTTAAATATTACTCAACGGAGAAATTGAGTTATTGACACAATTACTCTATCGAGGTTAGTGGCAAAGGTATATAAATTTTTGATTACATACTAAGATATTATTCACTGATTGTCGTTTATCTTCAATACTATGTATAAATAATACAATATTCTTGTCTACAGAATTGCACGATTACACGACAGTGATTATGATGACAACGTAACTGAACCTGCTGTGTACGAAGTCGTACCACTCAGTCCAAAAAGAACTATTCCAAAACCAGAAATTGTTCAAGAAAACGATTTACCGACTTCTACCGTTTACGATATTGAGACTAGTACTGTAGCCCTGCTTGAAGTTACAGAAACACAATTAGTCACAACAGAGACTACACTTGACGTTGATGCAAAAGAAATTTATGGAGTTTCTCCTACACTCGTTTTTGACGATAAAAATGGTGCAGATTCAGAGAGATTTAAAAATGTTACTTACACGTTTCTAATTGTTCTTGTCGCTATTGTGGTGCTGATTTGGTTGTTTAAACTACTGTAAGTATTAACTTTTGCCACATTAATACATGGTAGTTAAAATTTTGTTAATTTCCCAACAGTTGCGTAGGAATTGACAATTTTTTTTTAATTTTTTTTTCTGTGGTATAGGGGACAAACGAGCAGACGTACCACCTGATGGTAGGCGATTACCACCGTCCACGGATACCTGCTACACCAGAGGCTAATAATAAGGTTTAATTATCAGTTAAAAAACTAACAATTTATATAGAAATTATTCAATGGATTCTTAATTACCACAATAATTAGGATATTGCTATGATGGATTTCTATGATTAAATAGCAGCCATGATTTTCTGAATATTACACCCACTCAAACAATAATGACCATTAATTTTATTCACGTTAAATAACGGCTTTGGTATAGCTTTATAATGTAAAAAAGCTTTCATTCAATAAATCTAACAGCTCTATAACAAAAGAATTGATAGTCGAACAATCTGACAAAATTATTACAATTGGTGGTTTTGCTAGTTTTGCAAAGGGTCTTGCTAGTTTAACGGATGCTCAGACCGGTGTCATAAAAGATGATGTAGTTACTTTATTTTTGTAACTATTTTATATTTTGTTGTTCGTCCGAGTAATGGTGGATTAGTAATACGAAGTATCGCTGACCCTATTAGTCCGATGAATGTCTTAAGAGACGAGGGAATGCTTTTTGCATCATACCCTCCGTGGACTCACGGCGGCCTACCGCAGCAGTCGGAAGAAGCTCAATGAATGCATCATCAATGCGCCGACTGAAGTCCCTCCTGCCTTTCCTCGTGACTGGGGTACATCTCGGGGTAATCAGATTCACCCTCCCACGGCGGGTCGCAGTCGCGCCTCTCTCCGTTCTTTGTAAGGAGAGACCTCTGCCCAGCTGTGGACTCTTGATATTTAAAGTTTTTTTTTACAGGTACAATTATTTACGAAGAGCAGACGATGCAATTTCCCATTCATGCTCCAAAGATGAGGTGTGTGGTGCCATGTCTTCGCAATGCCGATTATATTCGTAATAACTTATTAAGTAAAGCTATTTATATATTTATTTGCTTAGTTATAAATGTTAAATTAATGCTATTCGATTGTGATTTGACTAGAGAAAATCTTTGCTACTAAAAAGAATAAGTAAAGTACGTATTTATATCATTCGAAATTATTATGGAGAAAAATTGCTGTGACTGTAAATTATGCATTTATATTAACTGAAATTTTTCCACTTTTAAGTCCTATTATTTTTATTAGTATATAAGTATATTAATATTTATTTAGTGTTTCATAAGTGTTGTTAGTATCTATTTAATAACTTTAAACGAGCGATTCTTATAATCTAGCTAGGATTAATGTTTAGTAAATTTACTTGTTTAATTAAAGAGATACATTTACCCAGAAATTGTTCTCTTAAATAGCTTATACCCATATATAACAGTCTTTGAATATTTATTCAACTCCAGTTATTGTAATACTGTGATTCACGTAATAATAAGAGACACTAATGTTTTAGATTTCAAACTTTTATATTTAAATAGTATTCTGAATATCTTAAATATTTTTTATCTTGTATATTTTAGTGTCCAACAGTGGACTGCTAAAGACTGTTGATAATATTAGTATTATTAGTTCTTAGTTTTATTGAAACGTGAATAAAATGACTGTTAGAAAAACGAATTAATTAAGGTCGTAGAGATTCGAAACGGATGATAAGCAAAATAATAATGAACCTATTGTTATAAGTGTATATGTTTTAGTTACATGAAAATAGTTACTGATGTATTCGGCAAATATTTAAAATATTTATAAAACAATAATGTTTATGAATGAACTACAAATTGTATGTACAAAATGTCTTACAAAGCCTCCTCACTGTGATACTTTATTATATTTTATCATTTTAATACATACATTTATTGAATGTATAAAAGTAAGTTAAATAAATACATTTTGTCAGTAATATTAATTACAAATATTCATATTAAAATTATAGCAATTAGATAATATCTCACTAGCTTTATTTTATACAAATACTGAATCTGTACTGAAAATCATTATATTTATTTTTCTATTTATAGTTTTTACAAATTTTCTAGTCAAATAAATCCAAACAATGAAATAAAGTGTTTTAATTTTAATTTTATTTTACGGGTTGTTGGCCAGACGCTTTACTTTCTTGGGGATATTGTTTTGTAAACAGCACAACGTAAGAAGACACTAAGGAGCTAAAGAAAAGCGGATACAAGAATACAATAATTCGAAGATATCGGTGTGGTGTATGAATACATTTATCTTGTGATTGTTGAAGATTAGAATATTGAGATTACGTTTTGATTTTGTAAAACATTAGCTTTTTCTGCGGTCCCACCCAGGTACATATCGGTTATGGTGGTAAGAGTAAAAAGTAGACTTTCTCCTTTCTTAAGAATCAAATTTCATTAAAATCGGTGCAACGGTTTAGCCGTGAATGCGAAACAGACAGACAGAGGTACTTTCAAATTTTTTACATTAATAAGGGTCGTGATTAAATGACAACCGAGTACATTAGCATATGGCAAAGTTAATCAATTCTGACTAGGTGACTTGATAGATGGATGACCAATCTTAACAAGTTGAGATTTCTCCGTGCCCAAACTAGTTTGGCGAAAGACTTAGAGGATGATAATTTATTTCTTCACGACTACGGTTAAGTCAAAAGGGCTGTAATAACTTGAACAGTCCATGTATGTATGTTCCACCGTAGCGTCTAAACCATTGAACCGATTTTAATATAAGAGGTGTTTTTGGAATCGCATTAGTGGCCTAGGTTACATAAACTACATAAAGGAGAATGACAGATCCTGTCATTCTCATGTGTTTATCATATTTTTAGAACAACGCTAAAATAATTTCTTTCTGTTTTTCTCAAAATGTTGTTACTTCTGCATTAACAAAACGCATTCATAAGTTCCTAAGCACGCCATGCTTAAAGTCTACTTAGTTTAAAAAGTAAATGGCATTGCGTGTTAGATTGCTGATTTTTTAAAAATTATTTTAAAGTATCTTTTACATAAAATACTAATAAATATTTTAAACGATATTTATGAGTGAGTTTACTGTTGTATTAAGTAGAAAAGCAAACTTTTATTGCCGGAATACTCAAAGCCGATCCCAACCTAAGAAAAAAAATATTAATTGGTCTTCTCTCTGATACGCAATGAATTAATTGGTCTTTTATGCGAGTTGTGTCGGTATTTGTTATTCTTTTTCAGACCAGGTACTGAATTTTGACTTTAAAAGAAATTCTGCAGCTTAGCTTAGCTTAGCTATAATAAAAAGTATTAAATAAAAAAAGTTTTGAATAAAGTATTTTCTAGTTCAACCCGGTTTTCCTTGAAGACTATCAGTTTTTACACGATGCGACTGGCATCGGACATTTTTTTTTTCTTTTTTTTATAGTCGGCAAACGAGCAGACGTATCGACTGATGGTAAGTGATTACCGCCGCCCATGGACACCTGCAAACACCAGAGGCGTCACAAGTGCGTTACCGGCCTTTGGGGAATAGGCAGGGGAGATAGGGGGAGGGTTATGGGTTTGGGTTATGGGCCTCCGGTATCCTCACTCACTCGGTGAAACACAGCGCAAGCACTATTTCACTATTTCACCGGTTTTCTGTGAGGCCGTGGTATCACTCCGGTCGAGCCGGCCCATTTATGCCGAAGCGTGGCTCTCCCTCGGTAAAAATATTAATATACCACCCGCAACCCTGAGGGTAGAAACTGAATTTGAAAGTGGAACTAATGCCGATATATTTAAGGGTACTGAGTTATCAATAGTGATTACCATATATGTATATGGCAACCGGGACCGACGATTCAACGGACTCTCCGAGTCACGGGCGTTAGTAATTATCTGCGAAACTTCCATACTCCGGCCTGTTAAATAAGAGTTGCAGATACGAAAAACACAATATATCACTTTGGCCCGACTCGGGAATCGAACCCGAGACCTCTTGATTGGCAGTCGCATACGCTATCCACCAGAACAACAAGGCAGGCATTTTCAGTATTAGTAAGCTAATAAAACTAAATATGTGTGTGTGTAAAATTAAACTACGAAATAAGTTTTCTTGTTTATATTTTTTACCAACTAAATCTTATGAAGTAATAATAAATATTATAACTAAAGTCACATAGTTGCATTCACAGTCTTCAAAGTAATACTAATTATTCTATAAGTTAATTTACAATAGTGATACGGAATATATTGCGGTTGGCGTGAGCGACTGCTGATCATGAGGTCTCGGGTTCGATTCCCGGGTCGGACCAAATGTTTGTATGATCTACAAATATATGTTTCGGAGTTTGGGTGTGTTCTATCTATAATATGTATGTATTTACAAAAAAAAAGTATATATGTATTTGTATCAGTTATCTAGTACCCCATAACACAAGCTCTGCTTATCTTGGGACTAGATGGCGTTGTGTGTTTAGATGTCCGAAATGTTTATTTATTTATTTATTTATTTTATAAAAAAAAACATATTGATATCAATAAATAGTTGAAAATTCAACAATTGTTTGACTGAGGTCTTCGATCTTTTTAATAATTTGGGAATGCTTTCGAAAATGCATAACTAATAAATATTAATCTAATTTAAAAATATAAATTATATATATAACAAAAAAAATATATATATATTTATATTAAAAAAACATAAATATTATAATTATACCATCTCAGTTATTAATAAATAAAAAATATTAACATTGATTTAATTATAAAAAATTTCAATAGATGGATTTCTTTGCTATGGAATTCTCTTCAGTTTAAATAATTTATAATCGTAATGGTAAAATTTAAAGTTTTTTTGTGTACAACTGTAAACGTATATAATTAAAAATATTAATAAATTAATTAATAAATAACATAATCACTAATACAGATGACTAGATTACCAAATCACAACCAATTTTTAAAATCTTGTTTTTCAAAAATTCTGGTTTTTAAGTTTGGCTTAACACATAATTCAACTATTTGGAAGGATCGATTATAGATCAAAACCGACAAAAAGCGATTTTAGCCATTTTTAAGAAGGTTTATACCTCTCTGTTTTGACTTTTGTAACTTGGTCTATTTTTCATTTAGAATGAATCTTCTTCTTCCTAGCCTGTATTATTCCCAAGATTTGGAATCGGCTACTAGTTCAACTGGTTTTACCTGAATATCAGTTTTTACAGGGAGCGACTGGCATCGGACCTCCGCAATCCTGAGAGTGAACTAAATTCGAGGTTAAACAAGTTGTCAGTATATTTGAGGGCACTGTGCACTGAGCACAATAACGATTATTATAGATGTTCATGACAACCGGGAACGACTTTAGTTTAGAATGAATGATTTTAAATAGGTGATTTTCGAATTTATGAAATTATACAAATGACTGTATATTCAGTATTAAGGCTCTCAGTAAAACCCTAAATAAAGTAAAAATATTGATAATAAAGGCTCGTACTTTGAACATAACAAACTAGTATTTGTCTACAGCATACTTCACAGAAGTTGAAAGTAAGATGTCTAGTCCAGCCAGACTCTTTGAGCATTCAGCATACCCAATAAATAAAGAGGAACAGAGATTCACTGTCTTATAATTTTCTATTCTTTGCTTATTCGTCTTCATAATCACCCTCCTTTAATTGTCTGTACCTGTAGAAGCAGAAAAAAAAATTAATAACCTTTTTAAAGAAATATAAATTATTTAGTTCATGTCGAACATCATTATGTATTCAATAATATGACGTTAGTAAATACGTTACGATTCTGTTTTATTTAAAATATTTCCATACATTTTATAAATTTTATATTTTCTTTCAATTTCCTTCAAAATAGCTCAACTAAACTTAAAAGTCAATCTTTTATTTTTAATTCAAAAGAATTCTAGAATAAAATAGTTTAGATTGACAGAAAAAAAACAAATAAATTTATAACTACTTAAAATTAGGGATAACAAACAAAAATATTTAATTCCAAATATTTCAGAACGTTTCTTAGTTTTTATTAAAGTCATAATAAAAAATAGTTAATATAAGAAATTTTAATATCAGCAATACCATTTAAATTGAGTAGTATTTCATGATATGAAATTAAATTTGAATTTTGAGTAATAAATTCAATATACGATTTTTAAAGTGCCTTACTTTTTATATGAGATGCATCTCCTTTTGAAAAAAACTTTCCCTCTGGGGCATCCTTTACCACGCACTGTATCCCGTCGGGCCCGAACTAAAACATCTTGCAAATCCAAACTCAAAACTGGTTCAATTTTAGTTACAACTTCACTTTGCACTCCTACGTCATTAACTTGCATATCTCGAGTTACAGGCAATGCAAGTGCCATGCAACAAAGTAACATCACGAAAAATACGATGCAAGTCACTGCTGCCATTTTGCTTATTTGTATAGCGACTGGCTTTGATAGCACTCCAAACAGAACTAGTGATTGCTGAGCTCTCGTAGCGCGTTTTATACCCACGCAAGTTTGCTTCAAGGAAAACTCGCAATACGTAGTGACGTAGATATGCGTCATTAGGGATCACGAACATCGCTACAACTATGACGAACTAATAAAAAGCTTTTTAAATTATTTAAAAAATATGAGGTCATGGTAAAATTTTTAATATGAAAAACACAATGGTATACCGAAGTACGAAGGTTTATTGCAAGTTATTTAGGTAGGGAAGTTCCCAAAAAGACTGAATATTAAAATATAAACATACATAATATAACAGTGTATATTTAGACAGTAATAATAAATGAACAAATATTTCAGACATCTTACACACAACGCCATCTAGCCTTAAACAAAGTAGAACTTGTACTATGAAAGTTAGATTGAATGATAGAATACTTAAATACTCTTTTTTTTGTAAATACATATGATACATAGAAAATACCCAAACTACGAAACAAATATTTGCATATCAAAAAAACATTTCGTACGACCAGAGAATCGAACCCGAAACCTAAAGCACAGTTGTCGCATAAGCTACGACTGCGGCACCGCGGCGGTCAAAATAATGAATACAATAATAGTAATAAATTAAATTTAATAGTATAACAATATTAGATTTAATATCTTACTACGAGAAGATTATACCAAAATTAGTATAGATCGATTGATATTTGTTATCCTTTCACGTAAAAACTTCCGAATAAATCTGGATGGAATTTTACACAGAGACAGATTATAGCCTGGAAATACACAGACTACTTTTATGCCGAAAGGGTGATGTTCCCGTAGGGTGAGCAAATTACAGCTATATTCAACATACTTTGAAATTTGCTACAAAACAATTAACTTATCTTGTGGTGCAATAAACGTATTGCGCAATGAGAACGACACATATAGCTAGCAACATTTAAATCCCGAATAACGTTGTGCAATAGTATCTATTTAATAGAAACTAATCCCTCAAAATAGTGAATTCTAGAAAAAAAAAATTAATAAAATGAAAAAAAATATAAACTATATATCATAATCCATAGGGATATAAGAATTACGCACCTTCATGCTAACCCTTCAATCGAATATGGATCCGGGACTGTTATGAAAAAGTTGTACATAGGTTTGTCACGTAAAATTTAGGATTTAGGTGTATAGTAGTGTTTTAAACAAATTATTTATATATCAAACGGAGTAAGTTAATCGGATTATGTTTGTAATTTGTGGTGATTAGACTTTAAATTGGAATACATCAGATTTTTATGAAATAAATCTGTTACAAAATCTTGTAAATAAAAAAAAACGAATTTCATGCGGCAATGAAATTATTGCGACGAGAGGATGACGAATATAGCAAGTAACATTAAGTCCCAGACAACATTACGCAATACAATGTTATTTACTTGAAATAAATTCACTACACCTAATTATGAGTAAACCCATAATATAAAAATTAATTTATACCAATATAATAAGAAAACCAACTATTGTAAATACAATATTTGTTTTTCTTATTCAAGAAAATTTCTAGGGCAACACACATCACGCCTATATATTTCGCGCAATATTATAAAATAATTTGTAACAATAATTATGATGCAACAATTTTCGTAACTACTGCAAATGTTGCAGATGCGAATTCGGGGTGATAAACAGATAGAAAAGTTTAACCTTAACCAGTTTGCTTCAAGCTATCGTGCGATACGGACGTCCGTGAAATATTTCTTGCCACAATGGCTTTCGTCTTTAAAACTTTTTTTACGTTACTAACTTACCTCACTATCGTACAAGACGTGTATTTATTACCAATTGATTTAAATTTGAATCATTCACGAACTGACGAAAATCTTATGTCAAGTTATGACAAAAAAAGTGGTGATGTATTAGTAAGGATCAGAAAAGAATCAGTTAGAGTTGGATCGTGTCCAAAAGAGAAGGAACGTTACAAAGGAAGATGCAGGACTCAAAAAGAGTGAGTACAATGTTATAGTATGCATTTGATAGTTTAATATAGTTCAGGATTTCAGACTCTACTTCTTCTTTAATTATTCGATTCTTTTGTACTTCCGCAATATGAAGTTAAAAATTGAAATTATTCAATAGGAATCTCCCATTCTAACCTGTGTACATAAAAACAATAAATATTGTAATGGAAGCTTTCTCTAACAATTAATATAAAATATTCTTTGACAAAGAAATATTATGATGAAAGACAAAGCAATGCAGGAATTTCGTTACGACGACCCTGCTAGCCGGGGATTCCCAGTAACTGTGACCTACAAAATGCTCACATTTAATAGTGTCATTTCATGTAGGTATTTTGTATTTTTTGACATCAAAAATATCATTGATCATTCGATTATTGAAAATAAAATGAACCTTATGTTGAATACTGAAATAACACAAAGTTCAGTAACACTGCGCGAAGTTCAAGGTCGTTTTTACAATTCTTACAAACGGTGCGCTTTCATCACGCTTCTTCAAATACATACTAAAACAAGATAGTGGTGTGTAAACAAAACTAAGGTTACGGCCGTTCTGGATTATTTCAGGTGTTTACATATTATGAGATTTACACGCATAGTATCCTCATTTGAATCATAAGATTCCGCTTTAAGTGATATGAAAATGTACGATTATTATTCGTTAAACGTTAAAAATTGTGTCTTTGTATAAGTCATATTGTATTTGATTACGTAAGAATCTCAATTTTAGGCTCTGAGCTTAACCCTAAAGTTCTGATATTATGTGTTTTGGGATTGACCTCAATTATAAGCCTATTAAATATTACTTAAAGTAGTAAATCGAGTTATTGACATAATTAACTTATACTAAGATAATATTTAGTATAATAAACGTAAAATCATCATGATTATACATGGAGACCACGTGTCGTTAAACGCAGCGTAGGAAGACCTCCCGCAAGGTGGACGGACAACCTGATTAAGATCACAGGAACTCGTTGGATGCAGGCCGCTACAGACCGGTCGAAATGGAAATCAATAGGGGGGGCCTACTTTTAGCAGTGGACTTCTTACAGCTGATATGATGATAATGAGGATGATATTCATTAAATATATTTTATCTTCAATACTTACTAAGTGTAAATAACAAAAATATTCTTGTCTACAGAATCGAACGATTACGCAACAATGATTATGATGACAACGTAACTGAACCTGTTGTGTATGAAGTTTTGCCACTCATTACAAAAAGAACTAGTCCAAAACCAGAAATTGTTCAAGAAGACGATTTACCAACTTCTGCCGTGTACGATACTGAGACTAGTACAGTGACTCTATTTGAAGTCACAGAAACAGAATTAGTCATCACAGAGAGTACAATTGATGCTGATGCAAAAGAAATCCACGGAGTTTCTCCTACACCCGTTTTCGAAGGGGAAAAAGGTGCAGATTCAGATACACTGAAAAAATTTACACATACATTACTAATTGCTCTTATTGCCGTTGCGGCACTAATTTGGCTATTTAAATTACTGTAAGTATTAACTTTTACTACATAAATACATGCTAATTTGTTATTGGGAAAGCTTAAGTAAACATACAATACAAAGAACACATCAGAAGTATAAATATATAGCAGGTATATGAGGGTGATGGATTTGTGTGAATAAATAGCAATCAAGATTTCCTGAATGTTAGAAACTTAAAATTACACTTTATTCATGTAGATACGTATGAACATGAACATGAACATGAACATCGATCACATTAAATAATGACTTTGCTTTAGCTTTAGGAGATAAAAAGATGGAGATAAAGAAGAAATACAATAAATCTAACAGCTCCATAATAAAAGCATTGATAATATAATCGAACAATCTGACTAGATTATCACAATTGGTCGTATAAGGGTCTCGCCACTTTAACGGATGCTCAGACCCCTATTATAAAAGATGATTTTGATGATGTCATACTTTCGTTTTGTAACTTTTATGTTTTGTTGTATAAATGAGTAGTGGTGGATTAAAACACAGAGTGTCATCTACCTACTTGATCTAGCGAACGTCGTAAGAGACGGCGTAAGCAAGACAGTAGCGAGATGTTAGTGAAAACAAAACAGCAAGAGAAAAAAAAATTTTTGAATCCAACACATCTACTTTCTAGGGAGATTTTTATGTCTAGCTGTAGACACTTAAATATAAAATCTTTTATTTTCTACAGTTACCAATATCTTAGAAGAGAAGACGATGCAGTTTCCCATTCGTGCTCCGAGGTGTGTGGTGCCATGTCTTCGCGATGCAGATTATGTGCGTGATGACCTTTTAAACTCACCTGATCTCCATCCAAAGTTTTAAAGTAGTGCTATTTACTTAAGTTATTTATTTGCTTAGTTTTATCTTGACCAATTACTGTACACAAAGGAACAAAAAATAAATGTAGTTATATTAAGTTAAATTAATGCTGTTGGATTGTGTTTTGACTCTTCAGGGGCGGATCTTTGCAAGTGACAAATATAGTAAAGTAAATTTTGTAAACCGTTCAAATCGTTATTTTTGCTGTGTCAGTAAATACAATAAATAATTCATGTTACGAACTGTTTAACAGTTTTAAAAGGAGTTTGCCAATGCGATTTTGGAGTCTTTCTATGTTTGTTCACTGAGAAAACTGTCAGAATAACTATTTTTTTTAACTTTGATTCCACTTCAATTTGAACAAACAATAGTCTCTTAAGAGTTATATAGTGGTCGAACTAACGAATAAACATAGTTTTTTTATTAATAATCTTCATTTAGACACAATTACATTGGTGATTATTAAAAAAATATGTGACTTTAGCAAGGATTGGAATTGCGATGTCACGGCGAGCAGGGCGAGTAATGGTTTTTAAGAATAGTGACGTCAGCCTCGCCGACGTCACTGCTTATCTCATTCATCATTCATCACAGCGCCACTCATGATTTAAAGCAATAGAAATCGATCTCAATCAATTAATTATTACACACAATTGATAGGTAGGGTTTATTTGCACAACCAAAGACAATATAGAATTCTAAACAGTTTATTGAATTAATGAAGCTACAGTTAAAATCATAGATCGGCACAACAAGGTGAATTAAGTGAAAACACCAAAATCCACTGCCCGTCTGTGTCGTTCTATAACTTCCAGTTTCCAAAATAGAGAGAGGCTTATAAGAAGAATACCGGCAAAGAAACTCATGGCCACTCTTTTAAAGTTACGTCTTAACTTAATAGTTACAAACGTTTAATAGTTAATTACATCAATTAAGAAGTCTAAGTACTTAACTAATTTCCAGCTTCCTCGTACCTTCCTCGTACAATGCTCAAACTAGACTAACTAGAATATATTTCCGATGAGGTTTACTATTTATTTAGCTCCTTAGTAGTAGTTGGAATAGGATTATGCTTAAAATGCAATTTTCAGATGACTTCTACATATAAATCGAATCAGCTGTATTTTTTAAGTTAGATACTTTTCAATTTTTTCCAAGATATGATTGAAATGCTTCAATCGAAATTATTTGGGAGACTCATTTCTCTGACTGTAAATTGTGCAATTTATATTGTGTGATAAATTACCAATTTGAAGTCCTATTTATTATTTTAATGTTTCATAAGTATTGTATAACTGTATACATCCACCTAACCAAAAACTATTTTCTGAAATAGCTCGTATACAGTATAATATTTATTTAAATAGTTTTTAACTCATGTTATTGAAATAATCTGATTCATATGAAAACATTGTACTAATATTTTTTTAAGAATATATCTCTTGCATAAGATTTATAACAAGAGCTTCGATTTCGGATTTTTAATTTTGAATAAAATTCAAATTATCTGAAACAATTTCTATCTTGTATATTAGTATTACTATTAGTTTATTAATCTTTTATTTAATATTAAAAAGTCGAAAGTAATTATGTCCGTCTGTTGTCTTGCTTTCACGGCTAAACCGTTACACCGGTTTTAATAAAACTTTGGCATGGAAATAATTTGATGTGAAAATGGACATACACGCGGGCGGAACCGCGGACTAAAGCTAGTATTGTATAATTATAATTGTACTAGTTGTTGCCCAAGGCTCCGCCCGCGTGTATGTCGGTTGTTGCGGCAAATAGTAGCCTATGTATTATTCTGATGTATAAGCTATATTACTGTAAAGTTTCATCCAAATCCGTTTTGTAATTTTTGCGTGAAAGAGTAACAAACATCCATCCCTTCATCTATGATATGATACTAACAAACTTTCGCGTTTATAATATTAGTATAGATTACTTTCTATGGGTCTATGTCCAGCAGTGAAGTGTTAAAGTCTGTTGACAATATTAGATAGTATTAATTATTCTCTAGTCTCATTATATATTTTCTATGTATAATCTGTATGTATTTACAAAAACAAAGTATATATGTATTTGTATCAGTTGTCTAGTACCCATAACACAAACTCTGCTTAGCATCGTGTGTGTTAGATGTCCGAAATATTTATTTATTTAATATTTAGAAATATGAAGAAAATGACTGTTAGAATATAGTTTTAAAACTACCTAATTAATATAATATACACAGCCTCATTTCATTACAAAGCTTCACTGTGATACTTTAATTAAGATTATATTACCTGAAATAAAAGTATTTATTAGACATTAGTTAGTAATTTAAATACACAAGTAAAATTTTAACAAAAATAAAACCGACTTCAAGGTTCGACTCGATTTCTCTTGGATCCATCATCAGATCTTAGTGTCCTTATCATGGTACCACCGTTGAAGTTGAAGTCGGTTAAAAAGTATAATTTGCAAAAATTGCAAAATATTATATGTTATTTTTTAAAAATATAGTCCATGATATAAATAACAAATATTTATAATCATTAGGTTTATTTAATAACCTAACAACATAGTATTTATTTATTATCTTTCTAGTTTTTATAAATTTTCTAGTCAAATAAATCAAAATAACCAATCAAAGTGTTTCCTTTTTGTAAATATATTCTGTCTATAAATACTTTTCTGTCATAGCATAACATAAAAGTCACGCTTATTTTCCAGAGGGATAAGCAAAGACAATCCTTTATATTCACATATAAATGCAAGATTTTGAGACTGACACAATGCTTCTTGCGCCTTATTCCTATTTCAGGATCTAGTAAACCTAATTAAATTAACACAAACTTCATAAGATCGATTGTTTGCTTTCTTACTTTAACAACATAAGTTTTATTCCATTTTGTTATTCTGAAAACTTATCAAACCTGTCAAACCATTAACCAGGTTTTGCGGGACAAAGATTTTAATTCTGTAAATTTTCTCTGTGTAGTAAATAGATAAAAATTATATCATGTTCAGTGAACATGATTTTTTCTTCGATTTTTTCACATACTAAGTATATTATAACCATTCATAAAACATTTCCAACTCCACCGGTTTTTCTCCTGAATAATTTCAATGAGGGTTCCAAGATGGTTTAATTTATCCTGGGACTTCCCGAGTGTATAACTGTGTATTCGTGGGCCGCTGCTTTTGATCCTGGTGTGCGAAAGTTAAGGTGGTAGGCATGTGGGCGGAATTAGTCCCATTTAAAAAAAAAAACTATTCATAACACTTTCACCATACTATTGCTTCCCATGAAATATACATTTTTTGTTTGTAATAATGCCTTTACATCAGAATCGTGCAGAGTAATGCTTGCACACGGGCTCTGGACGCCCTTTAGTAATCGTAGCGAGCTTCAGTAAACGCGCAAAAATGCCGCAACCGGCGTCCCCAGCACTACTGCACTCGTGTACGCCGCACAACCTGCACAGTAGGCAATGACGGTGCTCCTTTATATAGCAGTCACATTTATCTTTTAAATATACATTTAATCATACAAGGTACTACCTATACGGTCTTCTTTTTAGATATATGTATACTAGCCGACCCACGCAACCTCGTTTGCGTCTCTTATTGCCCGTAGCGTGATAATTTTCCCCCGTTTTTGTAGCATTCTTCATTGTTGCTCCGCTCCTGTAGGTCTAAGCGTGATTATATATAGCCTATAGCCTTCCTCAATAAATGGGCTATCTAACACTGAAAGAATTTTTCAAATCGGAGTAGCGTTTCCTGAGATTAGCGTGTTCAAACAAACAAACAAACTCTTCAGCTTTATATATTAGTATAGATAATTGCTACTTTTTTATGTATTAGCTATCAAAATGACTCTGACCTACCTGATGGAAAGCATGAGCAGAATCCTAGAGTGTTAGTCACCATCCTTAATGCGAATACAGACAATGCAGCACGGCGAGCCACACTATGGCCGCCTACTGAGATGCTTTTTCACGCCCCGCTTAAAAGACCCGGGATCATAGTGCGAAGGAAATTACTACGAATAATTCCTGTATTGCTGGATGACTGCTAACTAAAATGATTCATTAGTCACGGTAACTATATAATATCTAAAAATAGTTACATATTATATTAGTTTTAGTAGATTTGTTTAGAATAAATGGTGTTAGCTAGAAACCTAATAGGTACTTCTTCCAGATCTGACTAACACATGCAAAACTGAAATCCGGGAAACTATTAGCAAAGGGATAATACTTACTACTAACACTATTATAATATATTACAGTATCGTATTTTTAGTTAACTATTTCTTATAATTCACCTATTTTCGTATTTCGATAAAACTCTTTTTGAATAACTAAATTGCATTATAAGGTAAAAATTGGATATATCCAGGAAATACAAAATGTTTGAATTTTTTATTTTTCAAAATTGGATTTAGTTATTTTGTTTACCTCAGTAAGCCAGATTTTGAGATTTAAATTTATTTTAAATGTATTTATTGAACACACACATTTACAGGTCTTGAAAGTCACTTGTAATGTTTATATTAACAACTCAATCGAAATGAAATAAAAATTTTTGAAGAAACAGCTCTATTTGCAGATGCTCTAAAATTCTCCTAAATTACTAACATTATTGTTTAAATAAATATTGATTTAGAAGCATGCCAGAACATGAGTATTGAACATGCTTTAATTATTACCATTTCTGTGTATATACACATATATATATATAACAATAATTTATTAACACTTTGAAAGAAAGAGTTTAGCCCGTACCCCTAATTATTTTTAAAATTAATTTGTGTCTGCTACCGATTCAACCGGTTTTACCTGAATATCGGACCTACGCGAACTTGAGGGCAAACTGAATAAGAAGGTTGAACCAGTTGTCAGTATATCTCAAGAAACACACGCAGACTTCCCAATAACGATAGATGATCATGACAACTGGGACAGACAGCTTAACATGGTTGTTACATACCTAAAAATTAAGTTTTGCTTAACATGAAACACAGCTAATTTTCTATACTCCTGACTTTCAAAAGAATTTCTCGCAAATATAACCCAACAACACTTTTAATTAAACCAAACCCAAGACCTCTCAATTGGCAGTCACATACGCTGAACTCTAGACCAATGAGGCAGACATTCACACATTTTATTCACGTGTCCACGAAAAAGTTATTGAAATGAAATGATATTAATGGTTAGTTACTCTTTACAGATATTTTTACACGTCGGACTTTACTGCTAGAAGAGGCTGGTATTAGGTGAGTTAAGTAGTGCAGAAAGCTAATAGTCCGGGGTCCCCGGAACCAATTTTACAAGTAATTACAATCAAGTGAATTTTTTGTGAGTGTCTACATTTTGATGAGTAGCCCATCTTTCATTCATTCATTTATATGTAACTAGCTGACCCACGCAACTTCGTTTACGTCTCTTATTGCCCGTAGCGTGATAATATTCCCCCGTTTTTGAAACATTTTTCATTGGTGCTCCGCTCTTATTGGTCTTATCGTGATGATATATAGCATAAAGCCTTCCTCGATAAATGGGCTATCTAACACCGAAAGATTTTTTCAAATCGGACAAGCGGTTCCTGAGATTAGCGTGTGCAAACAAACTCTTCAGCTTTATATATTAGTATAGATGTGGCATATTATAGAATTAATATAACATAACATAAAATCACGCCCTTTCCCCGACGGGCAGGCAGAGATAAAAGATCTCCACTTACTACGGTCCTGACACACCTCTTTTGCTTCGTCAACATTCATCAATTCAATTTCTTAACTTGCAAAAGTGTTTTGTATAACCTAATTGCAGAATAAATGATTTCATTTCATTTCATTTCATTTCATGTCGGTTTCTGGTGCTCTTTACATTGCCCTTTTTCAGAACATCACCAATTTGGTTGGTAAATTTTCGCTGCTGGCAACCCTTCCGACACTTCCTTTCGTGAATCTTCTATCATCAATCCATCGAAGCATGCCCTTTTTAATCCTTGTCACTACATCTTGTTTCAATTCACAACGTCCTCTTACAATTACATTCCTGACTCTGTCACTAATTTTCACATCACACATAGGGACTTCTCAGGGACCGCATCTCCACAGCATTTATTCTACTTTCGTGTTTCTTCTGCCATACCCAAGATTCGCTACCATACATAAGGGTTGGGACGAGCACACCATTGTGCATATCTGAACGCGCCCTTTTCGACACGTTCAAATAGTACTAGCTAGAATACCACCTACGCAAGTGTAGCCGCCAAAGCGCCAACCGCCATAAATCCAGATAGGCCCGCACTCCACTCGATCATTGTCTCGTCAGAGAAGGATAGTGAGACGTCGGAGGAGGTACTGGAACGAGTGCGCAACGCGGTTGACGCAAAGGAGGGATGGGTGAAAGTAGAAAGGGTAAGACGGGCAAAAGACAGGAGAGTAATAATCGGTTGCCCCACAAAAGACGATAGGGACAAAGTGCGGGAGCGCCTTAAAACCCGGAACCTCGTTGTCGAGGATGTCAAAAACAAGGACCCGCTGGTGATTCTGAGGGACGTTCTGAGTGTAAACTCTGATGAGGATGTGCTCAAGGCCCTCAGAAATCAGAACCGGGGCGTTTTTGGCGGCCTCGGGAAGGAGGAAAACCGGGTCCAAGTTAAATATCGCAAAAAAGCTAGGAACCCCCACATGTGCCATATGGTCCTAGCAGTGGCTCCGATCATATGGAAGAGAGCAACAGAAATAGGCGCACTCCATGTGGACATGCAAAAAGTCAAGGTTATGGACCAATCTCCACTGGTGCAGTGTTCGCGGTGTTTGGCCTATGGCCACACCCGAAAGTACTGCGCGGAGGAGGTGGACGTCTGTAGCCATTGCGGGGGTCCGCATCTCAGGGCGAATTGTGAATCTTTGTCTATAAACGACAGCCCTAAATGTAAAAATTGTCTAAAAGCCAAGTTGGCGCGCCCGGAGCACGATGCATTTAGCGAAGAGTGTCCAATCCGAAGGCGCTGGGAGGCCCTGGCCAGATCGACCATAGCATATTGCTAAGGTGGAGGCGGGGACTCAGGCATTCCGCGTGTTTCAGGCAAATGCAATCAAGAAAAAATTTGTTAGAGAGGCGTTGAAAATTGAAGGTGACAAACGCAGGATAGCACTAGTCCTAACAAGAAAATTGAATATCGTGGCGAGTCGACGTATTAGGGGTTACCTATATGTGAAACTCTATTACAACTTTGCAACTATGATAGCCGCTTTTAATGATAAAACCGACGTCATAAATCACCATAAATACACCACCGCTATAATAGTGATGGTAAGGCTCGCGATTAGAGCAGAGAAAATCACAACGGTCCTCTTCTGCGTTGGGTCGAAACGAACAATGGGACTCCAAATGTCTATAATAGGGAGGAATGCATGTACCTGGAACACGTGGCGGAATGGCACTGATGTTAATACCAGAAATAAATATCCCAAATTAGAAAGACAAAATTACAACCTAGAGCAAATCACACAAACCAAAATCACAAACTACACACAGAGTCAAAAAATAACAGGTAATAAACACAAATATAGATTTTTAAGATACTGTATTGATAAAAGAATTGTTGTAAATAAACGTCACAGTGTAAACAAAGTTGTATGATCACAAAATAATGTGAGATTATTATTGCAGATCATAAAAAGCTAATAAAATAAAATATTGTAGAAATTAGTTCAGTAAATCAATGCATTAAAATAAGCCACTAGAAATAAAAATATATAAATGTACTAAAATAAGAAATAAGAAGTGTAATAGAAATAAGTTAATAAGAAAAATAAATGTAGAGTAAAATACTAAGATAAGTAAAAAGAAGTGTAATAGAAATAAGTTAATAAGAAAAATAAATGTAGAGTAAAATACTAAGATAAGTAAAACAAGTGTAATAGAAATAAGTTAATAAGAAAAAGAAATGTGATAGAAATAAGTTAATAAGAAAAAGGAATGTAGAGTAATGTACAAACACAAGTAAAGAGATGTGTAATAGAAACAAGTTAATAAGAAAAGTGTAAGAATAATAATAAATATAAAAAGATAGCTCTAAGTCTGTATAAGATATTAATGTAAATTACAAACCCTGTCAAAATATCAATAGAAATAATAAGGTAGCACTATAAGTGGGTAAAACCCTATGTATAAATAAAAAACCGTGTCCAAATCATTTACCCTGTGTAAGAACACAATACAATAAGGCAAATAGTATTAGTAATTAGTAGAGTAGCAGGCATCCCACCTGTATAGCATGAAAGGCAATTTTGATAGAAAGAACAAGTATGCGGCATGATAGTACGAGAGGCAAAATAGCGAGAACTTGTATGAACGAATTAGACTAATAAGGGCTCCAAAATATAAATATTGGAGGTGCTAGTATATAAAAAAAAAAAAAAAAAAAAAAAATAGTACTAGCTAGTCATTGACTGAGTAACTGATATTTAATATGCTTAATTAGTTTTTAGGTCATAATGTTAATTATAAATATTGGCATGCCAAACAAGGTAGAATATGGTATGATTAAAACTACCAATGTTACACATGGTACAAACTTATGTTCTATGCAAATAAATTTCGTTTCATTTTATTTCAAGGTAGTAGAGCCACGCTGATTTCAGCATGAACGGGCCGGCTCGACCGGGGCGGTACTACCCTCGCACAGAAAATCAACGTAAAATGACAGCGTTCGTGCTGTCGTGTTTCGTTGGTGAGTGCGAGACCGGAGGCCCAATGATGCAGAAGCATCACTAGCCCGCCATGGTGTGGGTCACCATGCTGCATTGTTGTAATGTCTGCATTCGCAGTATGGTGACCACCACTCTTGGATTCTGCTTATGCTTTCCATCAGGCAGAGTAGAGTCATTTTGGCAGGGTGAAATACAAAAAAAAAAAACAGATATCAAGCGAATGATCTTTAGTTTTGTTGAGTTCAGATTTAAAACTTGATTGTTAAAAATGTTTCCAAGAACTCCTCTATAGAGATTTTTTTACAGTGCATGCTATTCTTAATAAAAATCATAGAAATAAATTGATAATGTTTATTAATTAATTAATTTAAATATATCACAGTCTTTAAAATTATTCTATAAATTATTCTAAATACTTAATATTCGTTTACCAGCTAGTATGTAAATAGCGGCAATAAGGATACTTATGTTTTTATTAATTCGAATTATTTCATACATATTGTAATATATATATACTTACAAATATATGTATACAGGTTGAAAATTTCCAAATTTGTACTTACAAAAAATTTAAAAACAAATAGGTTCTGTATAAAAAAATGTATTAATTTACGATTTCTATTTCCATTCAAAATCTTTTACAAACATATTGTACAAAACTAAAAAGAAATTTAGTATTAATGTTAGTTTTTTAAGATTCCTTTTTTCCTAACGAAAGCTAATAATAAATCAAAAAAATAAATAAATAATTAATCTAAAAATTTTATCACAGTCAACATCTTAAAATACTTATACACTACAACAAAAGATACCATTTAAAATACCGTCATTTCATGTAGTGTAATTGACAGAAGAGGAAAACGGTAAAGTCGTCTTAATCTTTCATTCAAAGGGCATTGCACCTTTGCAATTACTTCAGCAAAAATACTATACAAAACGTAAAACACGTAATCCTCTTCACAAATCCACAATTCACACATAGTGTAG
The DNA here is from genome assembly GCA_905220595.1 of Spilosoma lubricipeda. Taxonomy (NCBI): domain Eukaryota; kingdom Metazoa; phylum Arthropoda; class Insecta; order Lepidoptera; family Erebidae; genus Spilosoma; species Spilosoma lubricipeda. The sequence continues at coordinate 3,875,239 of HG992286.1, read as the reverse complement.
TAGTCATGACTAGATTTCATAGCTAATAATTTATAGGATAATAGCTGCAGAAAAAATATTCTATTCAATAGCCGACTCTACGACTATGACTTTAAAATCCTTAATTGACTTCAATTGTATCTATTCGTAAAGAGACATCGTTGTTCTGAATCTTTGTCGTACTTCTTCAGCATCACGGCAATGCACCCAGAAGCATTCTGACGAAATATTTCATCGATTTGTTTCAAGATGAAGAGGTCCATTTTTCTATTCACCGTCATCGTAATCGCCTGCAGTAATTTTTTCGTACCTAAAAAAATAAATGATATTATTAATAATTGAACAAATATTACTAATTATTAAAATATTTGACAATATATTGAATTAATTATTACCACAATAAATAATGTAATTATTTTCCTTAAGCATAAAATATGTTAATTGTATAAATATTCAAAAAAAATTCAAGGTTCAAATATTCATTATTACGTACATTAAAATCTACCATGTCAGTGATGTAAGAATTTATAATACTTAAGGTATAATACTTAAAGTAAACTTACAGTGCATAGGTGATACACCTTGTCTTGTAAAACCTTTTTCCTCTAGAGCACCCTCTACTTCTCATGGCATCCCTTTTGGTCCGTTTTGACTCTTCATCCAAATCAGGAGTGATGACTGATTGAGATTCAATCACAATGTCACTTTGTAATCCAATATCACTTGTTTTCACATCTTGGGTAAGAGGTAAGGAAAATGCGCGCAGGCATAATAAACACAGGAAAAACGTAATCAAAAATCTTGGAGACATTTTTGCAAATCTTAAGACACGAGTTGTCTGGTTCACAGCTCTGAGAGAACTGATGTTCGCTCAAATTGATGCGTCTTTTATAGTTAGGTGAAGCGTTTGCGAGGAAAATCTGTTGTTTAACTAGTTTTTCAATGACGCGTGGGTTTGAAATGCCATACAAAATAACGTTAAGCTTAAATGTTGCATGTGGTGTTTTCTATTTTATCCTTTAATTTATACACATAAATTATAATGTACATATAAAATAAAATATATAATTCTAAATACAATACAAAACGTAAAATACATAATCCTCTTCACAAATCCATAATTCACACATTTAGTTGTAGTCATGACTATATATATTTCATAGCTAATAAATATATAAGATAATAGCTACAGGAAAAATATTTCGATAATAAATAAATATGATAATAATATATTCGAATAATAAGTTTAATAAGGAATCAGTTTGAATGAAGCTTATCTACGCAGACAAAACTGAATGTTTTTCGAGTTTTTTTTTAGGTATAGAATAAGCTTCGTTATGCATGATAGACTTATGTCTAACAGTTGATTATTTACAAGCATGATAGGGTACAAAGGTTTTGCTTCACGTATTAATAAATAGATTAAAGTATATTTATCAGCTGGCTGGTTATCAGGTTGAGTAGTAAACAAGTTCTGCCTAATTTTGAATCAGACACTAATTAATGTTATTAGTTTTACTAAAATATGATGTAAGCTTTCTATATTAGTAACTTCCATTTCTAAGTAAATGTTTTTCATTTCCTAAGTGATTAAATAATACGTCAATAACTCAGTAGCACCGCTATTCATGAGCATTCATTAAAGGGAAAGTTTAAAGGATATGTTTATGTGTAATATATAAGTATGTTTTGTTGTTTGTTTAAAGAAAAATAAGACTTCAATTAATTATTGTTTATATCACAGTCAAAAATTGAACTTTTTTAAGCAATACTAAAACATTTTTTGTTTGGTCGGACGCGCTAATATCAATAACTTCTGGTTTGATTTTTGCAAAAACGGCTGAAAATTATTATTTTGAGAGCTTCTACTGCTTAAACTGCGTAAACAGTTTAAGTTTCGCAAAAATAATGTATGAAGCAATTGCTTTCCTTAAAACGTTCTAAATAATCAATCATCGCAGCACATGTCTATGTTTTAAGGTCGCCTCAATTTTATAGTAAACAAATTAGTTCACGCTGTTTAACATCACGCTACAGACAATATAAGACACAAACTAGACGCGTTGGTCAGCTACTATTAACATAAAATTTATTCTTAGTAACAGCTTTGTCTATTTTTTTAAGTTTCAAATCTTTAGTACATTTTTATGGAACAGTCTTTTAATTTTGTAACTATTTTTAAAGGCATGAAAGTAAAAATCTGTGTCAGAATCTGTTCTGTATTTTCAAACATTATATGTGTTAATTGACTTAACAATAGAATATGTTAGTGTTTCATTTAAACCCCATAACAATAATTGTGTTAGTCAACATCATTTGATGGCCGAGTCACCCATGCCATAGTGTCTAAAATATCAAATATCCGTGAGTCACACCCACGGGGATCAACATGAATGAAGAATATACTTAGGAACACATTTATGTAATATAGACGACAATTTGTTCAATTGGTTCTTCCCCTGAAGTTATCATGGGCGTTATTCCCATAGGAATTGCTTTCTATGCAGAGGTAGGTAAGTCAGTGAGTAATTTTTTTACGGCCTAATAAATTATAATATATATTACGCTACAAACTACTAACAAAAGTTTCCAAGTATACGGGCTTTGATTGGTTGCGTTAACTGCCTACTTGCCTGTTTTTACAATAATAATATAGAAGCTAATATTTGTTTTTAAAAAGATGACCTTTTTTACTTTTACCATCTTTATATATATAATTCTTCTGTGAGTGTGTATGTCACTGAACTACTCTCAAACGACTGGACCGATTTTGATGATTTTTTTTGTGTGTGTTCAAGGGGATCTGGGAATGGTTTAGATTCACAATTTTGTCCGCTGGACAATGTTTTTTTAATTAATTTTTAATTTATTAGTTGTTATGGCAAAACGACGTTTGCCGGGACAGCTAGTATTCGTATAAAAAATAAGTTCTGTTCACTTCAAATTAAGAATTTAATATTTTAAAGCATTTTCAAATATTCTCATGTATCACCAGGAACGGTTCAACTTACTACACTCACATCCATATACTACTCCATAAAGCGAACGACTAGGTTAGAATTATAATCTTACAAAGTGTTGTGCTATTGACTGGCCGTATATACGGAATGCCACCACTCCTATTCATTTCTTGAGTATTGTAAGAGCAACCTAGACTCGGGGAGTAAAGTACGCAGGACAATAAGACAGCAAAAAGTTAGAAAGCTAGACAAAAATCCTATATTGCAACTACCTAAACAAAATTAAAGCTAGTCCGACCATCGCGGTATAGTGGGCCACAAATTCATTTCTAAGGAGAAACTAAATAAGTCGAGAAGTGGACCATCAAATTCTGTTGACGATGATGATGAAGGCAGTAAAATTACTTGAGATACTCTCTTCATCTTCTTTTTATCGATACACAGTCTCTATTAGATGAAAATCTTATTCTTTGAATGGGAATTCAACAGTTTCTAAATTCAAAATTTTGACGTATTTATCACGGCGCTAACCTTCTTTAAAAAACCCGTATTGAAATTAGTTTCATATGCGACTTGATATATCTGCATATTTTAATAGATATAATAATGTCAGAATAAGGAAAAACGAGTACGTAATTATAGAGAAGTGGAAGTCCAACTTGTATTCATGTATGTTGGGTCGCACGCGACGAGATGGGATTTCCAGTTAAAGACACTAATTTTGATTTTTTTAATACTTGAGTTGTTTGACCTTGCCTTTTTTTCAAATTGTTTGAATACATGCCTTTTTAACAACTATTATAGACACGAAAGTGCATTTGTTCGTACCCTAAACTTTATTAGGTACTCATTAATAATTGTCAAAGTTTGTATACCTGAGAGATGCAAAAGAGATTATCTTCCATCTATTGATATAGATAACAGTGAATTATCATCATCTTCCTAGCCTTTATTATTCCCAAAATTTGAGGTCGGCTACTAGTTCTACCGGTTTTACCTTAATATAAGTTTTTACACGGAGCAACTGGCATCTAACCTCCGCAACCCTAAGGGAGAACTGAAGGTAACGTGAATCCGTGAGTAAACGTTTACTATTTAGTATACTCGGAGTATGATTGTTTTTAATTACTATCAGAATATTTTAAAGCACGAACTTTCACTGCTCAACATACATTTGTATATTAATTTATATTCAAACGCAAAAGATTTCAATATTTAGTAGTTTACCAAAATCGAAAACTTTTACATCTATTCCCCTCAGAAAAATATTAAAGAATCAAATTCGCTGTGAGAACTACTGAACAGTTGTATGCATGTATTAGGGCCTATATTCTTCTGTATGATTGATAGAAAATACGTGTGGACAGCGAATTCGCGGTTCACACGTATTTTCTACCAATCATTGATCACCTGCATTACGCACTTGCACTCGCGCTAATCAAAGTGAATACGGGCCTTTATTGCAAACAAAACAATCGCAGAGGACGTTTGATTGAAATTGAAGAAATATCGATAAAAACTTAACAATGGCGTCGTGTTTTAAGATTTTTTACTGACTTCTCATGCTTTGAAGATTGAATGCAAAAAAAATGGTATGTCATTTAATTTAACAAACTTCTAAAAAAACAGGGATAATTACATAGTGCATTAAGTATTTTGGTTGCAGTAAAAGAGGTTGGACATGATTATTGTGTGTATTCAAGCTATGATAAATTTTTTCGTGTTCCACACTGGACCCGATTTAGAAAAATAAAAGATGTAGCAAATATATTATATAACAAAAATAGTTGAACCTATTTTTTTTTCTCGGCAGTTTAGATTGTATGTGAGATAGAAAGCTATACCTTTACTTTAAGTACATCTAAAGATCTCACTTATCTATTTCTGGACATAGCTAAGAAGAGGTCTTAGAAATAAGGTTTTTAGACTACTTGGTATATGGTTTATTATCAACTGCATCTATTATAAATTCTCTATAGATTCTCCTGCGTAGTTGGCTGGTCTTCGGTGAGACTGGCCGCCGTGGACGTTTTCGGCTAGGGGGACAATATTATATGGTTTATTTTGAACTCCCCTTTTCTTGAAAGTGGTGTTATCCTACGTAGTCTACTTTTTGTTGACCCTTACACATCCACGCAATGTATAAAGGTAGTGACACTCTGTTTTCTTAATTCAACACCGCACGAACAACCACCATCAAAATTTGGTGTATAAATATTTATCGTTTATCCGCCATGCAACAAAAAGTCCAAACAGATTTTTTTCTCTTTCATTTGTTAACATCTGAGATATCTTACTAAGAAATTAAGTATTTACTGGTATCGCTGACCTGAATAACCTAATTAAGAGGAACAACGATATATGAAGGTTAATACCTAAGTAATATGACTGAATATATTTATACATGAAACTTTTCCCTGAATTGATGATGGCAATCACTAAAAGTTGACGCCAAGTTTCCTGACGAGGCCTTAGTTTCTGCAAAAAAGGTTCTACCTATGGGCTTAAGTGACCTACTAGGGCCTAGGCAGACTTAATTTATGTGCTAAAGAGAGGCATAATATGTCCAATGGTCTGTTAAAAGCTGGTGATCATGTACTCGCAGTTGTGGATGTCTGGATCACAATAATATATGTTTCGGACATCTTACACACAACGCCATCTAGTCCCAAGCTAAGCAGATCTTGTGTTAATGGTACTAGACAGCTGATATAAATACATTTTTACATTTTTTTGTAAATACATATATATAATAGATAGAAAACACCCAAACTCTGAAACAAATATTTGCAGATCATACAAATATTTGGTCCGACCCGGGCATTGAACCCGAGACCTCAAGCACAGCAGTTGCATACGTTACCACTGCGTCACATACGATAATTTATATCGGTTCAACAATTAGATATTTTTTACAGGCTTTTCGACAGACTTCAATAAATTAGGGGATTTATAAGGATCGTTACTTTACGAGTTACATTTACCTTGCTTGACGTCATGATTTCTAGAAGAGAATAAGAGTGTCAGTGCCAATGATTAGTCATCCCATGGTTTCATAAGAGAGGACTACATTATAATAATGATTATTTTTACGGGAATTAACGCGATCACTCATTTAAAGGTATTACATACTGTGACCACGCCCAGTGCAACCTGGACGGAACGTCAGGCAAATCAGAGGTATGTAATACCTTTAACACCTAGGTTGTACAATAAACTGAACTAAAAGTATAAGATCAGTCACTTTTCAAACCTTCAAGTTATAAAGATAACCAAAATACGGCTTATGAATTTTGGCTACGATGATGTAGAAGATTTATTTTCAATCACGACCTAGTTCAAATTTTTGACGAACTTCCAATACATGTATGTATTACAGGCTGCTAATAATATTAAACATAAATTCCCACTATTGTGCACGCATAGACACACACACACACACACACAGACTGTAGGTACATATAAATATTCACACACACACACAAAACACGCATTCAGAAACACGAGCACACGCAAAATTAACAAATCAATTACTATGTAAACTAAGTACATTTCATGTATGTTTCACTTGTAAACATTTATTGTCTAATTATTTTTTGGGAAGGTACTGATTCCCGAGTTTTAGAATCAGTGCTTGCACTTAATTTGTATCCATACGTTGTTACAATTAATTAATATTTTTATTATTTAAATAAGTTATAGCGTTAATTCTCGTAAAATAATAATTATTATATCATGGAACGCAAAAGTTTAAAAGTTAGCAAACTAGTTTATCTTTAATGTAATAGAACGAATGAGTTTATCCATATTATTTTCATTTTGAACACTATAATAAACTTCATCTTAATAATTTGTATTTTATATTTCACGAATTTATCTATCTGTGTTACCTTGTAATTTATTACTTTAAATTATTTTAAACAAAATATTCATTTTTTGAACAAAAAATATGAACATATGCATAAACATCGTCACACTGAAATATTAAGGCGAAACTGTGTGAGTGTGTATGTTTGTTACTTCTTCACGCAAAAACTACAGAACAGATTTGGATGAAACTTTACAGTAATATAGCTTATTCATCAGAATGACAGATAGGTTACTATTTGCAGCGATAATCGACATATACGCGAGCGGAGCCACGGGCAACAGCTAGTATGTCATAAAAACAAAAATACCTCTAGACGCCGAGAAAGGTGGGTTTCTTTGTAAATAAACATTTACGATATACGGTCACTCAGTGTGCAAGGAAATACCCACTATGTGTACCTTGGAGGCGTGGTAATACCGACCAAAACCGGTTCGGTAAGATATTTTTTATTTTAGTCGGAAAAACACACATCATTGGACTGATAGAGCAAAACTACTGTATGTAATGAAACGCTTAGTAACAGGCTGGCCTTTTCAAAGTATGCTAAATATTTATACTTTAGTGTTAACAAACATTAAACCACAATGTTTGATTTTACAGATTCTATCTATCTATCTATCGGTCTATTTATGTAGTGTCAATATTGGTATTCACTGAATCTACTGTTATAAGAATGAAAGTTTTAAGGATGTATGCCACTTACTAACAACACATAAGTTGAACGCTTGTGATAGTCCGGGAACCCCGGATTTTTTTTACAAGTTATAGCTATCTAGCTAATTGTTCGTGAGTGCCTTCATTTTGATTAGGGGCCCACTTATCACTTTACAAACATTTTCGATTGGGGTTTCTAACAGGGCTAGCAGGGAAAAAAGCTTTTGAGTGTAAGACGGGGATAACGTACCACGCAATTTGTAGGATAATGTGACCTATTAGTGACCTATACGACACTTTGTATGATAATAATAATTTTAAAATTAGTATCAGGGATCCCGGACTATGAGACTAGTAAAAACTTCTGTATGTTTATAGTTATAATAATAATGTGGTATTTAAACAATATGTTTATATCTCTGGGTTCTAATACTTATGATAAAAACCGTGGTGAATTTGAGTCTAGAAAACGATGTGTGATATGTATGGATGTCTCCAGTCTGAGCACGTTAAAAGGATAAGTCTAAAATGAATTCGGTAATAAACTTTAATAATAATTACTTTAGTAATAAAATAAATAAATGCGGTAGAGACGCAAATTGTACATAGGATCTTTGCAGATATATCGCGTCCTAACATCTTAATATAGCCGTAGTAATTTTGATTTCTGGGTATCAAAATAAGGTGCTTTGAAGCATCACAGTTGCGGAAACAATGCAATCACTATTTAATTAGTACACCATGTACTTACTCAGTGTGCAATGCAGTTTAACAAGTTAAATTTAAATCGTATCTACTATATGTTTTCCCGTTACAAACATAATTACATTGATTATCAGTAATAGCAAATGTTAACTTTATTGACTATAATTGAGAGACTCGTGTCAATTTCTAGCATACTTATATAATTTACTTAATAACTGCATATAATCATAAACTACCTTAATTCCTCATCTGTAGAGCCATTTCTCACATAGAAACACAACAACTTATCTACACTTCTGCTGTTTGCTTAAACCCTTTAAACTACCCACTCAATGAGTTTTAATGCAGTTTTCAACAATAGATAGTGTTCGATACCAAATCATCAATTTGGTATATGAAGTATAAACTATAAGATTGTAATGGCAGCACTAGGTTTTGTCATACTTGACAGTTGACAAATGTCAATGGCACTCGGACCATAGAATTCTGGAGAAAATTCGAAATATTTTATGGTCGGGCGTTTATTCGGGGTCGGGAGTTTTTTATTGTTTTGTATGTTTGAGATAGTTTTGACGCCTGAGTTGGCCTCACAATACAATAATTTAGATCCTGCGTGATATTGATAGTCAGGCCACGAGGTTTGTCGAGCTGATTGTTAAAACGAGATTTGAAGGCCGTTCGATATCATCGGTCCTCGTCTTTGAATTGTAAAGTGAAGTGTGGTGTGTGTGGAACTGCCTTGTTTACGACCAGGGATCTCCGCACCGCAGCGAAGATTGAAGAAACTATCAACGCACCCACACACAATGTAATTGAATTATATTATATTAAAAAAGGTGCAGCGCCTCACATTGTGATCCTCTCACCAGGTGTGATTGTTTTGCGATTCTCTTGTCTATATATATGGGCCGTACAGGCTACAAGGTTTGTATTGGGGAACGCAAACCTAGGTGAAAGGACTTAACAGGGTGATTCAAGAAGAAGGTTTATATGTGTAGTACATGCTTGATATAGTAGAGAAAATCCGAGAATTTCATAGGCTTCCGTGTGAGTCCCGACCGGGTCGCCAGTTATATAAAATTATCACATTAAAAATATTACGTCATCAGTATACATACTTGACCACATGCCAAAAATTATGTGTAATCTGTTATCAGAACAATTCCACTGATCTTTTAATTCCTGTGAATTATATACGAAACGCATAATTCGCAGGAATTTAAATATAAATTACAATATCATGACCATTCCAAGTTTTTGGATAACTTTTCTTGGGTGCGATTTTGAAAGTGTCTTATTTTTTGAGTAAACATCAGGACGTAGGCTAACTAAAAGTGGGAAAATAAGAAAGACGTTAAAAAAGAGACGTCCTTTTTTGGTCTATCCCTTTATATTTTTGGCGTCAATATCATCTTTATTAAATTCAGTTTCTTTTTTTTTATTTTGATGTACCCTGTATCACTCTCACGTCTCAGATGAATTTATTGACACCACTTACATATAACAAGCCGTTTAGGCTCGTTATATGTGGGCGTGCTAGGGCGTGCCAAAAATATACATACATATACTTAAAACTCCTTCTTTCGCAGTCGGGTAAAAAACAAGTTTTTAGACACAACAAAAAACTTAGTAGGTATATTTTGTAAGTTGAGTTGAGGGAAACGAATACAACACTGTTTGTTGTGTCGTCTGTTTCTAGTCTGCATTTTCTATTATCTTATCTTTCTTCTATCTACATCTGTATATGTATATATAACTGAGACTTTAGTAGCTCAGAAAACTTTAACTCGTACAAAATATTTAAAAGACAAACTTTCGATGATGAGTAAACTTGTGTAAAACATGCGGTGACAATGACGTAGCTTTCGCTATATCCTATTGTACGTCACATTAGACTGCAGGAGGATGATATCATGTCAAACCGTTAATAAACGTTGAGTCAGACAAAATATTTATGTACATTCTAGTCAGTAATAATAATTGTTACTCGTAATGGGAAAAAGTGCGCACGCGCCTAACACGGCTCGTGCCGTAAGCAAGCTCATGAGGAATCCCAGTTTAGTTTTTAGCGGTTTTTCTGAATAATACCTGAGTCAAATAACCAGTGTTTATATTGTGAAATGTAAAGCTTATAATGAGACGTAATGCGGTTAATATATAGGTTGTGTACCATGAATTATGCGGGTGGGCATACCAATTTTTTTTAATGGAGTGAATTTTGGTTACCTACTTTTGTTGCCGGTTAAATCATAGCACCTACCGTGTATCACAGTGGATTACAAAGTGATGATTTAATTAATTACACGCTTTTATTTCATTTTGTCGAATTTATTTACGCTCCATAAAACAGGACTAAAAGGGAGTCCTGTTTTAAGGAGCGTAAAGAAAAGTCTGTTATCATTATAGCAAAAATATATAACAAATAATTTCTAAGAGACTGAATGCGTAGATGATACATTGATTATACTTTGGGTGGTACTACCCTCGCACAGAAGATCAACTCAATGAAGTAGAGCCACGCTCGGGCCGGACCCAATGATTCATAAGTGTAAGACCGCCATGGTGTCGATCACCTTAATACATTGCCTGTATACGCAATGAGTATGGTGACCACCACAATTGGATTCTGCTTAAGCTTTCCATCAGACAGAGTTGAGTCAATTTGGCCCATGCATAAAATATATATATAAAGATAGAGATAGATAACTTATTTCTTAAACACTACTAGCTTTTGCACGCGTCTCCGTCCACGTGTATTGTGTCCTGCCTGTTTCCTTCTTCAAGAATTACAATATTTAAAAGGGCAATTTCATTGAAATCGGTGCAGTGGTTTAACCGTGAAAGCATTACAGATAAACAGACAGAATTATTTTTGAATTAGTCTGAATTGTTACAGAAAGATAACATGCAAGTTCTTCCAGGTAGGTAATTTTAGAATTTGTGAAAACGGTATATAATCATAATCAATCTATAGTCATTTAGATTCATAATTTCAAACTGTTAATCATAACAAGGAAACTTAGATCTTAGATTGGCTGTATAAACAATCGTTGAGGAAATTACTACACTGAGCATACTCAACGGCACTATGACACAGGTGAATCCTTCATGCTCATTGCACAAGAGGTAAATTTAAGGGTTTTTCCCTGGTATTCCCTAAAACGTCATTAGACTTACCCTTTTTACACTTATTCACACCTTTATTCTTCATTTTTTTAACGTGTCATTGTTGATTCACTACTTAACGCCATATTATATAATGATTTTGTGGTGACACATTAATAATAATAAATTCCATTCCAATTCCATACCCCCTACTCCTATCCCTTCCCCCATCCTCCCTCCTCATCCCCCAAAGGCTGGTAACGCACTAGTAACGCCTCTGACGCTCATGGGCGACGATAATCGTCTACCATCAGGAGATACTTCTGCTCGTTTGTTACGAATTCCATAAAAAAAGAAATTTAGATATAAAAGAGAAACAGACCAAAAATAACAATTTTTATAACTATTTGTCTAATTTATGACATATCAATATAAAAGCTAAATGTAAATGTCTTGCGGTTGATATTTTGTAAATTATAAAATACTCCTCATGGGGTTAGATCTAGGGAGAGCAGATTACTACTCTTACTGAGCATCTTTTAGTTTATGCGTCATACGTCATAAATACGGACCTAAAATAAGGACGTAGTCTTCTACCAGCTTTAAAGCAGCACGAATAAGATCAGTCTTAGGTTCTGTTTGTCTAAGACATACTTGGATGTCATATTGAGGCAGACAAACAGTCATATATATCATATTACATTACATTACATTACATATACATCTCATCAAAATAGAACAAGTTCAAAAGAGATATAATCTAAGTTTCCGTTATGGCCTTAGGAATTTGTATACTTACGGGGCTAAACTAACGCATTTTAAATTTTTAACCTCACATCTTTGAAGTCTCGTCGTACAATCGCTGACCTTGTATTCCTATACAAGTTATTCCATGGTCACAATGACTGTCCAGACCTCCGCAAAATCAACATAAATGTTTCAAACAGAATCCCACGGTACCCTCGCCCTATATTCAGGGTTCCACGAGGCCGAACAAATCTAGGGAAGCAGGCACCAATTGCTAGGATGACTCAGGAGTATAACGTTGTTTCAGTTCCTTCGGAGGACATAGACGTATTTTCTAACAGTATGGATGAATAAAAAAAAAATGTTCAAGCTTCTATACTGAACGATGTTTGAACTATGTTTATTTGTTGACATACCTATCTGCCTTGAAAATAAAAATAAATGTTTGTGTGTAAATTATGTGTGTTACTTTTGTAATTTTTTGCACGATCAATTGTTGATAAGTTTTGTATTTTTGCAATTTTCATAATGTTCATGTTGTGTCCCATAATTGAGGAAGCACAAGACATAAATATTTATCATTTGTAATAAAACTAGCATGTAAAGTGAATAATAAATATTGATTTCTCGGTGGTTTGTAAAAGAATATTCAAATTTAACAATTCTCGTCACCGTTCATACTTTCATACAGAATTAATATCCGGGTCAATATTGGCATTTAGGTATATTTAATGGATGACGCCAAAGGATGAAAGACATTTAAGCATGAATATGTTTTTTATTATTTTGTGATTCATTGGGTTATAATTATCAGATTAGGACAGGAAGATCCTGATATAAATTTAGATATTTATTTATAAAATAAAATTATTTAGTAGTAAAAAACCCGACTGCGTCAATACCTGTCATCTTTTTAAAATTATTTTTTTGTAATTAAAACAAATAAGCTATATATATTCGTAATCGCCATTAAAAATTCTGTATTTCGATACCACACTGCGTGTCTTTTGAAAACGTATTTTTTTAAATTACTTTTTGGCGCTTTACATTTTTTTAAATTAGTTCTTCTTTAGGTTTTTTTTAATTTTGACAGCACTTACATAAAAATACGATAAGCCGTTTAGGCTCTAGGGCGTGCCACAGAAATATACACACATACAAACAAACATATCATATTTATTCGCTGCAGAACTAACCATTAGTAGCGCATTGAATCAGTTTAAATATAATTAAGATGAGTATATAGAAGTAATACTTGTTTTTTAATCATGCTTTCTTCAATAACATAACGCAAACATAATTCTATTACGTTAAAAGTACAATCTTTAAATCTGTCCTATTTGCCTTAAAGCGGACCGTCATGAAGTCATTTCATTCATGATGAGTATTGTATACAAACGTCATAATATATTTGTTGGGAATTCTTCCCTTAACCGCGACTGTCAACGTCGTGTGCAAAATGTCTTAATTGTATTGTGAAATCATTACAAAAAGTAAGCACAATTTATTAATCACTCGAGGCATCGTTTATCTATACATCTTTACTCTATACAGATAAACAAAATTTAAGTTTCTGTTTGTAATGTTAAAATAACCGCTTTTCAGGGTTTCTTAACCAAATGGCAAAAAAACGAAACCCTAATAGATTCGTCATGTCTGTCTGTCCGTATGTCACAGCCACTTTTTTCCAAAGCTATCAGAACTATAATCTTGAAACTTGGTAAGTAGATGTTTCTGTGAACCGCATTAAGATTTTCACACAAAAATAGAAAAAAATACATCAAATTTTGGGGGTTCCCCATACTTAGAACTGAAACACTAAATTTTTTTTTGATCAAGCCCATACCTGTACCTACATCAATGGATAGGTCTTTAAAAATTATATTGAGGGTTCTAATATCATTTTTTCTAAACTGAATAGTTTGCGCGAGAGACACAAAGTGGTAAAATGTGCTTTTCAGGATGTTTGTAGAATCCCCGCGATACAGGATGTATATTCCTAATCCCAACAGGTAAACAAAATGTTTAAAAAGTAGTCTATACAAATAAATAAAATTGGAGTGTCTGTTTGTAATACATATTAAAATAACCGCTTTTTAATAAATGCATATGTATGTATACACGATACATGTACCAAAATGACATTTTTTTACAATTCTTGTATTGTCTGCTTGCCGGTCTGTCTATCTGTGTGTTTGTTCCGGGTAATCTCTGGAACGGCTGGACCAACTTTGAGGAGACTTTCACTGGCAGATAGCTGATGATCTGAGGAGTAACTTAGGCTACCTTTTTAGACTAATATCGTACCGCGGGTAACAACGCAGGGTTCAGGTAGTTAAAAAATATAACTTATGAATAAAATTTGTTAACAATACATATTTAAGTATTTACTCGCATTAACTTTAAAGAGTCACAGTGTTTTTATTTTTGCGGTATTATTAACTCAATGTGTATTCTTTGCCCGTTTTTTGATACATCTCTGGTGACCTTGGTCAAGAAAAGAAAAATATGGACTATGCAAATGGTTAGGCAAGTGTTATCCTGTATAGAGCGTTAATTATTCAAATCGGGGCACTTTTGAATCTGATTACGAAATGTACAGGACATTTGACTATGATGACTTTATAGACATCAGAATGAATAATATTGATGATTAATTGTTGTAGTACGAATTCTTTTTGATTATGACTGAGTATATAATGATTTAGGTTTATAATTAGACAATACGTAGTTAATTCTAGCGCCTGTTATTCACGTGCCTGATAATTCCATTTATTATTCCATTCCATTCCAGTTATTAATACTTTAAAGGAGGCTTGGACTATCAGTTCCCAGAAAATGATTTGCCATACATAGATTTGCTTTACAGTGAGTTATTGACTGTTGAGTGGCGTCATTTAGCACACAGACTGCTGAAGAATATTACACTTCATTTCAAACGGGAAAAGGTTGAAATAAGTACTTCATTAATTAAACCTAAGAGGGAGAGTTAACCAGGAATACACTAAAGAAACTCTTATTTCTTTACAAGTGTTTCCTAGATAAACCAACAAATAAAACCAGTTACACCTTTACACCAATATTTCATTTATTATATATTTATAAGATTTTAAGTACAAAATGTTATTTAGCGTTACACTACAATTTTCTACTACTACCATCTTAATTTACGTGACGTAATCTATATTCACTTCAAATAATTATTTGGTTAACTATACTACTAATAATAAAAACACGTAAAAAATAAATAATTAAAATGTATGTATAACATGATGAACTGAGTGCATAAGACTTGGGATTTCCACAAATACAGTTATTAGTACGTGTGTGCGATAAGAAAGTAACAGTGAAACTCGCTGCTTAAGAAAATACCATTGTGAAGGACGAAGCCAGCTAAGAATCTCCGCAACAGTAACGTGAATACAATTAATTAAACCTCCTTACATTTGGATTGCACAAGTAATACTACACGATGTCACATGAAATCCTTAGTAATATTATAAATGCAAAATAAATCTACCTGTCGATTTTTTACGCGTTCACAGCTAAACCACTAAAGTGATTTCAATGAAATTTGGCATGAAGATAGTTTTATACACGATACTGTTGACATAAGCTTCCTTTTACCACGATAATTTGGAAACAGGTGGATGGAGCCGCAGCCAAAAGCTAGGGTTATAAATCTATACCAATATTAAAAAGCTGAAGACTTTATTTGTTTGTTTGTTTAAACGCGCTAATCTCAGGAACCGCCGGTCGGATTAGAAAAACTCTTTCAGTGTTGGATAGCTCATTTATCGAGAAATGTTATAGACTATATATCATCACGTTAAGGTCAATAGGAGCGGAGCACCAATGAACAATTTTTCAAAAACAGGCGAAAATTTTCACTTTACGGGCAATAGAAGACGCAAACGAGGTTGCGTGGGTCCTTTTTCAATAACAAACCAAAGAAGAGAGAAAGAAGAAAGATAAGGTTCTCTACTATTTCCTTACTAACTAACCTCCTGCAGTGCGTTGAGAATGTATTCGACATATAATTAGCCCATATTTAGGTAGTGCTTCAAGGAACGAGACTTTGTGCATAACACAGGATTTCTTTTTAAATTATAGCTCTTAATAGTTTAAAAACAGTTAAAATTGTTGAATTTAAACTCTCTACCTGATATCGAGATATAAGTAATTCTAAGAACAATGACAGAATCAAACGTGTATTGAATAAATAACATGCATAGCATACAAAGGCAATTCTTCAAATAATCGTTGAAACTGAAGTAATTATAATTGTTTATATAACAAGTACTTATAATGGAATATTTTTTATTTAAAACATCATTTTGAGAAATTAAGTAGGAGTTATTATTTTTCAATTAAATTCAATGTATTTATTTGCCATTTCTTTAAAGGTTCGTCTTTTCTGCAAACGAGGTAGGTTCATTAAAAAGCAAATAATGGGGCTACGTGGTAGATATTAGAATGCTCCACTACATTTCAATTTCTGTTCCGTGTGTTTCTAGATTTATAGAAATATATAATAAATCAACGCAAACGTAGATATAAAGGTATTCCAATAAGTAGTCTGACTGCATCTGGAAACTAGTCAAAACGTAAGAGAATATGAATATATGTCATATGTCATATCTATCCTCATCATTCATCATCAGCCTATCGCTTGGAGAGAAGGCCTCTCCAATTGCACCCCACTTAGTTCTACCCTCAGCTACTCGAATTCAGCTCCGGCCAGCCGTCCTGCGCATATCATCACTCCACCTGACCTGTGGACGTCCTGCGCTACCCCAACGGTTGTCGGTTCTACGGCAAATATGGCCAGTCTACTGCCACTTCAGCTTGCTAATCTTGTGGGCTGTCATGTACACATGTCACAGTATGATTATCTCTGGAATCTGGTCAAAACGTCAGACAATTTAAAGGTATTAGTAAAATATCGATTGTGTTGATTCCGGTGTAAGTAATAATAGTAAATTGACATTTTACTCTAAATATGAATGCTACATTTATTACCCCCAATGACCGACCTCAGGCGTTCTCTTCTGCAGAGATCCCGGGCCATGTGATTTCAAAGTTCAGTTACTATAGTACGATATTAATCGTATAAGTATATGTATATAAATGGCTACAGTATCTCCCTTTCGACTTGTAAGTTCATATAAATAATCACCCAAAAAGTCTTTGAATGTGGTTGTACAGTTACATTTAAAACGAAAAATAAGAATGTCAAGGCCATCGAGCGGTCACATCTGATGTATAAATACCGCGTTTACAGATGATGCAACAGAATGCAAAATTTGATTTTCGTTTTGCAACCCTCGTGTATTACATTTGGCTTGGCGCCGACTTCGAACAGGTTTTAGGTACCTAGCACACATAATAATACTACTATTTAAATGAACAAAGAATTAGGTATAGACAAAAATTGGCATAGCAATTTATGAAGAGCCAGTTTATTTTAAGCTTTTTAGTGTTCTTTGGCAGGGAGTTTTCGTTGGATTCTTTTTGGAAGTCGGTTTTTTCTGTATAAAATGTTTTTTACGATATTAGGAAAACTTGCAGATGAATTATAGACAATAGTAAATGACTATCGCTGCCCAATCTGTGCAATTCAATCGTTCACACAAAGCTCAGTTGATCACATTTTAGAGTTCTAAAACATAAAAATCCATACAGTTCAGATTTTCAGCTAATACTACTAATAACAATTTTGATTACATTAATACAGTTAGGTAAACTAGGAAAAAAGGAAAGTCATTTGCATACTTTTCTTGTGTATATGGATATTTTAAAAGGTCACTGCTAAAGTCACAGTTATGAATTATATACATACATATAATAAAAACGTTGTTATATAAATACAACAGGTACACGTAGTTCTAAATGATTTCTAAAAAAAGCCTTGATTACATAATTGAGCAAAATATATCTACGTGCAAAGAAATATTATATGAGTTATGCTTTTAAAGTTAAAAGTGATTATTTTCGTTTCAATTCAGTTTGATATCTTGGCGACGAGCGCTGAGAATGAATCCTCATTAGAAAACTCGGCGTGCAGTCCAGTGAAGATGAGGTTGGACGCTGCGGTGAGGGACCAGTCCTTCCTTCAAGCCAATGCGTTGTCATCTCACCTTTACCCTATAATACAAGTCTGCATTTAAAAAAAAAACATTCAAAAGAACATTTTGTTTTAATGTTACAAATAATGTTCCTGTGTTGAATAGAGTTTTTAGTGAATTAGTTGATGATATTCAAAGCAAATCAATGTCAGTCACACACAGTAAATGGCCGCCTTTTATTAAACTCTTTTAGAAGCAAAAGAGTTTAGGTAATGAAAAAATTTTTATGCCATTTTTTACTCTCTTCTCCCGGATTAGAAGGAAAGTGTAGTCGTAAGGTAAATTTATTTACTCGGTAAAAGCAGTAAAAGTATTAAGAATACCTAGTTAATCAACAGAGAATTAACATGCTGACTTTTCTTATAAATAGTATTACGTGTATTACTGTTTATGGAAAGAGTCATATTTATTTCATTTATCCTTAAAAGCCTATCATATGAAAGGACGTCAGAATAGAAATAACAAGTAGTGTGAGTGAAGTGTTTTAATATGACAAATATATACTTGATAAGTGTTCAATAATAGGAACAAACAAACACGTTGTATACTCAGTAACTGTTAATAATATCTATTATTAAATTATTAGATATAAGAAAACAAACATTAGGTACAATATTCGTAAACTTACATCCTTAAGTTAAGTAAGTAAGTAAGCCATGTACGTTATTGTTTTTAAACCAAACTTAATTGTATATTATTGCACATGCAAGACTTCCTTAAAAATATTTAATTGATGGTAAAAACCTCATCAAAATCCATCGCGTAATTTAAAAGTATAGCGGATGTATAAATGTGTACGCGAAAAACGACTTCGTTTCTATAGAAAGTAAAGCTCATTTTTGTGTACAGTATTATTACTTACCTTGACATCAACCACACCCCTGGGTGACGTAGTAAACAAGCCTGTTTTGTCTAAAGCCAACTTGACGTCTTCAGATATTTGTATTTTCATTGCTAAAAGAAAGAACTATATTAATAATTATTACAATATTTAAATAGTTGTAAAGGATAATAAAGATATGATTCAAAAAGAGGAGAAAAACGAAAACAATATATTGACATATCAGACAGTCATCTGATCACAAACTAGCAGAGTCTGTACTACGATACAATGACCTTGACCTATAGTGTTCCATCACATTTTACTCTCTAGTATGCGTATGAAATTCTAGGTCAATTCCAGGATTGGTATTTGAACCACACTATACTTTTCTTAGAAGTTTAGCTTCAATAAGAAATACTTACGTTCTCCAGTGCTTTCCATCCTACTAGCAGTATTAATTGTATCTCCAAATAAACAATATCTTGGCATTTTACTCCCCACTATGCCTGCGACGCAGGGCCCCATGTGTATGCCACTCCTCATACACAAGGTCTGTAATAAAATTTCAAAACAACGAGAATTTAAAACACGAGGTAAGTACATTCCTCTAACCTTACCGTGGAAGAGCCACGCTTCGGTATGCATGGGCCGGCTTGACCGGAATGATACCACGGCCTCACAGAAAACCGGTGTGAAACAGCGCTTGCGGTATGTTTCACCTAATGAGTGAGGATACCGGAGGCCCATACCCCAACCCCTTCCCCCAACCCCTACCCCCATCTCTTTCCTCATCCCCCAAAATCCGGCAACGCACTTGTGACGCCTCTGGTGTTGCGGGTGTCCATGGGTGGCGGTAATCTTTTACCATCAGGAAATACGTCTGCTCGTTTGCCCCCTATTCTGTAAAAAAAAACCTCTTACGAGTTTTTACTTACATACATCACAGTCATGCCTATTTCCCAGAGGGGTAGGCTTGGACAATTGATCTGCAGTTACTATGGTCCTGACACATATTTTTTGCTTTGTGCACATTAGTCAACAGCTGTATGCATGGTCATCGGTTTCTTTTTTGCTTGCAAATATTTCATCCATACTCATATCGTTCGCACTACTAATTTTACTAACACAAGGAACATTTGCCTCACATTCAAATAAACAATATCTGTTTTATGTATTAAACTAATAACGATTTTATTTAATACTAGCCGACCCACGCAACCTCGTTTGCGTCTCCTATTGACCGTAGCATGATTATTTTCCCCGTTTTTGTAACATTCAACATCAGAGAAAGGCTATAGGCTATATATGATGATATATAGCCTATAGCCTTTCTCGATAAATGGGCTATCTATATAATATTTCTTGAGATTAGTGCGTTCAAACAAACAAACAAGCTCTTCAGCTTTATATATTAGTATAGATATATATTATAGTATGATATCCTACCACGATTTTAAATAGATGTAAATTAAATTTGTTTTTAAATACATTAATTACAAATCACAGTTTGCATGGAATACATTACGTAAATTATTTGCTATTTCCTTTTGTGTATCCGTTTATTACCTTACTGTGATGTTTGAATCACAATTGGGAATATTTTTATAGATCTAGGTAGGCTCTAAAGAATATCCTTTATAACTTAAATAGTAAAAGCCTTATTCATAAACGTTATGTAACTTTAACAGATATGTATAAGGCAATTAATTTTAAGTAAGATTGTTATACCGTCTATACTAATATGTAAAGCTGAAGAGTTTGTTTGTTTGAACACGCTAATTTCAGGAACCGCTGGTCCGATTTGAAAAATTATTTCAGTGTTAGATAGCCCATTTATCGAGGAAGGCTATAGGCTATATAACATCACGCTACGGGCAATAGGAGACGCAAACGATGTTACGTGGGTCGACTGGTGACAGATAAAAATGCATATTGTATGTAATATAGTTTTATTTATTAATGCAACTTCATTGCACATAACTAGACTTCACATAGATAGCAATCTACATTTGGTATTTTATGTATTTTGTTTATTTTATGTATAATTCTGATACAAAAACTGCTGAAAATATTGATTTCCACAATGTCACGTCACATCACACTAATACATAATAGTGAAAGTTTGTGAGTGTGTATGTTTGTTACTTCTTCCGCTAAAACTACTGGACGGATTTGGATGAAACTTTACAGTAATATAGCTTATATATAAAATGTAATATACCTATAGATAATCGTTTTACACGCGGGCGTAGTCGCGGGCAGCAGCTAGTAATATAAATATAAAGTAAGCCCACTTCAGCTAAAAGCATACAAATTATATAACGTTGAAAATAAAATAAAAGCAATTTCCACAAAGTGTCGAAGTTTGATAAAATATATAGCTTCGCATTCGCCAAAGGCGTGGATGAATAGTGAACAAAGCAAAAACACTGACAAATGATCACCTAACCAAGTACCTGATCAGGTCGATGTGGAAGTCTGCATGAAGATGTCGCTTCTAGTAACTCTAGAGCCATATTCGCTATTTCTGTGGCGTGCTTATTACCTTGAAAGTTTTGTTTAAAAATTAGGCTTGAAAGTTTTGAGAAAGTAATTTTGATCCATATATCCAAAGGTAGATAGGAAGATAAGGTTACAATAAAATAACCAATAGCTCTTATAAACTCAGGTTCAATTACCTATAATTAAATTTTTCAGGTGCTGAAAATTATTACGTCATAGTAATCGAAACATTAAATTTTAATACACCACCTCCCTAACTTCCTTGCAGATACAGGTATGGCTGTGTGTATGTATGTAAACAGTTAAAATAACCATTAATGCCGTTTAAAAGAGTTCTAATAGCACAGATTTTAGATATAAGATAGAAGGCTGTCTGTATAGTTTGTGCCATAGGTATGTATACGAAATCATGTATGCTTAAATTAATGTTTGTTAGGAATTTTTGAAACACTACTAGTGTAAAAAAAATACTCACTCCTATGGGGTGTGTGGTAAGAGCCTAGTGGGAGTTTATTTAATACTAGCTGAACCCCGCGGTGTTACCCGCGGTTATTGTTGTACCGCGAGTAACGCCGCGGGAAAAAGTTAGTCTAAAAAAAGTAGCCTAAGTTACTCCCCGGATCATCAGCTACCTGCCAGTGAAAGTCCCGTCAAAATCCGTCCAGCCGTTCCAGAGATTACCCGGAACAAACAGACAGACAGACAGACAGACAGACAGATAAAAAAATTTTTAACTGCATTTTTGGTATATGTATCGTGTATACATCGGTATATGTATCGTGTATACATACATATGCATTTAGTAAAAAGCGGTTATTTTAATATTACAAACAGACACTCCAATTTTATTTATTTGTATAGAGTATAGACAACTCACTTTCAATATCGACCGCGTTCAGCGTTGCGATTGATGAAGAGTTCAGTACGAGCCAACCGCAACCGCCGAACGCGACCCCCTGATCTCGGTATGAGTTCCCATTTTAATAGTCACTATTGCGTCAAAATCAAGCGTTCCTGAACTATATTTTCGCAACCATAATTTATCGATCAACTATGTAGAATATAACTAGTATACAGAACTGTAATATTAATAACCTAACAAATCAATTACCATTTCGAACCGGCAATCCAGATGCTACCATGTACGAATCCCCGATCGTTTCAATTTTATAAACATCGTAACATTCAATCTTTTCGTCGAATAGCTTGTAGACAGAGTTCAGAAAACTGATGACCTGTAAGACATACAAATAGTATATATTAGTAACTTAGTACTTTGACGTTTGTGATAATATAGTTGTATACGGGAATTAACGGGCTGATTCAGCCTGTGACCTAGGTAAGTGTGTCAATTACAATTAAATGAATTACACTCAAAGACTTAACTCAAAGACAAAATTATAGTGCCTATCACGATTTTACGCACTTTTCCTAGGTGGAAAACCTCTGGTTTAATAGTCAAGAACAATAATCATTATACCAACAGAGAAGGCAGGCAGACAAACCTATTAACTGTTCATTAAATACATGACAGCGTTTTTCTCTTTTTCCTTTTCTACTTGAAAAATATCACTCTAGAAATGGGAATGCCTGCGGACGTAAGAACATCCAGGTTTAGCACATATGGAGTTTGAACACACAACACTCAGTGCACTAGAAAACGGCATGGCGACCTTTTCAATCATTACGCTACGCGTGCAGTCACAACGTATTTCCATCAATGCTAGTGTGGGAGACAGTCGTGTTATGTCCCACCAAAACAAAGGGAGGATCCTCCGATCTGAGGTGATCGTGCCTGGTGGGCCACTGCCCCATGGTTGATGTTGAGATGTTGTATTTATGCTAATCGGCGCGAGAACTTCTATTGCGCGATTCAGGCTTAGTAGTTACTCCGTGTTGTGCGTTACTTCGTAGTTCAGTGTATCTGCGATAGATGGCGCTGTCATATGTTTTTTGTTACCGCTGTATGAGGAGGTCACCACACTAGTATCATAGACAGCCTTTAACGGTACTGTTGGTCAATATCACTATATTAAATGCTAGAAAATTTTGTTTCTTTTTTAGATTTGTAGGCACAGTTCCTACATGACATTATAATGATCAAAAAAATAATACCTGATACGGTGTAGACACTGCTGCAATAGCTGTAAAACCCACAATGTCACTAAAATAGACAGTGACAGACGAGAAAAACTCTGCAGGTACCTGAAATAAACAGAAAAAAAATCAGTAACACTTTTATTTCATCGTGAGACTTTATCAATATCAACAACTTTTAATCTTTGACAGTTATAGGACGAAGGCCGGTACTCAGAAACAATACTCAAAAACGATACTACTACTAAAATTAAAAGCTAAAGACTTGTAACGTAACACGAGTTTGATTACGTCACCGATATACTGACAGTTACAATATTTATGTACTGTAGGTATATTGCATATTATATATTTATCAATAATAGCTGACGGCTTTATTTATCGGTCGTTGAGCTAATTATGATTGGCTGATATAATATATTAAAGTCGAACTCAAATCTTTTTTTTAAATTAGGTCTACAATATTATTTTAAGCTAGCTGAACCCCACGGTATTAGTCGCGGTTATTGTTGTACCGCGAGTAACGCCGCGGGGCAAAGCAAGTCTAAAAAAAGTAGCTATAGTTACTCCCTGGATCATCAGCTACCTACCAGTGAAAGTCCCGTCAAAATCCGTCCAGCCGTTCCAGAGATCACCCGGAACAAACAGACAGACAGACAAAAAATTTTTAACTACATTTTTGGTATATGTGCCACTTTTTTTTTTTTTTTTTTTTATGTGTGGAAACCCCCTCGGGCCGTCACCCCGCCGGGGTTTGCGGCGGGGCGGTGTGTCGGAATCGAACCGACTAAAACCACACGGTGTGCCACTCTGCGCCTGAGACGGGAGGGATCCGGGAACTGCTGTTATTAACACATCCGGACCCCTCCCAGCGCCTGCCCGCACTGTAGCGGGCACCGTCTGCTGTTAATAACTCTCAATGTAGGCGACGTACGGCACACGCGTAACGTCGCCCCCTCGCGGGTGACCACTAGAGCGGATGGAGGGGAAAACCCGTCCCCACCATCCGCAGCCACACTCAGGGCGGCATGAGGCGCTGGTATGCGCGCCTCCGCCGCCCGGTTCGCCGGCGGCGGATCGGGTCCGAGTGGAGGTCGTCCTCTCGGGCCTTCTCCGCCGCCTCCTTCTGCGAAATTACGTCTTCGCAGAAGGCTGCGACCGCGGTAAAACTGCTGTCGCGCTCGACGGGCGGCTTCACGCCACTCGCGTACCTCCTCGGGCGGGGGGCGAATGCCACACTCCGCCCGGAACTCAGCCACCCGTCGATAAACTTCGGCGAGCACTTCCGCCTCCAAATCCCACGGAGGTGTTCCGGCCAAGGCGCACGCCGCTTCGGTGGACACCGTGCGGTATCCGCGTATGGCTCTGACCGCCAATACCCTCTGAGGCCGCCAGAGGCGGGCCTTATTGAGGGCAGTCAGAGCCGCCACCCACACCGGTGCCCCATACAGCGCCATCGACTGGACCACCCCCGTGTAGAGGTGTCGCGTTGCGACGCTGGCTCCGCCCAAATTGGGCAAAAGTCGCCCAAGGGCAGAGGCAGCGTCGACCAGCTTCGGACCAAGCTGTCGGAAGTGCTCGTCGAAGAGCCACCTACCGTCGAGGATCAGGCCCAGATACCTCATCTGGGCCCGAACCGGTACGAGGATCGAGTTGACCACTATGGAGGCGCCGGGGGGCGGCCCACGACGGGGCCCATGGAATAACAGGGCCTCCGTCTTGTCCAGGGCCACCCGTAAGCCCAGCGCCTCGATGCGCCCGACCACCAGAGAGACACCAATGGTGGCCAGGCGCGCCGCCTCCTGGAAGTTCGCCCCCCGGGCCGTGACCAATGTGTCATCGGCGTAACAAATTACGCCCAGCCCGGGGGGGAGACGACCTCGTAGGACCCAGTCGTACCCCACGTTCCACAGGAGTGGTCCAAGGACAGACCCCTGTGGAACGCCGCCGTCTCAAGACGCCCTCTCGGTCCTCGTACATGACGGTACGCTCCCTCAAATAGTCTGCCACCAGCCGCCTCAGGTACTCTGGCACCCCATGATACTGGAGTGCTTCCCCGATGCAGCTGAATGGCAGACTATTGAATGCGTTGGCGATGTCTAACGACACCGCCAACAGCACGCCGCCACAGCTCACCGCCTCTTCGGTCACGGCCCTAAGGCGCATCACGGCATCGACCGTCGAACGCCCCTCTCGGAACCCGAATTGAGCGTCCGACAGGTCGGGCCCCACCTCGCTGAGATGCCGGACGATGCGGGCAGAGAGTATCCTCTCAAAAAGTTTGCCCGCCTCGTCCAGCAACACGATGGGCCTATAGGCCGTGACCGAATCGGCAGGCCGTCCCGGCTTCCTCAAAAGGACCAGCTTCCCGCCTTTCCAGCACTCAGGGAAGCGACCGGACGCCAGGCTGGCGTCCAGCACTTCCCTGAGGCGGTCCGACATATGGTCGAGGGTTCGGGCCAGAACTCGGGCAGGTACCCCGTCCGGCCCGGGGGCGGTGTTCTTCGAACGGATTCTCAGAACCGCCGCCCCTACCTCCGATTCCCTCACGGGCGGAACCTCGTCCCCGTCATCCCTGGCCGGGTAGGCCATCGACGGGGGCGTGTGCTCCGCCCGCTGCGGGAATAGGCCCTCGACCACTTCCTGCAGGAAGCTGGGCTGGAGAGTCTCGGTAAGGGGGGGGCCCGGCGTGCGGAGCTTTTGACGCACCGCACGATAAGGGCGACCCCAGGGGTCACGATCGAGACTCTCCAGCATCTCCTCTCTTTTCACCTCTTTGGCGCGGCAAATGGCCAGCTTCAGAGTTTTCCGCGCCTCGCGGTACTCCTCGTGAAGCTGGTCCCCGCCACCGTCTCCACGGTGACTTCGCCTGCTGCGGGTGTAGGACCTCCGGGCGCGAGTACACGCCGCACGGAGGTCCGCCAACTCCCGGGACCACCAGTAGACCTCCTTCCGAGGAGGCCGACGAGTCCGGATGCGGGGCATGGCCGTATCGCAAATCTGCGCAAGCGCATCGCGAAAACGGCCAGCCCCCACGTCCACGTCGACCTCCCCGGCCGGAGCCTGCGGAGACAGCCACGATTGAACGATGGCCGCCTCCTCCAGCAGGTCCCTGTCGAGCTTGGCGACAGCCCACCGCGGAAAGTGGGACATTTGCCGCGCCACGTGACCCCTACTGGGGTCCTGGGACCGGGAGAGCTCGAATCGGATGTACAAATGATCCGAGAGCGTCTCGACCTCTTCCAGGACACACCAGTTCCTTACCCGTGCGGCGACAGCGGGGGTAGCGAACGAGAGGTCCACTATCGACCCCCCCTGCTGTCGCACGCACGTGTTGGTGGAGCCTCTGTTCAGCAAACAGAGGCCCACCGAAGCCGCCCACTCCACTACGGCTTCGCCCCTGGCGTCCGTCCCGGGAGACCCCCACGCAATGGACTTTGCGTTGAAGTCCCCCAGCACGAGGACGTGCCCAGACCCTAGTCGCCGTATCGAGGCCTCCAAGTTGTTGAGGAAGACCTCGAAGTCGCTCAGACTCCGATTAGGGGAGAAGTATACACCGTAAACGGTGATACCCCCCCAGTCGGCGGCAACATATCCCGTACCCTTGTCTCTTAGCGACAAGGGCGGGGAATGAGCCGCCCCGGAGCCGACGACTGCCACGGAGCCATCCCAGTCACCCATCCAATTTGGACGGGAAGGGACATAGTATGGCTCCGCGACCACGGCAACACCTATGGACCACTGCGCCACGGTTTGCAGGAAGAGATCCTGCGCCGCGGCGCAGTGGTTCAGGTTCGTCTGGACCAGGAGGCTGGAGACTTGATCCATTACTGGATCGTCATCTCTACAGCCTCCTCCATGGGCGTCGACGCGGACGCGATTGCTACGCCGGAGGCAGCCTGGGTCGACTGGCTATCCCCCGACGTCTGCCGAGAAGCGCGGGGAGGCTTGCAGCCCCCCTGCCCCATCTGGTGATTGGCGGGCTTATTGCCCGCCGCACACACGGGGCAGTGAGGGGCAGCAGAGCATTCTGCCGCCTTGTGCCCCGGTTGACCACAGCGGAAACACAATCCGCTGCAGTCAAAACAGCTCTGACACTTGGTACGTGTGTGGCCCGCCGACAGGCATTTAAAACACCTCATCGGCCTCGCCGCCAGGACTGTTATCCTGGCGCTTACGAAGCCGATGAGCAGCCTGCCGGCATCACCCAGGACTTTGGCTGCCGTCACTGGGCAGCTGAGCCACACCGCACCAAGGCCTCCTGGACCGGGGCGGATGGTGCCGACCCTGATGCTTTCCGCGTTGCAGTTCGTCTTCTCCCGAACTGCAACGCGGACATCCTCGGCCGTCACGGAATCGTCCAGGCCTGATATGCGCAGTTCCGCGCACTTTACAGGCCTGGCGATCCTGACCCCATCCGTGGCTGCAAAAATACCTCGCAGCTTCTCAGCAAACGCGTCCGCGGTCGTTGCGCCTTCAGCCCCAGGGAACTCGAGTACTCGAGCTCCCGTCTGGGCGAGGCACAACTTGACTCCTGCCGTCCCGAAATCGGCGGCGAGACTATCCCGGGCCTTCTTAAAGACGGCCGCATAGGATAACCCGCCGCTTGCCGCCTCCGGCGACACGGTGACTACTACAGCCGCGGTTTTAGGCGGCTGCAACTTCCGCGGCTTCTTCTTGGCCGCTGTCACCGGTGACGACGGCGGGCCAGAGGCCGCCTTTTGGGCAGCCTTCTTGGCCCGCTTTCGGGACTTCTTGGACCCGCCAACCACCTACCAACCCTCATTGGAGGGGGCGGAAGTGGAGGGTCCAAGTGCAGTCGTTGGAGTGGGGAGCGGAGGAAACTCCGCTCCAGCCCTTGTTGCCGTCTTAGGCCCCGGCTTCGAGGCAGCCGCCTTGGGCTTAGCCCCCTGTCGCGGCTTGTGGGCCGCCGCAGGAGCCGGGCCCGACGTCGCCGAGGCGTATGTCACCCGACCACCCGCCACGGGGAGCGGGGTTGGCGCCGAGGCGACATAAGGCCTCGCGGTCGCGAGCGGCGGCCGCAAGATAGGGGCCGGAGGCAGCCTCGCCTCCAGGCCGGCCAGTCGGCCGTCTACTAAATTCCCCACCGCGATGAGGATCTGCTGCACTAGGGCGTCAGATTCCTCAGGGACGGTGGGGACCGACCGCGAAGCAGACGGCGCCGGCAGCGACGCAGGCGGAGCCGCCCGCGACGCAGACGGCGCCGGCCGCGACGCAGACGGGGCCGGCCGCGACGCAGACGGCACCGCCCGCGGCGCAGACGGAGCCGGAGCCGGAGCCGGAGCCGGAGCCGGCCGCGACGCAGACGAGGCCGGTGCCGGGGCCTTACGCTCAGGACGTTCCGCCCGGAATTGGGCGAACTGAGCGCTTAGCTCCGCCACCTGCCCCGTTAGTGCGTCGTTGGCCGCCTGGAGGCGAGCCACGTCCCCTATCAGCGCCTGGACGACTCCGCCCAGTGCGGAGGAGGAGCCCTTAAGGGCCCTTACAAAAGAGCCCTTAAGGTTTACGGACTTTGTGGCCACCTTGTTAATGATGGCCACTGCCGCCTGCGCCCTCTCCTGCAGACAGGCCGGTGTTTGGGGCACTGCGTCCCCATCCACCGGTTCCCCGATCTGCAGCAGGAGACCAGAGATCTCCTCCTCCGCCTGAATTTCGCCGTCCGCCCTGACACGCCGATATGATTCCGCCTTGCAGAAGACGGAACCCGACGCGCCAGGGGTTAGGGACCTCCCCCTATGGCTGCTCGTAATTTTTGGCGGCAGCATCTCCTGGCTGTCGCTCTCTCGATCTATGGAGCGCACGCGTTTGCGGCTGTCGTTCGCGTCCAAGTCCATGGACTCCAATGCGTCAGCATTGGAGCTCCCACCCGCGCCATCCGACGAGTGGGTGGACCTGGAACGCGTACGCTCCGAGGTTCTTCGGCTCCCAGCAGTCCGACTGACTACTGGGAGCCCCGCCGCCATAGGCGTCCCGGACGCGGACTCCTCCTCCGTAGAGGAGTCGTCCGCCCTCCGGAACTGCCCCTTGGCGTTCCTCCTTCCCTTAATCCGTTTAGCGTTTTCAGTTCCGTTGTTCTTGCCATTGTCCGTTGTATTTTGTTCCGTTATTTTATTAATTTTTTTCCCTTGTGTATCCATAAAAGTCCCACGAATATGGGGGAAATAAGAGGTCCGTCCGGGCGGTGCCCCCTGCACCCGGATAAGCCTAATACTGTGGAGGTCGGCCGGTATCCACAGGTTTTAACGACTTGGCTGTCGGGTGTTATAGACTATCCTTGTCATGGGCCGGCCAATTAAGGCAAGCCCTCCGGCCAACAGGTTCTCAGCGTACCCTCCTGGAGCCACCAGTCAGGTCGCTGCTGAGCCCCTGTTGGTTACGGAACGCGACAGGGTGGCTAACCCTGTCTCACCGACGGTGGCACTAGTGCCTGCCAGCCCCTGCGCGAGCAGTGGGCCGACCCGTCCCTCGATCCCTGGCACCGTCTCTTCCCATGTCCCCTCTGCAAAACAGAGGGGTACTGGGAGCGACGGCGAGCCCTGAAAAGGGCTGTTAGGGATCCCCTCGCCAGCCTGGTGTTCGGCTGCGTGTTTCCCTTAGTCGCCTCTTACGACACCCACGGGATGAGATGGGGTAGGGCTATTCTATGCCGGCCCCACACGGCAGTCGCGAAAACGGCCAGCCCCAACGTCCACGCCGACCTCCGCGGTCGGGGCCTGCGGAGACAGCCAAGAGTGAATAATGGCCGCCTCCTCTAGTAGGTCCCTATCGAGCTTGGCGACAGCCCACCGCGGAAAACGGGAAGAGCGCCGCGCCGTGTGACCCCTACTGGGGCCCTGGGACCGGGAGAGCTCGAATCGGATATAGAGATGATCCGAGAGCGTCTCGACCTCTTCCAGGACACACCAGTTCCTTACTCGTGCGGCAACAGCAGGGGTAGCGAACGAAAGGTCCACTATCGACCCCCCCTGCTGTCGCACGCACGTGTTGGTGGAGCCTCTGTTTAATAAACAGAGGCCCACCGAAGCCGCCCACTCCTCGACGGCCTCGCCCTTGGCGTCCGTCCCGGGGGACCCCCACGCAACGGATTTTGCGTTGAAGTCCCCCAGCACGAGGACGTGCCCAGACGCTAATCGCCGCATCGAGGTCTCCAAGCTGTTAAGGAAGACCTCGAAGTCGCTCAGACTCCGGTTGGGGGAGAAGTAGACACCGTAAATGGTGATCCCCCCCCACTCGGCGGCAACATATCCAGAGCCCTTGTCTCTAAGCGACAAGGGCGGGGAATGAGCCGCCGCGGAACCGACGACTGCCACGGAGCCGTCCCGGTCACCCATCCAGTTTGGACGGGGAGGAACGTAGTAGGGCTCCGCGACTACGGCAACACCGATCGACCACTGCGCCATGGTTTGCAGGAAGAGATCCTGCGCCGCGGCGCAGTGGTTTAGGTTCGTCTGGACAAGGAGGTTGCAGATTTGATCCATTACTGGATCGCATCTACAACCCCCTCCATAGGCGTCGACGAGGACGGACGGACAACGTCGGAGGCAGCCTGGGTCGCCGGGCTAGCCCCCGACGTCTGCCGAGAAGCTTGGGGAGGCCTGCAACCCCCCTGCCCCATCTGGTGATTGGCGGGCTTTTTGCCCGCCGCACACATAAGGCAGTGAGGGGCGGCAGAACACTCTGCCGCCTTGTGCCCTGGTCGACCGCAGCGGAAACATAATCCGCTGCAGTCGAAACAGCTTGCACACTTGACGCGTGTGTGCCCCGATGCTAGGCATTTATAGCATCTCATCGGTCTTGCCGCCAGGACTGTTATCCTGGCACTCACAAAACCGATGAGTAGCCTGCCGGCGTCGCCCAAACCTTTGGCCGACGCCACGGGGCAACTCACCCACACTGCGCCAAGTCCTCCCGGACCTGGGCGGATGGTGCCAACTCTGACGCTCTCCACGTTGCAACCCGTCCTTTCCCGGATTGCAACGCGAACGTCTTCGGCCGTCACCGAATCGTCCAGGCCTGAGATGCGCAACTCAGCGCATTTCGTAGGCCTGGCGATTTTGACACCATCCGTGTCCGTAAACACCTCCCGCAGCTTCTCAGCGAAAGCGTCTGCCGTCCTTGCGCCATCGGCCCCAGGGAACTCTAGGACTCGAGCTCCCGTCTGGGCTAGGCGCAAGCGGACCCCTGCCGCTCCAAAATCTGGGGCGAGACTGTCCCGGGCCGTCTTAAAGACGGCCGCATACGATAGTCCGCCCCTTGCCGCCTCCGGTGACACGGTGACCACAACAGCCGCGGTCTTCGGCGGCTGCAGCTTCCGCGGCTTTTTCGGGGTGGCCCTGGCCACCGTTGGCGACTGCGGGCCAGAGGCCGCCTTTTGGGCAGCCTTCTTGACCCGCTTCTTGGCCTTCTTGGACTTTACGTCCCCCCCGACTACCTGCCAACCCTCATTGGAGGGGGCAGCTGTGGAGGGGCCAGGCAGGGGTGTCGGAGTTGGGAGCGGAAGAAACTCTGCTCTTGCTCCCGCCGCCGTCTTGGGCCCCGTCTTCTTTGGCGCTGCCGTCTTGGCTGGAGCCTTCCCCCGCTGCGTCTTTCGAGCAGCGGCAGGGGCCGGCGCCGATGTCGCCGCCGCGTACGACACGCGACCCCCCACCACGGGGAGCGGCGTCGGCGCCGACGCGACCTTCGGCCTCGGCGCCGCAAGAGGCGGCCGAAGAATAGGGGCGGGAGGCAGCCTCGCCTCCAGGCCGGCCAGACGACCGTCCACCAGATTCCCCACCGAGGTGAGGATCTGCTGCAGCATTTGCTGCAGGACGGCGTCTGGCACCCCGGGGATGGTAGGGGCCGGCTGGGACGTAGACGGGGCCGGCTGGGAGGCAGACGGGGCCGGCCGGGACGCAGACGGGGCAGGTCTGGACGCAGACGGGGCCGGCCGGGACGAAGACGGGGCCGCCTGGAATGCAGACGGGGCTGGTTGGGACGCAGTCAGGGCCGGCCGGGATGTAGACGGGGCCGGGGGTATATGTGCCACTTTTTTTTTTTTTTTTTTTTTTTTACGTGTGGAAACCCCCTCGGGCCGTCACCCCGCCGGGGTTTGCGGCGGGGCGGTGTGTCGGAATCGAACCGACTAAAACCACACGGTGTGCCACTCTGCGCCTGAGACGGGAGGGATCCGGGAACTGCTGTTATTAACACATCCGGACCCCTCCCAGCGCTTGCCCGCACAGAAGCGGGCACCGTCAGCTGTTAACTCTCTATTTAGGCGACGTACGGCACACGCGTAACGTCGCCCCCTCGCGGGTGACCACTAAAGCGGATGGAGGGGAAAACCCGTCCCCACCATCCGCGGCCACACTCAGGGCGGCATGAGGCGCTGGTAGGCGCGCCTCCGCCGCCCGGTTCGCCGGCGGCGGATCGGGTCCGAGTGGATATCATCCTCCCGGGCCTTCTCCGCCGCCTCCTTCTGCGACATTACGTCTTCGCAGAAGGCTGCGACCGCGGTAAAACTGCTGTCGCTACCGGCCATGCAGCGAATGATGGCCGGTAGCGAGAGATCTCCTCCGATGACTGCAGTGAGGGCCCGGCGCTGCGACGCCCAAGCGGGGCAAATCGCCAGCGTATGCTGGGCCGAGTCCTCACTGCAGTCGCAGTGGTGGCAGGCGGGACTCAGTTCCCTCCTGGCGACCGAGTGCAGGTACTTTCCGAAGCATCCGTGCCCGGAAAGAACCTGCGTCAGTCGGAAGGAAAGGGTCCCGTGCTGCCGCCCTGCCCACTCGAGGATGACCGGCTGGAGAGCCTCCACGGCGGCAAAGCCAGCGCGTGGAGTCTCCAGCCGGAACGACCAGCGAGCCATCGTGGCTCGACGGGCGGCTTCACGCCACTCGCGTACCTCTTCGGGCGGAGGGCGAATGCCTCTCTCCGCCCGGAACTCAGCCACCCGTCGATAAACTTCGGCGAGCACTTCCGCCTCCAAATCCCACGGAGGTGTTCCGGCCAAGGCGCACGCCGCCTCGGTGGACACCGTGCGGTATCCGCGTATGGCTCTGACCGCCAATACCCTCTGAGGCCGCCAAAGGCGGGCCTTATTGAGGGCAGTCAGAGCCGCCACCCACACCGGTGCCCCATACAGCGCCATCGACCGGACCACCCCCGTGTAGAGGAGTCGCGTTGCGACGCTGGCTCCGCCCAAGTTCGGCAAAAGTCGCCCAAGGGCAGAGGCAGCGCCTACCAGCTTGGGACCAAGCTGTCGGAAGTGCTCGTCGAAGAGCCACCTACCGTCGAGGATCAGGCCCAGATACCTCATCTGGGCCCGAACCGGTACGAGGACCGAGTTGACCACTATGGAGGCGCCGGGGGGCGGCCCACGACGGGGCCCATGGAATAACAGGGCCTCCGTCTTGTCCAGGGCCACCCGTAAGCCCAGCGCCTCGATGCGCCCGACCACCAGAGAAACACCAATGGTGGCCAGGCGCGCCGCCTCCTGGAAGTTCGCCCCCCGGGCTGTGACAAGGGTGTCATCGGCGTAACAAATTACGCCCAGCCCGGGGGGGAGACGACCTCTTAGGACCCAGTCGTATCCCACGTTCCACAGGAGTGGTCCAAGGACAGACCCCTGCGGAACGCCGCACGACATGGGTCGCCGTCTCAAGGCGCCATCTCGATCCTCGTACACGACGGTACGCTCCTGCAAATAGTCTGCCACCAGCCGCCTCAGGTACTCTGGCACTCCGTGGTATTGGAGTGCTTCCCCGATGCAGCTGAATGGCAGACTATTAAAGGCGTTGGCGATGTCCAGGGACACCGCCAACACCACGCCGCCACAGCTCACTGCCTCCTCGGTCACGGCCCTAAGGCGCATCACGGCATCGACCGTCGAACGCCCCTCTCGGAATCCGAATTGGGCGTCCGACAGGTCGGGCCCCACCTCGCAGAGGTGCCGGACGATGCGGGCAGAGAGTATCCTCTCAAAAAGTTTACCCGCCTCGTCCAGCAACACGATGGGCCTATAGGCCGCGACCGAATCGGCAGGCCGTCCCGGCTTCTGAAGTAGGACCAGCTTCCCGCATTTCCAGCACTCAGGGAAGCGTCCGGACGCCAGGCTAGCGTCCAACACCTCCCTGAGGCGGTCCGACATATGGTCGAGGGCTCGGGCCATCACTCGGGCTGGAACCCCGTCCGGCCCGGGGGCGGTGTTCTTGGAACGAATCCGCAGAACAGCCGCCCCAACCTCCGATTCCCTAACGGGCGGCACGTCGTCCTCTCGACCCCCGTCGTCTCTGACCGCATAGGCCATCGACGGGGGTGTGTGCTCCGCCCGCTGCGGGAAAAGGCCCTCGACCACTTCCTGCAGGAAGCTGGGCTGGAGAGTCTCGGTAAGGGGGGGACCCGCCGTGCGGAGCTTCTGTCGCACCGCACGATATGGGCGACCCCAGGGGTCACGGTCGAGACTCTCCAGCATATCCTTTCTCTTCGCATCTTTGGCGCGGCATATGGCCAGCTTCAGAGTTTTCCGCGTCTCGCGGTACTCCTCGTGAAGCTGGTCCCCGCCACCGTCTCCACGGTGACGTCGCCGGCTGCGGGTGTAGGACCTCCGGGCACGGGTGCACGCCGCACGGAGGTCCGCCAACTCCTGGGACCACCAGTAGACCTCCTTCCGAGGAGGCCGACGACCTTGGACGCGGGGCATGGCCGAATCGCATATCTGCGTAATCGCATCGCGAAAACGGCCAGCCCCTACATCCACGCCGACCTCCTCGGTCGGGGCCTGCGGAGACAGCCAAGATTGAACAATGGCCGCCTCCTCTAGTAGGTCCCTGTCGAGCTTGGCAACAGCCCACCGCGGAAAGCGGGATGTATGCCGCGCCGTGTGACCCCTACTGGGGCCCTGGGACCGGGAGAGCTCAAATCGGATATAGAGATGATCCGAGAGCGTCTCGACCTCTTCCAGGACACACCAGTTCCTTACTCGTGCGGCGACAGCAGGGGTAGCGAACGAAAGGTCCACTATCGACCCCCCCTGCTGTCGCACGCACGTGTTGGTGGCGCCTCTGTTCAGCAAACAGAGGCCCACCGAAGCCGCCCACTCCTCTACGGCTTCGCCCTTGGCGTCCGTCCTGGGGGACCCCCACGCAATGGACTTTGCGTTGAAGTCCCCCAGCACGAGGACGTGCCCAGACGCTAAACGCCGCATCGAGGTCTCCAAGCTGTTAAGGAAGACCTCGAAGTCGCTCAAACTCCGGTTGGGGGAGAAGTAAACACCGTAAACGGTGATCCCCCCCCACTCGGCGGCAACATATCCAGAGCCCTTGTCTCTAAGCGACAAGGGCGGGGAATGAGCCGCCCCGGAGCCGACGACTGCCACGGAGCCGTCCCAGTCACCCATCCAGTTTGGACGGGGAGGAACGTAATAGGGCTCCGCGACTACGGCAACACCGATCGACCACTGCGCCATGCTTTGCAGGAAGAGATCCTGCGCTGCGGCGCAGTGGTTGAGGTTCGTCTGGACAAGGAGGTTGGAGACGTGGTCCATTACTGAACCGTCTCTACAACCTCCTCCATGGGCGACGATGTAGACGCACTAATGACTTCGGAGGCAGCCTGGGTCGCCAGGCTAGCCCCCGAAGTCTGCCGAGAAGCTCGGGAAGGCTTGCAGCCCCCCTGCCCCATCTGGTGATTGGCGGGCTTGTTGCCCGCCGCACACATAGGGCAGTGAGGGGCGGCAGAACATTCTGCCGCCTTGTGCCCCGGTCGACCGCAGCGGAAACAGAGACCGCTGCAGTCGAAACAGTTTTCGCACTTGGCGCGTGTGTGCCCCGATGCCAGGCATTTGTAACATCTCATCGGCCTCGCCGCCAGGATTGTGATCCTGGCGCTGACGAAGCCGACGAGAAGCCTGCCGGCGTCACCCAATGTTTTGGCCGACGCCACGGGACAGCTAACCCACACTGCGCCAAGTCCCCCCGGACCGGGGCGGATGGTGCCAATCTTGATGTTGTCCGCGTTGCACTTCGTCCTTTCTTGGACTGCAACGCGGACATCATCGACAGTGACGGAATCGTCCAGGCCCGAGATGCGCAGTTCTGCACACTTCGTGGGCCTGGCGATCCTGATACCATCCGTCGCTGCGAAAACTCCCCTAAGCTTCTCGGCGAAGGAGTCCGCCGTCTTTGCGCCATCGGCCCCAGGGAACTCGAGGACTCGAGCTCCCGTTTGGGCGAGGCGCAAGCGGACTCCTGCCGTCGCAAAATCGCCGGCGAGACAGTCTCGGGCCGTCTTGAAGACGGCCGCGTAGGACAGCCCGCCGGCAGTCGCCTCCGGTGACACCGTTACCACCACAGCCGCGGTCTTAGGCGGCTGCAACTTCCGCGGCTTCTTTGGGGTGGCCCCTGCCACCGGTGACGACTGCGGGCCAGAGGCCGCCTTTTGGGCAGCCTTCTTGGCCCGCTTCTTGGCCTTCTTCGACTGCCGGGCTCCCCCGACTACCTGCCATCCCTCGTTGGAGGGGGCAGATGTGGAGGAGCCAGGCAGAGGCAGAGGTGTTGGAGTGGGGAGCGGAGGGAACTCCGCTCCTGCCCCTTTGACCGTCTTGGGCCCCGTATTCCTCGCCGCAGCCGTCCCGGCCGTAGTCCCCCGCCGCGCCTTTCGAGCAGTGGCAGGGCCCGGCGCCGATGTAGCCGCCGCGTACGACACGCGACCCCCCACCACGGGGAGCGGGGTCGGTGCCGACGCGACCTTCGGCCTCGGCGCCGCTAGAGGCGGCCGAATAATGGGGGCGGGAGGCAGCCTCACCTCCAGGCCGGCCAGACGACCGTCCACCAGATTCCCCACCGAGGTGAGGATCTGCTGCAGCATCTGCTGCAGGACGGCGTCTGGTACCCCGGGGATGGTAGGGGCCGGCTGGGACGTAGACGGGGCCGGCTGGGAGGCAGACGTGGCCGGCCGGGACGTAGACGGAGCCGGCTGGGAGGCAGACGGGGCAGGCCGGGACGCAGACGGGGCCGGCTGGGAGGCAGACGGGACCGGCCGGGACGTAGCCGGGGCCGGCCGGGACGCAGACGGGGCCGGCCGGGATGCAGACGGGGCCGGCCGGGACGCAGACGGGGCCGACTGGGACGCAGATGGGACAGGGACCCTACGCTCAGGGCGCTCCGCCCGAAATTGGGCGAACTGAGCGCCCAGGTCCGCCACCTGCTCCGTCAGTCGGTCATTGGCCGCCTGTAGGCGCGCCACGTCTCCAGCCAGGGTCTCCACAACCTCAGCTACGGCGGAAGAGGAGTCCTTGAGGGCCCTCACGAAAGGGCCCTTCAGGTTCACGGATTTGGTGGCCACCTTGTGGATGATGGCCACCGCCGCTTCCGCTCTCTCCTGCAGGGAGCACGGTGTTTGGGGCACTGAGTCCCCATCCACCGGCTCCCCGATCTTCAGCAGGAGACCAGCGATCTCCTCTTCCGCCTGCAGTTCGCCGTCAGCCCTGGCCCGTTTGTACGACTCCGCCTTAGAGAAGACGGAGTTTGACGGGCCCGAGACTGGGGTCCGTGACCTCCCTCTGTGGCTGCTCGAAAGCTTTGGAGGCAACATCTCCAGGGATGTGTCTCTTTCGTCATCCCTGAAGAGTCCGCGTTTGCGACTGTCCGTTGTCTCAGTTTCCATCGGCTCCAGTGCGTCCGTCTTAGCACTGGAACAACTACCGCTGGCGCCATCCACGGCGGATCTGGAACGCACGCGTTCCGATCGTCTTCGGCTCCCAGCAGTCAGAACGACTTCTGGGAGCCCGACCGGTATAGGCGTTCCAGCCGCAACAAGATCCTCGCTGGACGAATGAACGTCCGCCTTCCGGAATTGGCCTCTGCTGTTCCGCGTCGGCCTTTTCCGCTCCGTGTCCAAATTAAGATTTAGGTTTAGGTTTAGATTAGTGTTAGGGTTAGGTTTCGCGACCTCCGCGTTATTTTCGGTGCCGGATTTGACGCTCGGCAACGGGCGTGTGAGACAGTGAATGCCCCCCCCATAATACGATTGGGGGCTGCCGGAGCCGACTGGCTCCGGGAGGGATTCCCCAGACGCGTCGCGTCTAGGACCCTCCTGGGTAGGTTTTTCCCTATTATTGTCCATTGTCATGTTTTTTAGTTTATTGTCCTTCGACAGGACGCCCTTGGCACTGGACTCCCTCCAGCGACTCAGCTCATTGCCAGGCGTCAGAGCGTAAGCTTAGGGTATTTTTATAGAGGTTTACGTCCTCGCGGCTTCAAGAGCCACCGGTCCTGTCCGTTCAGGATTACGGCTGGGCCGGACGGGGTCTGCACCAGACCTGATCCGTCCGCCCCCTGTCCCTCTCGGAACTACTGGCACTCCAATACGCCCTCTGCTAGAGCAGAGGGACGTTTAGAGTGCCCCACGCGGCAGTCTTTACAGACTCCGTCTCGTATCCCATTTAGTCTGGAGTCTCCTTCTGGGCCTATCCGGCATGAGTGGCTCTACCGGCATAGCCCCAGAAATCATCGACCCACGCAAGCCCCACCACGACGACAACGTAGGGATACATTGGGGGGGGGTATATGTGCCACTAGCTGAACCCCGCGGTGTTACCCGCGGTTATTGTTGTACCGCGAGAAACGCCGCGGGGCAAAGTTAGTTTAAAAAAGTAGCCTAAGTTACTCCCTGGATCATCAGCTATCTACCAGTGAAAGTCCCGTCAAAATCCGTTCAGCCGTTCCAGAGATTACCCGGAACAAACAGACAGACAGACAGACAGACCAAAAAATTTTTAACTACAGTTTTGGTATATGTATCCTGTATATATTCATATGCATTGATTAAAAAGCTGTTATTTTAATATTACAAACAAACACTATAATTTAATTTATTTGTATAGATTTAAAAAAGAAACAAAATAATAGAGATAATGACCTTGATGTTCTAATATAAAGTCATGAGTCACATAAATTCATTTGTATTGCTTTTGCATGGCCAAACATGTTCACCATGTATAATAATCATGTTTTATCGTTCAGCTACCTACGTTCAGCAGTGGACTTCTTACGGCCAATATGACGATGATGATAATCTCGATAAAAGATACCATTCAACATTAGAACCACACTTGATAAGTTTCAATAAAAGTATTAAATTTAAAAAAAAATGTCAATTACTTAAATAGTTATCTGTTGACTTATCAATGTCTTACAACTAAATGGATTTAGATAACTGACTGTTCAAAAAGTCTTCATACATGTAGCATATTTTGCTCATGATATAACAAATAAAACATCGCAACGTATTGTAATGATTAATCATTAATGTTACATAATAATTATCGTATTAACCTCAACAAAGTCAATGGACTGCGATAATGTGTTAAATAGGTACTATAATTCTATTTATATAACGAGATAGTCCGGCAGCCTATATATATTGTTACGTGTGATGACTAACAACTGCTATCAAGATTGAATTAAAGACTGTCTGCCGACGATATTATGACGCGTTGTATAAAATGATACAAATCTATGTATTACATAAAGATACTCGTACAAAAGTCCAAACATATATTTTAACAGTTTTAATGATTAATTTAGAATCAACACTGATTATAGTCTTTCAAGACAAAAGTTTTTGACCAGTGAGTATTGCCAGTTATGATTTAAGGTACCGAGACATAGTCGCTCACAATGGATCTTATCATTCATAGACAATCTGAGTTTCCCTGCATGATCGAATCAGGAATGACGAGATTTGCATACGAACCATGGTCATCGAGATATTGCCCTAAAAGTTGCTAAACTTAAGTGGCAGTGAGCGGGGCATATCTCTCGCAGAAACGATGACCGGTGGCTAAATTAAGTTCTTGAGTGGCGTGGACATTTTTTGACTGAGATGATGTTGACTTATTCCAGTATACTTTCATTTAAGTGGATTTCTTCATGTCAAATGGATGAGTAATCGTAAAGTAAATAAAACTGATCTATAAGAATGTCAAAAGTTTGAGCTATTTGTAACCATGAAACTGATATTTTTCGTGAACGTGTTTCAAGGTAATCTCGAAACAATTTTTAACACTTTTGATACGGTTATTCCCCAGAACAAGCCAAGAATATTAACAGGTTTAAAAAAAATAGGGAGTTTACCCAAAACGTACTTCCATTCATCTTTTAGTCTAGCTTAAAATCAGATTTACTACATTTTCATTCGGGACCTGGACGAGGATGTGCTTTAAAAAATACTTTTCCATATATTATTTAATTAATTTGTTTAAAAACCTAATTTTAGTCTGCGTTTGCAAGATAATCATCATCGAAAAGTACTAGCTACTTTTGCGATTTCATCTCTGGTAGAGTCGTAGACGGCTCTTCAAAAGTATTTTATTAATGACATCTAAAACCAATTTCATTTCCTAAGACACCATCTGCGCACCAAGGTCTTTACTGGCCCACTAAGAATAAATAACTTCTCGCGGCTATATTTGAACACAAGTAAGTTGGCTATAATCAATCTTCACAAGTTTTAACAAGATTGTAAAGCTTCCTCGAGTCACTTTATGAGAATTACAAAGAAAAAGAATGAATGGTACTTGGAAATTATTTGTGGCAAATTTATATGGCTTTAAGGCTTTAACTTTTTACAAACAATTTTATCACAGAAATATCATTTTCTGTGATAATATTGTTTGTATAAACAGTTTGTGCCAGTCTTTTAAGCGCTTTACCAGTAGGCTATTATATGGAGGAGACAAAAAAAAGGGAAGGGTCTAAATTGCCTATCACCGGTTTGCCATAAGTCGATAGCGTTTGATAAAACAAGCTTAAGGTTTTTTATGCTTAGTAATATGAAAGACTTCTGTTTTTTAAGCCACTTGATGGAAAGTTATGGTAAGGAAGAAAATGGGACACGGTTAATCTACATTCAAATCTTATCAGTGAGATTTAATGTAGACTGATTAGGTATTTAGTTCAACATCTAGTAGAATTTTGTAAATGTACGTTATAAATACACACATACCAATGAATTGCTTAGCTTTTTGAATAGATTACACGGACTGTGGTCACACGCTGGGTGACTCAGCCCTCAGGCTGATACATAATTTACCGACTGTCTAGCCGCGATCACAGGCTGACTAACTCTGTCCCGACCACGGTCAATAAAGCCGTTATGTAACCTACGTAATGTCCGGACGAAATATTATTCGACTTTAAAAACTATGTGAAATTTCAGACAGCCATTCTTCGAAGACAATTCATTAAGGGCGCCCACACAAAAGTATGAATTCGCAATTCGTGTGAGCTCGCACCGCAAGAACGTCCGATGTAATTCGCATCGTGCATTTGTGCGATGTTACGTCGTACTTGTTGACAACATTTTTGGTCCACTCTGAGACTTCTTCTACTAAACGGCACTACTTTCTTCCTTTCTTTTTTTTCTTTACTTTACCTTTACTAGATAGTGTCGTGTGTTAGATGTCCTAAATATGTGTTATTATTTTATACATATGTAGTGTAAAGTTACCTAACTACGTTTGCAGGATCTGAGATGTTATTTTATTTTGGTTCAAATACAGAAGAATAAAAACAAAATAGTTGTTAAACATTTTTTTTTATTTAAAAACATTAACAAAACTATTTTCTTATTCATTTCTATCCGTAAATCATTATTATTATTTTTATTCTATTTTTTATCATCCATTTTATACAAAAATCTTATTAGGATATCTCTTTCAGGTCGAAAGTATGGTCATATGAATTAACGCACGAATTCGTATCGTAGCATTTCGCATCGCAAGTTTCTACGATGTGGCGTCGCATCGCATCGCATCGTAGTTATGTGTGGGAGCCCTAAGTAATAAAATAAAATTAAAATACCCTTAAGCAATCACCTATAAAGACCTGTTACACTACGTGTATGTCACTGAACTGCTCTGAAACGACTGGACCGACAGAAGAATTATAATATATAAAGATATATACACGTATAAACCTTTCTCTTGAATCACTCTGTCTATTGCTGAAAACTGCATCAATGTCCATTGAGTTGTTTCAGTGATCTAAGTGAACAGACTTAACGTGGGAGAGCCACGCTTCGGCATGAATGGGCCGGATCAACCGGAGTGATACCACGGCCTCAAATAAAGCCGGTGTGAAATAGTGCTTGCGCTGTGTTTCACCGAGTGAGTGAGGATATCGGAGGCCCATAACCCAAACCCCATTCCCCTATCTCCCCTCCCCATCCCCCAAAGGCCGGTAAGGCACTTGTGACGCCTCTGGTGTTTGCAGGTGTCCATGGGCGGCGGTAATCGCTTACCATCAGGCGATGCGTCTGCTCGTTTGCCCGCCTATTCCATAAAAAAACAAAAACAGACAGTAGAAGCGATTTCATTTTAAACTATTTAAGGAAGAATTTGAAGTGCTTTTACCTATTTTCTCTTATGCTCATCGTTTGTCGAAGTATATTTTACGCAAACCACATAAGTTACAATATTGCTTGTTTTTTACTAGATGTATGTTGTGTGGGAATCCCCAGCACTTCCTATCTGTATATCATCAATTTACTGGGTTGGGTCTGTTGCAAACATAAAGAAATTAACACAAAACAGAACATGTTGTATTTTTTAGAAACAAAGCCACGGATCTAACGTTGTGATCTAATTAGACTCTAATAAAATGTAATACATAATAACCACGTTTTATTTATTTTACTACCATTATTTTTTAGATAACTTTGAGTGGTATAGAAATCGTGTGCCCTTTTTTACGCAGGGAATGCTTTTTGCACCACATCCTTCGTGGGGAGATGAAGAGTGTGTGTGGAATTCCCGGTCCGGTCTAACCACTAAACCCCGCGGCTGTCTACCTATCAGTCAAGAGGAGCTG
This sequence comes from Spilosoma lubricipeda, assembly GCA_905220595.1. Lineage (NCBI taxonomy): Eukaryota > Metazoa > Arthropoda > Insecta > Lepidoptera > Erebidae > Spilosoma > Spilosoma lubricipeda. The sequence goes on along the minus strand of HG992286.1, from coordinate 3,831,797 downwards.
CAAGAACGCATCGGCGGCTTCCGGAGTCCCGGTATTGAGGTGCATCCCGGGGTGAACAAACCCCCAGGGCAGGACGCAGTCACGCGTCACACCGTTCTATATAGTAAGAGACACCGACCTGACTTAGGCGAAAACGCCCGCACTGGAGTGTCACCTGTCCAGGGTCGTTAGCAGGGGTCACATCTCTCTAAGATATAACCGTAGCGACCTTTAGAGCGTTTTCACATTATCGGATCCGGTATCGGTGTCGAATGCCGATACAATATTGGAGGTAGTTAAATGTATGAATATGTATCTGTCTTTCATATTGTCCGGCCCGATATCGGATATTGGAGTCGACACATACATACATTTTACTTTCTCGGATATCGGATAGTCGCCCGACATCGATATACGATCGGATAATGTGAAAACGCTCTTAGGCAATGTATGGCTAGCGACCTCTACCGCGTCTCTTCGATGTGGGAAATGTGTCGAAAAAAAATTGCTCGATAGACATTGACGTCTAATTTCAGTGTGATGTTATAATGACGCATAGTGAAGGCGGGAGAATCAGTTATTTAACTTCTACTAATAAATGATGAAATTTTGAATTTAAACTGCTTTTTACATTTACATTTGTTTTTAAATTAATTTACGTCTTTTTAAAATTTTGTTTTAACAAAAAAAAATACTAACTTTTAAACTTTCGTTCCATAATATATTAACAATTATTTTTACGGGAATTAACGCGATCACTTATCAAAAGGTATTACAAAATACCTTTTAATAAGTGATCGCTTTAATTCCCGTAAAAATAATTGTTAAGAAAAAATATTTTTGTTGGTTTTGTCAAAAATTCATGCCAAACGTGACTTATAAAATTTACATAAAATGAAATTGAGATTTATATTGTGCAATTGTAATGCAATATTGAGGGTCCATACAAATTTATAAAATAACATCAGTACAAAATTGCATCAGTAGTAGGTACGCGATTGTTTTGTTTGAACATCTCTTAGTAAAACTACACGTACTATATGCAAGTTAAGAAATGTATGAGAACGTAAGAATCCTAATCTTATCCTAATCTGCTATTACTATAAATGTGAATTTAAGTTTGTTTGTTACGCTTTAACGCGAAAACTACTAAACTGATCATCATGAAACTTTGGACACAAAGTCTTGGGAGGTATTAGAAGTAAGATAGGATACTTTTTATTGAATTCGAGCGAAATCACGGGTGAATGCTAGTACATTATAAAATGACGAGCTAAGCTAAGCTGGGTTTGATTTCCATTCAATCATTATGTAATAAACATGACTATTATGACGAAATTAATAATATTAAAGTACAAGCTTCTGTGGCGGCGGTGACTTACTATTGAGTGACCCATGTACATAATCATCAGCCTATTGTAGTACACTACTGTTAAATATTCTTGTTTATTATATGTACTTACTTGTATCTTATACCATAAATGGTTAAATAATCTAGTTTAAACTAAGCGTACCAAAGTAGCCATTACTATTACGTCTGAGGCCAGTTTGAAGGTCGTATTGGTGCGGGAATACCGCAGGCGACAGTTCATTCCACAGTAAATTCTTCTTCTTTGTAAATCTAATTTTAAATTATTACGAATTTATTAAGAATTAATTAAAATCAACATTAAAAGTCTGCTTTAAACGATAGCATGAATCTAATATCATTTTCTTCTCTAATAGACAAGCGGCATAAAATGTATGTAAGGATTGATAACAACATTGTTTGAGCATAATTTTAAAAACATTTGTATTAAAAATAAATACTGATTTAGAGTACTCTGAACTCAATTCGATTTAACTCGGGTGTATGTATAGCACAGAATAAACTGTTTGATAACGATATCTTGTCCAAGGTCACTGGCATACACTTGTGTAAAGATTGGTTCAATTGACTAACCTGTTGTGTTTGTTTCAATTGCTTGGCAACGGTCGGTGGCAGCATTTGATATAATAGGGAGTCACTCAACTCTTTTTCGTACTCGAGCTCTCTTGCCTTCTCAGCCAAATTCCTTGCGTAAACCTGCAAACATAAAGTTTTATATACAATACAATTACACTAGGAATATCTATTATACGGACTCAAAGGACACAGAATCAGAATTAGGTACAATTTATGGATTACACAAAGAATTGTTTATTCATTTTTTATTTTTTTTCATGTATGGCCCTGCCAAAATGACTCTACTCTGCCTGATGGAAAGTATAAGCAGAATCCAAGTGTGGTGGTCACCATACTGCGAATGCAGACAATGCAACAATGCAGCATGGTGACCCACACCATGGCGGGGTAGTGATGCTTCTGCATCATTGGGCCTCCGGTCTCGCACTCACCAACGAAACACGACAGCACGATCGCTGTCATTTTACGTTGATTTTCTGTGAGAGAGTAGTACCGCCCCAGTCGAGCCGGCCCGTTCGTGCTGAAATCAGCGTGGCTCTACTACCTTGAGGAATTGTTCTACGAAAAGATCGTATACACAATAGTTTGAAGCGTTGAAGTTTAAAGTATAGACCAGCTCCCCTGACCAAGTCATCATTTCATATTTAGAAATGACGTCATCTCAATCCTAATTCTCGTGGTCTATATAAGACATTAGCAAATAATACAGTACTCGCTTCTTGAATAAGAGGGAGAGAAGAGCTGGTAGAAAATTTAAGACAAGACTTTAAGACAGACAGTTTTCAAAATGATTCAACGACTCTAGTCGTAACTTACTTAGTCACTTATGTAATGTATGTCATAAATTTAAGCAATCTCCAATGTAAATAGGTATTTATAGCAAAACGTAGTTGTATTCTTATGATTTTAAAAAATAATACTTATAACCGTGGCCACGTGGCCATACATTAGCACAAATAGGCCAGCCGAAACCATGGCCTTAAAATTGACGCAAAAATTGATTAAAAATTGCAATACTTTGGTAACTGTTGTACACAGTGTAAGAATGTCAAAGACTAAAAGTCTCAAAACACTGATTCTGGGAGGAGGTTTGTTCAACTATTGGCAACGACTTCTAATTCTCGAGTAACAGGAGCCTAGTTAGTTACTTATCACCAGGTGAAAATTCGAGAGTAACTCTGACTGTCTATCTGTGTACACTTTCAAGGCTAAGCTGTTGCAAATATTTGAATACTATTTTTTTATATTTTATATTTACCACGATAACCAACATAGAAGTGGGCGGAGTCGTGTAGTGTACTCATAAATTGTATCTTTAATTGCAATGTTATAATCATTCCAGCCTTTGTTTTAACAGTAGGAAAATAATGTCGTTATTCGATGCATCGTCTCGCTTCGGTACACACAATATTTTTATTTTAGATTACAAAAATCCCCGTCAATTCAATGAGTCATGCATTGCTGTTGAGTTGTAATTGTTATAATCCGTTGTGTCACATTAGAATATTTGCCAGATTATACAGTGTAGTAAAAGCGAAAGCTTCTATAGACAGGTTTGAATGGGAATCAATTCATACAGGTCATTATCTACATGGTTACGTCACGTGTAAACGCTCGCGCCAGCTCTGAATGTGTAGACCCACATAATTATGTAAATACACTCACACACACTACACATTTATATAGCTAGTACACATAACATATACAAGCAATGCACACCATAATAATATGCGTCTTCAGACCATTCAAATTTTAACTTAAGATTTGAATATCTAAAAAGAGTAACTATTTATTTATAGTTTTAAGCTTTCGCTTCTGTCGCCAGTTATCATGCATGCTTTGTGTTTTTTACAAAATAACCAAGGAATTTAATGTCCAATTTTCCCGTTGATTGCGTAATGGTCAAACGCCTAATCTCTCACTGACCTCTTTTTTAAATGCCTTGGAAATCCAAATACGACATCGTAAACGCATACTTAATCGCTAGTCTCTGTAATCAGCCTTACATTTAAATTATAATGTGTCATTTGAATAAAATACGTCACAGTATTGTAATACTTTTTAGATCAATTTTGGTACATGTATTGGGTATACATACATATGCATTTATTAAAAAGCGTTTATTTTAATATTACAAACAGACACTCCAATTTCATTTATTTGTATAGATAACAAGCGGACGATCAAGACGCTTCTAACGACACCTCATTTGTCTAGTTCTAATTAGTAGTTAAGGAGCTATGACGGAACAGATGAACATACATATATACCTATATACATTCATACATACATAGCCTGTCAAAATCATAACCCTCCTTTGGCTTTGCCGTAGTCAGGTTAAATTGACATTTCTACTATATTGGTCATAAAGCAAATCAAGTGTTTTTTTGTCTCAGATTTATTTTCATGTTTGGAATGTTAAAAATGTTGAAGATCAACCAAATTCTTGCATCATATTACTCAACATATTTGAAAACGTCTAGACGTGTTGTATACTTGTTATAAGTTTCTTGTATAAACTTTTTAAAATTCAACACAGAATCTACTTAAGAAACGAGTAGGCGGTGAGTCGCGGCCTTGGGGATTGCCCGGACGGCATGAATGAATGAGTAAAACGCAAGGCTATTGACCTTACGTTTGACTGTTATGCAAGTCTTATCGAACGTAATTATGTTTCTTGCTATATTTATCGCACTGTTACTTTCTACATAGTCTGTGATAATGTATGAAAGCTTATTTTTCAGATAGAACGTAGACAAAGGTATACATTCGATAACAAACGTGATTTACATAATTAATATTGACGATTTAATATATCATAGGACCTAATCTACTTTCTATTTCAGACTTCTTTACAATTTTTCTTTGTTATGTATATTTTTTCTCAAAACGTAGGCAAAGGTAACATATTTACATGCCTATAATTAAAATGACTATATGACGTGCCTATGTTACTTTTAAAGATAGAATTTGTTATATCAGGTTTTTTTTCTCATCGGATATAACGTTAGCAAAGAAATGGTAGTTCCTTTTGTTGCAAAGAGTTGTCTTATAAAAAAATAGATTTATAAAAAAGTTACTTAAACGAGTAATGTTTTCATAACGTTACCATGAATGACGTCGTTTAGGAACCACTTTATCTTTTTTTTTATTTTACGATAAGTTTGACTTTAGCGTTGTCGGTCAATACCTTCAATAATAATATAGATAAGTTTACTCCTTATCACTGAATGAAAAACCAGTCAATGAAAATAGTACGAAATTTCATATGTTGATTGTGTTTGTAAACGAGGTTATCGGACATACATACATCATGTATGATTGGCACGTACCACGCGTTACTTTAGACTGTGAATTAGTCATTCGCAGGTCACGGTCAAGAACCTTGGTGATTACATTTTCATTTCGTTTGATGACCTCAATTATAGCGCTGTGAAGGTTTGTTGAACCCTAATTATTTATTTATTATAAAGGTTCGAGTCCTGATTAGTTTTAATATAAGTTGTATGCATATATATGTATTTTAGGGTTAGGTACCCAAACGGTAAACGGGACCCTATTAAGACTTCGCTGGCCGTTTGTCACCAGGCTGTATCTCATGAACCGTGATAGTTAGACAGTTGAAATTTTCAGAGATGATGTATTTCTGTTGCCGCTACAACAACAACTACTAAAAAAACAGAATATAATAAATATCTAAGGGGCTCCCATACAACAGGGGTGATTTTTTGTTCGTTCAGCTCGATATTGATAACGGCAACAGCAACCTACTACTACATTTGGCTTGGCACCGACTTCAAACCTATGAATAGGTAGTACGTACAAATAATAGTGTTTCATCAATATTAAATTTTTGCATATAAGGTGTATTTAATTGAATCTTTATTCATTTATGTCATACTTTTTAGTTTTTGAAGTCGGTTTTTTAAACGAAGTTTTTTTTTTATACTATGTGTGTGATAATAATTGACCTGAGTATTTCAATACATAATCTGTTGGATCTCGATAATGAAATTTAAAAAAAGTTAAGTAGTGAATTGCATGGAAATACTAAGCTTAAATGAGTAATTGTGAAAAACGGACCCTGTCGGGCACAGTAGTAACATAAAAGAGGGATGATACCTTTCATCACTATTTTACACCTGACTTTACTGAAGTTTTAAGAATACGATATACTTAAATCATGATGAACCGTAATAAACTCTTCCTGTTTTAATTTTACACCTTCAGGGTAGGTATTTGTTTTTTAATTTGAATGAGGCAAAACGGAATATCTGCTGTATAAAGATAATAATTTTTCAACTACGTCCATCTATTCAGTATATAATTATCCTAAAATATAATATGATTTTATTTAAAAACGATACCTAAACACATTAAAGTTGATTACCTGTATTGTGTTAACAGCATTTCTGACGAGTGCTATGATGATCGGAGATACCACACATACTAAGATCAGTATGCCAGCGCACACAACTTCTGATTTCCTCGCCTCATCAAGACTTTCAGTAACGCCATCCCTTTAAAATATTACAAACAATTTATTTATTTACATACATGCTTTACACTATCTAACAGCTTAATAAGATAGGAAAAGTAAAAAAATAGAGTAACAAAAATATCTCTCTTCTTGTATCGTTATCCTCAATTCTGAGGGTTGTGACCCCTATTTCTATCTTGAGCAGTGTATAGGGCAGCATAGATCGTAGTGCCGAGAGTAGAGCAAACTTGGTCTGCCCAGCATAAACAGCTACGGCTTGTAGGTCTTTTCCCAGCATAAAAATATATCTATACATAAAATTTCGACACTTATTAATATTCAAGAAAGCATATTGAAAATAAAAAGAATAAAAAAGCCTTTTATTTTACGTTTTTCATATAATACATGTTTTATCCATAAAAAAAAATGTTAGTCAAAGTTAGTGTAAAAAGAAAAAACGTATTACTTAACTGTAACTTAGAAGTCATCATAAATGACTTCCAAGTGTATGATAGGTCTGCGTGGTGTATTTCAGTTTCTTTTTTTGATTTTTCTTAGAAAATTGTTTTCAAACAGTAATGAGTATTAACTTAAATTTCTAGAGATCCAGGACAGACGAGTAGAATTTATTTTTTAAACTATTGATATTGTAGTCTCATAGGCTACAGGATAATATTTAATATTGACGTTAAATGTATATTATTATTAATTCAACTACTCATAATATTCATAGCAAATCTGATTGAACAACATTTTCCTTAACTTGGGATATTTTCGTAATAAAACGAGAAAACACAATAATAATAACAAATGAATACGTAATAGTAATTAATTATATAATTAATTTAATATATTAAAGTTCCCTGTACTGTTTTTCTAAATGATTCTGATCCACCTACGGGTTTTCCTTACCGCAATCCGTTACGTCCTATTGTAAAACTTTATGAATGAATTACTAACCGCATTAGTTATGACGACAGTTACTATTTATTAGAGACTTGGCATTGTAAATATTGTTATTTAGTTTTGATAGATCTGATTAACTGTGATGCAATGTGATCAAATGCTATTTTTTTTTTTAAATAAATATTTCGGACTTTTATCACACAACGCCATCTAGTCCTAAGCTAAGCAGAGCTTGTGTTATGAGTACTAGGTATAGCTCACGGCACGTAACTTGGCAAGAATTTGGCATAGTGGGGGTAAGTTCGCGCATCGTACACTTTGTGACACAAAAAAGTTGCCCTCATTTAATTTTAATCATGTCTGTTTATAAGTAACAAACAGAATTCGTGATATTTATTAGGTGTTAGAAATAAAATATATGCATTTAAAACCTGATATTCGATTTTTCTATTAAAATTTGCCTATTATTTTCGGCTTTTTTCCACCGGAAACCTAAATTATTTGAAATCCTGCGCAGACTGCGCTCTGACCCATTAAAATTTATGTCTTCTTTTAGTTTTTTTCTTAGTTTATCAACTGTAGGCAACTCTTTATTTGTTATGTGAAAATTGTGAACACAGGTCCTAACAACTGACTGGTCGAAAGTGTCGATCTCTGTGACTGGCTTTGTTTTGTTCCTCTTTTTTCCCGGTGTCCTACAGACAGTAAGGTATTCTGAATTTCTTTCTTCCTGGATTATACGTCTAACTGTCCTTTCTGACGTTTTAGTGGCTGCTGCAGTCCGTTTCACCGTCTCTTTTTCAGTAAGAGCTTCTTTTGCTATATAACAATAGACATCATAGACCATTTTTCTGGCCTGTCTGTGTAAAATAACGTTTGATCTCGGCATTTTAATAACCCTAATAAAATAGATTTAAAACAACAACAATAACAAAAATTCGTAACAAAAAAAAATATATAACAATTACAAAAATTTATAACAAAAACGAAATTTAAAACAATAACTCGTAACCAAAACTTAACAAAAACAAAGGGGTTAACTTTCGTGCACGCAAGTGTATTCGGGAGCGAACGGGACGTAAACACAATGCGAGGGGCGAGGGTCTACTGATGCACCAATCACGCGCTCGGCTCCGCGCTGCCTTACACCCCGCGTCCCGCGCGCGTACCAAAGGGACCTAAAATATGACTTCTGCGCATCTAACGACTCTTGCCAAGTTACGTGCCGGGGACAATACTAGACAACTGATACAAATACATTTATACTTTTTTTTGTAAATACATACATATTATACACAGGAAACACCCCAAACTCCGAAACAAATATTTATTTATTTTATCCTCTTACTTACTATCTCCATAGGTATACCATTGGATGAATATTTGAACACGTTGTACTCTTATCCATCAACCACATGAAATAATCCGCAAAGTATACTTAGTACTTAAATTTTATATTCGAAAGTATCTTTGTCTGTCTGCAACGCTTTCACTGTTAAATCGTTGCACCGATTTTAATAAAGTTTGATTTAAAGATAATTTGATTCTTGAGTACGGATGTGGGTTACTCTCTACTGTAATAACCGACACACACGCGGGCGGAGCCGCAGGCAAAAGCTAATAACTTTATACATGTCACTCACGGCTATCTGATCCTAAACTAAATAGAGCCGGTGTTTTGCAAACCAAACTGTTGATAAATACGCCTTAAATATTTCCTAATTCGTCCTTCATCCCCAAAGATACTACACTACAGTAGTATTATCAAATTGATCAACAAGAAAAAGTTGAAAAAACCGTAATTCGACTACGTACTTAATAAACTTTTGATAAAATATATATAGCCTATAGTCACTCGAGAAATTATTTCGAATCTGTTGATTCCTCATTCGTTAAAACCAATTCAGTAGTTACGGCGCTACGGTAGAACATAAAAACATACATGGACTGCCAAAAACGGAGTTGTAGTAGCATCTATATATAACATGTATGTATTTACAAAAAAATGTAGTTATGTATTTGTATCAGTTGTCTAGTACCCGTAACACAAGCTTTGCTTACCTTGGGACTAGGCTTTGTGTGTTAGATGTCCGAAATATTTATTTATTTAGTAGTACTAGGATGAAAACGAAATACTAAAATATAAGTGCCTTTGAAGGTGCTTGAAAACCACATACACATTTTTAACAACTATGTGAGTATACTACAGTATACCAACAATTTAATTATATTTACACACTTCAATTAATCTTGTTAATTGGCAGCAGTAGTTACAAAAGATAATTGATCAATTATAGTAAATGACTTGCCGTGTTTTGTTACGCCAGCTCGTACTGGCGCCGTTTAATTGCACACTATCTTGATAATAACTAATAATTTAATCGTGAGAACAGCAACTTTATTATTAAAGAAATAGTGTTTATTTTCTGTGTGGTGGATTAAAAATACGGAGAATCATCACCCCTATTCATGACATGGGTGTCGAAAGAAGCGACTAAGGGAGCAAATTATGCAAGACAACACCAGTGTAAAAAGTTGATACAATCCTTATACCGACTCGTCTGGTCATCGTGGTGAAGTAGACCAATACCTCCTTGCTAAGGAGAGATTTATATCCAGCAAGGGAGCATTAAAGGCAATGACATGGCATTGACATGTTTACTATGCTAACTTTCTACTTTGATGATAACAAGTAATTTTTAAAATCCCGACTGCGTCAATATCTGCTACCTTTATTAAATTCAGGTTTTTGACTTATTTTGTTTTTATTTTAGACTAGCTGAAACCCGCGGTTATTGTTGTACCGCGAGTAACGCCGCGGGACAAAGTTAGTCTGAAAAAAAAGTAGCCTAAGTTACTCCCTGGATCATCAGCTACCTGCCAGTGAAAGTCCCATCCAAATCCGTCCAGTCGTTCCGGAGATTACCCGGAACAAACAGACAGACAGACAGACAGACAGACAGACAGACAGACAAACATTTTTTTAACTACGTTTTTGGCGTTTAGATGTACCCAGTGTCACTCTCACGACTAAGGTGAATATGGACACCAATTTACTCACCTTAAATGTATCTAAAACTCGATTCATAACTTTCACGGCAAACCTCACATCTCAGCCAACTACGATCAACTTGAAAGCACATAGCTGCTCGATGATGTCACCTGATACCTGTCAATGTCCTTTCATACAGAGAGTTTCAGATATTCGGTACTTGGGTGTGCAGATAGACTCAACACTTAACTGGGAAAAGCATATAGAACTCACTACAACCCGTGTTCGCAAGTTGATGTTTCCTATGAAGAAACTTAGAACTGCTGTTGACGCCAAGTTATTAAAAAATATATATCTTGCGCTGGTGCAGCCTCTCATCACCTACTGCATAGTAGTCTGGGGAGGTACCTACAAAACCTTAATGCTTCGACTCGAAAGAGCTCAACGTGCTGTTATTAAGACCATGCTAAATAAAAGATTTCGACATCCCACCACACAACTTTACAAAGAGGTCAAAACACTAACCGTGAGGCAGCTCTTTATACTTCACATTATCATGCGTAAACACTCGTCACTCTTATATATTTGCCCACGGGCTGACAAACGTCGCAAGACTCATATTTGTTCTGCACCTAGAATTAAAACTGCCTTGGCGGGCCGACACTATCAAACCCTCAGCTGTCGCCTTTACAACAAGCTAAATAAAAAACTACAAATATTCTCTCTACCCAAGCATGAATGCAAGAAGGTGCTAGTGGAGAGCCTTCAACTACTTACTTATGACGAGACCGAAAGACTACTTGAGGGTGGACTGTAGCTATTCAATTTGTATAGAAATGTTAAATCACGTGTTTCTTTTGCACACACTCTCACACATACACGCACACAATTATGGACATGTACCTAAACATTCACACACACACTCACACACACACACACACACACACACACACACACACACACACACACACACACACACACGCGCGCGCGCGCACACACACACACACACACACACGCACACACACACACACACACGCACACACACTCTTGAATATTTTGCTTTAAGTTACTTTTCCTTATTATTTATACGTGTTATTAAATTAATATTGTCAAACACCATGTAACTCGAAATCTAAAGGCTCAACTATATAGTGGGAATGGCGTCGGTGTCTGTCACACAGTTTCTTACTAGCTCAGACACCGTCGTTTCACTCAATTTCTATTTGTGTTTTATCAATTATTGTTACTACCTACCTAATAGATTGTAAGCTGCACCATGTATTTGAGTAAATAAAATATTATTATTATTATAAATATTATTATTATATATTGACACCACCCACATAAAAATACGATAAGCCGTTTAAGCTCTGGGTCGTTCCAAAGAAATATACATACATACACTCGAAAAACATAACCCTCATTCTTTCGCAGTCGGATAAAAATACGATTTGACTCACCGTATATACTCTCTCAGTTGTCTTTGAACCGCTCTCAGCTTGTCCAAGAAAGTGGCTGTCTGGTCAAAGTACTCGATGGCATCCGCTACACTCCCATCCTGATATTTGTTGTCCACTATCTTTTGATTTCTTTGAAAATATAAATATTTATCTATACTTTAAGTAATAATGCTCTCTTTAAAGTCATGGGTTTCACTAACTTTTCGGTTAAAATCACAAGAACTTAGATAAGGCGCTAAATTATCATATTTAAGGATTGTATTATTAATAACATTGCTAAATAATTTTGGGAGAATTTGTAATTATTAACATGAAAGTCTTAATACATAAGTAGTAAGCCTAATATCTGAAAATTAACTAATGAAAAGGACCGATTCTGAACTTTAGTATTATCTAAAAATAATAATATGCATCTTTATTAACTTTTAAAAATATTAATTTTCATCTTTAGTTTGAAAAAAATCTAATGATAAAAAGAACCAGAAACTATACAGAATTACTTTATTATAGTTAGTTGATTATGTAGTTAACTCTATATTTAAACGTTGCTAAATTACCACATGTAATACAGACAAAAGGTAGTCATATATAGTAATACATTAGGAGCATTGATTTCCTCTCATTATTATCCTATATTTGTTTTCAAGCCGCTGTGATGTTATATTTTACAAAATAAGGACATGATTGATATTAAAATATAGGTATGAACAACATCACTAAAAATATGTTTTGTGTCCTTGCCTGAATTATTCAATTGACAACAATGAAATTTATCATACATAAAAGGCTACAGAAGGCAAATAAATACTAATTTTTGTTGAGTAAGACTTACTGAATTCAAAAGAAATGTATTTAAATTTATTATACAGAGTAAGCTGTATTGTACACTACTTTAATACTGCATACAAGAGCATAATCAAGTTAGTAACTATTTAATAAAATCGGCGTTGGATGGACATATGGATTGTAGTTAGCCGAATTCATGAGTAGTTTTGGTATGGAAAAATGTCAAAAAATCATAGCATATTTATTATTCATGTTGTAATTTAAAAAACAAATATTATACTCTTATATCTTATGTTTAATACATGTGCCGCCATCTATGGACGTTTTAAGAAAGCATGATTAATATTTTTTTCATATATTCCATCATGGCGTCACTTGCTCCATTTGGTTAGACGCGCAAGATATGCAAGTAAGTAATAAAATAGTTTTAGTAGTTAAATCAATGTAATTTACAAATAAAATTATTCTCTTCAAAAAGTCGATAATTACACAAGTAAAATTTTAACAAAAATAAAACCGACTTCAAGGTTTGACTCGATTTCTCTTGGATTCCATCATCAGATCTTAGTGTCCTTATCACGGTACCACCGTTGGGATATCTTCTTCCCATTAAAAAAAGAATCATCAAAATCGGTTCATAAACGACGAAGTTATCCGCGAACACACATAAAAAAAATGTATATACGGTCGAATTGAGAAACCTCCTCCTTTGTTTGAAGTCGGTTAAAAATAGTGGCAGTTCATGATTAGGTGATTAAAAGCAGAAAATAAGCAAGTTAGAAAATACCACGTGAAGTTCACGCCAATGAAAGTTACAGATAAAAGTGAAAATACAATAAAGTTATCATTATCAAAATGACTAAAAAAGCAATAATAAAATAATACTAAATATATAATCTAAACCGGTTGTAAATTCTGTATTAGGTATAATAAGTAAATTAAAACTTTTAATTCATATACATATCACTTAGCAAAAACCAGAAATCACCAAACTAATTGTAAGAGTAATATTTGAAAGATATGATCGCAAAATGAACTCACTTTTTCTCCAAGTCCTTGTACTCATAGCTGTCTTCTTTGATGTCCTTGTGCAAAGGTATCAGAGATGGGACCAAGTTGAGCGTGTTGTCCAAAAGATCTCGACCCAAAACCATGTGGGATATGTACCTATAGAATTAACACTGGTTGTGAGAAAGCTCTAGAAGTTGTACTATGTAATATTATCTACTAGATAAATTAGACTTCATAGAGGAGGCCACATCAAAATTCGTTTATCAGTAAATTAAATTGTATATTAAATATACAAAACTGATAATGGATTTCTATTTATCGTCTGGAAACAAGTCATGTGTTGGATATCCGTATCTGCGGATATCCGAGAGTGACCAAGGGTCTCTCCGCTTCAATATCTGGTAAATTTTGTCGAATCTCAAACGAATACATAACATTTCTTTTTTGTACTCTAAATAACATACTAAATAGAAAACATGAGCAGACTCCAAAAGTAATGGTTATCATAGTCATTTAATTGAATGCAGCATGGCGGGCTAGTGATGCTTCTGCATTATTGGGCCTCCGGTCTCTTACCAACGAAACACGACAGCACGAACGCTGTCATTTTACGTTGATTTTCCGTCCGTTCATCCTTAAATCAGTGTGGCTTTACTACCTATATTATACATACTCTAATGTCGTACTTAGTAAGGGATAGATAAAAGTATATGAAACGTCAATATTACCTGATCATAATTTTTGTATCACTTACGTAATTGAAGCTAATACCATCAACTAACTACACATATTTCTAACTAAACTTACTTAAGAGCTAATATAATAAAAATACTCGTACATAAATATTTTAGACTAGCTTCAGCTGTTCACCCCGCGGTGTTACCCGCGGTTATTGTTATCCCGCGAGTAACGCCGCGGGACAAAGTTAGTCTAAAAAAAGGAGTCTAAGTTACTCCCGGGATCATCAGCTACCTGCCAGTGAAAGTCCCGTCAAAATTCGTCCAGCCGTTCCAGAGATTACCCGGAACAAACAGACAGACAGACAGACAAAAATTTTTTTTACTATATTTTTGGTATATGTATCGTGTATACATACATATGCATTTAGTAAAAAGCGTTTATTTTAATATTACAAACAGACACTCCAGTTTTATTTATTTGTATAGATAAATTGAGGTAAAGGAACCGATAGAGAAGAACGAATCATTAACAATAAAATTTTATCATTTTGCGAATGGAAATACATAATTTCAGATTTGGAATTCGTAAAATATTATTAGATTCGTTTTTAAAGAGATCGAATCTCAAATATTTTTGATTTGCGTATAAAAATTGTTATTAAAAGTAACTACGCGCAAGGCAACACAAAACATCCATTATTTTGTTATTTAGTCATTCTTAACGATGTAAAACTTTTAAATCTCCATTCGTATTACTACCTCAGTGTAAGGGTTCAGCATTTCTGTAACCAATAAGATTATCCTCTTAAGAAAAGTCATGCAGTGCATTTGATTTGTTGAATTCATTACCTATGACTCAATAGAGTGGACAAAAGTTTTTTATTACTAATTTGGCACGCTGTCTGTAAATAAACGTTTTTATGATACCACAATTCTTACAATGATTCATCTTTATGAAATTCGATGGGTAAAGTAATCAACGTTCGGAAATACATTTAACGTAAGTGAAACTGTGATAATGAATTTAGTCATAAATTAAAATATAATAATAATAATAATATCCACACATCTCGCCCACGGCCGCCTGATCCCAATCTTGGCAAAGTCTTTATCATAGTTATCATACTACTGATAAACATATTTATATATATTTCTAAAAACGTACATAATATAGATGATTTACATCTAAGTATAGAACAAACAATCGGGTTCTCATAAAGATTTGTCCTGTTTGAGAACAGAACTCACGACCTCTGGCTCAATACTTAGGATCATTCATTACTGAACCAATAGTTCATCTTAAATCATTCTCGGAAATTCGCAAATACGAATGTTCCAGACACCATTAGTTTCATATCTGTTATCAGTCTCTCAAAGTTTGTAAAGGTATGTATGATGGCATGTGAGGATGTGTGGGCACAGAATACATGGCTACGGGGGTCGTTTGTACAATGACTAACACCTCTATTTTCTTCTATCATTTTGTTTTAATCACGTGACTTAACGTTAAGATGACGTCGTACCTATAGGTATTCGATAAGTTTTCTAATTATGTTTACTTTTATAGAATGTCAAATTGTTTCCACCAGCCTACTGGGTTTCAGTCGAATCGGCTCATATAACTTACAAGTCGACCCACGCAACCTCGTTTGCGTCTCCTATAGCCCGTAGCGTGATAATTTTCCCCCGTTTTTGTAACATTCTTCATTGGTTCCGCTCCTGTAGATCTTAGCATGATGATAGCCTTCCTCGATAAATGGGCTGTCTAACACTGAATTTTTTTTTTAAATCGGACCAGCTATTCCTGAGATTAGCGCGTTCAAACGACTACAATTGAACTACATATTTTGTTTACATTTTGATTATTAGCTCCATTCATGTACATTTAAGGAAATAAGGTAACATTACGTTAAACGTATGTTTATTAACAGTAATGAATATTGAATGGAAGGTTGATAATAATATCCTTAAGTTTATAAAACCTGCAAATACGCACTATTAAGTTGTTGGAAAACAATAAATTCATAATATGTGGTTCCTTTACTTAGTTTTGTACCTAAATATTAATTTAAAATACTTCCTTGTTAGAACTACAAAACCATAGAAAAGGTATTAAAGTTTATACTTACCTTTCATGAGCTCGTGGCTGAAGGTAACCCCTGGCAAAGTAGTTGATACCAAGAACTGAAGCGATCCCTTTACACTCGATACTACGCAGCAGATTTTTGAAGCCGACCAAGTACCTGAGGATAATAAATAAATAGTTATAGAAGAATGTTAATTACTTTTTCTATCCATTAATTAAAAATATAATATCATTATCAGTATTAAAACGTAGTAACAGTTTGATGGAATTTAACAAATTTTTATTTCAATATTTTTTTCGGACGTCTAATCTAACACACAACGCCATATGGTCCCAAGCTAAGCAGAGCTTGTGTTATGGGTACTAGACAATTGCATAATATATACTTAACATAAATATTATGCATAGAAAACACTCAAACTCCGAAATTTGTTCTGACCCGGGAATTGAGCCCGAGATATCAAGTACAGCAGTCGCATACTCTACCACTGCGCCAACGAGGCAATATATCTATTAATTTTATTAATATATTGTCAGGAATGCATGCAGGGGGATGTCCGCTCATAAAATGGTATGCATTTATCTCTACTACTATTCTAAAATAAAATAAAATGTCTAAATGTCTGTGTAAATCGGAATTTTAATTAATCGATTTTGAAAATTCTTTTACCAATATAAATTCACATTATTTGTAAGTGTAGGTCATAAATTAACAAGAAAAAATAATTACCGCATACACACCAGTGAAGGCGAGGGCAAAAGCTGTATTTTTTTAAAGAATGTGACAGTTCAATGTAGTCTAAATACTATCGGCTTTTGAAACATGGCTCTACATTCGCGTAAATATGCTGTTAATATAAAATTAACATGTTTTTAATATAAATTTACTTTTGTATTCAATCAATAGCTATTGGTCTCATTTGTATCAACTACCGCCATCTAGTGGTAGTACTTAGTACTATGTTTGTCGAGGTACGATTGTCATAGTTTAAAGTTGTACTGTTTTAGTTTATCTATGGCAAAATGGCTTCTCAATAAACTTTTTTTTTCACCACGCTGAAATATAATTTTTTAATTTACAGGATTACTGTTAAATTTAGTAAAATATTAAAATTCTAAGATTGTTTCATTGGATGTTTGTCAGATTCAATCATTCAGTTTTCATTCCATGGTAACGACCTTGTTATTTGTCATTTAATTACACAGAAAATTATCAGAGAAATAAACATTGCATACATAGATCTTCGATCAGTATTGACGTAGCATGTACTGTGAAGGAGGGAAACCTTTGTTGTTTTGACAGTTTCAAATCAATACATTCACGGTATTACTGTTCTAAACTCTTAGTAAACTTCTGTAAACTCAAAAGACTAGATATTGTCAGAGCATCACTCTTCCTATAATATTGTTAAATTAGCTTGATAAAATACAAGCTCCTGACATTTTCAAATTTAATAATGGCATTCTTTTGCGAGGTGGAAAATCCCACCGGATCTCCGGCTGCACGGGTAAAGAGGAGCCAGGTATGTGGTGACTCCACTAAAAATCACCCGGCGGCCGGTCTCAGGTAGGCAGGCATTTAATAGCGTCCTATACAGAACTTTTTTTTTTAATTATGTGATGTGCTTACGTAAACAAAGTTAAGGAATAGGAGGCTTGTTTACTATTACGGCCAAGGGGTTGAGAGAGAACAAAAAACGCGTAAAACAATTTTAACATGATACTAGAATATTATCTAAGCAACGGCTATCTTTTACTATTAGGTAGGTAATATGTGTCTTTGTTAAAATGGTTATTGTACTTGATCAATCGTGAGGCAGTTTATTTTATTTTTTATTTATTTATCCTTATTGTACACACATCATTACATATAGAAAAAAAAAACAAAACAAAGGTGTTGCAATTTAGAAATGTGACAATTGGCGGTCTTATTGCTCATGGCGATCTCTTACAGACAACCTTAGTACGGACATTATGATAAGTGACATTAATTAGGGTAGCAGTAGTAGAGTGCACAAATTTTAAACTTAGTATGTGAATGATAAAAACAATCACTAGATTCAAAATATTGTTGCTGTTATGTAATGGTAATGAAAGAGATTTGCATCTATCGTATATTTTACATTTGTTTTTATTTCTAGTTTTACGCTTTCCCCGTATTAACTTTACTTTGAGATATGTTTTTGTAACTAACTATACATAATTTAATTTTTACATTTCCCGTGTCTTGGAAAGTTGTAGATTCCGGTTGTCATGAACATCTATAGCAAATGTGCGAAGTTACTGGACTCAATTATTCTGACAACTAATTCAGTCTTCAGGTTTAGTCAGTCTACTGCGTCCAAAACCGGTTGAACTAGTTTCCGACCAAAAATAATCTTAGGAATAATAAAAGCTAGGAAGATAATATAATTATTTTCATCTCTTTTGGTGCTGAGAATCATCATTCCTTGGTAGAAATTAAATGTAACAATTCAGATATTAGGAAGAATATGAGCCGTTGAAATGAAATTAATCTACGAGTAAGAATACCTGCAACATAATTGTGCCCTAATATTTCTATTTGATGACACATTATTTGATCATCACAATATGATTATAGGCTTTTTAGTTTCCCATTGCGAGTTGCGGTTTAATGACGTTCAAAATAACGGACGTCCTTATATGGTCAACAAGAATTTAGTTCAACTTACTTTTGTTACAAGAAATGTTGACGAATAAATGCTAATGTTATGCGTTGTCTTCGTGTGTGATCAAATTCTTAGCTTTTTCTACGAAAGGTGCAGTAAAGTAGGCCGTTGTTGCAAATCACCCAAGGTTTATAGTCACAAACACGGTCACACAAGGCCACTGTTAATTTTCGACGGAAAAACATTTTGGTTATTACCTATTGTTCTGATTTCAATTAATTCAGCTTCCTAGTCTTTAGTGTTCCTAAGAGGAATCTGGGTTGGCTACTAGTTCCACCCATTTTACTTGAATATCAATTTTTCTATGGAGCCACTGGCTACTGAATTTGAAGGTTGCCTTGTTCTGACTGTAATTAATATAGAAAAAATTAAATACTATTAGTTGGTAAGTGCATCACTTGGCAGTAACGATACGAACTAGATCAGTAGATATTAAACACGTAAAACAAATAAATAGAAAAGTAAATTTAGGAAAAAACCGTCTTTATTAAAAAAAATTATAAACAGATAATAAATTTTTATAGGTTTTGGTTACTCAGTATCACTCTCAATAATCGACCAATCTAATGATACTATTATTAAAAAACCACTAATTCTATATTATGTTCTATTTTAGTGCAGGCGAGTAGAAGTTGGAGACAAATATAGCCGAACCCGGTTTCTGAAAGCTGTAGGAATCTCAGACATCAGAGATCAAAGATTTGTGATATTACTTACTCTGGCTTCCACTCTATCCATTTTTTAGCCCAACAATAGTCTTCCTTTGTTTGAAAACGATTATATTCCCAAGGAGTGTCGTCAGGCAAGCAGCTCTATATAAAAAGAATCAGTGTAGACCCGGCCCAGTCATGACACACATCAGACGACCTCATATTATTATAATAAATGATTTAGCGGTTTAAACGTACAAATATTTAAGAGTTACACAATCTCAGAAAAAGTAATAAATTTTCAATTATCAAATTAATTATTAATTTAATTTCTTAATTTGTAACTAATTTATGTTTGCGTAAATTAAATATTGGTAGAAGTAGTTATTACATGCTCCACTATAAAGGTAACGGATATGAACACAAAAACGAGTAGTTCCTGCGTTCACGCAACTTAAGCGCAAAAATTAACTCCTTGTTGAATTAATGTAACATAGTAATTATGTACTTATTTGTAAACACAATTAAATAAATGTCTAACATTCCAATTGAAAAAAAAAACGACTACGAATAGAAATACTCTTTATGTTTGTTTTAATAAAAATAAATTTATCGAGTTTTAAAGCGATTTGTGATGTTGACGTCAAAGTATATTAATTTACTAAATTTTATGCATATTATATATTCCAAGCAATCGTTTAAATTTAAAATCACCGGTGTTTTGAGTGGACAGTGTAAATGATTGAGTTTATAGCGTATATTTTGAATGTATTTAGACTTGTGTCAAATTTCATGTTCTCGTTCGCATGCTGAATATATAGTTTTAGTTAACGAGGAAAACCTGTTATTGGCCATACTTTCTGTGTATGTTATTATGTTATAAATATTGTATCGCTGTTGGTTTTCAAATAAATAAATTAACTACTAGCTTTGCTTGTGTTTAAGTAATTTTCTATCCTTTACATTTTCTAGGATATTTTTACCATATGTATATGCGAATTTTCCGTAAAGTACTTTTTTTTTTATATTTGACCCTGCCATAATGACTCTACTCTGCCTGATGGAAAGCATGAGTAGAATCCAACAGTGGTGGTCACCATACTGCGAATGCAGACAGTGCAACAATGCAGCATGGTGACCCACACCATGGCGGGCTAGTGATGCTTCTGCATCATTGGGCCTCCGGTCTCGCACTCACCAACGAAACACGATAGCATGATCGCTGTCATTTTACGTTGATTTTCTGTGCGAGGGTAGTACCGCCCCGGTCGAGCCCGCCCGTTCGTGCTTATACTTTATTTATACTTTGTATATATATGTATTTATATCAGTTGTCTACTACCCATAACACAACCTGTGCTTAGCTTAGTACTAAATAGCGTCGTGTGTAAGATGCCCGAAATATTTATTATTATTATTATTTATTTGTAACCCTTGATAATGCCACGGTGGAGAGCCACGCTTCGGCATGAACGGGTCGGCTCGACCGGAGTGATACCACGGCCTCACAGAAAACCGGTGTGAAATAGTGCTTGCGCTGTGTTTCACCGAGTGAGTGAGGATACCGGAGGCCCATACCCCAAGCCCCCTTCCCTATCTCCCTCCTTAACATGCAAACTCAAATTAAAAAAAAGAAATAGTCACCTGTAGAAAATCAAAAGCCGTATTTACATATTCCAATGTTGCTATGCAATAAAATAACTTGATTTGCATAAAAAATATACATATTGATATATCATTAGTCTTCAATCAGAACAAACTAACAGTAAGTCTTAACATTCATCTTTTGCACTGACGATGATATCAGAACTTTTTTCTTCTTTAACTCTGTGTCATCAATTACGACATATACCTAATTATTCTGGGAACGTGATTGCAGAGACGATATACCATGGTGACACATTCAAATTAAGAAATATTGATAGTCATGATTCACCATACTCTACGGGATAATATCACAGAACATTTTAAATTAAGTTACTTTAGTGCACTAAATAGACACATTTAGTGCACTAAAGACTTCTTCGAATAACAGAAATAAAAAAGTTTGAAAAAATAAGTACTTTCACTTATTGCATACAAAACGGCAATTTCATAGGTAAAGACCTATTATTTTGACCTTTAACTGATAGGTAAAGTTAACGCTTAAACGACTTTAAAAAAGGAGGAGGTTCTCAATTTTTTTTTATATTTGTTCGCGGATAAGTTCCTCGTTTATGAATCGATTTTAATGATTCTTTATTTAATGAAAAGGAGATATCTCAACGGTGGTACCATGATAAGGACACTAAGATCTGATGATAGCAACCAAGAGAAATCATGTTGAAACTTGAAGTCGGTTTTATTTTTGTTAAAATTTTACATGTTTGTTTGTTAACGCATAACTTTCGACTGGGTGAACTGATTTTGTTGACTTTTATTTTATTTGAAAGCTAGTGCTTCCCGTGTGGTCCCGATGGAATTAGGCGCAGTTCTTGAAGACGGTTTTCTTTTGTTAAAATTTGTGATTATTGAAAAGGCAGTTTTGGAGAACTGTACCACTGTTCAAGTTTTTTTCTGTCTTTGCAGTAATGTAACCTGCGTAGTCTGCACCCTCTGTCACGTCTTACGATAGCCACGTGGTGGTAACACTCGGTATTCTTGACTAATTGAAAGTTGAATAGAACAAAAAAATATATTTTCATATTAAATTCTTTTCAAAGTATATTTTAAATAGATACCATAGAATTCAATTAAATATCAGAATTAACGAATAAATACAGACAAGGCCACGAGAAACTGATAATTATATGTATATATATATTTAAAATATACAAGTAACGCCCATTCCAATGATACCAAAAACGACATATTTTTTTAATACAGTACTTTATGTCGGTTAGAGGGTGCCACACTTGATTCAGTGACACGTCATATAACCTATAACCAGCAGATAATCATGACGCTTCTAACGACACCTCATTTGTCTAGTTCTAATGAGTAGTTAAGGAGCTATGAGGGAACAAATGAACATACATACATAGATATATACATAACCTGTCAAAATCATGACCCTCGTTTGACTTTGTCGTAGACGGGTAAAATAAGCTGTTCATTGATCATTATTCACTTGATTAACGATCAGTGAATCTTATTTCAAGAGACGTTTAATAATAAAATCTCTTCTTAGAACTAGTTTTAAAACTAGATTCACGACTGAGACGCTTTTTCAAATACGGACCTTAGTATCCTCTATTATTGACTTAACAGAATGATCAATGTACACAATGCAGCAATTAATCACCTTTGAATCTCACTTATTTTAAACTGTAATATATTTTTAAATTTTTAGTTTGCTATATTTTGAAATGGGTGTTTGTTTAGTTACAATAATGTTAAGTACAAAAAAATAATGGTTATGTTTTAGAAAAAAACTTTTTTTTGTTTTCTTTTTTTTTCAAATTATTGTATTGTTATCGGCCTTGAACGGAAAGTAGGTGAAAATGAAGTTGAAAGATTCCGTTACATACAAACATACAGATCAAGCTAATAAAAACGTGTTAATAACACAGAATCTTTGCTAGAACTTAAATAACGTCTCTGATTAGGCACTAATCGCCTTTTATTCTCATATCATATATTTTGACGCAAATCAACGTATCAATAAATCAAATCAATAGTATATTATATTTTACAAAGAAAATGTAATATTCTAGTGGTCAAAATTTGACCAGTTCTTAATTGTAATACCTACTATCTCATTGTAAAACCCATTCAACGACCTCAAATTTTGACCATCGTGGGTCCATTATGCTTTAGTAAATACCGTCATATCATCTGCCCTGTGCAAATAAATAAATATAAATATTTCGGACATCTATCACACAACGCCATCTAGTCCCAAGCTAAGCAGAGCTTGTGTTATGGGTACTAGACAACTGATACAAATACATATATACTTTTTTTTTTGTTTGTAAATACATACATATTATACATAGAAAACACCCAAACTCCAAAGAAAGAAAGAAAGTAAAGAAAAAAGAAAAATAAAAGAAAATCAAAGAATTAATAACGAAATTTAAGGAACGATATAACGAAACGAAACGTAAGTACGAAACGTAAATAACGAAACGTCAGGCAAATCAGAGGTATGTAATGCCTTTTAATAAGTGATCGCGTTAATTCCCGTAAAAATGTTGAAATTTAAGAACTTTATTATAAATTTTGAGTTAACTAAGACTCATCGAAAATCATTAATACATCATGACACAACTTTTCCAAAGCTTTGCGTATGTGTTTTCAAGAAATTAAAACTAATATTATAAATTCAAAAGTTTGTCTGTTAAGCTTTTGCAAACCGCTGAATCGATTTAAAAGAATTTCGGTATAGAGAAAGATTTGACGTTGGAGAAGGACATAGGTTACATTTTGTCGCGCTAACTGACATACACGTAGGCAAAAGCTAGTTGGTTTTAAATTTTGAAATGTCTTATAAAACATGACGACACCTTAATTGAAAGTTTAGTCAGTTAACCTCAAAAGTTGATAGATAACAAAGCCACAAATTAAAGGGAAAAATGTATGCAATCATGTGATTCATTGTGTAAGTGTATTAAACAGTTTCCAAGCTATGTCACGAATAATTCCTGAAGACAAACGTAATAAATTTGGTGTATTACTGATGGAATAGTTATTCAACTGATGAAGTATTTTTCCTCAAAGACTTAATTTTTAGAACTCTATAAGTGCGTTCTTTGTGATGAGCATCGTGTGTTTTTAATTGCTTCGATCCTGACATCAGTACTGTAGAACAGTAAATCTTTGTATTTTCGAGTTTAATAATTCTTCTGTTCGTATCTATTAGATAATGACAGCTAAGATCCAATATAAATTGTTACTTTGCTATTAGAATTCTAGTATCTAAAATTCTAACCCCCTTAATCATAAACGTTATTTAATTTTAAGCAACAGTTCTGTATTATTTTAATTTTAAACTTGCCCACCTTAAAGTTCAAAATAAATTATATTAAAAAAAAAAAAAATTAAAAAAGAAGGAAAAACTTTTTTTTGTTTTATTTTTTAATTATTGTATTGTCATCGGCCCTTGACCCCTGTGCAAAATTTCAAGTTGATCAGAATCCTAGGAGTAGGTGAAAATGAAGTTGAAAGATGCCGTTACATACATACAGGTCAAGCCTATAAAAGCGTGTTTATAACACAAAAGCTTTGTTTCAAGTTAAATAACGTCTCTGATAAGGCGCTAAATTATTCAAAGTTGATAATTTCGTTAAGATATGAAAGTTTAGGAAAATAACTTTTTGAGGAATATCTATTTACTATTTTAATAACTGACTATAAACGTACACACATCACATCACATCAACAGCTTTTAACAGTTCACTGCTAGATATAGGCAGAGACCTGACAACACCTACTTTCTAAGGACAGCCTTAGAAAGGTTTTGGCCCACCACGCTGACTAGACAGGTTAATATACGGTTTGTTTTAAGATTTTCTTCACTTTGCAATGCTGTGTTGTCCTGCCTGGTTAGCCTTTCCCTTAGCTGCATCTTAAGATACCCACGTGATGAAAAGGGAAGGGAACGGATAACGCATCCTAAACACTTACAGTTAATTACAAACACATTTCTAATTAATACTATTATATAGACGATATGATAGTATGTACACTGTATACACACTTAAATAATTATGATTTTCTCCCATACTGGAGAATTTCAAAGTGACGCTAAATAAAGCTCATAAGACCAATTGATACGATTCATATGTTGAACACAAACAGTGTGACTTAATTAAGTTCACGCAATCACTAGAGGGTTGAACTTTGCTCTTTAGTGTTTACTGAACTAACAGTTTGTGGGTTAAAGCTTTCTACTTTGGACAATATTGTCTATGCTTTATTGATTGCATAGAATACTAGTTCTTTTTAGCACTTAGAAACCTTTGACCTAAAGTAATGTAAACAGTTTTATACTACGCAACTCGGCCCGACACTTCGAACAGAATTCCTTGAAATGCTCGATATTTCTCTACTATAATATGCATGCATTACAGATATAAGTCGTCCTTTGGAACCACTCTATTGGTAAAAAATGCATTAGAACTGCTAGTAGTCTAAAAGATCTAAGCGAAGAGGCAGTCATTCCCATTTAGTTGTTAGTTTTCTAGTAATTCTGAGCAATGGGCTGGTCACCAGTATTGTTATGTTTCTAACCATAGAATACTTGTTTCTACCTATTCGACAAATTCATCTAAGCCATGTCTTAAGGACTTTATAATTGGTATGCAGATTTCCAAGAAGATATATTTATTTGTGCGATGAGTTAAAAATGAACAAAGCTGTAAGTTTAGTAGCATTTTGCGTTTTTTTTCGTCAATCTTTAGGTACACGTTAAACTGAATCATTCAGGTGGAAAACACCTGGATGATTAAATTATTTAAAACCACAACCCTGGCTGCTACAAAAACTACTCTAAAAGCTGGTTTTTCTGATGATACATACATTTTTGTCATACCGCTTGCGGTTGTAATAATAATTACTATAACCACATTTCACACGTTTATCCTGGATGGGAAGCGAATCCTCGACCTTTGGCTTACTAGTGGACAGGGTTACTATTCACGTATATTAAAAGTTTCGTTATAAAAACTATTGCTTACTATTTCCCATTCTTTAAATTGTTTGCCATCGTTAGAGGTAACAATGTACAGTTCGTACTTTGGGTAGATATTTAACAAGCTTTTTTTTAGGATTCCGTACACAAAGGTTAAAACGGGACCCAACTACTAAGACTTCGCTGTCCGTTTGTCTGTCTGTACGTCTGTCACCAGGCATCTCAAGAACTGTGATAGTTAGGCATTTGAAGTTTATACTAATTATGTATCTGTTGCCGCTGTAACAACAAGTATTAAAAACAGAATTATATTAATATTTAAGGGGTTTTTTTACAGAACTCTTCGTACGCGAGTCCGACTAGCACTTGGCCGGTTTTTTATATATGAGCTTTCCAAAGTAACTTTATTATGCCTGATGAAAAGCATGAGCAAAATTAAAGAGTTGTGATCACTCTACACATTGCAAATGCAGACAATCTAACAAAGCAGAATGGTGACCCACCCTGTGGCGGTCTATTGATATGCTTCTGCATCATTGAGCCTCCAGTCTCGCGTTCACCAACAAAACATGACAGCATGAATGATGTCAGTTTAGGTCGATCTTCTGATGCCCGTAGGTACTTTGTTACACACTTACAAAGAAAGATGTACTAAATCTACGTCTGTCACCTTATGCAATACCATACAATATTTAACTAAATTTATAAAGATTTTTTTTTTAATGTAATAGGCGGCAAACGAGCAGGCGTATCGCCTGATGGTAAGCGATTACCGCCGCCCATGGACACCTGCAAACACCAGGGGCATCACAAGTGCGTTGCCGGTCTTTGGGGGATAGGGAGGGGAGATAGGGGGAGGGGGTTTGGGTTATGATCGTCCGGTATCCTCACTCACTCGGTGAAACGCAAACGCAAGCACTATTTCACACCGGTTTTCTGTGAGGCCGTGGTATCACTCCGGTCGAGCCGGCCCATTCATGCCGAAGCGTGGCTCTCCCACGGTGTATAGATAGATATTGTATAAGGTACTTATTTTCTCTTTTCAGTTCATTACTATTAAACAGTAGAGTTTTTTTTGTTTTTATAATAATAAATTTATGATCGTATAGTTTATTTCTATCAAGATAAACGGTGATTAAGATTTTATGTTTCATAATCAATTTCCTCCCTCTTTATAGCAGAGGGATGCTACTAATATCATAAACGTGAAAGCTTGTAAGTGTGGATAGATGGATGTTTGTTACTCTTTCACGTAAAAACTACTGAACGGATTTGGATGAAACTTTCAAGTAATATAGCTTATACATCAGAATAAAACATTGACTATTAGAGCCGCGGGCAACAACTACTTCTTTAATAAATATGGTAAGCAAAAGTCGATATTTAATGTAGGGGATTACCAATGCAGATTAGTAATGAAGTAATAACTAGAATTATTCTAGTTGCTGAATTATATTGTGATGTAAAGTGATATTTAAAAGGAATTTTGTTTTTAACTCTGTTAACTTGTATATCTAATAAATTATATTGTATTGAGCAAAACAAAATGCATTTTAAATATCACTGACTGCAGTGTGAAATTATGTATAATAAGGGTAAAAACCACAGGTCATTTAGATTTATTTTAATGATTCACCTCAAAGTATCGTGTATTGGGAAGTGCTGGTGTAAAAAGTTATGTTAAAATACTTTTGAAATGAATCAATGTATCCTTAAGACTTAATATTTTTTTTTGTAGTAAATTAACGGCCAGTATGTGGTCATTGCATCACTAAAGCTTAGTGATGCAATGACCACATACCTACCGTTAATCTATACAAATAAATAAAATTGGAGTGTCTGTTTGTAATATTAAAATAACCGCTTTTTACTAATTGCATATGTATGTATACACGGTACAATACCAAAAATTTGGCTAAAAATGTTTTGTCTGTCTGTATGTCTGTCGGTCTGTCTGTCTGTCTGTTTGTTCCGGGTAATCTCTGGAACGGCTGGACGGATTTTGACGGGACTTTCACTGGCAAGTAGCTGATGATCCAGGGAGCTACTTAGGCTACTTTTTTAGACTAACTCTGTCCCGTGGCGTTACTCGCGGTACGACGATAATCGCGGGTAACACCGCGGGGTTCAGCTAGTTTATTTAAATTAACAGAAATATAATATATGTAATTTTAGATTTATTTATGTGTATACATATTTGTAAATTTAAATACTTCAAAATATATGTAAATAGTATGTGATTTATGTATAATGACGTTCGCGAAATTGTTCGAACTAATACTGGCCACAACTTCTCGTCATCGTTTCTAAACGCCATCTTTTCAATACCATCACTTGTTAATAGTTAGCATACATAGTGCGATTTTGAACAGAATTTTACCTTGCACAACTATTCTGTTTAACAAATTATTTTCTACACTATTTTGGTACTGAAATTACCTTTATATCATTAAGATAAAAGCCTACTCCTTTCGCAAATACTAAGTTTCTTCAGATCACTTGTTTGCTCATTTGTCCGCTTTGTCACTATAATGAATTATAACAAGTTGTCATTTTTCATCATTTTCATCTTAATACCAACCGCACTATACTTCTACATCACCTAAATAACAACGGGAGGCAATGCTCATAGCATTAAAGCCGCCTTTGTTCAATATGTGCATTAAATTTTAAATAAAATGATACAAGTTGGTAAGCATTTAGAAAAGTAAAGTTTAAAATAACACACATAAATTTACTTTAAACAAATTGCTTCTATTCATATCATGATACTAGAGCCACGCTGATTTCAGAATGGGCTCGTTTGTGGCGGTACCAGCTTCTCACAGAAGATATCTAAAATAAGAGCATTCGTAATGTCGTGTTTAGTTGGTGATTGCGAGACCGGAGGCAATCACCAACTAAACATATATAAATATTAAACTAGCTATACATATAAATATTAAACTAGCACGCCTTTGATATTAAGTTTAAGTAAACAAGTAAAATTTTAACAAAAATAAAACCGACTTCAAGGTTTGACTCGATTTCTCTTAGACGCCATCTTCAGATTTTATTGTCCTTATCATAGTACAATCGTTGGGATATCTTCTTTCCATTAAAAGAAGAATCATCAAAATAACGGTTCATAAACGACGAAGTTATACACGCACACATAAAAAAAAATATATGCGGTCGAATTGCGAAACCTCCTCCTTTTTTTGAAGTCGGTTAAATAAAACGTACATTAAAGACATAATACATTCTAAAATAAAACTCACTTGTACTTATTCCACTAATTTATTTTATTTTACACCTGACCGGTTTCGCCTTATGGCATTCTCAAAGGTTATTTATTTTATACATAGTTATTAAAGACATAAAGACATATCGTTTGGTCAAATATTAGGAATTACCACATACCTACACATTTCCCAGTAATTGTCAACCCTATTAAATTAAAGAGGTCAGTAGTCTGTCAGTGAGTTACCCATACCTTATAGGGCTTCGTTAGACAAGTTTCTTAGAAATTGAGGGTAAATTGTTTAGAGTGGTTAGATTGGTGTGGTCGGTTTTAGGTTTGGTCCTTCTAAGGATTACGGATTGCCCCTAACTTTTGCATTTCACAATACGTATTCCAATATTCACAGACGCTAAAAACTGTTAATAAAACAGAATAATGTTTTTGTTGAGTAATGTTACGACATGTCTGTGACATTTATAAATGGGTTTTTATACCTGATTATTTATTCAATAGTAATTAATAAACAGCACCCAAATTTCGCTCAGTTGATATTTTCAAGGAATCGTTTCGATTTCTTTGAGTCGAAATTTAGAATACATTAGGAATACAGTTTTATAGCATAAAGAGGGTTGAAATCACTGTAGTACATTTTAGTTCCTATGAGGTTGAAACCATCATCAGCCTATTACAGTCAAATGCCAGCCATAGCCGTCTACAATATCACGCTACTTGGATCAAATATAACTATACGAGTATGAGATACATATTAGTATTATACCTGGTTGCCGATATTTCTGCCGATACCGTAATGGTGTAAAATGGATAGATTGCACGATTTGGTGGTATGGACATAATCACTACGGACCAGGGCAGACAGTTTGTTTGAGTCAGCATTATTTAGGTCACTGACAGGATTTTTGGGACTGACCAGAATAAGGTCCAGTCCTTATCATGCAGAAGCAATTAACAACAGCACTGCGAAGAGAATGAGAACTTGAAACAAGCCCTATACCAAACCTTGTGCCCAGTGTGGCATAGTAGGGTAAAGCCTCTTTTCTAAGGAGAGATCTAAAGGTGGGGTGATAAGTTCGTAGGCTAGCGTATATATATTAAGCATGATTATTCAATACATTTGCCTTCGAGGGCGATACAACGATTATAGTGATCATACAATTTTTCGATACCATTTTGTAGTATGGTATTTTTTTTTCTTGGTATAGCTGGCAAGCAAGCAGACGCATCACCTGATGGTAAGCGATTATCGCCGCCCATGGACACCCGCAACACCAGAGGCGTTACAACTGCGTTGCCTACCTTTGCGGGGTGGGGAAAGGGATGTGGGGAGCGGTTGGGTTATGGGCCTCCAGTATCCTTGGGGTCCGGATGTGTTAATAACAGCAGTTCCCGGATCCCTCCCGTCTCAGGCGCAGAGTGGCACACCGTGTGGAAAAATGGGCCTCCGGTATCATCACTCACTCGGTGAAACACAGCGCATGTGCTATTTCACACCAGTTTTCTGTGACGCCGTGGTATCACTCCGGTCTAGCCGGCCCATTCATGCCGAAGCGTGACTCTCCCACGATTTGTCTTTAGCATCAAAATAGGCTTCAGTTTCGGCGATTATCTCTTCGGCGCAAAATTTCTGTCCAGTGAGCATCCTCAGACCTACTGAGAACAGGTAAAAGTCACTGAGGGCCACACCTGGAGAATACGGTGGAAGCGGAAGCAATTCGAAGCCCAATTCATGTAATTTTGCCATCGTTTTGATTGATTTTTGACACGGTGCATTGTCTTGATGAAACAGCACTTTTTCTTATTCAAATGGGGCTGATTTTCTGCGATTTTGTTCTTCAAATGCTCCAATAATGCTACGTAATAATCACTGTTAGTGGTTTTTCCCTTTTTAAGATAGTTGATAAATATTATATCATGCGCATCCCAAAACACTGATGCCATAACTTAGTACTAAGTTATGGCAGTAGTACTAGGCTGACGTTTGCGCCTTAATACGCTTTGGAGTCAGTTCACCACTCGGTTGACTGTCGATTACACATTGCTCAGGAACATCAGTTCGTTGTTGTTTCGGTCGATTGTGAGCACGCGTGGCACCCACTATGAACTGAGCTTTCGAATATCCAAATATTCATTCACGTTATGTCCAACAAGTTCCTTTGATATCTTTAGAGTTTCATCTATCTCAATCAACTTCACTTTAAGGTTATCTTAAATTTACTTTGTGGACTTTTTTGATGTCCTCGGTAACTTCATCTTTGGGGCGTCCACTGCGTGCATCGTCCTCGGTGCTCATTTCGCCTTGTTTGAACTTAACAAGCCACTTCTCA
The DNA here is from genome assembly GCA_905220595.1 of Spilosoma lubricipeda. Taxonomy (NCBI): domain Eukaryota; kingdom Metazoa; phylum Arthropoda; class Insecta; order Lepidoptera; family Erebidae; genus Spilosoma; species Spilosoma lubricipeda. The sequence continues at coordinate 3,799,954 of HG992286.1, read as the reverse complement.
ACTGTTGATTTTCCTCGTAAAAAGTCCGAATAATATTTATAAAGCGAAGCATTGGCTTCAACATTTTTTTTCCAAAAACGCAATGTTTTATTAACACAAAAAAATGCTTTGATATTTTTTTTCAAAACAATAAACGTTGTTTCATCAACAAACGAATAGTTTTATAGTATTGTGAAGTAAAAAATGTTATACCAACATATTTTTATGCGTACATTCATTAGGAACAACCCGCTTGTGAAAAACATGACAGCCCATTTTTAACTTTAGGATTTGTATAGTATACGTTATATAATAAAATCTGGAATGAGAATTAATGTTATCATATTTCGGGTACGTGTTTGGGGCAGACAGTTCAAAGATTATGGGTAATATTCATATGATCCCCGTCATCCTATAGTTCATAAGTTAATGAGACTTTTTTAACATTAATCTACATGGTTTACTTTAGAATAATAAGGACAGACTTTTTTTAGAATGTTATGTTTGACGAGTGGTTAACAATCGTGACTGCTAAGGCAGAGATCGTAAGTTCTACTTCAACCCAGGACAAATATGAGCACTATCATATAATTTTGTTCTGTAAAAGTTTACAAGTACGTTTATTAAAGTCTCCGCGTAGGTTATGACTGTGCGTTAAATATGTCAGTATAATGTCAGACCAATGCAAAGAACCTTAATAAAATGCAGTCGAAGATATACTGTATAATTTGATCACAAAATGTGACACGTAAAATGTAATCGAAGTCATAGAGCAACACGGTAAAAAGTGGCCATTCGCAGGCGTTCTCTCTCTCTCTCTCTCTCTCTCTTACTCTGTCAAATTATAAACTTAAATAGGCTTTGGCGTGAAATTCTGAACGTTTATTTTGAAATGTTATCGTCACTATGAACTTACACATAACAATAATAAAAAATAAGGCGATGCATAGAGTCCACTAAGAAACGGCAAGGGTCGCCGTCATCTTAAGATTGACTGATGATAGACTGGTAACGTATCCGACGAGGGTTCGATTGACGAGTCTGACTTCTCCAATTGTTTGTGTGATCTGCAAATATTTGTTTCGGAGTTTGGGTGTTTTCTATGTATAATATATATGTATTTAAAAAAAAGTATATTATAAAATGTGTTAGTATCAGTTGTATAGTACCCATAGTACAAGTTCTGCTTACTTTGGGATTAGATGACATTATGTAAAAAAATGATCATGTCATCCGCACAGATTTAAAGATCATCTTACTAAAATAAACTTACCTAATTTACTACCTTGGTATGGGAAGAATTCAAAGAATTTATTTCTTGAGCATTTTCCTTTTAGCTATGTTGAATCGACGCGTGCCTAACACGAGACTTTTAGATATGAATCATAATTGTGGTAAAATCCACTTATGTGGAGAGGTTAATTTATGCGCTACGATAAATATCAACCTTGTAATCGTTTTAAACCCGATATAATGACTGATGGGTTTGTTTGACTGAACTGTAATTGGTCCGTTCTTGTTTTAATGTCTTTTTTTGCTTAATACACTTTTGAATGTTCAAATGTTCAAATACTCCTGTTTAGGAGGTTATAAATGAAGACTGCGATTCAATAACCTATATAAATATATAAATGATAAATATTAAATGAATCTCACATAACTTCCAATCGGCTGCACCAATTTATTTTTTGTTTTTTATTGTTTGTTTTCTTTTTGGTTTGTGTACAAGAAAAATTAAAAGATAGCGGGAAAAGTATTTTTTGTCCGCGAGTGTACACTGCCTGTGGGAAGCTGAGACAGATATGTAAATATGGCGGTACGAAGTTCGCCGGGTCAGCTAGTAATAAAATATAAATCAGCGTTACTTATATTTTTATCATATTATTTGTTTTCTTATCTACACTTATTGAACTTTTGTTAGAACAACAGTAAAATTTAGCTTTCGTAATTTTACAGGGCAGCCATTTTAATGAATTACAATATTGTTTTGGTATATATCATACCAGCCTTTGCCCGCATGTATATAGGTTATGTATAAAGCGTGTATGTGTGAAGTAGCGTCAAGGTCCAAAGTATCTCCATGCCAAATTTTATTGAAATTGGTGCATCGGTTTAGCCGTAAAAGCCTAACATACAGACAGAGTTTTAGTATTAAGTTTGGATTATTATGTATAGCTTAATTTAAAGCATAAGAGAATATTTATTAAGTTATTTTTATTTTTTTACTGACTCATTTTTTTGTCATTGCCTGTATGTTACCGAATGCAAAGAAAACTCATATCTGTTATGCTATTGATTAGGAGTTTATGATATCAAACTACTTTTTTTTCAAGATTTTATGATCTGCTTATTGTGTATTATTACAGTTAAATAATTTAGCTATATGTTTAGATATGTATATAGAGAGACATAATGCATTACAGTGCAGAATTTAGTTAGAGTTTTTTTACGCTAATCCACTAAACTGTAATCGGTTTCACGCGAAGCAAAAGCGATTTAAATTATGGAGAATGCGTAGGACGAAAGATATGGTGGTTGTAGTCTTACACCTCTCTTTTAATCAACGCTCAATTTTACTCTACGTATAGAATGTAAATCGTTTCTTAGGAGTAAACTCTAATTATCATCGACTGATATGCAATAACTTTAATTTATTTTCTACTAGCTGATCCCTTTTCTACTAGCTGATCCCGCGTTACCCGCGGTACATCAACAATTGCGGGATAAAGTTAGTCTAAAAAAAAAAGTAAAAACTAAAACCCAACTACGACAAAAAACGACGCTGAAAAAGTATGAAACAAGTTTCAAAAGCCGTAGTCACGCGTTGTTAAAGTGATATGTACCATATGGTACATTACACTATATGGACTACGGCTTTTGAAACTTATTAATGTACCATAGTCCATATCACTTTAACAACGCGTGACTACGGCTTTTGAAACTTGTTTTATACTTTTTCAGCTTCGTTTTTTGTCCTAGTTGGATTTTAGTTTTTACTTTTTTTTTTTAAAATGTTTTGGTGCCTCTATAATACTAATTTCTTTGCAAAGTATACTTTAAATAGATACCACAGAAATATCACAATTATCGAATAAATACGAACAAAGTCACGAGAAAATGCTAATAATATATATATTTGAAATTTACAAGTAACGCCCTTTCGTATGATACCAAACACGGTATATTTCTCTCATATTTATTTTTTAATACACTACTTTACGTCGGCTAGAGGGCGCCACATTAGATTCAGTGAGACGTCATATAGCCTATTATCAGCGGGCAATCAAGACGCTTCTAACGATACCTCATTTGTCTTATTCTGACTAGTTTAGAAATAATGAGGGAACAAATAAGCATACCATAGAAATATCACATTTATCGAATAAATACGGACAAAGTCACAAACAAATGCTAGTAATATATGTATTTTTAAAATGTACAAGTAAAGCCCTTTCCAATGATACCAAACACGGCATATTTATCTCAAATTAATTTTTTAATACAGTACTTTATGTCGGCTAGAGGGCGCCACATTAGATTCAGTGACACGTCATATAGCCTATAACCAGAAGACGATCACGACGCTTCTAGAGACACCTCATTTGTCCAAATCTAATGAGTAGTTAAGGAGCTAGGAGGGAACAAAAGAACATACATACATACATACATACATACATACATACATACATAGCCTGTCAAAATCATAACCCTCCTTTGGCTTTGCCGTAGTCGGGTAAAAAAGTAGCCTAAGTTACTCCCTGGATCATCAGCTACCTACCAGTGAAAGTCCCATCAAAAGCCGTTCCAGAGATTACCCGGAACAGACAGACAGACAAAATGAACAAAAAATATTTTTGTGGTACGTGTATCGTGTCGTCATCTATACATGCATATGCATTTATTTAAAAGCTATTATTTTAATATTACAAACAGACACTCCAATTTTATTTATTTGTATAAATTTAGTCTTATGTGTACTGCCTTATGCCACTTACCTCCAAATAGTACTGCTGTCCGTATCTTTGATTTCTTTCGTCAGATGATGTAGCAGAGCAGCATTAGCGTTGGTGTACCATTCGACAGCCTCAGTCATAGAAGTTCCGGCATTTATGCTGGCCCTGTACAGATAGATATACATATTTAATCTGTACTAATATTATACTCCCCGTGTTAAGAATCTATTCTATACCGCGGGGGACTTTACAAACATACATGAAACAGACACAAAGAACAACAATTTGGGGATCAAAAAAAGTTTTGTCCTATGTGGGATTTGAACTCACAACACTTGGCAAGGTAGAAAGCGGCGTGGCGACCACTTAAACCACAAGGTCAACCGTGCAGTGAATCTCCTGTCGCTAACCTCCTTTTTTTCTTTTTTGGCCCTGCCAAAATGACTACTCTGCCTAATGGAGAGCATGAGCAGAATCCAAGAGTGGTGGTCACCATACTGTGAATGCAGACAATGCAACAATGCATGGTGACCCACACCATGGCGGGCTAGTGATGCTTTTGCATCATTATAATTTATTGTGTCACTTTTAAAACATAGTATTCGTTTCTTTGTGGTATAATACACGACCTAAAAGTCATTGACCCCAGAGATCAATGGAAAACCCTTAGTTATAATTCTGAACACGTTCACTTAAAGACTTATAAATTAAATGATGGAACTGGCACAAGAAAATAACTTGTCCATAAATATGTAAATTAATTATGTCTGGCTATATATGTCTTCAATGATAACATTTTGTAAAAGTTTAATGGGAATTTTCATCTACTGGAAAATCTTTCCTTTACACTGTATGAAAATATTTAAAATAGTAGCTGAACCCCGCGGGTTTTGTTGTCCCGCGGCGTTATTCGCGGTTAGTTAGTTAGTCAAAAAAGTAGCCTAAGTTACTCCCTGGTTCATCAGCTACCTGACAGTGAAAGTCCCGTCAAAATCGCTCCAGCTGTTCCAGAGATTACCCGGAACAAACTGACAGACAGACTGACAGACAGACAGACAAATTTTTTTTAACTACATTTTTGTTATATGTATCGTGTATACATACATATACATTGATTAAAAAGCTGTTATTTTAATGTTACAAACAGACACCCCAATTTTATTTATTTGTATAGATATTCTACCGCTTTAAAGGATGTGTTTACGGAAAGCTGTTGGTTTTGCCGCGGTTTTCCTATACGAAGTATTCTTGGAACTTACTTCCTCTTTAAAATTTTCAACAAAGCATATTTTAATCAACTTCTTTTTCACAAAAATCAAGTTAAATATTCTTGAGTTCTGTTATTAATAAATAATTAAGTGCTTCGGTGGCGCAGTGGCTGCTTATGCTACTGTTGTGTTTGAGGTCTCGGGTTTTTCGGGTTCTCGGACACCTGCAAACACTAGATGCGACACAAGTGCGTTGCCGGCCTTTGGGGGATGGGAGATAGGGTGAGGGAGTTTGGGTTATAGGCCTCCGGTACTCCGGCCTCACTCACTCGGTGAAACACAGCGCAAGCACTATTTCAGACCGGTTTTCAGTGAGGCCGTGGTATCACTCCGTTCTGTAAAGGAAGGGAGGAGTTGGGATCAATTGGTAGACCTCTTCAGAGCACTCTCCATGTAGACGCGGTAGAGGACTGCCATAGAGGCTTTATCTCTCTGCAACTGCAGACTGTTGATAATGTGGACTGCTCGCCGCTGCAACCAGTCGAGAGTATCAAGCAAATACTGCGTGAATCGATGGATTGGATGACAAAGATGAGAATAGTACTCCACTCACGAGCGTACCTGGGTCTTATGAAGAAAACACAAATGCTCGGGCGTGAAGAACCGTCTAACCTTGTTCAGTAACCAGCCAAGTTTCCGCGAGGCCGCCTTAGTGATGCTATCGATGTACTCCCGCGGGGTGAGGTCCCGACAAATATCCATGCCCAGGACACCGAGCTTATCCCGTAGTGACAGTTGAGTGCTCTGCAAAGTGGGGAGGGGAAGAAATGGAGACTTTTAGTAGAGAACGCGCACACCTCTGTTTTCTAAGCGTTGAACTCGACCAGATTTTCATCGCCCCATTGTGAAATGTGGCTCAAAATCCGGTCGAGCTCAGCGACAAGATCCCGTCGTTTTTCCTCAACGTCTGACAGCTTGACTATAGGGTGTCCTAAATATCGCCCATGGACCGTGGTGTCTCATCTACATAGCAATGTATGATGCCAAGGGCTAACATGACATTGATATGAGAAGAATGCCCGGGCCAATATCAACGCGCAGTACTGCGTTGGGTGACTCGTCTGCAGTAGGTCTAGCAAGGAGAGCGCTTAACTCTATATGTTTAGTATCCTGGTGGGCTGGAGTACTAACTGTTTGAGGTCATGCGTGAAAGCGAATAAGTGGGCAGTTCGACCCACTTGGTCAGTTCTGGAAGATCCCAGCCAGGACTCATGGTGGGCGTTAAAACTTTCCAGAAACACCAGTTCCGCTGTTGGAAACTGCTCCTGCGCTTTATCCGCTGCCTGAATTAGATTGTCAAAGAGACGAGTTTTGTCGAAGTCTTCATAAGGGATCTATAGAGACACACATAGATACGGCTTATAGATCCGCACTCTACGTGAAGCCATAGAGTGGATCGAGAATTTCATGGTCATTTGATATTACAAACACACATTTATATTTTATTTAAATGAATGGATAATGCAGCATCCTTAAACCGAAGTCAAGCCTTGTAATATTCTATAAATAAATATTATTCCGAATTCATTTGTATCTGAATATTATGATCTGTATGAGAATATGACATTCTATGCAATATTTAAGGAAAATACTGTGTATATTGTATAATTTGCTGTTAAAATTCTTACACGTCAAAAGGAAAAAAAATAGTTGAAAAGGTCACTTTATCAGATAGCTATATCATCATAGTCTTAGAATTTTAAACATCATAGTATTGTTTCCATTACTGAAAAATTCATGAGAAAAAAAAACCACTTGTATTAGATTATATGTATTACTTTTTTAACTAGCTGAGTTGTACTACGGTGTTACCCGTGGTACAACAACAACCGCGGGTGAGGCCGCGTCCTTAGTATGGTGAATGATCGAACGTTCGACGTGTTTCCAGACAACAGTAGTATATGTTATAATCCATTTTCATTTATATTTATTTTTCAATTCAAGTTAGTCTTTTCTGTTATAAGTAACTAGCTGACCCATATTGCCCGTAGCGTGAAAAATTTTCCCCGTTTTAGAAACACTCTTCATTGTTGCTCCGCTCCTATTAGTAGTAGCGTGATGTGAAGGAATGAAGACTAGAAGTCACTATAAATAAGTTTATTATGATGACGTATCGAAACCAGCTATAAACTTTTAATAATCAAACCAGACGGATTTTGTAATTTACCTTATTTCTTTAATTTTCGTATAAAGCTGAATTTGAATTTGAACATCTCACAAGTCTGCTAACATAATAAACTTACTACAAATCATGTCACTATTTTCTGATAATATGCAGCCCTCGACGTTGAATCATAAAGTATTATATAATAAACATTTACACAAAGATTTAGAAGAACTCCTTAGTAACAACAGTGAATCATATTTTTGCTATAGAAACACCCACACGGCAACATTATTGACAGTGTATCTCGAATTTGAAGTTCCGCCATCACGACCTCTTTTATCACGCCTTCGACTTTCTCAATACACGAACATTGGTCATATGCTAATTTTAACTGACTGCCAAGAAAGGGTCATGTTTGGCGCGTATATCCTGTATGTTTGTTTGTAAATGTCTTAATTTCGTCTTATTTCCCAAATGACCGAATGAAATTCAAAAACTATTCATGCATGTACTTATCCCTTAGTATTATTAACTGACCTACGAAACTTCGTCTACGTCTCTTTTCAATCATGTTCGACTTCTTTTGGTTTAAGTGTGATGTTAACTATCCTATCTTTGTTATACGAGCAAAAAATACTTTAAAAAACAGTCATAAAGACTGCCGATAAAAGTGAAAACTAATAACTTAGAATGTTATTTGTAAAATTAATACGTAAAATAAAAAAAATATCATAATGTTTAAATTAAAATTATCAGCATCAAACATTAGGATGTCAGTGCCGCGAACTCATAAGATTTTCCCCTACCAAAAAGTGCTCAACGATGCCAAAGAAGTCATTCACTTCGAAAATGTCATCTCAGTATGTCGGTGATGTCAGCATGTCGATGACGCGGTAACGCGGACTCATAAGATTTTTTCCTACCAAAAAGTGCTCAACAAGAAGTTTTCACATTAAAAAAACGTTAAAACGGTTAGATGATTTCGGAACTCACTGTGATCGATAATGTGACATGAGAATTACATATCTATCTACTTACATACAAATAAATGAAATTTGAGTGTCTATTTGTAATCTTAAAATACCCGCTAATTAATAAATGCATATTCGATACATACACGATACATGTACAGAAATAACTTTTTTTAAAATTTTGGTCTGTCTGTTTGTTCCAGGTTATCTCTGGAACGGCTGGACCGATTTCGACTAGACTTTCACTGGCAGATAGCTGATGATCTGAGGAATAACTTAGGTTACTCGTTTTTATACTAGCTTCGTCCCGCGATGTTACCGGTACGACAATAACCGCGGGTGACATCGCAAGTATCAGACAGTACTTTAATATATTAATACGTAAGGACGCCTATGTCTAGCAGTGGACTGTTTGCATTGCAGGTCATGTACCCCTTTTTAAGAAAATGAATACGAATTTGAAAAAAATAATTTTGTAATTTGAATATGAAGGAGGAATGCAGAAAATATATAAAAAATATATTTAACGAATTATTGTATACATTCTAGAATTAAAATCGCTTGTACATATTCCAATATTTTATTCATATCTACACCTAACTGGTTTCGCCTTATGGCAGCCATAAATAAAATAGTGAAATAAGTACAAGTGATTTTAATTCTAGAATGTACTGCAATAAGTTCTATCAAAAGCCGACAAGAGTATGGGTTATTGCCTAGTTACGATCACTAGTAGAACACTAGTAATAGATTGGTGCACACAGATATGCCCAGAGATGAAGTGTTTAGAGCCTCTCAAAGACCTGGAAACAGTCTTCTTTGATCTTTACTTAAACAGATAATTTGTAGCTTTTTAAAATCAGAATACACTTAGAATGTACTTAGTTTCTTTTTTTATTAACTCATAACTTATTAATAAACCTCTAAAACATATGTATAGAAGTAAAAAAATGAAATAGTCACATCACAACAAGAACATTTTTACGTAAACAAGTAGAGAAATACTGTTTTATTGGGTACTGTGTAAAATTACTACAAAGAAGATACGTCTTCTTTTGTATAATTCATTTATTTCTTTTTATGATTTCTCCAATAAATTGCCCATAAAAACTTAACGATCATTTTATGAAGAGGCTGTTCACATTAATAGTTAGGTGTGCTGATATTTTCCATTGTTTTATTTGAGTTTGATATGTAGCATATGTCTAAATATTTTCGGAAACACTTCAAACCTACTGCGATGAAAATATTTCAATGTACTTAAAAAGGTGTGATCATTGGTCTAGTATAGTATATATCGCAGTACACTGCTGGACAAAGGCCTATCCAATTGGACGCCACTTGGAAAAAATATCATAAGATTAAAACTTCCAAAATAGAATTCGTACGCGTAAATAAGCGATATTTCAAGTTTTTCATTGTGTGAGATGAGCGACGCCCAAGAAAAAACTAAAAAGAAAAAAAACAAATGAATGACTGTTTTAGAAACTCAGATATACGAGTTAAAAGGATTTATAACTTTAAATTTGGAAGTCTTAACCAAAGAGGTGGCAGGAGCGACAAAACGCCCATTGGATATATAAGGATCTAATATATGGATAACTAGTACATTTAATATTTTGAAGAGATTACTGCAAATCGCTGCACGCTGGTAAGATCTTAAACATACTAAAAATGATAATCTTTTATTGACTACATTACCAGAACAGTAAACATTTACATAAGTAGTTATAGTATAACAGATCATAACTTTCTTGTGGCAATACTCAAAATATTCTGTCAACAAGGGCTTCTGCGACTGCACCGATGGCGCAATGGTTTAAGAGGTCACTTCAACGCTCCCTAGTGAGGGTTTTAGGTTCGGTTCCCACACGGGACAGTACTTCGTGTGATTCATAAATTGTAAGAATTTGTGAATTTAATTTAATTCGGAGTTATGGACTTACGGAACGACTTAGTACACGTATAATGTTTAAATTTACGTTCCGTGAATCGAACAATTTCGTAATGTATATTATAAAATGATATCATACTTATTTCTACGTAGGTACGTACGTACGTACTATTTTAAGGTAATTTGTATAAACAAATTAAACATGTGTTGTACTAGTGAAAACCTATTTGAGTCTAAACCAGGAAAAATTACACGGCTCTCAAACACTAAATACGATTATTTATATTACATATTATTTCGTCTTAACCGAACTACTAATTTCTTCAAAGCTAAAATACCGATGTATTGTGTTACGTATTTAAATATTTTTACATCTCTCATGTTCGGTAAATAGGTTCTTATTACCTTCAAATGGGGCTTGTAGGTGACTAATTAGCGCTCTAGGGTAATAATGTAGCTAGAAAAGTCCTAGGTCGGTAAGTAATTAAAAAAACACTTCTATCTTTCAAAAAGTTCGCGTACATCTAACCATCATACTGGCAATTCAGCCCAATGACCAAAGAGCTCGCTTTGCTATTCAGCCTTGTCTTCGTGTGAGTATAATAGTCATCAATTTTAAATATCGAACGGCGAAGCTCAATTTCGTTTTTAAAAGAAAATTCAGTCCTTAAAATTTGAAAATTGTTCTCATCTTTATATATATAATTCTTCTGTGAGTGTGTATGTCACTGAACTACTCTCAAACGACTGGACCGATTTTGATGAAATTTTTTGTGTGTGTTCAAGGGGATCTGGGAATGGTTTAGATTCACAATTTTGTCCGCTGGACAATGTTTTTTTAATTAATTTTAATTTATTAGTAGTTATGGCAAAACGAAGTTTGCCGGGACAGCTAGTATCGCTATAAATTTCAACAAATAAAATGTTTTATTCTTATAATGCCGGTTTTTTTCTACTTACCTCACAATCGAGATGTAAAGCAGAATAGTTAGCTCGGGTGTAAGCACCAATTGCACCCTCTAAATCTCGGGCTGCAATTGATGCCTTACAGCTCTTGGCTACTAATCTACTATTATCGTACCCGTATTGTGTATGATATTTTTCTGTATGTAAATCCTCCTGGATGTCATCCGCTGGTGGTTATGTCGGACTCGATCCTACCAAAGCATGACGGCAGAGAGCACATGACGTCTCGGGTACTAGTAGCATTTATTTATTTAAAACAACAGGTAACAAACAAAGTCTTATTTTTTTTTTTTTTTTTATGGTGCGCTGCCAAAATGACTCTGCCCTGCCTGATGGAAAGCATGGGTAGAATCCAAGAGTGGTGGTCACCATCCTCATTGCGAATAAGCACAAAGCAGCATGGTGACCCGCACTATGGCGGCTTGGTGAGATGCTTTTTCACGCCCCGCTTAAAGGACCCGGGATCATAGTGGGAAGGAAACACGTATGCCGGTAATGAGTTCCAGGTTGTGACCGCTCGGCACAGGAAGGAAGAACCGAAGCGATGAGTTCGAGAACGTATGTCTACTACTCTACAGTGGTGACTTCCAAGGCCGGCACGTGTTGTCCTGTGGAGGAAGGGAGAGATAGGGACTAGTTGGAAGAGCTCTTCAGAACACTCTCCATGATAAAAGCGATAGAGGACTGCCATGGAGGCGATATCTCTCCGCAACTGCAAAGGCTCTAGGAACTCGGTGGCATTTTTGACACTTTAACAACGCGTGACTACGGCTTTTGAAACTTGTTTCATGCTTTTTCAACGTCGTTTTTTGTCGTAGTTGGGTTTTAGTTTTTACTTTTTTTTTATTTAGGATAAATATAGGTTTAGTACTGATTGGTACCCTTCCGTAATCACACAACATAATATTCAAAGTTAGATAACAGGGAATTTACTTTTAGACAGTTACATCAAAACAGATACAACGATAAATGCTTTTATTTCACTTTTAAAGCGATAGGGCGAGAGTATATCTTTTGAACTGTCGCCTTATATTGCAAGTTTATTATGATGGACTGTGATAATATTTTTTTTTTTTGGAAAAATGAACTATACTTCTCGTTTTGTCTTTTTAAAAAGACAAAATTCCACTGCTAAGCATAAGAAAAAAGAAATTATAAATTCAGTTTATAGTAATTCACCGTTTATAATTTCATAAATCAATAATGTCATCATGAAGGCGAGGATCGAACCAATTGGCGTGCAAATTATCCGTGTAGTAGTAGTAGTTACCAATTGCACTCGGTGATTAGAAAGATTCAGCGAAGGCAAGCAATGACGACGCGGTCAGTACCTGGATGGGTAACCGCTACTAGTGGCATGTTACCATGATTTAGTGGTCACGTTAAGCAGTCGGTCCCGTTTGTTATCATAGTATAACAGTCTTGAAGCTCAGTTGGAGGCCTTTTGAGACGGCTTAAAAACATCCAGCGGTAAAATTACGTAGCCACGATGTTGTCTTGCCAGTCCCCAACCCGCTGACCCGCAACTCCTGAGAAGAGACCCAAGCCCAGCAGTGGGACGCTATGGGTTGTTGATGATGATCCATTCAAGAGTAACAGCACGGCAAATAGAAGAAAAATTTGAAACAACTCTTATATAAACCCGTCTGGCCTAGTTGCCATGGTGGGCCACAAAATCTTTTTTTGAAAGATTTTCAGGCTTTTCATGTGATTGGAGAGGCCTATGTTAGCAATTGACTGCGGTAAGCTGATGATAATGCTGATAATTTTAAATGTAGGAAAAATAAACTCAATGATGTTTTAAACTTATTAAGTTAAAATGTTAGATTAAGTTAATTAGAAATAGATCTAATCATATCTAATCAATTAGAAGCTTATCATACGGAAATACATTAATTTAATTATGTATATAAAAGAGTAGTTGGGTCATGGGGTTTTAACGAGCCATACAAACACCATTAAGTGTGAAGGAGTGCCGTCAAGTCCATTATAGTGTATTACCACCATTAGGACACCATGGAAAATATAATAAATGCAACATGCACGCTTTCTGTTAAATTACTTGTTTTTTTCCACAATTACTCTTTCTATCTAGTACCATTCAAGGCTTCTGATTAAATTATAGAATAATAATCTATACTAATAAAATTATTAGACTGAGAGAGCGCGATTTGTCTCATGACACATCGCTGTGTTTCTTGATTGGTAAAGTAATAAACTTATATCATTTAATTTTCTTCCGTCTTCATTTGCAGAAAGCAAACTAGTGTTATCTTCACTTGGGTACATTTTTTAGTTACAAACAAAAAACCGTGTGGTGTCGCAAGACAACAGGTAGGAAACAAGTTCCTTATTGTAAAAGTAATTTTTTTGTTCACGGAATAATTTGAATTAAATTAAAAAGGCCGAAGAAAAAGTTAATTATTATTATTTTTTTATTACTTTTTTGTAAATACATGTAGTACATATTATACATAGAAAACACCCAAACTCCGAAAAAACAAATATTTGCAGATCATACAAACATTAGACCCAAACCGGGATTCGAACCCGAAACCTCAAATACAGAACCTGAAACCTCAAATACAGAACCCGAAACCTCAAATATACATAATTGCGCTACCATTGCATCACCGAGGCAGTCAATCTTATTAAAAGAAAGATTTAACGTTACGGACGCTTTTTGCCGGTTTGGGTACCCCTCCGCAACTGCCCATAAGGAACTTCTTTCCAAAATGTCATGTCTATTTATGATGTAAGGAACAAATATTTATGTAACTTCTTATTTTTTTATTATCGATTGCCAACAGACTACTGAAAGTGAGGAATCAAATGTCTAATGTGACCTTGGGATTTCTTTTTCTTATGTGCGGAAAATTCTTCGCTATCTACCCACATGTGGTATAGTACTATCGGATTTGAATCGACTAAAAATGACAGAGCGTTTCGGGTATCAGTCCCCTGGGAATCGGATATAGTCTAGATTGGTAATCTGTAGTACGAGGCTGAAGCAAAGAAATACCGAAGGTTTAAATACAGATTTCATTAATTTCAATCATTGTGTGGTCTATTTAATCAGTTACATATCAAATATAAACCAGTAAAATACGTACAGCTGGAATAAAAGACATGGAATCGACAAAGCCACAGACAGATAGCAATAAACATGTGATTTTCCTTTTATGCTTAGTTATAAAATAAAAAACACCATCTTTTAGGTCTATGTTATGTCTCCGCAACAAACACAGTGGTTGTTGTTTTAACATAAAGAAAGATCAAAGTATTGATACTTACTTAGTTTTATGAAGAAAGCTTTAACTTTTTATAACAAGTAAAATTCTACAGAATAAACAATATATAAAAAAAATTGTCGTTCACAATATTTCTAGAGCGATACGACATGAAAACCTTCATGAAAAGAGTGAACTCCCACCGTTTATTTACACTCAGCGGGCTCCCTGTCATTCGGGAATTAGTTCTATGTTATTTGTTCTAGAGAATAGTAAACAAAAAGGAATAAATTCCGTTTTGTTTAGGAGTCCGGGTTACCTTTATAATACGTTAAGCAAAAGATTTTAAAGTGAAAAATAGATAGGTACCCACTTTTTTTTGCATTCCATTAATAGAAAAAATATGATGCATACTGAAATTATAAAGTAACTCTCTTTTTCTGTATGTTACGCTATCACGACTAAACTCCAGCATCGATTTAATGGGATTTGGCATGGTAATACTTTGATTCTTGAGGAAAAACATACTTGTTGTTGTACACTACTTTTTACCGTGATAAACATATAAACGCGGGCGGACCGACGGCAAAAGCTACTCGTACTAATAAACATAAACTAAAAAAAAAACCCATTTCCCATACCCCAAAGGTTGGCAACGCACTTGTGACGTCTCTGGTGTTGCGTCCATGGGCGGCGGTAATCGCTTATCATCAGGCAATAGGTCTGCTTGTTTGCCACCTACATCATAAAAAAAATATTGTGATCTGATGATGAAATCAGTCTGAAATGATGTGGTACGTGTGATATTGTTGTATCAAATTTCGGTAATTCTAAGCAATTCTAATTGCAAAGTTGCAGTTTGCAAATAAAGCATTATGTTTTTTGTTTACTAAAATACTGTTTATATAAAATCGAAGAGGCTGCTAAAGTCCCTTAACATCGGGTGATTTACCTGCTCGTATTGGTTCTTATCTTATAACAAGTAATAAAAAAGGTTGTGAAACGGTTTAAAATCAAAATAAAGTAGAATAAAGAAACTGCACCGATTTGAAATGGCCGTCAGGGAATCGTATTTTGTTGTTTTCATTAAATGTTAATAAAATGGAACGCTGTACTATTAATCTCGGTTAGATTGTGATCGGGAAGCAATACAGATCGTTTCATTTACCTGCAGTGAGGTAATTGAAAGGGAATGTCGGGAAAACCAATCGCCTTTCTTTATTAGGTATTGACATATAAATTCTATTAAGGTTTAAGGCAATGACTCTGTAAAACTGTGACGTGACCTTTCGAGCAAATAAAAACAAATTGAAGGGAGAGGAATTACTTTGAAGTCATCACTTTGTCTCGTAGCTTTATATTAATTCTATTACCCAATCTGATACTAAGAGGAAGCTTTTAAACCCTAGTACGTCAACGTCCTGAGGGTTAGTTATACATAGCTTGAGTTTAACAAGAGAGGTAACATTCCGTCGTATCGCGAAGTTGGCACGAATTAATTTCAAGGGACTATGGTCCAGAATAATCCTTTAATTGTGAAGTGAAGGCAGAAGTGAAAAAAAAATAAAGCGCAGCGCGAACGGGGTGGCTCGGGAACCGAGAATTGAAGCCCAATGATATAGTAGCATCTCGCTACCTTAGTGTGGGTCACCATGCTGCATTGTTGTATTGTCTCATGTGTAATGCGTATGGTGAACAGTACTACTGAATTCTGCCCACGTTTTCAATCAGGCAGAGTATACTCACTGGGCTTGTGCTCATACACATTATAAAAATAAAAAAATTGGAGTGACTGTAATATTAAAATAACCGCTTTTTACTTAATGCATATTATGCATGTATACATGGTACAAATACCAAAATATCATTTTTTACAATTTTCGTCTGTCTGTCTGTTTTTTCCAGAATCTCTAGCACGACTAGACCGATTTGAACGGGAGTTGATGACATAAGGATTAACTTAAGCTACGGCGGTTGTAAAGTACAACAATAACCACGGGTAGCACGGCGGGACTTAGCTAGTCTTTAATATGTATATAATATTAAATATATAGGTATGTACATCGGCAGTCTGATCCAATTCATTTGGGATCAGAACGCTCAATGTTTTATGAGTGGGAGTAATAATTATAGAAAAAAATTGGCAGTGATAAGGACTGCTGATCGATGAAAACTTACAACACGACGGTGATGCAAACTCATAAGATTTTTCCCTATCAAAAAAGTTCTCAAAGCGGCTAAAGAAGATTTTACTTCAAAATACTCAAACTAGTATTAACGAGAATAATAACAAAGTGATCACGGCTAAACATCCATGCCCGCTTCTTTATGCGTTATATATTTTTCAGTCAATTCGATTATCACATAAAAGTCTTTTCCTTTTTCGAATTAATAAATAGCCCTCACAAATAACGTAGCTTTCCATTGATAAAATAATTTTCAACAATTATTTTTACGGGAATTAACGCGATCACTTATTAAAAGGTATTACATACCTCTGATTTGCCTGACGTTTCGACCAGGTTGCACTGGCCGTGGTCACAGGCTGACTAAACTAATAACTAATACCTTTTAATAAGTGATCGCTATAATTCCCGTAAAAATAATTGTTAATATATCATGGAACGCGAAAGTTTAAAAGTTTGTAAAATAATTTTCAGTTTCGGTTCAGTAGATCCAGAAAATACTCACTACAACCTCACAAACGCACAAACTTTACCTCTTGATAATATTATTATAGAACATTTTCTTATTTACAAACAAAATTGGTCTACAGAATGAAATAATGTCCATTTCACCACTTTGCTCTTACGACTGTATAGATAAATACTGAGTCCTTGCTCCCGTTGCAACATTATTAATGGAACACATATAGTATGTGTCAGTAATTTAACCGAGTGCATGGAGTTTTGCTTAAGACACATTTATCTCCCGCAAAACGTTCATTTCAGTATCAATTGAGTATCTTTCAGTAGTAGTATGTAGCACATAAAAAGATTTTTTACTCTAACTCATTGTTTTCTAAGTATCAGTCAGTAAGCGTCTTAAAACAAGTATAGAATTAAAAATACCAACTATACACATATACTTACACACACTTAAGTCTTTCCACATTATACACCCACATTTTTAATCGACTTCAAAAAAGGATTATGTTCTTAATTTGATAGATTATTTTCTTGAATAAATTTTATGAGGTTGCGGCTATATTATCATAAACACTAGGATAACGTGGCCTATGCGAAATCTTCGGTAACCATGACTGAAATTGTTATAATTTATTGATATCTTCCTTGCAATGTACATACACTATTGAAAACAAAATAAAACTATCAATCTGTAGATAATGAGCCTAAGCTCTATCCGGCAAGTCGAGGACAGACTGACAAATTGAATGTTCTACCTAAAGATATTTAGTTTATTATAAATATTCTTACCTTAACTCTTGAAGTTCAGCTTCAAAAGAGTCTCCATCCACGAGTTTCGATCTGTCTTTGAACATCAGCCTAGGAAGAGATTCCATCTGAGCTATGGCGATGTTAGTTCCCGTGAACCGCTGCGATAGATTTGATCTGAATAAAAATAACTAGGTAAGTATCAATAAACAAAGATAATGACTCGTTAAAAAGATATGAATTATATATTCAATGAGGGGTAGATATATACCCGTATAACATACATAGGCTGAATATATTACTGTCCTTTTTTTCAATGTAATTGATTTGACTTTACTTACTTCTAAGCCAGAGATCATGAAGTTTATTCTCAGCCAGGACAAATGGTTGTGTGATAAACACTATTATTTTCTGTCATTGGGTGCAACTTATCTATCTAAGTCTAAGTAAGTATTTAGATTATATATTTATACTAGCTTAATCCCGCGATGTTACCCGCGGTTATTGTCGTACTACGGGTAACGACGCGGATGAAATCTAGTCTAAAAAAAGTAGCCTAAGTTACTCCTTAGACCATCAGCTATCTGGCAGTGAAAGTCCCGTCGAAATCGGTTAAACCGTTTCAGAGATTCCCCGGAACAAACAGACAGACAGACACAAATTGTAAAATATGTTATTTCGGTATACATACATACATACGATGTACCGTGGATACGTACATGTGCATTAAATAAAAAGTAAAATATTTTAATATTACAAACAGACACTCCAATTTTATTTATTTGTATAGAATGTATAGATTAATATGTGTATCATTGTTCTGATTGACATCAGTTACACAATCTTTGTCTAGTTTGCGAATTGCGATTTTAAGTTATCAAAGTCGGAAATTTCCCTAGTTTTAAAAGTAAGAAGCTAAAAGTATAAAATAAAATCCGTTTATCTACCTTAATGTACTCCCATTAGTGAAGATGAAGAAAGCAACTTCAGATCTCTCTTGCTGCAGTCTCGTAACCAGTTTACCCAGTTCAGTTGCCCTACTAACCTGTGCAAATAAAACACAAATACTTTATTTCATATTAAACTCGTAGATCTTATTTGCGAGAGCCAGAATAATAGAAATTTCGAAGCATATACTATTATATTACAATAGTATTCTGATCTAAATATTTACAGTACTTGGCTTGTGTAACTTATAATATTTTCCTCAAATCGAAAATCTTTAATTTGATAAAACTTGCTATCTCATACACTCAATTACATAAATCACGCCTGTTTCCCCAAAAAGGTTTATTGTCAGTACCACGTGCAAGGTGGTGATCCTGTAATTGCTGACTGGAATTTTTTGTTTTTCAGCAGGTGCACCACTTGCAGGTGAGGTTGGCTGTTGATCCTAAGTTCTTGGTGGGAACCCTATGCACCATCTTAATAATATATTTCGATAACTGTTTTTTAAGTATGTTTGTTTTAGTAAGACTATAGGGTTAGCTGGTAGACTGTATAACTGAAATTCTGAGTATTGATATGCTATTAGATGAAGAAGCACGATAACTGCGATTCGGCGTAAGTAAGATAAAATAAAATTTTATGTGATGTCTTGTTTAATAATGCCTAGTAATTACATAACACTTAACCTGACTTTCATGTATATACTCGTAGTCGCTACGAGTATGCGCTGAATAACTAAAACATTTATGTCAAAAAATTGTTCTTTTTATGTCAGTTGTGTTTCAAAATCTATTGCCACGTTGTTTCTCACGTTGAAACCCGTAATTATCTAACCTATTTATACGTTTCTTAATGTATTGTGTTTGTGCAACTAACTTAAGATAGTTAACATCATGCTTAGACAAATAGGAGCCAAACATCATTGAAAAAGTCAATTAGTTAAACTGTACTTAAAATGAAATGACACTTATAATACTAGAAAATAACTATTATACAAATTGAAAAACAATTATCCCCTAAAATTTTGACAACTTGGAAATATAATAAAATACTTTCCATCGCATGAAGTTTAACAATCTAATTTATTTATTGTCAGAACTGATAAATAGTAGCTCGGCTAACGGTCGCCGCTCCTGTCACCGCCTCATGAAAATGTATGAAGCACTTTCATTCATTAACTACCCTTTAGTTTACTATCTATATATATTAATAATTGTGTTAGCTAATAAATAACAGTATTTTTAGATGGAGTACCGTAGTACCCGCACCTTTAGCTACCATCTTTTTTGGGACTAATCCCACCCACACGCCCACCGCTGTAACTCCTGTACACCAGGATCAACAGCAGTGACCCACGAACACACCGAGTTATGACACTCGGGAAGTCCCAGGAAAAAATATTAACTGTCTTGGAACCCGCAACGAAATTAATCAGAAGAAAAACAGGAGGAGTTGGAAATATGATAAGTCCACTTCCCTCCTTAGCAAAGCGGGAGACAAAATGAAGTCAAAATAGGCAGACACCTTTTTTTAAACCGGGAAGCACCACGGATAAAGTATTAGGGGTCCTAAGTGAGCTATATTTGATTACTATAGTATGTATGGCAGAATCGCCTAAACGCACGGAAATTCACCGCAGTTGACACAAGATCCCCATAGTATACCGCCCCAGATGTTACCATCTATGTACATTAATAATTGTGTTAGCTAATAAATAACAGTATTTTTAGATGGAATACTATATTTATACACTTTTTTATAGGGGACAAACGAGCAGACGTATGCAGATGCAGATGTATAAGCGATTACCGCCGCCCATGGACACCCGTAATCGTAACACCACAGGCGTTACAAGTGTCGTTGCCGGCTTTTGGGGATAGGGGAAAAGAGTAAAGAGGGGGAGAGGTTAGTGTTTGTTTTTTTATGTTCTATGTTAAATGTCATGTATTGTTAAGTGTGTTATTGTTTTATGGATTGTGGGTTAGAATTCACAGATTGAATATTTTTAAAACTGTAGGTAGTTATTTGAAATTACTTTTAATTTAAGAAATTTGTTAATATTATCATTAAAAGCTGGGATCCTAGTTTACGAATAAACTTGTTACAACTATTCTCTTGTACTTAATTATGTAGCATCTATAGTGCCACTCCAGCATCAACAAAAATTGTGCCGAGTTACTTTTATTTCTTACATTCTATAGAACGAGTCAAATAACTTTCAAGATTAGTAAGTATTAATACTTTGCCTCACTCTACGATTATTTGCCGAATCTTGGGGTTTTCCACTTTAATTTATACAGGGCAAAAAAATAATAGATAATGTTAAAATAAAATGTTTCTTTATTCTATGTACTTACTTCTATACTATAGCAAACCTCATTAAACTTTATGAGTTACTTAAAATCATAGTCATTTTAATGTTTGAATTTTGTTACAACCACTGTAGTTGTAAAGTTAAAAGTGACATCGAAAATTCCATTACTATGTATCTCAACTAGGTACAGGCTGATTAGATTCTTATTCATTTGTATAATATGTGTGCTACAATGACTGTTAAGTTGTTTTGTCATGGTCGCGTGAATGTACATAAAACAGAAATGTCGGTTTGAGTGAAACACTGTTCTGATTTAAATTTCGAAGAAAGATGAATATGTAAATTTGTGGAGTAATTTATGAATACCACATTGTGGTAATTTGTTTTGTTTTTGCAAAACTTTGTGTATGTTGGAAAACAATGGTTAGATACTAGGATCCATATGATTGTTAATACTGCTGTTTCAAATATTTTACTTGCGGGTAAAGTAATGTAGGGCATTGGGAAGGTTTTTTCTAGATTTAAACGTTAATCTTCGTAAAGAAAAGTAATGTACCTCTCAGCGAACAAAAGGAGAAGATGAATAAAGTAAGGAAACCGAATGCAAGGAATAACCTTTTTTTTGACGTGTGGAACATTAACCCGTCGGAATTTGCGGCGGTTTGGTGTGTCGGAATCGGACCGACTAAAACCAAACGACGGGCGTGCCACTCTGCACCGAAGATGGGAGGGATTCGGGAGCAGCTGTTATTACGACATCCCAGCGTCTGCCAGGACTGACGCAGGGCCGTCACCTTCACCACCTGGCCACTAAAGCAGATGGAGGGGAAAACGCGTCCCGTCCATCCGCGGCTACACTTAGGACGGCATGAGGAGCTGGTAAGCGTGCCAGTGCCGCCCAGTTCGCCGGCGGTGAACTTGGTCCGAGTGATGGTTGCCCTCCGACGTTATCGCAGAAGGTTGCGACCGCGGTAAAACAGCTGTAGCTACGGGCCATGAAGCGTATGACGGCCGGTAGCGAGAGATCTGCAGTGAAGACAAGTGAGTAAGGGCACAACGCCGCGGCGCCCAGAAACCACTAGCGTGTGCTGAGCCGAGTCCTCACAGCAGTCACAGTGGTGGCAGTCGGGACTCAATTCGGGTACTTCCTGAAGCAATCGTGCCCAGAAAGGACATGCGTCATTCAGAAGGATAGGGTCCCGTGCTGCCGTCCTACCCACTCGAGGGTGACTGGCTGGAAAGCCTCTACGGCGGCAAAACTAGCGCGTGCAGTCTTCAGTCGGGATGACCAGCTAGCGATCGTGCCTCGACGAGCGACTTCACGTAGTAATATAGTAGTATCTTCATTTTTTTATGAAATTTCTTGAACACTTCTCTTCTTAAACACATAGAGACAAACCTCTTGCCTTAGGCTTAATGTGATGTATTAAGAGGTTGTATATAATGGGTATTACTGGTCAAAAACCGTCATTTCTATGACGGATTGACTCACATCATTAAATCAAAAACTTAACCCTCTTCCAGATGACTCAAAGTTAACATTTTGATAGAAACAGAAATCTAAAGAAAATTTAATTTTGTCATAGAAGTTATAATAGAGGATACATAGAACTAGACTACGAGTACTAGAGTTTCTTGTGAAAAACAAGGTTTTGCTCATATTAATTTGAAAGGCACAAAAACTCGATTATATTGGAAAACTTGTGAAACCTCATAAGATCACTGTTTCCTGATTATTTCCTTCGTAAGTCATTTAATTAGGTACTTGTGTCTGTCAAATTTAACTTTATGAGTAATTTAATACTAATTACTTTGGAAACGAGATAGAAGGAAGTTTAATAATATTGTTTGATCATTTGAAATTTGATTACCCTGATTAGTTTACTTTTATCTATCATATTTCCTAGGTATCCTATTTGTTTTATGTAAATTATTGAGCCATTCGAATTTTAAGTCTCATGTTTTAGGATTCCGTGCCAAAGGCAATAACGGAACCCTTACAGTTTCGTCATATCTGTTTGTCTGTCTGTCCGTCCATATGTAACAGCCATTTTTTGCCGTAACTATAAGAACCATACTGTTGAAACATGGTAAGTAGATGTATTCTGTAAACCGTATTAAGATTTTTACACAAAAAAAAAAACAATAAATTTTGAGGGGTCCCCAGACTTAGAACTGAAATTCAAAACTTTTTGTCATCATACCTATACGTGTGTATCTATAGATAGATTTATTTTATAAATTTAATAGTTTCCGCGTGAGACACATCCAAAGTGGTAAAATGTGCGTTGTCTCTCCCCCCCCCCTGTAACTTTAAAATACACGAACGAACTACAAGAACTGTTTATATGTATATGTATTATGTTTCTTACTGCTACGGAACACTTCATGTGCGAGTCCGACTTGCACTTGGCCGTTTTTTATTAGTAAACATTATCGTAGTAGAAAAAAAATTGATATTGTTTACTAATGTTATTATAAAACTGAGAGTTTGTTTGTTTGATTGAATTTTATTTTAAATTTTTAATTTTAAACATTATTTTAGTTCTAAATAGCCCAGTTATCGAATAAATACAATTATGACCAAAAGGAGTGGCATAAGAACAATCTCCATTTTTACAAATACTTGAAGGGTCGCTACCACCCTTAGAAACGACCCTTAAAAACCTTACAAGTGATTATGAAAACAGCGCAACAATGGCGCAGCCCCAATGTATTATAAACCTCGACCATTATTTTCTATTACTCCTCCGGATTCCATATCTAAGAACTTCAGTATGATGAAATTATTAAAAGGCGCCTTAACATTAATATATTCACATCATCAATCACTTATTATAACCACCTATACAACCACAAAGCCACGGGTTTCGGCTTAATCTGAGGCATAATGTAAAAAATATACCTACAACACTCACCATACCAACGTTTATGTCTGCAAAATAAGATACCTAATTATATGGTGTGCACATAAAACTCAGAATTTCCAAGAGTATTGACATTATAAAAAAAAATTTGTGTCGTATCATCATTTGAATATCCATTAATTCGGTAGCATGTTAACCTAATAACACCTAAAAATACAGGTAAACATTGGTTTAAAAAAACGTGACTTTCGGTTCAAATTGTTTTTGATCCAAACATACAAATGTTGAATACATCAAAACATCTTCTTGTGGTTGAGCCAATTACCTACCTTGGTATACTTTCAATCAGTATGATGGGTCTAAAACGAAATGTTTTTGCTCTTTTGCAAATGAAAGCTTATCAATATGTTGAAAAAATTGATTGTCTGTAAAGTCAGTTTACGGGCGATAGTTTAACATGATAACGTCATAAGAAAACATTAATGAAATGATTGCATAAGTTTGTGAATGGAGTGTAAGAGGGATAGATGCGGAGCAAGCGTATAATGAGCGTAACGAGACAATGAGTCATATTTTTTCGTGCGTAAAGCCGGCGCGGCGTTCATTGATTTATTAGACGTTTTCATGTCAAAAATATCGTGTAGATAGATCTTACTCGTTGGACTAGCGGTTGGCGTGTGCGACTGCTGATCATGAGGTTTCGGGTTCGATTCCCGGGTCGAACCAAATGTTTGTATGATCTACAGATATTTGTTTCGGAGTTTGGGTGTTTTCTATGTATAATATGTATGTACTTACAAATAAAAGTATATATGTATTTATATCAGTTGTCTAGTACCCATAACACAAGCTCTGCTTAGCTTGGGACTAGATGGCGTTGTCCGATATATTTATTTATTATTATTATCTAATATAATGATTTTATGACACTTACTTGTTCCTCTACATCAGCCACGTCTCTGCCATTAGTGATGGAGCTCTTGAGTGACAGTGTAGTCTGCACGATGAGTGCCAAGATAGGAATGAACGGGAGCAAGAGTAACCTCCACAGCTGACACCGTCGGCTCTTGCACCAACGCCTGATCCTCGGCCCACAGTTAGACTTTTCTTCATCTTTAATGTTAGGGGTCGCTGAAAACAAAAAAAAATTGCTATATTTGTTAGTAAATAAATGTTACTGAAATAATTTGTTTTAAAATATCAATTTGCTATTCGGGCATGGTTGAGAATAACCATAACCTTTGAGAATGCCATAAGGCGAAACCGGTCAAGTGTAAAATAGAATAAAATAGTGGAGTACAAGTGAGTTTTATTCTAGAATGTATAACGGCTTATAATCTTCAAAAGCTATTTATTGCTGTTCAATTAATTGAACTACTAAAAAAAGGGATTAATCTGTCTAGCTTCACCATTTCATGTTTGGATGGAGCATAAAATGTCCAAACCTCACTGCAATATTGCAGTAAGGTTTATGTGACAGTAAAAGTAATATTGGCTGCCACACGAGCGTAGTGATCGCAGTAATATTGTAGGACTATTGCAAACAGGGTCAACGACCTTTGACAGTATGATTAAGCAATCATACTGTCAAAGGTCGCGCAAGCCCAAGCGGGCATCTGGTAAAAATATCAAAGAATTCAGAAGGTTATTATGTTGTCTCATTAAATCCGTTTGCGATTGCCCTGGCGATGGTCCAACAGATAGAGCAAATGTCCAAAGATGTCAGTTATAATGATTAATGAAGTGAATAGATGAATTCATTTTTATTAACGATTCCATGATCTTTTAAACTTTGTTCTAAAAATAAATAGAATATGATTAATTTATAGATTATTTTATAGCAAGCAAGTTTATAAAAGCTAACAAAACAAACAAAAGAGGCTTATGTTGAAAACCATAATATAAATCACTAAGAAAAGTGGTTTTCATATTCATAACTAAGAACACTCCTTTCTTTGAGGTTGGTAACTAAAAAGTATTAATTTTTTTACATTCTACTCATTCGTCATTTCACTATTTACTAGGCATATATTCTTTTACACGTGATTGAAAAATGTTATTACGTACTATTTTTTAAGTGATAATATTTCATCACCTAATATTTAGATTGTGAAGGTCTCATGGGAGTCGTTCCACGTAAAAGAACTAATTTTAGTAGAAGACTTAACATCCACGTCGACTACTTTTTCCGGATCATGTTTAAAAAAAATATTTTAGTTCAATAATAAAGAAACGGTAAATTCAAAATATCTCCCCACTCGCTCTTTTATTATTCATTAATCAATCGATTAAACACAACCGTGTATATAATAATGTAAGATAATTTTGGGAAAAAACTATTCATGCATATCAGTTAACATATGAAACTAATGTTGTAATTTATCAACGGCTATTCGAAAAGAAATTCATCATCCAAGATAAACGAGTTCAGAAATTTGTTTACGAGCGCAAGGTCGCGCGAAATATTAGTAAGCTCAAATAAAATCGTTGGGCGTAGCTTAAAGTGAGATGACTGGATGGAAACACGGGCCCAACGATTTTGTACCGATAATTTTTAACAAATTATTTTTTAACTTTTAGTACATTCTTTTCAATAAAACCGTTGAAATTATTTTTTCTTTTTCATATTTTTTATTTTTAAGTTTTTAGTTATTAATATCATTATACAGTATTTCTCATCAGTGTTCTACTATTCAAGCCCTTTCGTTTGATGCTCATATAGTGGTAGTCTTTGACGAAATGTGTAAAACACCATTTTGTAGCGGCGGCCATCTTGGAATTTAATTTTTCATAGTGAACTGTGTCCTACTAGTTAAGCCCTTTCATTTGATACCCATATTGAGGTGGTCGTAATAAAATTTGTAAACCGCCATTTTATAGTGGCGGTCATCTTGGATTTATTTAAAGAGAATTCATTTAATTATATTGTCACCAGACATGACGGTGTGTACCAAATTTCAGATCAATTTGTCAATAGGAAGGGGGTCCAATTACAATTACAAGATTTGACCCAAAGAAACAAACAATCAGGTCAAGCTAAATAAATAATAATAAAACCGTTAAATAATATATATAAAACCGTTTAATATAACTTAACCTCTGTGGCAGTAGTCACTAGTATCATTTTAGAAGTTACGAGGTATATTTAGATGTGATTTTTGATAGTTATGAAATTTCCGAATTTCGTAAAAAACTCAAGTGGCTCAAGTGGAATACACATATCCTCTCCCTACTATATAATGTCCTATTTAATCCTACTACACCATCCTACTTAAAGAGTCGATTTGTCTTTGTCCATGACACACATGCACGATGTTAAGCATCGTGCATGGTCATCGGAAAATCGCACCTTAGAGATTCCAACACACTCCACAAGTTTCACTGACAAATCTTTTACAGTACAAGCTGCACGTCTGTGGAACTCCCTACCGGAAGCCGTAAGGCAGGCACAATTCATAAACAGTTTCAAGAAACTCGTCAAGGATCACTACCTATCTCTATAATAACTATATGCTTTATATGTGTATGTTTATGTATGTATTCTTATTTATATTTATTTATATGTCTGTAAGTGTATGAATATATGTGTGAGGGGAGATATATGCATAATGTATCTGTGTAATTGTGTTAGGTAATATTACTTTTATACGCAAACTCTAAATTTACACCACAAACTACAAATCACTAGTATAGTTCATCTTAAGGTTGCCTGGAAGAAATCGCAGTCTGCGATAAGGCCGCCCATTGTACCACTGTTTTTGTTTGTTATTGTCTTCAATGTATATTTCATTTTATGGTGTACAATAAAGAATACCTATCTATCTATCTATCTATTGCACTTCATTTACGATAGAACTGGCACATAAACTGATAATATAGGTGATTTGTAGACATGACACTTGTTCAAAGTTACTTTGTCGGTTTCATAGCCATTTTTCAAGATCAAACTATATTTTAACGCCTATAATCCTATTACACTTCGGGGTTCAAACGATACTAAATATTCTCAGGATAGATTTACGCAGACATGCAAAAACGTCAGTTCAATAGTAGTTTTCTTTTATAAATATGGGTCCGCCAAAGTGAATCTACTCTGTCTGATGGAAAGTATGAGCAGAATTCAATATTAGTGGTCACCATACTCATTGCAGAACAGAATGCAGACAATGGAAAAATGTAAGATGGTGACCCACACTGTAGAGGCTTAATTAAGATGCTTCTGCATCATTGGACCTGCGGTCTCGTACTTACCAATGTAACATGACAGCACGAACGCTATCATTCTAGTTTGATCTTCTACGAAAGGTTTGTAGCGCCCCCCCGGTCGAGCCGGCCCAGTCTTGCTAAATTCAGCGTGGCTCTACTCCCTCTTAAGTTGCAGTATAAGTAAACATTAGATTGAAGACATATTAGTCAATAACATGATTAGATTCAAAAGCACCTACAGAGGACAGTTGGACTCAACTTAAGGTTTACTGTGGAATTCATTTTATTACTTTTTACTATAAATCTACAATGCTTGAACTATTATTCTTTACTTAAATTCTCGTATAAGAGACAGAAGCTCTTTAAAGCGCTTTAAATACAAGATGTTGAAAGAAGATGATAATAATTAAATATAAATTAATGTAGACACTGGAGCTGGATGCGAGAAGGCGAGGATTGAACTAAGTGGCGAGAAATCGGAGAGGCTTATGTCCTGCAGTGGACTGCGATAGGCACTTGTAAAAACAATGGCAGTACTCAGGTTAGGTTAGTTGTCCTTCTAATAAAAACCGGCTAAATGAGTACGTGTAGTGTAGGGTTCCGTAGGCTGAACAGCTAATGACGTTTAAAGTGTTTTTCGTTCACGAGATTCTATTACACCACTTTTGTTGGCAAGTTAATATGCTCACGCATAATTACAGTTTTCTAGCACTATCGAAGATAAACTGCCGTTTGTCCTCTAATCACTATTTTACTTGGCAAATTAACTTTAAATTCTCTTTATACGATTTCATATCAATTTAAGTTTAATAATCCATTTTTATTCGGTACTACTGAACCCAAAGACTTATGAAAAACTTTTTCTACAAATAATTTTATGTGGTTCTTCAGTGTTCAGTAAACGTTAGTAAAAGGCTTTCATGTATTATTTTAATTTGATATTTCGTCTTAACATGAAGTATTCTCAAAGGAATTTATCGTCGAATAGAGGAAACCTCAACGTGAGCTTTTAAATATTAGATACAAATGCTTTTAGTTATAAAATAATAGAGAATTTAGTAAGTAAATGTTTGAATAGTGTTGGTAAAAATGAAGTAGACAGATTAATATGATAAATGGAAGTAAGTTTTATAATAATAATAAAATAATAAATATTTCGGACGTTGTGTGTTAGATACACACAACGCCGTTTAGTCCCAAACTAAGCATAGCTTGTATTATGGGTACTAGACAACTGATATGAATACTTATATACTTTTTTTTTGTAAATACATACATATTATACATAGAAAACACCCAAGTCAAATGTATATTTTAGACCGACGATTTGAAGAAACTGGCTGGCAGTGGATGGATACCGACTGCCTGGAGGAGACCTTAATTCAGCAATGAACGGCGATAGATTGATTTGTGCTTTTTATACAGATGGCTAAATTAATAATTTAACAATTGATTGGCATTGACGTGTAATTGTAGAGGCTTATATCCAGCAGTGGATTATGATAGGGTGATAATGATTTTTAAATAAATCTAACACCTTTAAACGAGCAATCTATACAACTAAATAAAATTGGAGTGTCTGTTTGTAATATTAAAATAACCGCTTTATACTAAATGCATATGTATGTATACACGGTACATATACCAAAACCAAGTTAGAAAAATTTTTGTCTATCTGTCAGTCTGTCTGTCTGTTTGTTCCGGGTAATCTCTAGAACGGCTGACGCTGCGTTACTTGTGGTACAACAATAACCGCGGGTAACACCGCGGGGTTCAGCTAGTTCTTATATAGATACTAGCTAAACACCGCGGGACAAGGCTTGTCTAAAACAAGTGACCTAAGCTACACCTTAGATCATCAGCTATCTGCCAGTGAAAGTGCCAGTGCCTGAGATTACCCGGATTGACAGACCGACAGACAGACAAAACTTGTAATAAAAAATATTTTGGTACATATATCGTATATACATACACAGGCATTTATTAAAAAGCGGTTATTTTAAGACAAACAGACAAACAGACACTCCAATTTTATTTATTTGTATAGATGTATAGATAATATGAATGTCGGAAGCGGCTCCAACGATTTTCATGAAATTTAGTATGCAGGCGGTTTCGGGGGCGATGCTTTGTTTGTCACGCATTTAGAAATTAAATAGACAACTGATCGTCATGAAAGTTTAATAGATGTTGAAAAAAAAATCTTACATTATGATTAAAAAAGATTCCCAAATCATATTTAGTTCGAATGCTAAAAATACATATTTGAAATAAACGAATCTTTGTTTTCAATAATCTAGAAAGTTTCTGCAAAATTCGATTTCTTTTTTTTTTAGTTCAGATCAGTAACCATAAATGAAAACCATCTAACTTTGAGCATTAAACTAAGAAAGACATTCTCGGACTTCACTAAAAACAAAAAAAAGACCTTGAAAACACATGTAAGAATTTTCATAATCAAGTTACAAACAGAAGCTGTTTACTTAGACAGAAAATTTTGTTGACTAACTCACGACTTATGTATATATTTAGAGGGTAGGTTGTAATTTTTTGAGTCATTCGTATATTAACTTTTACCTGCGGCTCCATCGATTCCTGAGGAAGGACAAAGGCTTTATCACCACAACCGACATACACGTGGTAGGAGCCGCACGCGTAAGATAGTAATAAATAAATAGGTCATACCTAAGCTTCTATTGCCATACTCCTCGTTTCCTTTGCCCCACTTATCGTATGTGTAACCAAAAAAACATTATGGTAATTGGAAAATGGAGGGGAGCGTCGTATACGAGTAACTCCTTTAAATGTATAGAAACGTAACTAAATAAAATAAAGTGTTAACCTAGCGATGAACGAGAAACTGTACACAGAGTTGTATCTTCTAGTAGCTACTACTTCGCTAGTCAAAGAGGCTTTTGAAGAAAAAGGAGAATTAACCGATATGCTTGTTCCAAATGTTAGTGACCTCAGTAATTAGCCTGACACCCAGCACCAAGTTTATGTCACACGAGATAGATACTGTTTAAAAAAAATGGTGCTGTTAGATGTGTTAAATTGTGCCTGTTAGTAATAACACCGCAATACACAAAGCAACGAAAGGTAACATTGTACAGCAGTATGTTTCGAACCACGAAAAATCTGTTGCGTAATTGTCAACACAAATGTAAATTCGTTTGTGAACAGGCTCCCAGGAGATGCTTTATCAATGATCTTGGTTCTCTGCCGGATCAGCTCATTCTTGATGCGATCCCTAAAAAAAAAACGCTAAGCATAGCCCTCTCCATAGCACGCTGAGCGACTTTGAACTTGTGGACCAGCCACGCCGTAAGTATCCACGTTTCGGCTCCTTATGTCATGAAGTATAGGACACACCGGTTGAAGGCTTTTGTCTTTAGGCATTTTGGGAGCGACGAAGACATAAAATAAATTACCCGTACAATTCAGTCGTATTTATATAATTCATTGATTGTATTGGTGCGAGTGCAACGCCATCGATAGTATTACTTTGATGGAATAGAGGGAAAAACAAGCAGACGGATTACCTGATGGTAAGCGATGCCATTTGTACTTTAGTACGCTCTTTTTTTGAAGAGTTGAAGGTTGGATTGACTGAAAATCCTCAGTCCGGACCAATCGTTCCAGAAATACCGCAGTAAAATAACGATAAAACTTCCCTTTGACCGGTAAGCAACAAGTTTTATCGAAATCTTCATATTATTATAACCATATAATGATGATGATTGCAAATATTTATAGATGAATTTAAACGTGTGTGTTTATTTGCTAACTTTACAAAAATGTATTTACAAAAATGTAAATGGGACAGTTATGTTTCAAGATAGGTTTGTTTTTAAAACTCCAAGAACTCAAACGCTTGAAGCAAAATCGAGTAGTTTATCTATCCATAAAAAGTAAGATTACCAGAGAATAGAAAAATATTCGTTAGGTGATAAAAGACCAGGGTTTTTTTTAGTCTCAAAATTTATATTATAATGCAAGTGTAGATCTACTAATATTATAATTTTGAAAATAATTCTGTCTGTCTATCGGTTTATTTTATAGATTATTTGATTCTTGAGAAAGAAAATAGTGTACCTACTGTAACATCCTCCCCTTGGAGATGTACGTAGACTTACACTCACGTCTATCCTCGCCAGCGGTTTTCTTAATAATACTGTGTAACGTAAGACTGTACGTCTTTATATATAAGTCAACGAGTGAGTGAATGTATTAACGAATAACCGAGTGATGCGGCTCAATACACGCATATACTACACCTACTAAGACTGTAGCTGCGAGTGTAGCTGTGCGCAAATCTAGATAATAAAAATAATTTTCTCTCGAGAAATTATCTCGACCTTAAATTCTAAGGCACAATATAAGGCATTAAAAGACAGTTTAAATTACCTGGAAGACAATATCTTTATACGTTACGTTGATTAGTCATAAAACCGATTCCTTAAACCTAGATAGTGGAACTTCGTTAATGAAATTTGACATGTTTCATTTGTGCCTTTATAGCTACGTAAATTGTATGCCATGAATAAGTACCCTGCCTACATGTTGTGTGTAGGTTGAGCTATAGAGAAATCGGACGTAAGTTAGACGCAGTTATTTAATATTGAAACCTATGTTTGTAATAATTTGTAGGCGACGAAGATCTATTTCTGGATTATATTTCAGTATTAAAGTACCTAATTCGTACTAATATTATAAAATCAAAGTCTGTCCTGTCTGTGTTTACTAAATATTTGTTCCAGAGTTTGGGTGTTTTCTATGTATAATATGTATGTATTCATAAAAAAAGTATATATGTATTTATATCAGTTGTTTTATACCTGTAATACAAGCTCTGCTTAGTTTGGGACTAGATGGCGTTGTGTGTTAGATGTCCAAAATATTTATTTCACGCCTAAACTGTTGCACCGATTTGAATGAAATTTACAATGTAGATCCTTTGGTTCTTGAGCAAAGATATAACTATTAAAAATAGCCTATGTCCTTCCTCAACAATTAAAGTATCTGAATGGCACATTTCGTTAAAATCAGTAGAGTAGTTTAGCTGTGAAAGTGTAATGGATTGACAGACAGACAAACAGATTTACTTTAGTATTTATCAAATTATTATAGATTTTAACACTTAAGAATTTTGAAATAATTACTATCTCCCTCTCGACAGCAGGATTCCAGGATAAGCTAAGTTGAGTTGACCAAGTCATTAAAATAATTTTCTCTTGTTTTCCTTCAACAAAAGATTAAGTCACGACCCTATGTGCTTCTAGTAACCATTATCAATATTATATAGTTTACTGTTATATGAAATTAAAAGGTCAAATATAGGTTATTTAAATCTACCTACTAAATTATTCTACCACATAAATCTTTACGCATTTATTTTGGAGTATAAACGTATATTATAATACTTAGATTTTAATGACGCTTTCTTGTGTCTTGAATGAAATTTACTCCAAATACATTCAGCACTGTTGTAATTATCTACCTTGTTGTATATGGATTTATTCCAATTTATTGTATCGTCGTATCGTAATCCGATTTTGCCTATACATTGTGCTCTGAACTTTAATGAGATGTAGCGTCCAATATGATTTAGTGTTTGCTTTGCTTGGTTTCTAGGCAAGTAACCTACGCAGGATAAAAATGAAGAAATTGAAACAAGCATTGAAACTTTTTTATGATGAGGTATATTAACTCCTTGGAGACAACATCTGGATCCAGTAGAATACTTTTGCGAAACTTTGAAATATAATCTAGAACTTTCATATTTGACAACAGAATGGTAGAAAAAACACTGTGTTAACTGTTATTAGTAGGTGAAGCATACACTTTGTTCCCCTTTATAAAAACTATGCAAAAAGAGCGATTATAAAATTTAGCAAGAATAATATATTTTTTTGTTTTTTATCGTATAGGGGGCAAACGAGCAGGGGGCACGGGGAAAGGGATGTGTGGAAACGTTGGGGTATGGGCCTCCGGTGTCCTCACTCACTCGGTGAAACACAGCGCAAGCGCTATTTTACACCCGCTTTCTGTAAGGCCGTGGTATCACTTCGATCGAGCCGCTCCATTCATGCCGAAGCGTGGCTCTCCCACAGTTTATGTAACTGTGGGAGATGTATATGGAAAAGGAGTTCAGAAGGGTAAAAGTAAAAATGAATTATGGTCGAAGTTTGACCACTGGACGAACACCACTATAATATAATTTAAATTGAAAATAACGAAGTCAGATCATAAAAAAATAGTATTGCAGCCAAACGAAAGAACAAGTCAACTGAAGTATTTTTAGGGACTCCTTTCCTACAAAATTAGGTAACCTTACTCACTTTGAGAAAAGCAATGCAAGAATACCAATTTTCTTTTATACCATGTTTCTATTCCGGTCAAGCTGACCATAATATATTGTGCAGATTCGTGCATGATTCTCTCGCCAGAATATATTATGTAAATAACAAATTGGATAATGCATAAGTCATCTATACATCTATACAACTAAATAAAATTGGAGTGTCTGTTTGTAATATTAAAATAACAGCTTTTTAATCAATGCATATGTATGTATACACGATACATACACCAATTATGTAGTTAAAAAATTTTTGTCTGTCTGTCTGTCTGTCTGTTTGTTCCGGGTAATCTCTGGAACGGCTGGACGGATTTTGACGGGACTTTCACTGGCAGGTAGCTGATGATCCAGGGAGTAACTTAGGCTACTTTTTTAGACTAACTTTGCCCCGCGGCGTTACTTGCGGTACACAATAACCATGGGTAACACCGCGGGGTTCAGCTAGTATTATATAAAAAGGGGAAATTAAAGCAATATACACGATAATTATAAGTTAGACAACATCTAGACTATTAAATAAAATACTTTTTTATTCTGTCTGCGCATTCTGCTGGCTTTATCAGCTCTTACGCAATGTATGGCATGATGACACCCTATATTCTTAATTGGATACCACACGAATATAGACACCATTTCATACATATCACATTTTCTATCTACGCTATTGTTAAGAGAACATATACTATGGTATATGTTCTGACTCGCCTTAACTATGCTTATAAGGACAATTACACTAAACATTACTGTCTTGTGTTATCTGCCGGATAAAGAGTTCCAGTGAAACAATAAGGTTTAAGACAGACCCACTTAACCCTTATTGTTGTACAGTCTTGTAAAGAGGTCTTGAATTGCAAGTTATAAATTAAGACAATGACGATTCAAGAGCTCAGATAATACAGTCTAATTTACAGTACAAGAAATATTTTTAGAAAATGTATAGTATAATATACTTTTCTAAAATAAAGCTGTTGTTATGTCTAAAATGCCTTCAAAAAATCATTAAAAATATCTGTAATCTATTTCATGTTATATAGAATACAGTCGAATTTAGAACCACTTCTTTTTTTGAATGAAAACACAATATTTTTATATTCTGTTCACAGTTTGAACGAGCTCCACAGATTATGTTAGGAACCGAAAACAAGGCTAACTCAATTTTTCATTCATGAAAAGAGAGGAAATAACCAACCAATATTTCATGATCTTCAATATCAACTTTACCAGGATTTATAGTTTGGAAACGTATTTGTCGAACGGATCAAGTCATAGTGGTGGGATAGGGATGTAATATATTATGTTGGTATTTTGACATATAATGTGTTTACACGTTATTTTTCTGAGCGCGTAATCCATTATACATAAAAGAGAGAATGAGGTAACAGAAGTATTCAAGACGAAATTCGGGCAATGTCGCTTCCCACATAAAGTTTGTTAAGGGTTTTCACATCAAAACAAGTTAATTTACTCTAATTAATATAAACGTGCGTTTGTGTATTCAATCTTAAGCGTCCGTTTGGAGACATATTAAGACTGAGTGTCATTATCGTTATTTATTTTATGGGAGTTGTAAGAGCTGAACTCCACTGGACAACAACACTGTAGAGAGTAGGAAAAGTTGAGACAAACCCTATAAACACCCGTTAAGCCTTCGTGGTACAGCAGGCCAAAACTTCGTATATACGAAAACACCTATGTCACGCATTAGGAATATCCTGTGTCGCCGGGAACTTTAGATACATACATGAAACGGTTACAAAAAACCAGACTCAGGACAACAATTTGTGGATCACACAGTTGGTGCATAAAGTTGTGTGGCGACCGCCAAAACCACTTTTTTTTTAACGTGTGGAAATCCCGGGCGGGGCGGTGTGTCGAACCGATTAAAACCACACGGTGTGCCACTCTGCGCCTGAGAGGGGCGGGATCCGGGAACAGCAGTTATTAACACATCCGGACTCCTATAGACCGCCTAAACCACATTTTTTTTAACGTGTGGAATCGCCCTCGGGCCGTCACCCCGCCGGGGTTTGCAGCGGGGCTGTGTGTCGGAATCGAACCGACTAAAACCACTCGGTGTGCCATTCTGCGTCTGAGACGGGAGGGATCCGGGAACTACTGTTATTAACACATCCGGACGAACCGCCAAAACCACTAGGCCAACCATGCAGTCAATACAGTGCAGTTTAATAATTTTAAAGACTGTTGATGATGACATGTTCTTAAGCAAAGATTAATCTACAGTACAATGTGTTACCGTAACACAGAGTACTACCATAGGAACTTGCGTCTTATTTTATTATAGTAGATGTTTCTAATACAAATATTGAAATAGTTCCTGAGTATACGAAAATCTGACACCCGTCGAACTTAAACCTGTCTTAGACGTGCGTGACCCTTGGCTGTATACGTGTCTGGAATCAGTGGAGTGTAGTATACACGCTGCATTTCATTTTATTTACACATGCTGTGCACATATATATATATTTTCTACGCTTCGCTGTAATCGCTTTTACATATTTTTAAAATTTATCTTACACTTATTTTTCTCTACGGCTCCGCTCGTGTCTATCTCGCTTTTTGTGGTAAAAAACAGCATATATCATTCCTCCAGAATCAAAGTAGTTCCATGCGAAATTTCATTGAAATCGGTGCAGTGGTTTAGCCGTGAAAGGGTAATAGACAGACAGAGATACTTTCAAATTCATAATATTAGTATGGATGTTATATTTTTATAAAGAAACCCCTTAAAATCAATCAGATTTTACAAATTTCTACTAAAAATATTATAGGTTAGGTCTAAGTCCTAGGTAACTAGCTGATGGCACTTTTAATGGTGACTTTTTTCTTCTTTTTTTTTATAAAGACACCTCCCGCATTAGAAATATACATTCTGTGCCGTAGAAGACTTTACAAACATACATGAAACGGACACAAGAAACACCCAGACTCAGAAAAACAATTTGTAGATTGTGCTGTAGAAGTGCTGTGATTTGAACCTACAACACTATGCGCAGTAAGAAGCGGCCTGTTGACCACTTAAACCACTAAGCCAAAGGTGAGTTCATGAGTTTCGAAAGTAACTCTTCCCCTAATTCTCTGGAGGAGGTACTCACTTGAAGTTGCAGGTATTCATTGGCGGTGGTGTGGGGAGTGGGGGCGCAACTGTGCCACTCTCATGATTAAATAAACTTTATAAATGTTTATGTACTCTAAAAAAAGTGAGAATTGTGCAAATATACTTTAAAAGTGCTAAAATTTACCCAGAAAATATATAGAACACAGTGAAAAACCAACGAAAATTGAATAAAAGTGCATAACTACGATCCACCAAAAGATTATCGAATTAAGTGAAAACCCCAACATCTAACAGGAAACCTTATATGAATATTGTATCTACTACCCTTCACAAATACAAAAATACCTGAGTGAAAGTCAATTTTGGCTGTTACCACAATTTTTGTTTCTACCTTCAAAATGAGTGTTATGGCGGAAACTACAACGCAACGACAAGTTAGCGACACCTAAAGTTCTTACTTTCAATTATATTATAATATTTCTATTTGATTATTTTAAATAGGAAATAGATTAATTAATTTATTATATTTTTTTCTGTATGGAAGAAATAAAGCTTTATTATTAATACTAAGCCATATGCTCGTTTATCCTATAATAATCAATAAAAAAACTTACAACGACAAGACCGAAAACAATAACACTCCAAAAGAACCCTTCCAGGGATTAAAATTGTCCTTAGTTCTGTTGCATCCAGTAGGCGGTTAGCCACAAAAGAAACAAAGCTAAACCCTTTGCGAAGTTACACATTGCATTGACCTCAAAATGTACGTACGTTACACCAGCCGCATTTAGACCAGTATGTATATATGTACTCGTACTCTCATATTTGTGTAAGAGGTTGTATTAGATTTATAAATAGACTCTCTGTTCGTAGTACTACGTGAATTGAGAAATTTGTCACGTAGATACGGACGACTCAATATTATCCGAGGGTTCCTTAGTGCCTAGCCTCTTTAAATATGTCCTAAATCTACTTCTGTATTAAAAATGAAATCATTTATTCCATCCGTATAATATTTTTCTACTGAAAATTGGAAAGAATACAAATTTATACGAATTTGCCTAACATTTTTTTTAAAGCCTCCTTTGTTTTGAGTTCAACTCACACAATATACAACACGCTTCAGAAAGAGTTTGAATCTTTTGGAATGAAGTTTCCTATGGGGTGTCGCGGAGACGTACCCTAGCCGGCAAAAAGCGTCCGTAACGTTGAACGTTACTTGAGTAAGATTGACTGCCTAGGTGTCGCAATAGCAGCGTATACTACTGCTGTATTTGAGGTCTCGGGTTCAAATCCCGGATTGAATCAAATGTTTGTATGATCTACAAATATTCGTTTTTGTGATGTTTTCTATGTGTGTGTATGTATTTACAAAAAAAAATGTATTTATTAATAATTAACTTTTACTTCACCTTTTTTAAATTTTATTTAAATTATTTCGTGAACGAAAAATTTACTTTTATAATAAGGAACTTTGTTCCTATCCGGTGGCCCACGACACCACACAGTTTTTTTTGTCACATAAAATGAGCAACAGCAAAACGTAGCAGGGTTTGTCATTATGATAAATTAGTTAGAAAACTCGAGGAATTGTAACTCAAGTTACAGGTATACGACTCTGACCTATTTGAGCTTACACTCTTAAATCCAATCTACTTTAATTACTTGACAATTAGTTACTTTATGTAGTATCTTTATTGCCGTATCTAAATATATCGATACAATATTTCGTAACTAAACGGACTTTTCTCTAATTATTTTGTGAAATATTAAATAAGAATTTGTAATTAGGTATTTTAGTTCTTTGATTGCATTTGATTTAAATTACATTATTACTAGCTGTTGCCCGCGGCTCCGTCCACGTATATGTCGATTATCGCGACAAATAATAGCTTATGTGTTATTCTGATATATAAGCTATGTTATTGTAAAGTTTCATCCAAATCCGTCCAGTAGTTTTTGCGTGAAGAGGTAACAAACATACACACTCACAAAATTTCGCCTTTATATTAAACTAGCTGTTGCCCGCCCGCGTTTATATCGGTTTTAGCGACAAATAGCAGTCTAAGTGTTAATCCAATGTGTCATCTTCCTGCATACCAAATTTCATCAAAACTGGTCCAGTCGTTTGCGTGTGAAGAAGTAACAAACATACACACTCACAAACTTTCGCCTTTATATATTAGTGTGATGATGTGATGTGATATCCGATTTTATAAATGACATGACTCTATTATTATTTTGTGACATATTGAATAATAATTTGTAATGTATAGTATTTTAGTTCTTTGATTGCATTTCATTTAAATTACATTATTACTAGCTGTTGCCCGCGGCTCCGCCTGGGTGTATGTCGATTTTCGCAGCAAATAATAGCCTATGTGTTATTCTGATGTATAAGCTATATTACTGTAAAATTTCATCCATATCCGTTCAGTCATTTGCGCGTCTAGAAGTAACAAACACTCACAAACTTTCGCCTTTATATATTACTGTGATTATTTTACTTTCAAACTTTTTCAAACGTTTCGTGACTCATAGTTTTGTGTTAGATAACTAACGAGATCAGATAATACGTAGGTAGCTTAGAAGTAGGTAGCGTAGGTACCTTATCCATAAATACCATGGAATTTTCCTGACCTTTCGGCGAGATCGCACAAGCTGTTGTGATCGGTATATTCATTTGATTAGATGGTTATATAAAATTAATTGCAGCGATGTAGTTTATTACGATGTTTATA
Source organism: Spilosoma lubricipeda (assembly GCA_905220595.1). Lineage (NCBI taxonomy): Eukaryota > Metazoa > Arthropoda > Insecta > Lepidoptera > Erebidae > Spilosoma > Spilosoma lubricipeda. The sequence goes on along the minus strand of HG992286.1, from coordinate 3,759,678 downwards.
AATAACAAATACGAGTATATGCAACATTTTTACTTTAGACTTATCAAATGTACTACTCCGATATTTGGCTACTCTGGTGATTCGGTAAAAATCTAAGAAAGACTTTCTAAAAACTACATCGGTTTTACTTAATATGTATGATAAATTGAATTCTAATGACAACCAGGTGTGTGAATCTTTTTGGTATTCAACACCCTTACCGTGGAATTCGAATTAAACCGTCGCGTCGATCCCGATTTTCATGAACATCTATTTCAAATGTTGTATCAGTATAATTGAACGATGTCAGTGCATTCAATTATACTGATTACTTCAACCTTGAAATTTAGTTCACCCTCAAAGTTCTATAGGGCTCCGATGTGAGTGGCTTCATGAAAAACTTCATGATGTTCAGGTACAAACTAGTAAACGAGTAGCCGACCGGATTGACAAATGATATTGGGTATAATTAAGGCTAATTTGCTACTTATTGCAATGCTACACAGCTACCTCATTTTTAATACACTTTATAAGCTAACTCATTGATCATAAGTCAAATTCAAGCTTTTAAATAATTTTGAAAACATTGACCTAACAAAATACCATCCTACTAATATTATAAATGCGAAAGTTTGTAAGGATGGATGGATGTTTGGATGGATGTTTGTTACTCTTTCACGCAAAAACTACTAAACGGATTTGGATGAAACTTTACAGTAATATAGCTTATACATCAGAATAACACATAGGCTACTATTTGCCGCGATAACCGACATATACGCGGGTGGAGCCGCGGGCAACAACTAGTTTTATAATAAGTTTCATAATAAGTATTCAATAACCTTACGAAACCAAATATTTAAAAACATTGTTTACATTCTTTCAAAGTGAATTGAAATGGAGCTTATGCAAAGTAAATTGTTTGTGGACATGACCTTTCTTTCGAATGTACTCTATATATGTAACCGAACTCAAACAAAACAGAGAAGTGCACAAACAAACAAGGGGCTAAGTTATTTACTTCAAGTTTTGAATCGAGAACTTTCCAACTATAAGTGCGCGAGGCAGCTTTGAAATATAGGTTCAAATTCGAACGTTCGATTCGGATGTTATTTGTTTTGTATGTGGGTGGTATTTTTATTTTATATAAGCCGCATTTTTACGTAATTGAAATTAATTCGGTAAGCAAAATAGACAAAAACCATTTCCGAAGCGATTTGATCGTTTATGCTGACAGGTGAAAATCTAGGTTAAAATTGTTTACAAAATACAACTAAGTGCCTATTAATGAAGTTCATTAACCAAAACCAACTTATGTACGAAGTAGTTATAAAGGTTGTCTAACCAACTCTATACCCAAATAACGACACCTCATTTGTCCAGTTCTAATGAGTAGTTAAGGAGCTATGAGGGAACAAGTGAACATACATACATACATACATACATACATACATAGCCTGTCAAAATTATAACCCTCCTTGGGCTTTGCCGTATTCGGGTAAAAATATGGATTATTCTGTTTTATTCAAAAACTAGCTGACTCCCACGGTATTACCCGCGGTTATTGTTGTACCGCGAGTAACGCCGCGGGACAAAGTTAGTCTAAAAAAAGTAGCCTAAGTTACTCCCTGGATCATCAGCTACCTACCTGTGAAAGTCCCGTCCAAATACGTCCAGCCGTTCCAGAGATTACCCGGAACAAACAGACAGACAGACAAAAAAAAATTAACTACATTTTCGGTATATGTATCGTGTATACATACATATGCATTCATTAAAAAGCGGTTATTTTAATATTACAAACAGACACTCCAATTTTATTTATTTGTATAGATTTACTTTACAATTACACTACTATTAATTTTGCTAGAAGTATCAGTGAGTATATGAATGAACTGGGCTCGTAGTGACCTTAATCAAGAGTAAAGTCAATAATTGTATTGTGAACTCACCTCATAGTGACCTTAATCATCAGTTCAGTCAATTATTGTATTGTGATATCCAATGTTTATCTATACTAATATATAAAGCTGAAGAGTTTGTTTGTTTGTTTGAACACGCTAATCTCAGGAACCGCTGGTCCGATTTGAAAAATTCTTTCGGTGTTGGATAGTTCATTTATCGAGGAAGGCTATAGGGTATATATCATCACGCTACTACTAATAGGAGCGGAGCAACAATGAAGAACGTTTCAAAAACTGGGGAAATTTTCACGCTACGGGCAATATAAGGCGCAAACGAGGTTGCGTGGGTCAGCTAGTTATTACATAAACTTTAGTAGTAAAAATATATGACACAGAAAGTTAAAGACATTAACTTTTCTAACTCAATATGTTAAGAAACTATCTACAATGAAACGTCAGCAATGTCAATATGAAACACAAGATTTTTTTCATATAATGACTAATAATATGTGTACATGTCGTATGAGAAAAAAAAAATCACATGAATATTTTATAGATTTTAAATTAATATCTATTATTTACTTTTACTTAACATGAACTTCGAAATAGGACTCCGATTTTCTTATCTTTTTTTTTCATAAAATCAATTTCAGAAAAAGGTAAATAGATTTAAAATCGCCTAAATCAAACTTTTAATAAATAAAAGAAAAAAATTAAAACTATTTAAAAAGCAGGCTAATTATTTTATATATTTTTAATGTTTATGATAGAGGTTATTTTAAAATAACTTTTAGATTTTTACCCATAATTAATGTAATTGGTGGTCAAAAATATTCAACATATATAGATTGTGAATTATTATTTATCTATATATATATATGTATATATATATATATACATATAAAAAATAATGTAACATCACATAAATATAAAACATTATAAAATATTTACATATAAGTCGTATCAAGAATATAATAAATAATTTATAAATTACTTACACATTTCCGTATTAATTCACGAACGAACACAGTCACAAAATGTAAGTAAGAAGAGATATTTTCTGCCACGCCACGTAATGCTCGCTACCAACCCTTACGAGGGTAGTAAGACTACTGAACGTTACCGCTCGGGGCTTGTTTATCCTGTTGCTTAGAACTTGCGATATTAACTGAGTGTCCAATCACGCTACTCAATTATAAGATGAAATTATTCGAAACTGTTAATACATTTTACTTTAAAGGGATTGTGAACATCTTAATATTATGGAGTATTTCAATACTTGGAGGGACGGTTTTACAGTCATATACTGTAAAACTTTAACTATATTATATTACAGATTATAATTATATAATACCACTAGCCGACCCACGCAACCTCATTTGCCTTTCCTATTGCCCGTAGCGTGATAATTTTTCCAGTTTTTCTAACATTCTTCATAGGGGTTCCGCTCTTGTAGGTCTTAGCGTGATTATATATAATCTATAGCCTTCCTCGATAAATGGGATATCTAACTCTGAAATCATTTTTCAAATTGGACCAACGGTTCCTGAGATTAACGCGTTCAAACAAACAAACAAACTCTTCAGCTTTATATATTAGTACAGATTTCTCGTTCAATTTAAATATTATATTTAAGAGTATACAAGTGTTTAGATATATAATACTAGCTTTTTCTGCGGCTCTATACACGTACTATCTCTTATCGTGGTAAAAGTAACCTATTTATTTCCATTAAAATCAAGGCATCTCCTTTGTAATATAAGTTAATCAAAATCGGTTTAGCAGACAGACAGTTACTTTAGAATTTACTAGCTGACCCACGCAACCTTGTTTGCGCCTTATATTGCCCGTAGCGTGAAAATTTCCCCCGTTTTTGAAACATTCTTCATTGTTGCTCCGCTCCTATTAGTAGTAGCGTGATGATATATACCCTATAGCCTTTCTCGATAAATGGACTATCCAACACCGAAAGAATTTTTCAAATCGGGCCAGTGGTTCCTGAGATTAGCGTGTTCAAACAAACAAACAAACAAACTCTTCAGCTTTATATATAAGTATAGATAAGTGTAAGTATAGATAAGAGAATACGAGTGTATAGTTTTATGTATCTTATATTTAAGTACAAACAAGCATTTTGGTTCCTGAATCCTTTTAAATAATTAAAATTTACACATTAAATAAAAAAATGTATTTAAAGAACAAAGAAAACAAAATTCATTATTTCTATTATCATTATAACTATATTATATATTTCCTCTTTTCTGCTAAAAAGAATATATTATTGAAAAGAAAGATTTAACTGCAGTTTATAAATAGCTTTATAGTTGAAGACAAATGGTACCTGTGTTAATAAAAATGTCGACTTTACGACAAGCTGTAGACACGTGTAGGAAAAATAAGTAACTATTGTGTTGCGAGTTATACAGCTTTTTTTAAAATTAATAACTATCAGTATTAGTAGTAACAGTGGACGACTCAAAGTCAAGTGAATCAAACACAGATTTTGGCAGGGCCAAATATAAAAAAAAAAGATATTAAGCCAATTTGTCATAATATCATCTATACTAATATATAAATCTGAAGAGATTGTTTGTTTGCTTGAACACGCTAATCTCAGGAACCGCTGGTTTGATTTGAAAAATTATTTCGGTGTTGGATAGTCTATTTATTGAGGAAGGCTATAGGGTATATATCATCACGCTTCTACTAATAGGAGCGGAGCAACAATGAAAAATGTTTCAAAAACGGGGGAAATTTTCACGCTACGGGCAATATAAGGCGCAAACGAGGTTGCGTGGGTCAGCTAGTAGCATATAATGCCATAGATATCATAGATAGAATCAAACATCTAGCTTGTCCGCCGCCATGACCGTTTGCGCGAATTAAAATAGGACATAAAACGATTCTATTAAAGAGTGTGATGTTGTGTTTGTCTTCGATTAAGAGATTGAAAGTCAAGAACTATTAACGAGTTTAAATGTTACCGAAGACTAATAACACTGAAGCACGATCATTTATTCTGTAGTAATTTATCTATACTAGAAATAAATATACAAACTAGCTGAACCTCGCGGTGTTACCCGCGGTTATTGTTGTACCGCGGGTAACGCCGCGGGACAAATTTAGTCTAAAATAAAGTAGTCTAAGTTACTCCCTGGATCATCAGCTACCTGCCAGTGAAAGTCTCGTCAAAATCGGTTCAGCCGTTCCAAAGATTACCCGGAACAAACAGACAGACAGACAGACAAAAACTTTTTAAGTACATTTTTGTTATATGTACCGTGAATACATGTATGTATTCACGGTACATATAACGAAAATGACATATTCATTTTACTTAAAAAAAACAAATACTCCAATTTTATTTATATAGATATAGATGTATGACTAACCAGCATGGCTTAATATGTCAAACCTCCTTTCCAGAGAAATGTCAATGTGACTATTAAAGGTATTTGTTGATGATGATATAGTGTGATGTATGTTTGTGTATGGTTAGGATCAGATTTCCGTTTGAGACTAATCCCACCTACACACCAACCACTATAACTCCTGTACATCAGAATCAACAGCAGTGACCCACGAACACCGAGTATGATATTCGGGAAGTCCCAGGCAAAATTATACTGTCTTGGAACCTGCAACAAAATTATCATAATAATAACGCAATATTAAAATTGTATACATATATCCTTGTATTAGAGGCTTAAATCCTAATCTTGAATGCCTGTATTGAGAGATTACGGCTGCGTTATCATCTGGAAATTGCTTCAGTACATAGAGATCGTTTTACCGATTAACCCTAATGGAGTGTCACATTATTACGAATTTAATACAACGGTGTTCTACGTACTAATGTATTGTTTTATCTCTTAATAGTTCATGGTCCGAGGATTCCAGTTCGTTGTTCAATGGTTTTATTTGTCTGTCTATTGGGGCCCTTTATCCTAGTTATAGGAATAGTATTAGAATAGTAAAAGAAAAACTTGGTAACATATTGTAATATCATTGCCATATATATATATATATATATATATATATATATATATAATCGGATATTTCTGCAAATAAATTAATCGAATTATTATATATTAATTATTATAATATTAGATATTATGTTTACAAGTTACTCATAACTATATACAGGGTTACTAGTTACTAGGTAACACCCTCGCTGCGGCATGCGAAATCTCAAACCTTCATCTGGTGCGGCGGCGGGTCGAAATGCACAAAGAACGATATTTCTGCCAGTTCGTGGTGGGTCTTTTTCGACCCACCAGCACTTGGATAGATTAAAATGCTATAACTTTATGAAAACATGATGTAGGTATACAATTTTTTTTAACTGTTAAACCTTGAACCCATGAGGTTCAGGTTACATTTTCTGCATAATCTTTTTTTTTTTTGCTGCGGTTCAATTAAATATTACTGGCTTTTGCATGGATTTCTGGAATTGTTGATACAAAGGATTTATCCTTTTAATTCTTTTAGTAGATAATATTTTTTCACTACTGTCACTTTTATTATTGATATCCGCTGAGCGAATTACTCTACTTTCCAAGATTTAGATTTTCCTATTATTGTTTGCCATTATCGTTTATCGAACGAATGTTACGACACATCATCTAGACAGCACTCTATACTGCATCGGATCGCCGGCTGCCTGTTGGAACGGTAGACCGAAATAGACCCACTGCCGCAATGAGTGGATGTATTTCAACGTAATACGTGGTAATACTGATCTTATCTTGCAATCAGATCAGTATTACCACCAAAGCAAATCTATGTTTACAGACGCTGAATAGTTTTAGACAAACAGATATTATTATGACTCATGAATGTTTCACATCTTAGTTCTATTCAAACTTTGACCTCTTTTTCAAAGTTTGACCTGCCTACCGGGAGTTAGCCGACTTATCCTACACAAATGTACGTCAGAAACTTTATTAACTGAATTTTCGACCAGTGCAAGGTTAGGACAATATTTACATTAATCATAACTTTCGTTTTGTTACTTTTTAAACTACTTCTTTATAGGTTTAACTGTATTACTTCCGAGGTGGCAATATTTGCAGTGTTATCTTATATAAATTTTTAAGATATACCAACAGCACACATACGACACCTTCTTAAAAATGTTGTTCAAAAATATTACTTAGTATGCATGCCTATTACAGGTACATACAACATGCACCATATGAAATAACATCTAACAACACTCTATTAGGAGTAAGGTAATAGTTACAAAAATAATAAACAGTAGTTAAACTTAATACTATCTCATTATAAATTACAATAACAATTATTCATTTATTATAATTTAATAAAAAGAAAAGCAAAGACATACAATAGGTATTGAAGCAATGGAAATAAAGTAAAATGAAATGAAACATTAACGTTGGTCATTATTGATTGCATTCTTAGTTATAGAGCTTCTAAATTTATTTATAGAGACATGGATGTCTATGTCCAAACTCAAAATGAATGATGTCTTCGTAATATTTGTGTATTTCACAAAACACAGAAAACCGATGTGAAACAGCGTTTGAGCAGTGTTTCACCGAGTGAGTGAGGATACCGGAGGCCCATACCCCACCGACTATGGACACTTGAAAAGGCGGCAGTAATCGCTTACCATCAGGTGAAAAGTCTGCTCGTTTGACCACTATTCCATAAAAAAAATATAAGTATGACTGCACTGATGGTGTAGTGGTTTGAGCAGTCACCTCATTGTTGCCTACTGCGCTGTGTGTTATGGGTTCAATTCCTGTATATCATGGAATTCATCCATGACTTAAAATATTTTTTTAGTACGGGAGCTGCCTTCTATGATTAACTCCAGCTTAGCTCCAGCTATTTCGAAAGCTTAAAGATTTGCCTTCATATAAAAAAGAATGGCATTTAGTATAAAATTTTCATGTAGATACCATCTACTTAAATGAAATTAATAGTACAGTACCTGGCAAAATGAGTTTTGCTCTTTATTTTGTAAATTTTCTAAAAATGAATTCTAGCTAGATCTATTTATCACCCTCGAAACTCCCTGCATACTAAATTTCATGAAAATCGTTGGAGTCGTAACCGAGTTTTCTTTTTCCTAGCAGAATCCAGGAGTGGTGGTCACCATACTCGCAAATGCATCAATGCAGCATGGTGACCCACACTATGGCGGCCTAGTGATGCTTCTGCATCATTGGTCCTCTGGTCTCGCACTCACCAACGAAACACGACAACAAGTTTCAGATGTATATACAAGAATTGCTTGTTTAAAGGTATAAGTATTGGATCGAGTACAATAATTTGATCAATAGTGTACAGGGAATTTGAAGTAACTTATAAAATAACCTACTATTCTCAAGAACTTATCATGTAGTTGAGGCTTTACGTCGTAGCTCTTTTGCTACGAATTTCGTAGAAATTGCTACAAAATTTTTATATTGGTATTTATTGGTTGAACGTTCCAAATACAGTAAATTTATCCATGACATCGCTTCAATAACGAAGATTACTTTCATTCAGTGGATATAAGATAATTTGAATGAATAAAATATTTATTGAGTTCGACGACCTTTCCTGGCTAAAATGTTTATATGCAAGTTAGCTAGTGTGCATTTGTTTTACTTAAGACTGTTTACGATGCGTCGATTGAATTTGGATTTTTACAAAACCAGTTACAGTATTTTATAAAAAAAAATGAACGCTTTAAGCTAGATAGATTAATGATATTTTGATAACTAAGAAAGAGAATTAAGTGTTAATGCGCATATGAATTTGGGTCTGGATATATATTTTTTTATGTATGAGCCTTATTGTATATTAGTTTTAATGTATTACATAATGACTCCACTCTGTCTGATTTAAAGCATAAGCAGAATCCAAGAGTAATGGTCACCATACATGGACAATGCAACAGCACAGCATGGTGACCTACACTATGGCGGGCTAGTGATGCTTTTGCATCATTGGGCCTCCGGACTCGCACTCACTAACAAAACGCGAAGCACGAACGCTGTCATTTTACGTTGATCTTCGGTGCAAGGGTAGTGGCGCCTCAGTCATCCGACCCATTCCTGCTGAAATCAGCGTGTCTCTACTACTTTAAATTTGTATTCACTATATACAAAATTTAAAGTAGTAGAGCCACACTGATTTAGTCATATTGTGCCAATTATGACCAATTTTTCATCATTGTAATGTTATACTATCCATATTATCTATATCTATACTAATATATGAAGCAGAAGAGTTTGTTTGTTTGTTTGTTTGAACACGCTAATCTCAGGAACCGCTGTTCCGATTTGAAAAATTATTTCAGTGTTAGATAGCCCATTTATTGAGGAAGGCTATAGGCTATATATAATCACACTAAGACCTACAGGAGCGGAGCAACAATTAAGAATGTCACAAAAACGGGGGAAAATTATCACGCTACGGATAGCCGCAATAGGATACCCAAACGAGGTTGCGTGGATCGGCTAGTCTTCTATATAGATCTAATTTAGACCTAGTTTTTTTTAATTATAATCTAAATTATTTCAACAGACTATCAAAAGAACCTATAAAACCGATTTCTTTAGCAGTAGATTATTATAGCCATTGTCTTATATACATAGAAAGTCTGCGTGATCCAAGCCGCATGCAAAAGTTAGTAATAAAAATATATAGCAAAAAAATAATAATATCTTTATTCAACAGAACCTAGTCAAATTAATTAAACTTGAAACTTATGTGCTCAGTTTCGTTCACAGTCTAATGAAAACCTCCCCAAAGTGCGCCAAGTACTCCTAAGCCTTAGGCAGTCTACTACGTCCATTCTCTGCTAGCCATTTTCCTCAAACTGTTAATCCGTAGTACCACAAAGCACCCTTATTACTCATAGAGGAATTAAATTCGTGTGACCTCATTAACCTAATTAGAATAGCAAAAGGCAACCAAAAGTATTCTACCATTACTCTAAACATCAGTTAAATTAGTTGACTTGTCATTATACTACAAAGAGAAAGACCCAAAGGATTTTAGTAAAACTTTTTTTTAAAAAGGAAATCGTTGTGGTGGTTGAATTACTATTCAAATTTGAAGCTGTTACAGAATATAAATTTTGATGTGTAAAAAAATCCTATTATTTCCTTCTTGAAACAAATATGGAGTAGGTACTTAATATGTAAATAAAGTAAATGTTATATAAAATTTACTTAATTAAATTTTAAATATACGTAAAAGAAATAAAGAAAAACGAAAGAGAACTAAAGAAATTTAAACAGCACATTATTTTAGGTACCTTCAACAATGTATGCACTGTAAACAAAATGTAAAATGATCAGAACAAAAAAACAAGCACACTCATTTACTTATAATATTAGTTAGGATCTACATCTTAGTGTTCCACTTGGAAAAAATCATTTAAAATAATTTTCCATCTTATTTGCCTGACCTACTTTATTCATACGTAAATAAAATAAAACAGGTAGTCCCCTAAATAGTATTAAAAACTTTATTTAAAAAAACCTACTTCAAAAAATAAAAAGTATAAAATAACTTAATAAAGATTTAATTATATATACCTTATATACAAACCTTTAATATTTATGAATCAATATTATTTGTATGTGCTACCTACTCATAGGCTTGAAGTAGGTGCCAAGCCTAATACCCGCGAGGGGGCGACGTTACGCGTGCCGTACGTGAAAAAAAAAAAAACCAAAAAAAAACAATAAAAAAAAAGGTGCCAAGCCTAATGAAGTTTACTGATTCATTTATATCATGGAGTATAGAGGTAAAATAATAAAATTTATACTCTTGCTACAGTGGCGTCGCCTATTTAATGCTTTTAGCGGACACTTTTCACTTTTCCGCCCATAAGAGATTGTACTCCTTACCTCTATACTCCATATTGATAGTCCAAAAACCGATTTATAATATTTTGTACACAGCCATCTAATAGTGTTGCGAGAAATTAATTCAAACTCGCTCTCGTATGAAGTTAATAGTATATAATATGATCAGTAGGCAATGTAGTAATCTTGTTTGTGTTAAGGATTAGAACAATTTGCATAGACTTAAGTGCTTTATATTCTATCTGTTTATAAGCGCTAAGCATGAATTACTTAATGGATTTCGTCAATATTCTGACAACCGTAAACTCAATACGTTTGTTTACCTTATTCATTAGCGATAGCGTCAAAATTGTTTCAAGGAATTCAAGGTTACAACCCGCGGGCTTTTGACTTAATAAATTGAAAGTGATGATTATGGTAGTTGACTGGCTAATATAACATGTGATTAGTCAAATTTTACATTTGGAATATCTTCTACAAATCGTAAAGTAATGGTACCTTGAATAATGTCACACACAGCCTCACCATATACACATTCTTACTTACGGCCTCAATTACACAGCAGATACACACACCTCACACACATACTCTCACACCCACACACAAGCATATCTAACTAAACAAACTTATTATATCCACCATTGTAATATTAAAAAAATATTCTTGCATTTGAAAAGGCGTTGACTCCCAACACAGCCAGCGCCATATGATTGCAGTACGACTAATCTTAGTCTCTTTTAATACATACCATAGCATTTCACCCCCCGTTGCCGCAATCATTTTATTTATGTAGTTCGTCTGCACATTTTTAAAACTGAAGATATATTGGATTCGTTTTGGATTACATATTCCTATATAATATCTATCTATCTATTGTTAGCCGAATTCTTAGAGTTTATTACAACTCCTCGCCGCAAACCGGTAAATAGCGTGGTTGGTATAATGTCGGGAATTCACTCTTTGGATTTCAAACGTTGAGGTGGTTGAAATAATGGCCGGTATCATGTGCATTGTTAAGATGTTTCCTTTTTTAAATTAATCTCACTCATAAGTGGGATGTAAGATGTGCATTGTTAAGTTGCTATTTTATGATGATTATACAAATGAATAAACACAATTGAATTGAGAACTTCCTTCTTCTTTGAAGTCGGTTAATAACTGTCAAAATAACACTATAGAAAACCTAGCATGACTGCTTACACGTCTCAAGGAGATTATTTAAATAATAAACAAGCCTGAGTTCTCGGTAAAATTTTGTTTTGAAGTATCATGTTTTTGTCCATCAAGTGTCTATTGACTGATAATTAGAATTAACTCTGTAATTAGATTGGAACTAATTTGCTTTGAAGGCTACTTTTATGTTGAATTGGCATGGAATATTGAAGAACATTTTATCGCGTTCAATAAATTTTAATGAAATTCGAGATGCCATTCATCTTGTGAACACGAAAGTCTTATAAGATGGTTGTTTGTTACTAAGTTACAACTGTAACAGCACCGTCAAACTGTTCTCAACGATAACAGTTCATAAAATATAGGCTACTTTCTAGAAAAAATAACAGTCATAATAAAAAATAATAGAAACGCAGCTACAAGCCCAATTTTGATATTTTATTTTATTTAATAGGTACAGATTATTAAAATCAAATCTTAACTGTGTAAAACATCAACAGTATATAAACATGTAGATTTATACACCATCATCATCTTCCTAGTCTTTATTAGCTACTAGTTAAACCGGTTTTACCTGAATATCAGTTTTTACACGAAGGAGTTCCTCTAGGACTTCAGTGATTTATTCAAATACACCCAACATAAAGTGAACTTCAATTGCTGTGTTTGTGGTGAAATTTGAACTCAAATACGATAACAAGAAGGTCACCAGCGCGTGCTGAAAAAAGTATGTCCTGCCTCTCCAGCTATAGTTTAAACAAGCGAGCGATAATTGTCTTGTGAATGAACGTACAAGAACAGGACCTAGTTCAGTATACAGTAATGACATATGTAACGGTGGATTAGCCAGGACGGCGGCAAAGGTAACACTTTATAGTAGCACAACCTTATAATATTCTCCAATGCACATCTAGTAGAACGGTCGGAATATGAATGTTCCCGAATTATTCGAACTGAAGGTATTTTATAGCATTTGACAGGCCTGACCCAGTTTAATACTGAATTCACATATTTAGTAGATAATATTAAATATTGCTTATCATAATTATTCTAATGGTTATTAGCATCCAATTATTATTTGATAATAGACAATTATGTAACATTACAGATTTATTACGCCGGAAGTAGGAATAGTATGATTAAAAAAAAGTGGCGCCGGAAGGCGCCAAGATATTAGTATAAATCAACTATTTACTTGATTATAAAATCACCAATTGATTGTATGCCTAGTAATTATTAAGATTTTAACGAACTACGCGTTTATACTAGGTTGGGATCGTTACTTATAACACATATTATTTTTGATTAAATTTCATTAGTTCAGTATATGCCAGACGAAGCCTGACTCTGGTTTTTAAGTAGGCTTTACTTAGTCATTACAACCAGCACTAAATCTGATATATGTATCTATATCTGAGATATGTATCTACATAGAAATATATTACTTATAGGTACTAAAGATAGGTACTCATCACTATAGTTATAGAGAGGACTTTGTTTTATAATATGTAGTGACATATTATAAAACAAAGTCCTCTGCCGCGTCTGTCTGTCTGTTTATTCGCGATAAACTCAAAAACTACTGCACGGATTTTGATGCAGTTTTTACTAATAGATAGAGTTATTGTTGAGGAAGGTTTTCGTATATAAATTGTAATTTTTTTGTGTATATTGGCTAAGTGTATAATATAAAAAAAATTATATACCTATGAATAAAACAGTTTATACTTAACACATATTTCATTCAAATTCATTTATTAAGTTCTCTTGCTGTTACTTATTATAAGTACGAAATAAATTCATTTTATTATACACAATAACTGTCAATTGTCACAAATTTTACTTTAAATTATCACATAATTATCACTTAAACATAACAAATATATATGAATAACTAAATATTAACAAATAATAAAACTACAATATTGAAGGTATTAGAATTAGATGGAAGATACTGCTTGGTTCCCGCCCAATCTGATCTTTTAATCGCCATCTTTATAAAATTACTAGCCGACCTATGCAACCTCGTTTGCGTCTCCTATTGCCCGTAGCGTGATAATTTTCCCCCATTTTCGAAACGTTTTTCATTGCTGCTCCGCTCCTATTGGTCCGAGCGTGATGATATATAGCCTATAGCCTTCCTCGATAAATGAACTATCTAACACTGAAAGAATTTTTCAAATCGGACCAGCGGTTTCTGAGATTAGCGTGTTCAAACAAACAAACAAACAAACAAACAAACTCTTCAGCTTTATATATTAGTATAGATACAATTAACTAGATATTACATGATGGGCGAATTTGAACTATGTTTCAATTTTTTGTTATCATAAACCAATATAAATTGAACTATCGGTAAATAGATTTTTGTGCAAATCAAAGACCTCGAAATATTTTAATTCTAAAGGTAAACGCACTATTTACTCTACTGTCCAAATAGGACTATTTGAGCCCGTATTGGACTTACACTTGTTCGTTATTACCTAGTAAATTATTTGATTTTATATATATTTAATAATATATTTACAATGAATTTAATTTTACTATCATAAAAATTAAAAAGATCTAAATTTGTAATCAAATTTGTAATGGCAATGTCAAAAAAGTCTTAAAAACATTTTTTTTTCAGTTTAAGTCTCTTTAAGTCAGATTCAAATGTCATTATTTTGTCAAAACTTAAAACTAACAATGCTTTAGCGAGTTTATGTGCTTAATGTGATCTTCTACATCTACCATTTAGCAAAAGTCAACTCTATAGTGGAGTAATTACGTATATTTTTCATTTTTATGGCGCACATTTATGTGTCCCCTTTATCTTATTGAAGGCAACCTCATCAATTTACACAGTATTACTAATATTATTTTCTATTCACTTTAACTTCTTTAAATACTTAGGTTCAAATACTTAGGTAATTGTTTTAACACCTTCCTTCTCTGTTTTTTCTCTTTAGGAGAAAAGCTTTTTAACGATTCAGTAGTGTGGCTTCCTTTTCATGTAATTCTTTACTTTGATTTCATCCGTTTCAATTCACTTCACATACACTTTAATTATTTTATGGTTATTGGCACTAAAATTTACTATTTCACAGTTTACAGCTCGTAAGACCGGGTCCTATGCATGCAGCATATGCAATGGCGTGTGGTAGATAGTTCTGCTCATAGTTTCCAGTAAAAAGATGGGACCAAGGTCCTTTGGCAAATACTGCTACGTCTTCTCCGCCGTGAGTCTCCCGGGGTGTGGGAACGAGAGATGGGTACGTATAATCGATGCTATCTGTAAAAGTATACTTTAAAATGAATAATTTAGATCACAAAGTTTGGTATATATATACCTCAAATTATTATATGTACTGATTACTACTTGTTGATACTTTCCCATCTAACAATACACGCCTTTTCTTGATGATAGTAACTCATTGATTTCTAAAATGACGCGTAGACCAGTTTTTTACACTTCTTATGTTAGTTTACCATACAACACTTGGCAAATGATGTTTATTTATTGCACAGCCGGATCGGGAAAGTGGAACGATATCGAAGAGGAGCAAACTAAAGGCTGACATGAAGATGGCGACGATCCCTTCAAAAATATAACTATAATAATAGAACATTAATATTAACTTACTGAGATCATCCAAAATCAGATTATGTCTCATGTTGTTAATTTCAGCCTTATATCCTGGGCCGTTCGCGTAGCTCAGCGTGGTGAAGGGAAGGTGATCGGAGGCGTTCATCTGTAAAATATTTTGACATCTTTATTTAATATTATTCTGCCTATCACTTAAACTTCATACTTTGCCTTCATAATACCTAATAAAAATAAAGGAATAATTTCATAAAAATCATCAGTTATAGAGGAATGTATAGATTCTTCTTCCTAGCCTTTATTATTCCCAAGATTTGGGGTCGGCTGCTAGTTCAACCGGTTTTACCTAAATATTACACGGAGCAACTGGCTACGGACCTCCGCAACCCTGAGGGTGAACTGAATTCAAAAGTTGAACTAGTTATCAGTATAGTTGAGGGCACTGATTTCCCAATAACGATTGTCATAGATGTTCATGACGACCCGGACCAACGGTTTAACGTGCTCTCTGAGGCACGGGCAGGAAACACCGCCATCTTCCATACTTTGGGCTTCTATTAAGAGTTTCTTTTAAGAAAAATCCAACAGCAGTTCGACCCGGGAATCGAACCCAAGACCTCTTGATCTGCAGTTGCTTACGCAAACCACTAGACCAACGAGGCAGTTTAAATGTGTGCTATTATTTTGATAACCATTATCCGATCAAACAACAAACAAATCACATTAGAACAACCAGATTCAGATGAGAAAAATAAATAAACTTTTATTATTAAAGATAAATGCATTTAAGATTACATGAAACCAATTAAAATATTGTACTCGCGCAAATCAAATCATCAAATTAATCAGTGACGGTGTTGATGTAATATTACTATGTCTTTCCGATACATACAAAATTTAATCAGAAAAGTGCTTAATTTTGTAATATTTACAGAAATTATGGAATAATACACCAAGAACATAATAAATAATAACATAATATATTACACTTAGCAATTGTATACTTATTATTTGTATATTACCTTGTTAGAAAATCCCAATATATCTGAACCCCGTTTGCTATACCCGCTGTAAGTCATTGTATGACTGTGGTCTGAGGTAACCACAACCAAGGTCTCTTCTGTGTCTACCATCCGCAGCGCTGCTTCCACCGCTTTAGCAAATTCCACAGTTTCGTCTAACGCCTTACGAGCTTTAGTCTCGTGGTGAGCCGTATCGATTCTTCCACCTAACAAATAAGATAATGTTAAACAGTGATATCAAAAGAATTCAGTACCCATTACCCATATCATATATCATATCACCCATACTATTTTTGTATGTATATGTTGTAAATAAAAAACACTACCTTCAACAAACAGGAAGAAACCATCATCGCTTTTTGACAACATTTGTATCGCTTTTTGTGTCATTTCACTAAGACTTGGATCATCTTCTTCAGCTTCCAGATGATATGGCATATGGTCGGGCGAAAACAGGCCTAACACACTATCATACTTGTTTACATCAATGCTCATCAACTGTTGCCGGTCGTAAATATAAACTGGTTTATGGCCAGTTTTTTCTTTGTTGTTGACCCATTCATTGATTAGATCGGTACCATCACTTCTGTAGCCTTGGTTACCTTCGATATCTGTTTTGTAGTTGGGGAAGAAATTTCTTCGACCACCACCTAAAACAATCTGTTCAGAAAATTAACACTACGTACAGTATCTTTTAATCGAATATTACCAAAGAATAGAAGACAAAACACTGTCATTAGGATAACAAACAGTACTCATATAAGTCTGGGTTCAAATTCTTAGCTCGATGTTACGATTGATTAAATATAGACGGAGAGCTGATGACGAATTTCGAGAAGCTTCGTGAATTGACGGATCCAGTCCTGGGACTATTTTAGCGAGTTAGGGTTTACTTCGCTACTACGCAGCATATAACATTTGCAAACATATTTTAAAAAATATTTTAGGCACCTAAAACTTCAATTTTTTTTAACTCTAAAAATATGTTCTTTAGGCAATCTGAAATTTATATAACGTATTCATTAAGTAATTTCAATAATACCTGCAAATCGCCAGACAATTTTGCCGGTTATAAACAATTCCCAGACGTTAATAAAGTTTGTAAATAAGTGCGATAAAAAAATCTTAAGCGCAGCCGCAGCTGATTGTGTCTATGTGTATAGTCTTATTACTATTATTAATATTTTAAGATACAGATTTCATATCCTATCCTGACCCGTTTAAATTAACAAATTTACCTGTTTTTACTTTCTAGCGAGTAATCAAACGAGTCTTACGTCAATTTTGCTTCCAACCTCTCCTCTCACTAATTGCATAGCAATATCTTCACACAGTGTGCTTAAAGGAGGAAGGTCGGTATCAGCCTCCCACCTCCTATCAGCGGAGTGCGCGTACGACGCTGCCGGAGTCGCGTGTGTTACTCTTGTTGTGGTTACTACACCTGAAATTCATATACAATGTTTTTTTAGTACGTTTAATAAGTAACTATCGCTGTATATTTTAATACTATTTAGCCTTAATGAGCTGAACTATATAGTAACTAAATTTGCATCGTAAAATGAACATTCTCGCTCTTACCATAAAGTTAACTTCAATCATTTATTGGTGATCCGGTAAGCATCATATTTTTTTGCAATTCTTTACGGGTATGATGTTTGGTCCTTCTTTTTTCCCTCCGAGGCTTTTGAACCTAGCTAGTTTAGGGTCGGGCTTTAAGTTTAGATTTTGCAAAATTTTTATTTTATTCCAACTGCATGAGAGCATCGAGTGTGGTGAATATCTTATTATATTCATTGTATCTACCGGCTCAATGGCGCAGAATACTATAACTTGACATTACTGATAACATATTATGATAAATGGTTACCTGTTTTCTTTCCTGCAAGTTGAGCCCAATCCATCAGTCCAGTGACGGAGTATAAGCCTTCTTTTTGCGCCTTACAGTCCCCTCGTTTTACTCCAGCGCTTACTCCAACAGTCCCGCTGTTGGCCTTAACTCCAGTCAAGTAGGCAGTACCGCTGCAAGCTGAATCAGCTACATTGTGGTCAACGCAGTACGTCTAAAAAAACAAAATAAAAAAGTTTGTTTATGATACTTAGTAAGTAAAAGTTACCACTATTGCAATGAAACTAAAAATGATATATTACTCATTTCTGACATTAAAAAAGTGAAAGGAAGGCTCGGTATAGTCAAGGAAACCACTTTTCAAACATACATTGTGGAATAAATTGCTAAGAATAGGTATAAACGATGGATAAATTACGAACGGCAATCAATTTCTCTGAAATTGTATTTTATCACCTGATACAGTTTAACCACGGCTATAAGAATGTTTTGCGTGGCGGACAAAATAATATTCAAAACATCTGTTCGCTACCAGGGCTGCCTCTATTGGATCTTATTACCTCGACAGGAAAAAAGATGACACAAAATAGTAGTGAAAAATAAGCTATATTCAAAATAAGTATCAAACAAAAAATTATTTATTATGAAAATAGAGATTGTGTGTTTGTTTTGCAGAGCTATTTCCGCACTTAGCCACTAAATTTGGTCATTGTACGTGGGGTTATCATCTTCCTTTTTTTTTTTTTTTTTAACGTGTGGAAACCCCCTCGGGCCGTCACCCCGCCGGGGTTTGCGGCGGCGGGGCGGTGTGTCGGAATCGAACCGACTAAAACCACACGGTGTGCCAACTCTGCGCCTGAGAGAGGGAGGGATCCGGGAACTGCTGTATTACGACCTCCGGACCCCTCCCGGCGCCAGCCCGCACAGAAGCGGGCACCCTCCTCCAGTACCTCTCCGTTTAGGCGACGTACGGCACACACGTAACGTCGCCTCCTCGCGGGCGGCCACTAGAGCGGATGGAAGGGCAAACCCGTCCCGACCATCCGCGGCCACACTCAGGGCGGCATGAGGCGCTGGTGAGCGCGCCTCCGCTGCCCGGTTCGCCGGCGGCGGATCGGGTCCGAGAGGAGGTCGTCCTCCCGGGCCTTCTCCGCCGCCTCCTTCTGCGAGATGACGTGTTCGCAGAAGGTGGCGACCGCGGTAAAACTGCTGTCGCTACCGGCCATGGAGCGGATGACGGCCGGTAGCGAGAGATCCCCTCCGATGACTGCAGTGAGGGCCCGGCGCTGCGACGCCCATGCGGGGCATGCTGCCAGCGTGTGCTGGGCCGAGTCCTCACTGCAGTCGCAGTGGTGGCAGGCGGGACTCAGTTCCCTCCGTGCGACCGAGTGCAGGTACTTCCCGAAGCATCCGTGTCCGGAAAGCACCTGCGTCAGTCGGAAGGAAAGAGTCCCGTGCTGCCGCCCTGCCCACTCGTGGATGACCGGCTGGAGAGCCTCCACGGCGGCGAAGCCAGCGCGTGGAGTCTCCAGCCGGAACGACCAGCGAGCCATCGTGGCTCGACGGGCGGCTTCACGCCACTCGCGTACCTCCTCGGGCGGGGGGCGAATGCCACACTCCACCCGGAACGAAGCCACCCGTCGATAAACTTCGGCGAGCACTTCCGCCTCCAAATCCCACGGGGGTGTCCCGGCGAACGCGCACGCCGCCTCGGTCGACACCGTGCGGTATCCGCGTATGGCTCTGACCGCCAATACCCTCTGAGGCCGCCAGAGGCGAGCCTTGTTGAGGGCGGTCAGAGCCGCCACCCACACCGGTGCGCCGTACAGCGCCATCGACCGGACCACCCCCGTGTACAGGAGTCGCGTTGCGACGCTGGCTCCGCCCAAGTTGGGCAATAATCGCCCAAGGGCGGAGGCAGCGTCGACCAGCTTCGGACCAAGCTGTCGGAAGTGCTCGTCGAAGAGCCACCTACCGTCCAGGATCAGACCCAGATATTTCATCTGGGCCCGAACCGGTACGAGGACCGAGTTGACCTCAATCGAGGCGCCGGGGGGTGGACCACGACGGGGCCCATGAAAGAGCAGGGCCTCCGTCTTGTCCAGGGCCACCCGCAAGCCCAGCGCCTCGATGCGCCCGACCACCTGAGAAACACCCCCGGTGGCCAGGCGCGCCGCCTCCTGGAAGTTTGCCCCCCGAGCTGTGACCAAAGTGTCATCGGCGTAACAAATTACGCCCAGCCCGGGGGGGAGACGTTCCCGCAAGACCCAGTCGTACCCCACGTTCCACAGGAGTGGTCCAAGGACAGACCCCTGTGGAACGCCGCACGACATGGGCCGCCGTCTCAAGACGCCCTCTCGGTCCTCGTACATGACGGTACGCTCCCTCAAATAGTCTGCCACTAGCCGCCTCAGGTACTCTGGCACCCCATGATACTGGAGTGCTTCCCCGATGCAGCTAAATGGCAGACTATTGAATGCGTTGGCGATGTCTAAAGACACCGCCAACAGCACGCCGCCACAGCTCACCGCCTCTTCGGTCACGGCCCTAAGGCGCATCACGGCATCGACCGTCGAACGCCCCTCTCGGAACCCGAATTGGGCGTCCGACAGGTCGGGCCCCACCTCGCTGAGATGCTGGACGATGCGGGCAGAGAGTATCCTCTCAAAAAGTTTGCCCGCCTCGTCCAGCAACACGATGGGCCTATAGGCCGTGACCGAATCGGCAGGCCGTCCCGGCTTCCTCAATAGGACCAGCTTCCCGCCTTTCCAGCACTCAGGGAAGCGACCGGACGCCAGGCTGGCGTCCAGCACTTCCCTGAGGCGGTCCGACATATGGTCGAGGGTTCGGGCCAGAACTCGGGCAGGTACCCCGTCCGGCCCGGGGGCGGTGTTCTTCGAACGGATTCTCAGAACCGCCGCCCCTACCTCCGATTCCCTCACGGGCGGAATCTCGTCCCCGTCGCTCCTGGCCGGGTAGGCCATCGACGGGGGCGTGTGCTCCGCCCGCTGCGGGAATAGGCCCTCGACCACTTCCTGCAGGAAGCTGGGCTGGAGAGTCTCGGTAAGGGGGGGGCCCGGCGTGCGGAGCTTTTGACGCACCGCACGATAAGGGCGACCCCAGGGGTCACGATCGAGACTCTCCAGCATCTCCTCTCTCTTCACCTCTTTGGCGCGGCAAATGGCCAGCTTCAGAGTTTTCCGCGCCTCGCGGTACTCCTCGTGAAGCTGGTCCCCGCCACCGTCTCCACGGTGACGTCGCCTGCTGCGGGTGTAGGACCTCCGGGCACGAGTACACGCCGCACGGAGGTCCGCCAACTCCCGGGACCACCAGTAGACCTCCTTCCGAGGAGGCCGACGAGTCCGGATGCGGGGCATGGCCGTATCGCAAATCTGCGCAAGCGCATCGCGAAAACGGCCAGCCCCCACGTCCACGTCGACCTCCCCAGTCGGGGTCTGCGGAGACAGCCACGAATGAACGATGGCCGCCTCCTCCAGCAGGTCCCTGTCGAGCTTGGCGACTGCCCACCGCGGAAAGTGGGACATTTGCCGCGCCACGTGACCCCTACTGGGGCCCTGGGACCGGGAGAGCTCAAATCGGATGTACAAATGATCCGAGAGCGTCTCGACCTCTTCCAGGACACACCAGTTCCTTACCCGTGCGGCGACAGCGGGGGTAGCGAACGAGAGGTCCACTATCGACCCCCCCTGCTGTCGCACGCACGTGTTGGTGGAGCCTCTGTTCAGCAAACAGAGGCCCACCGAAGCCGCCCACTCCACTACGGCTTCGCCCCTGGCGTCCGTCCCGGGAGACCCCCACGCAATGGACTTTGCGTTGAAGTCCCCCAGCACGAGGACGTGCCCAGACCCTAGTCGCCGTATCGAGGCCTCCAAGTTGTTGAGGAAGACCTCGAAGTCGCTCAGGCTCCGATTAGGGGAGAAGTATACACCGTAAACGGTGATACCCCCCCAGTCGGCGGCAACATATCCCGTACCCTTGTCTCTTAGCGACAAGGGCGGGGAATGAGCCGCCGCGGAGCCGACGACTGCCACGGAGCCATCCCGGTCACCCATCCAATTCGGACGGGAAGGGACAAAGTATGGCTCCGCGACCACGGCAACACCTATTGACCACTGCGCCACGGTTTGCAGGAAGAGATCCTGCGCCGCGGCGCAGTGGTTCAGGTTCGTCTGGACCAGGAGGCTGGAGAATCGATCCATTACTGGATCGCTTCTACAGCCTCCTCCATGGGCGTCGGCGTAGACGCATTAGCTACGCCGGAGGCAGCCTGGGCCGACTGGCTGACCCCCGACGCTTGCCGAGAAGCTTGAGAAGCCCGAGGGGGCTTGCAGCCTCCCTGCCCCATCTGATGATTGGCGGGCTTATTGCCCGCCGCACAGATGGGGCAGTGAGGGGCGGCAGAACACTCCGCCGCCCTGTGCCCCGCCAGACCGCAACGGAAACAAAGTCCGCTGCAGTCGAAGCAACTGCTGCATTTGACGCGAGTATGGCCCGCCGACGGGGTTATCATCTTCCTACTCCAACCAACTAGATCATCCCAGAAGGTCAGCACCTCTTCAGGTCACTACATGTTTCCAAGAGTGATGTTGATTGGACTGTCCGTTGATCTGCCATACTATGACATTCCTAAGATCGTCTCTTTTCAGTCATGAAAATGGAGATTCTTCAATTCATAAGTAAGGACATAAGCTACTCTATATCGCGGTAATTTCATAAAAGCTTACGTAACAACAAGTGCAGTTACATTATTTTCGGTAACCTCAGTCGCCTCAGTGAACAGCAACAAAAAGCTTGTTTAACGCTGGTTTCTATGAAGCCGTGATTTTACTCAAACCAAACCAGCCATACCTGCAGTATCTTGACTTTACATAGTACAAAATATATCGATACAGTCATTAGTAATCATAAATCATACCTTAGCTAATCCAGTAAACGGGAACACCTCAAAACTCAGCTTAAGTTCTTCCCCAAAATGTCCGTACTGCTGTCCAAGATACACTCTAGTGGCAGCTAGTGTCGTGATGCTCATGCCATCTCCGAGGAATAGAATCACGTTCTTCGCTCTTTTAATGTTTAGCATGGCATTGACCTGAAATGTATTAAAAGTAAGGATGATATTAATACATAACTCTTAATTTGCAATATTCATTTTTCTTCTCGAAAACTATAAAGTCAGGTATAGATTTCCGGAGCAGTTCAAGAAAAATTACGGAAAACATTAATATTTTTAACCGACTTCAAAAAAGTAGGAGGTTCTCAATTTGACTGTATTTTTTCTAAGTTTATTACCTTAGACCCTTCGACTGGGTGAACCGATTTTTGTTTTTATTTGAAAGCTCATGTTTTCCGTGTGGTCCTATTTCAATTTGGTCCAGTTCGGTTGTTTAGTTTAAATTTTATTTATTTACTCTTGCATATTCTAATTTAACAATTACAGAAATTTCTTTAATAGTAAATACTTCCTTTAAATAGCCTCAGTAAACTTTTTTATTGTAAGCTTTAGCGTTTAGATACTATTTCAATCACCTTTGAATGTAACATCCATTGAGCTTGAATGGTCCAGTGATCCTTGTTTTTCTCATCAAACTGGTGGTTAGTACCTTTAACATTAGAAATAAAAACTTAGTAAGTGGCAGAAATTAGTAAAATAGTTCCGTAACTAAAGCAGGCCTAGTATTATAATGTATTGGTTTAAAGCTACTTTCAAAGTAAGCCTAAATCCTGAATTATAAGGGATGTCTTGTTAGAGTGGGTAGTTTTTTATTAAGGCGAGCAAACAAGTTGATGGTTGTTGATGGTTCACGTGGCACGTACAAAACTCAAGAGATCCAAGTGTTACAAGAATGCCTTGGTGGCGTAGTGGCAGTGTATGCAGGTGCTGTGTTTGAGGTCTCGGTTTCGATGCCCGGGTCGGACCAAATATTTGTATGACCTGAAAATATTTGTTTCGGAGTTTGGGTGTTTTGTTTAAATTGTTTATATGCATTTACAAAACAAAAGTTTAGATGTTTGATTCCAGCCAACCCCGCAAGCTTTTGCCCGCTTTGGCACTGGTTATCACGGTTAAGAGTAGTCCTGTATGTCCTTCCTCAAGAATCAAAATATCTCCACGGTAAACATTGAAATCAGTTCAGCGGTTTAGCCGTAAAAGCGTAACAGACAATCCGAGTTACTTTCGATTTTATGATATTTAGATACAGGTATGGATTATTTTCCTCGAGGTAAAGAGATTTCATACTCTTTTCTGAGAGGAGACCCGAGCCCAAGAGTGGCACGTTATGAGTTGTTGATAAAGAAATTATCTGCAGATGAGGGTATGAAAGAGAGTCAATAAGAATATGTAATTGGTTCATGTACCTTATATGTTCATGTATGTTTTAATTCAATGCGGGTTTGACGCAGCATTTACGTCAATGGTGTTGACGTACGTATTCATATGATTAGTTTTCCGTACATTCATTCATATGAATAGGCTTTTTAATGCGATAATAACTGATTTCAATATAATGATTCATCTAACGAAATTATGTAGGGAACATGAGAGTTCGATTCATTCTTCTTTTTCTTCACAGCCTTTATTATTCTCAAGATTTGGAGTAGGCTACTAGCTCAACCGGTTTCATCTGAATATCAGTTTTTACCAGGAGCGACTGGCATCGGACCTCCGCAACCCTGAGGGTGAACTAAATCCGGAGGTTGAACTAGTTTTCAGCATATTTAAAGGCACTGACTACTTCAGAAATGATTGTAATTTTGTATTTGAAACTCTGGACTATTAAAAAAATTTGAATTCCTTTTCACAAATTTTTGCTTTTCAGTAATGAAATTATATCTATCTATCTCTAACCTGAAATTAAGAAGAGCTTGTAATAGACACCCAAACTTCGAAACAAATATTTGCAGATAATACAAATATTTGGTCCGTCGAGGGAAACGAACCCGAGACCTTAAGCACAGCAGTCGCACACGCTACCACTGCGTCACCGAGGCAGTTATGATGATGCATAAGCATCACTAGGCCGCCATGGTCTGAGTATTGTTGCTTTGTATTTATTCGCAATGAGTATGTTGACCACCACTTTTGGATTCTGTTTATGCTTTCCATCAGGCGGAATAGAGTCACTTTGGCCAGCCCATACGTTAAAAAAAAGCTTTGGAGTGTCAATTTAAGTGTACGTACGACGTAGAACGTACACAAGCCAACAAAACATTTACATATTTCGCTAGATTAAACGATATGATGATCTATGCCGTATAATTATTATAATAAGAACCAGTATTATATATGTAACGCTATTTATAACTTCGTTTAGCTTGCCTGCACCTTATGCATGTAGTAATATCAGTTGACATCAGTGACTGGCCCAATGGTTAATAAGGAAAGTAAGGTGAATTCTTGAAGTAGTAATCTTACTTTTGTAAATGCGAAACTTTGGATAGATGCTTGTCATTTAAGGAGGAGAGAACGGTTGATCTTGTTTGATAAAAACACCCGTCTGAATTTAGTTGTACAAATTACAATATACCGATGAAATATACACAAAAACACCCTTGCAACGTAATCAATGTTACAACAGCACTATTCACCAATTCAATAATACCCTTCCTTAATTATTCTTTTGCGTAGCAATCAACATTAACGCATTATAAAAAGTGGTTAAATCTACAGGAGTAACAACATGTCTTTGTAAAGAAATCGCCTTTAAATTGCACCACTACCATCAAGTAAATAGAATGGAAAACCCAGTGGATTAATGTGACCTACTGAATATATTATACACATTCACTAGCTTACTTTATGCAACTAGGGTGCCAAATCAAATTAATCAACAAATCGATGCTAACGCTAGCTTCAGTTAAATTCAGATTAAACTAGCTAACCCGGCTAACTTCGTACCGCCATATTTACATATCTGTCTCAGCTGCCCACAGATAATAAGAAGCCGGTTTAATTCATTTTTTCCGTTATCTTTTAATTTTTCTTGTATACACACCTTTTCTTATCAATAACGAACACATAAATAAAAGAATTATTTAATTTGGTACATCCGATCGAAAGTTATGCGCGTACATACATTTCGGTGATTCATTTTCATATATATTATAGATATACATATACATATATTATAGATAAGGCGTTTCCATGTTAATTTTATAAAATCGAAAGTGTGTCTGTTTATCTATTACCTCTTCAAGCTTAAATAGTAGAACTGATTTAGTGAAAATTGACATGAAGGTACACTTATGCTTGAGGAAGGACAAAGACAATTTTTTATCGCGATAACTCACAAACACCCTGGCGAGGTTGTGAGTAAAATATAGTTATTTTTTAGTTAAAATTAATGTAATCACTATAAATTATGAATTTCTATAAAAATGGTTGTTTAAGCAAGATAATTTAAATAAAAAATATATAATCTAGTTAATTCCTACACGAAAACAGTTTATGCAGTACCTACCAACTCATTACACGCTAACTTTACGAATGACGCAACACACCACGTGTCGGGAAATCCCAAGCATACTTCTGTCTGATTCGCATTGTACAGTTATAAGTTTTGGAGTCAATGACATCAGAACAGGGTTAAGGCCGCGGCCAGCTTTCGTTTAATAGCATCACGTATTATTAGTTTTGCCAACAATAGTTTGAATTCCGAGCAGTCCTGACCTCAGTTAGCGATAAAAAATAGGTCCTAAGAGTATAAATATCTAAGTAAACAAAGTCATTTTCATAAAAAATGGAATCGGTTTCTACTAAAAGGTGTTTTCTACTAGTATTTGTTTAGATCACGGTTACCAGTTTGAAACTGAAATCGGTTTTGTCTATAAAACAGAAGTATCAGAAATTTGTGGTAGGAATTCTCACATATTTGGAACTGACGTTCAGTTTGTAAAGGAAATTTTTATTAAGCCAAATCGTATCGTTATCTTCAATTTAGTATGCTGTGAACTTGCATATTAAAAAGACAAATTGAACTACACAACTCCTCTTTCGCGATATAAAAAGTGCTCACGCTACTTAACTGAACTTCAATCGTACGTCGGACATGATCACTTTGCCTGTTCGTATGATCATATTTCTTATTGTTGAATTTAATTAATAAAATATTACGGTGCAGTGCTAGGGACTTGATTATTATTAGTTAGCAAACAGTAATCTAAGTAAAAAGTGTTTGGGAATTTATTCCCTTTACTAGCTGAACCCCGCGGTGTTACCCGCGGTTATTGTTGTACCGCGAGTAACGCCGCGGGACCAAGTTAGTCTAAAAAAAGTAGCCTAAGTTACTTCCTGGATCATCAGTTACCTGCCAGTGAAAGTCCCGTCAAAATCCGTCTAGCCGTTCCAGAGATTACCCGGAACAAACAGACAGACAGACAGACAGACAATTTTTTTTTTAACTACAGTTTTGATATATGTACCGTGTATACATACATATGCATTAAGTAAAAAGCGGTTATTTTAATATTACAAACAGACACTCCAATTTTATTTAGTTGTATAGATGGGCAAAGAATATAAAAGCTATTCGTGTCCTGTGTCCTTAGCCCCTTAATTTACTGATGTTCAAAAACCTAAAGATAGAGAAAGTGTATCTGAAATGGTTTTATGCATAAATAAATACATTGTGTATAGCAGGGGGACTCGGGAAGTCGCCGAAGCATTCCTGGAGCTTCTCCTGACTGTCCAGGTAGGCTGCCGCGGGTTTAGTGAGTAGACCGGTCCCACACATGGTCTTCGTCTCCCCCACGAAGCATTCTTCGCGTTCAAATTATATAAAAGACTAGCTGAACCCCTCGGTGCTACCCGCGGTTAATGTTGTACCGCGAGTAACGCCGCGGGACAAAGTTAGTCTAAAAAAAGTAGCCTAAGTTACTCCCCGGATCATCAGCTACCTGCCAGTGAAAGTCCCGTCAAAATCCGTCCAGCCGTTCCAGAGATTACCCGGAACAAACAGACAGACAGACAGACAGACAGACAAAAAAAAATTTAACTACATTTTTGGTATATGTAGCGTATATACATACATATGCATTTAGTAAAAAGCGATTATTTTAATATTACAAACAGACACTCCAATTTTATTTATTTGTATAGATTCTCTGCACAGATATTGAAGAATAAAATAAAAGACAGAGATAAAATTTAATAATACGAACTAACAAGAAAGTATAATTATAACTTTTATGAACTAAATATTTTAAAACTCCATCTTTAGGAAATGAAATGTATTAAATAGCAGTGAATCTGCTGTAAACAGTGATGTGTGGCTTCCGTGTTTTGAAGCTCTAACAAGACATCTTATATTTCAGTTTGGGTATAAATAAAGAGATGGCGTTGCAGTGCCTACGCCCTGGGTGTTTTTTATCTTCATATATTCAGATGGCTATTTCTTATCAATAAATAACTAGCTGACCTGGCGAACTTCGTACCGCCATCATACATACATACACATATTTTTACATACATACATATATTTGTCTCAGTTTTCCACATGCAGTGTACAGCCGCGGACAAGAAAACATTGACTTTTCCCGTTATCTTTTATTTTTTCTTATACACAAACCTTGTCCATATACAAGTTAAATTTTAACAAAAATAAAACCGACTTCAAGGTTTGACTCGATTTCTCTTGGTTACCATCATCAGATCTTAGTGTCCTTGTCATGGTAAAACCATTGGGGTATCTCCTTTCCATTAAAAAAAGAATCATCAAAATCGGTTCATAAACGACGAAGTTATGCGCGAACACAAATAAAAAAATATATATATATATGGTCGAATTAAGAAACCTTCTTCTTTTTTTGAAGTCGTTTAAAAACAAACACATAAAGAAAAAAAATTGATGCAGCCGATCGGAAGTACGCACGTACATACATTTCGGCAATTCATTTTTATATACAGGGTTACTGGTAGTATGTAGTGATACCTTTAAGCGGTGATAGTAGAGATCAATAGCTATCAAGTTGTCCTGGGGTAAATGAGTCAAAAATGTTCCGTTTTGGAAATGAAATACAAAAACTCATTTTTTTAAGAAAAGTGGATCACGCTACTTCAATGTGCCTTTAAAACAAACACTTGCGTATTTAATGTTTGTTTTTAGTTTGCTTACACCCTAATCTATACAAATAAATAAAATTGGAGTGTCTGTTTGTAATATTAAAATAACCGCTTGTTACTTAAAGCATATGTATGTATACACGATATATATTCATATCAGTTGTCTAGTACCCATAATACAAGCTCTGCTTAGTTTGGGACTAGATGACGTTGTGTGTTAGATGTCCAAAATATTTATTTATTTATTTATATACCAAAAATGTAGTTAAAAAAATTTTTGTCTGTCTGTCTGTTTGTTCCGGGTAATCTCTGGAAAGGCTGGATGGATTTTGACGGGACTTTCACTAGCAGGTAGCTGATGATCCGGGTAGTAACTTAGGCTACTTTTTTTAGACTAACTTTGTCCCGCGGCGTTACTCGCGGTACAACATTAACCGCGGGTAGCACCGAGGGGTTCAGCTGGTACGTAATAATAACGCGAAAAGGAACAGAAACTTACCACGTATAAGCATAGCATAGCATAAGCATATGCACATTCATGGTTAAGTTACGGAATCATAATGTGGGGGAACAGCACAGATGCCCCTACACTCTTCATAGCACAAAAGAAATTGATTCGTATTTTATTTAATTTAGAACAAACGGACAGTTGTAAGCCTTTTTTTACAAAACATAAGGTACTTACCTTACCGTCTATTTACATTCTTGAAATATGCAAGTTTGTCCGAAAATATATCACTTTTTTCACAACCCGCGGAGACAAAAATACGAACCGATCTCTTAGACACAAGAAAATGTTAATGTTACCCACTTCCCGTATAACGTTACATTCAAGTAGTCCCTATGTGATGTCCATCAAAATATAAAATATAATAATATAATATATTAAATATGCCAAATTATTATTTTAAATTAAATTATTATTGAAATCGTTATTCTATTTTAAAAGTCTGAAGTGTTATAATATCCTTTTATTTTTCTTTTTTTTTTTTGATTTTGTTGACTTTAGGTTTTGATTAAATGATAATTAACTATTTTTCTTACATTTTTTTGTTTGCTTGAACTTAATATTGTTGTATTTAGTAATTCTAATAATTAATTTGATATTATATGACTTGTGATTTGCTGTGCCCTACAGGGCCAACCATTGTTTCTAGTTTTTAAGCGTGAGATGTAAACCATCTAATTACAACATGTGTGGAATGCAAATAAATGATCTGAATAAATGATATGAATATGAATATGAAATGTAGTACCATTTGT
This sequence comes from Spilosoma lubricipeda, assembly GCA_905220595.1. Taxonomy (NCBI): domain Eukaryota; kingdom Metazoa; phylum Arthropoda; class Insecta; order Lepidoptera; family Erebidae; genus Spilosoma; species Spilosoma lubricipeda. The sequence continues at coordinate 3,728,991 of HG992286.1, read as the reverse complement.
GAATGATGATTCAGGGAATCTTAAAGTTTTCATACTTTTTAACCGACTTCAAAAAAAGGAGAAGATTTCTCAATTCGACCGTATATTTTTTTTTTATATGTGTTCGCGGATATCTTTGTCGTTTATGAACCCATTTTGATGATTCTTCTTTTGTTGGACAGGAGATATTCCGACGGTGGTACCATGGCAAGGAAACTAGGATCTGATGATGGCATCCCAGGGAAATCGAGGAGAACCCTTAATTTTTTTAGGCACATATTATGTTTTTCGTATATTTTCTGAAAATACTTTTCGTTTCGTCCTTTCTTCTCAGGGCTAGTCCAGTTAGGAAAGGCCGAACTTATCTGCTCAAAAAAAGTTTAACTTGCAAAAGAGTTTATATAACCTAATTGCAGAATAAATGATTTCATTTCATTTTATTTAAAATATAAGTATAGATATACACAAGAACCGCTAGTTTAGAGGTACATTGTAGATAAAACAAAAGAGTCGGTAAAGATCGACTTACACCTATCTTATATTCATATCACATATTCATCATATATTCATGCATATAAATTTGTATTTTAGTGGAAAATGTTTTACAATTTTATGTTCCTTTAATCAACTCGACTGCCTCATTGATCTAGTGGTTAACGTCACATACGTTAACATCTATTCTACCTCAATATTGTAACATGGGATTCAAATAAATTAATTATTATTATTATATCTATGAAAATCACTATTGGGAAGTCAATGCTCTCAAATATTTATTTATTTCCAATTTAAAAAAAAACACAGCTATCATTACAGGCGTAGCCATGTTTTATACGATATTTTTATTATGATAACATATAATTTTAATGCCATATATACTGACAACTAGTTCAACCTTCAGTTCGCCCTCAGGATTGCGGAAGTTTGAGGCCAGTCACACGCCAATCACGTGGAAAAACTGATATTCAGGTAAAACCGGTTGAAGTAGTAGTCAAATGCGAGTGCAAGCGGAAAACTGAACACATTTGTGGTTTTAGCATTGCTAAGTTTGTATCATTTCCTGAACAATCGACTTCGATAAGAACGATTTGCTTTAAAGACATTATTACCTTTTTGATTCACCCAGGTTTTTTTTTTATTTCATTCAACGGACAATGTATTTTGTTGAAAATATGCCTAAAAGAACATATAATATGCTGTCAGAACCACCCACTCCGAATTATAAGGTATTAGTGGAGTATTTAGCTGCACTAAGGGGTACCACTATTTTTCTGGTATTCCATTTATCAGTTATGCGCTTTAAACATGTTTAACCTCTATATTTTTAGCAATACGAGGTCGTTTTTAATTTGTCTTTATCAATATTGTACTCAAAACAAGTAATTGCAATAAAAAATTCGACTAATTACTTCCATTATGCGTTAAATGTTTCCCTTTTATTACAAACAGTATCTTAATTTCTACCAGTTTGGTATTCTTTATTCTTATATTATTGATTTTTTCTTCTTCTTAGCCTTTATTATTCCCAAGATTTGGAGTCGGCTACTAGTTCAACCTGAATATCAGTTTTTACGCGGAGGGATTGGCATCGGACCTCCGCAATCCTGAGGGTGTACTGAATTCGATGGTTGAGCTAATTGTCAGTATATTTGAGGGCACTGACTTCCCAATAACGATTGCCATAGATGTTCATGACAACCGGGACCGATGACTTAACGTGCTCTCCGAAGCACGGGTGGAAACATCGCCATATTCCATACTCTCCATTAAGAATTTCTTGTAAGAAAAACCCAACAACAGTCCGACCCGAGAATCAAACCCGAGACCTCTTGATCAGCAGTCGCTTACGCCAAACCACTAGACCAACGAGGCAATCATTTATTATTGAATTATCAAATGCTATTTATAGTTTTTACTAGCTTTTATTTAGTTTCACCTGTATCGATGTTTGTATCGTTAAATTTGAACCACTTCCTGATTTCCGATTGAGTTGAAATTTTAAATATACCTTTAGTTCTGATGGCGGTGCAACTATGTATAATTGGTACTATTATTAATCCAAAGTTGCCGCCGTAACAAAATAGCGGCCTACATATTTCTGAACAACCCACCAAATATGAGTATTAAATGAAAGGTATTAAAGTTATTTTTTTATTAACTTGTATTAAAAGCTTGTTTTTAAAAAAAATTTTTTCGCTTGTTTTAAGTGAGAGAGTAATATCGTACGATAAAGGTGTTTATTAATATGTCATTGTACTGTGTGTATAGTTACAAACTGAAGATAGTTTTGAATGTCTTATTCATTGATCAGTATAGTTTAAACTATTATTGTATAAGCCTTTTATACAATGACAGGTTAAAGATAATAATTTAGTAAGATATGTTTCCGTATAGCATTTACAAACTTTAACCTACTTTAAAATAAAATAAAAATGCTAGAAAGTATAACCAATGAAAATACTTACAAGCGAATATTTACAAAACAAGGAAGCATTTAAGTGTAAGTAATTTCCAATCACAATTGAACAAAACAATAATTATTTTATTAATTTTAACGAAATCTTCCTCAATGTAAAGCCATGGGAAAGTATTTAGTTGATGAATATATTCATTCAGTACATTCTCATAACAACACTCATAATGGCGGTTATACTCGTTTGTATTTCTACTTTCTTTACTATACCTATGACGTCATTATTAAACTGGGGGTAAAATCAAATAATCTTCGTCTTATTCAAAATTGCCAGTATTAACGGCGCAATCGTCTATAAGTGCAGATGAATAAATATTAATTGAATTTTTTAATGTTTTTACTTTTTTTTTAATATCAGATGAATTTAAATTTAATTCTTATGTGTAACTAACAACTGGCAAACACACTAGCCATAGTGTCTGTTAATGATGTCCTGGTGATGGTAGACAATGAAAAACGGTGTGTAATTTGCGCAGGTTTTTTAATATCTACAAGGATATGACATTAAAATCACTCCGATAGCCGGTATCAAGGGTTCTACTCTAGGGAAAACCAAGACCATAATTATGATTTGAAGTCCACCCCGAATGCACGCCGTTCTATCGACGACGTATATTAAGTTCATTAGATACCTAATGTTATAGTTATGAACAAAAACACATTTATTAGCTACTAGCTGAACCCCGCGATGTTACCCGCGTTTATTGTTGTACCGCGAGTAACGCCACGGGGCAAAGTTAGTCTAAATAAAGTAGCCTAAGTTACTCCCTGGATCATCAGCTACCTGCCAATGAAAGTCCCGTCTAAATCCATCCAGGCGTACCAGAGATTACATTACCTGGAACATACAGACAGACAGACAAAAAAAAATACTATATTTTTTGGTATATGTACCGTGTATACATTCAAATGCATTTTGTAAAAAGCGGTTATTTTAATATTACAAACAGACAGTCCAATTTTATTTATTTGTATAGATAATACGTTTAATGCAACGGTTCGACTCTGATAGGTTTTAAATAAAGCGCCGTTTATAACACACCGTAGCGTGAAATATCACGAATTGCCTCGGCCTTTAGGAACTGTTACTGAATTTAAACAATCATTCAAAATATAATTGTAATATTTAATATAATGTATATTCGTTCTGCATATAATTTAATAACTTTGCACTAAATAACGCATATTTCGAAGATTAAATTATATAACAACATTTACCTATACAAATAAATAAAATTGGAGTGTCTATTTGTAATATTAAAATGACCACTTTTTACTAAATGCATATGAATGAATCCAAAAATGTATTTTAAAAAGATTTTGTCTGTCTGTCTGTTTTTTCCGGCTAATCTCTGGTACGGCTGGACCGATTTTGACGGGACTTTCATTGGCAGGTAGCTGATGATCCAGGGAGTAACTTAGGACTAGTAGTAGTACCTAGTACCTAGTACTTTGTCCCGCGGTGGCACTCGCGTTATTTTTATATTAGAAACAGACACTCCAATTTTATTTATTTGTATAGATTTAAAAAAACACTGAGCCAAGCTAGTTTATAAAAGTTATACAATTACTTATCAAGTATTAACGTAGATAAACTTGACTTCTATTTAATGTGGTTTAATTTTATGCGTATTTGTGTTATAAATATATAATTTAAAAATAAAAAGTAGCCGTGAGAATCAGTAATAAATTAATTGGAAGCCTTTTTAAGAAGGAAATACGGTTGTTAAGTAATTGGTACTCATGCGACGAACTGGAAACTTAAAGCCGGCTACACACGTTACAATTCAACCCAAAAGATTTATATGTGCAGGTTTGCCCGTGCCGACAGACCATATAACAGTAGTGTGTGTAGGACCATTCGGTTTACCAGAAAAATCTTTAGGTGTACCATACGGTATCGATTTAAACTAATGATTGCCGAATTTGCTACGATTTTTTTATGGAATAGGAGGCAACCGAGCAGACGTATCGCCTGATGGTAAGCGATTAACGCCGCCCAAGGACACGCATAACACCAGAGACGTCACAAGTGAAACACACACTAAGTAATAACCACTCGCCAGTTCTAAATAAATCAATCATTGCAATTCAGAAGTTCATACTAAAGTATTCTTTTATCCAATTACCGCAGAGCAGAAGCGTCATATGTTCCACACCGGTTTTCTGTGAGGCCGTGGTATCACTCCTGCATGGCAAAGACTGGCTCCCACGATTACCTATATAGCTCAAAGAAAGCTACATAGGTTATTGTCATGTACGCTCTAGCCTGATTAGGCACATCTGAACAAATAGATCTCTAAAGTAAACCGCAGTGTATATGGTCAGCTTTAGTTACTCATCATACAAAGAAACAAAAGAACGCAACGAGTGTAACCATTTGTTGTTAATGTGCTTATTAAAATAATGCACGGAAATTTGCACCTAGAAACTGTGTTGTTAAGGTACAATATCTTTAACTATAACATATTTGGTTTTCAATTCAATTTTATCTATCATGATCTTGCAGTTTTACAAAGTCTGTTGAATTAATAAATGTTCTTGGAAATGATGTATACAATATTGTAGCAACACTACCCACCTAATACAATAACGTTTTTTGTTTATATATTACTAGAATGTACTTTAAACATGAGGTAAATCAGTACAAATCATACATGCATGCAACAAAACACCAAACCAACAAACAAAAAGCCAAACATGTGACAATGTCTTGGCACATAAAATACGTGTGATTAATTTTATTAACATACTAACTGAACCCCGCGGTGTTACCCGCGGTTATCGTCAAACCGCAAGTAACGCCGCGGGACAAAGTTAGTCTAAAAAAAAGTAGCCTAAGTTACTCCCTGGATCATCAGCTGCCAGTGAAAGTCCCGTCAAAATCGGTGCAGCCGTTCCAGAGATTACCCGAACAAACAGACAGACAGACACAAAAAAATTTGACTACATTTTTGGCATATGTACCGTGTATACATACAAATGCATTTAGTAAAAAGCGGTTATTTTAATATTACAAACAGACACTCCAATTTTATTTATTTGTATAGACTAGCGACCCGGTCAGGCTTCGCATGTAGGTCTTATATAAACCTTTCTCTTGAATCATTCTATGTATTGTTAAAAGCTGCATTGAATTCCGTTTAGTATTTTAAAAGATCTAAACGAACATACAAAGGAGTCTACTTAATTTTATACTATGTTATATAAAAACAGATTTTGGTTAATGTGGAAGCGTATATTCTAAGTAAATACAAAAATAATATAACATGTTGCGTCAAGCCAGTTATAATATTCAGCTACCTTATATCCTGTACAGCATTAAACATGGACCCTGAAAGTAGACATCACAAAATGCCTTAAAGCACTTGAAATGTTCAACTATCTTACACTGTTAAATGTATAAAGAAGAAACCATAGTCCAGGTTTAACCTAAAAGCACGACCTCCACTCGGACCCGATCCGCCGCCGGCGAACCGGGCGGCGGAGGCACGCCTATCAGCGCCTCATGCCGCCCTGAGTGTGGCCGCGGATGGTCGGGATGGGTTTTCCCTTCCATCCGCTCTAGTAGCCACCCGCGAGGGGGCGACGTTACGCGTGTGCCTAAATTGAGAGTCATAACAGCTGACGGTGCCCGCTTCTGTGCGGGCAAGCGCTGGGAGGGGTCCGGATGTGTTAATAACAGTAGTTCCCGGATCCCTCCCGTCTCAGGCGCAGAGTGGCACACCGTGTGGTTTTAGTCGGTTCGATTCCGACACACCGCCCCGCCGCAAACCCTGGCAGGGAGACGGCCCGAGGGGGTTTCCACAGGTTAAAAAAAAAAAAGGTTTAACCTAAAAGCAAATATAATTTAATCCTATCAGATCAATAAACAAGTTAGACTTGTATTTTAAAAAAAGAACAAAAATATCCATCAATTTAAAACCATCGAAATATTGCGGTGCACGCGTTTCAAGTATACTGAACGATCATCATAGATAATTACATCGATTAAAGGGCGTATCGATTTAAATTCGACCCTGTGATTAACCACACGAATTGTTTAGCTTGTTATGTAAATTTACTTTTGTTTATAGTTTATATGCGTGATGAAACGGGGTTATCATATTTAAGAATATACTACTAATACTTAGTTTTAGATAAGTAGTTAGGTTTATATTCGATAGATCGGACGAATATGCCTAGTCTAGATTTACATTTACAAAACGTAACCGTTTAATACGTCTTAAATCTAAGAGACACGGCTTTTCAAACCGTTTTATACTTTTTCAGCGTAATTTTTTTTTGGCAGTTGGTTTTTTTTTTACTTTTTTTATTTGAAATGTTGTTTTGTTCATTTCGTATCAGAAGCACAAATTAGACTCCAGTTTACACTGCAATCATAAATCAGAAGAAACAGACCAAAAACACATGATAATTTTTAAAAGAGTAGCCTAAGTTACCAGTGAAAGTCCCGTCAAAATCGGTCCAGCCGTTCCAAAGATTACCCGGAACAAACAGACAGACAAACACACAAAATAAAAAAAATGTGATTTCAGTACCATGTATACGAGTACATATGAAAAATCAAATACTAGTTATAACAACACCTACACATTGCAAAATATCTAAGTCAGCCGAAAATCGAATATTTTTTGTGAAAACAATAGAATTCAAATATCTCAGAAACGGTTAGATTTAGGATAGGATGTTTTTAGTGAAATCAGTCAGAAACAATCAAAAATGAAATTCAAAGTCCGATTCAATCTGTAATCCTACTAATATTATAAATGCGAAAGTTTGTAAGGATGGATGGATGTTTGTTACTCTTTCACGCAAAAACTACTGAACGGATTTGGATGAAACTTTACAGTAATATAGCTTATACATCAGAATAACACATAGGCTACTATTTGCCGCGATAACCGACATACACGCGGGCGGAGCCGCGGGCAACAACTAGTAACATCTATACAGATAAGGCAGTCTATTCCTAGACTAGGATTACTAAATGCATACCTATTACTCAAACACAAGAAATGACCATCCTCAGCATACCGAAGCTGGCTCCACCCAATTTCGGCAAAAGTCACCCAAGGGCGGAGGCAGCGCCGAACTGCTTTGGAGCAAGCTGTCGGAAGTGCTCGTCGAAGAGCCACCTGCCGTTGAAGATCGGACAACCGGAAATTTGCTGACAACTAGTTAAATCTTCGAATTCAGTCCGATGCCAGACGCTCCATGGCAAAACCAATATTCTGGTAAAACCAGTTGAACTAGTAGCTGACCCCAATTAATCTCGGGGATCCACATTAATATACCAAAACACTAAATAACTGATAAACTTATATCAACATTTAATTAACAGATAATTTATTAAAGAGCATTAACATAATTACGTAAAAGAAGATTAACGCACAGTAACAAAATAACAATTTACAACACATCTAATAAAAGTGTTTACGAGGTAAATCCCCGTAAGTAACGGGTAAGAGTTAAATAATTAATGAGTGACCGTTTCTTTTTAATTTCATCAAATACTGCGAAATGGTTTTAAGGTAGTAGAGCCATGCTGATTTCAGCACGAACGGGCCGGCTCGACCGGGGCGGTACTATCCTCGCACAGAAAATCAACGTAAAATGACAGCGATCATGCTGTCGTGTTTCGTTGGTGAGTGCGAGACCGGAGGTCCAATGATGCGAAAGCATCACTAGCCCACCATGGTGTGGGTCACCATGCTGCATTGTTGCATTGTCTGCGTTCGCAGTATGGTGACCATCACTCTTGGATTCTGCTTATGCTTTCCATCAGGCAGAGTAGAGTCATTATGGCAGGGTCAAACATAAACAAAAAAAAATGGATCACCAGTGTGGTCAAAGTATAAAAAGTAAATACCCTTTTCAAAGCGATTGATTTCTCATCTTCTTGAATTATGCTATTTTATGTATATGTGCGTAGGTACATTAGTTGCAGTATAGATGTGTATAAATACATTTTACCCGACTATCGTAAAGCCAAAAGGAATAGTAATATTTTTGGTAGTCTATGTATGTTCCACCGTATCGCCAAACTATAGAACTGATTTTAAGTATGAGGTATCAATATATTCATAATAATGGCCAGGGTTTCATAGGTTTTATCAATCGCCCCAAAAATTTGTACGCAGTCTAGTTATAGCTTTTTGAGCTTATTCTTGAAGTGACTAGTTCAAGCGAGCTTGTAGTTGAAGTCGTTTCTTACTCCCGTTCAAAATTAAGTGTCAAAAATCCACGATAATTTTGCGTAAAACGACGTTCGTACAGTCACGTATGCCATTGGACGCAGTAATTTCCCAAAAAAAATAAGAATAATATCCACCTTCTGCATTTTATCAGCAGTCTGCTCACTTAGTACAGGCTCAGCTTTATTTGAGATCAGACAAATTGTAAAATAGTTTACAATCTGGTGACTTCTATGTATGTGTTTCTTGTACTTTATATAATACATATAGATATATATACTGTTTAAATTGTTTTTTTTCACCCTATACTTTCCATTTATTTCTTTACATCCCTTGGCTGCGTGGTAGAGATTTCCTTCGAACGATAAGGTCGATATTTGTGATTCCTAGTTTTAAGTTACCTTTGTAATCAATCTGCTGTAGGTACAATAAAGCGATATATTTTACGGCACGGTTGGTCTAGTGTCCTAATGGCTTAAGCGGTCGCAATGCCGCTTTATAACGCACAAAGTGCTGAAATCTCACATGAGACAACACTTTGTGTCATCCACAAATTGTTGTTCCGAGTCTGGGTGTTCCGTGATTCTTAGTGCGGGAGTAGTCAACTAAATAAAACTATATATATTATTATTTCCTGTATTATTAAAAAAAAAATGCAGTGTGTCACTGAAAATTACTTTAACGCTCAAATAAACCACGATCAAATCCAGCAATGTTCATAAAAACAGCCGTCTGTTCGCTTTCGCCGTTATTGCAGCAAACCCTGGCTTGTTTCAAGTTTTCACATACTACGTTTGGCTAACGCTGATAGCACCGAGGTCGTCGTTTAAGATTTTATGTTTTATTGAAAGTATTCCGATACTAGTATTTCTTATTTGATAAAAAAACATGTCCATAATTAGACAGTGGGCTAAATTTTATCGAAAACAGTAAATAACAGTACAAATTCAAACAAAATACCAATTTCTGATCAGACCTTTCCGATTTTGTTAAGAGAACGAAAATTTTATCTAATGAAAATAAGAATACGGAATGCTTACAATGCACTTCATAAAACCGAATCGTTGTGAAATTTGCATTTTGTGAGATAGGCGTCTAGTCTCCAGACGAAACGATAGCCGCTGGAGCCAAATTGTATCAGAATGAAGACTGTGATGACGCAAACAGAGTTTGGGACGCCATGTGGCACGATAGACCAACGGTTTGCAGAAAGTGGCTGGCAACGGATAAATGCGGACTGCCCAAAACGGGATAGTTGACGTTCCTTGTTGGAACCAGTTTTTCTTCTGATTAATTTCGTTGCGGGTTAGTTTAATTTTTCCTGGGACTTTCCGAGTGTCAACTCGGTGTGTTCGTGAGTCACTGCAGTTGATTCTGGTGTACAGGAGTTACGGTCGTGGGCGTGTGGGTGGGGTTGGTCTCTGTTCCTTGTTGGAATTACAGAGACTTTCGTTCAGCAGTAGACGGCGATAGGTTGATTTAAAGATAGACAGCAGTATAGGTCATCCGAATCTCTGGAACTAGCAGTACCGACTCATTGCACCAGGTTCTTCGATAAGTCGTTTACTGTACAAGCTGTCCGACTATGGAATGCTTTGCCATTGGCTATAAAGCGAGCCAAATCCTTGCCTATATTTAAAAAATTAGTAAAAGAACACTATTTATCATCTTAATTTATAGTGCTTAAAAATGTTTTATGATATTATTCATGTTATGCATTACTTCCTATTTAATTACTTGTTTGTATTTATGTGAATTTAAGTCTCATTTCTTCGAACACCAAAGCTACCCATGAATCTGTTTTGATACATTCTATTTGTCCATCCAAAGGTTGCCTGTAAGAAATTGCTTTTTAGCGATAAGGCCGCCATTTGTACATGGTTGTAAAATTAATATACTCCTAAATGTAAACTGTTTATTTGGTGTACAATAAAGTTTATTCTATTCTATTCTATTCTATTCTATAGGCATGAGGCTTATATTGGTCTAAAATCTTTGCGCTGTAGCATAGTGCGGATGACATTTCAAAAAATTGTTAAACAACTGGATACGACAAACCAACAAAGATTTACTTAAATAATTTATAACATACATACCCTCAATCTCACAGAATTATAAATGTCAATCTTAATTTAATAATAAATAGGATTATTAAAGTTAATACATACCTTTATGTATACTTCGGCCACTGACATAAAATAAATTCACTATCAGAACCACAACTAATGAAACCCGCGGCAACATGTTGATTTAAAAAAAAAATAAAAAAAAAACAAAAAAAAAAATTAAACTGCTTTCACCATTTTAAACATCGAACAAAAGTTTTTTTTTAAACACCAATGAGTTCAGTTCAACTGTCCTAACAACACTGTTCATGAATAACTTTTGTAGTCATTTAAAAGTGCAATCCGAACAAGACTCAGACAGGCGTGGAGTGTCCAATGCTAATTTGTTTTTTTGCCCTGAACTGAACCTTGACATTGCGTATAGAAAATACATTCTTTTATATTATTAGACCCTTTAGTAGAACGATATTGTGTTGTGCAATTTATAACGAATGTTTATCAATTTGTGTCAATAATAAATTGTGCAATAAATTTTATTATTAGGTTACAAAGATTGATCATGTAAATTATAACACCTTGAGTTATTACTCTTACGCACGCGTGTTATAATCGAAGCAATATAAAAAATGTGACTATTATTACGTTTACATTGTGCGATAGTAACTTCAAACTAGTTTTCACACGTACTTTCAAAGACATATTAAGTACCAAATTTTAAAGTTAAATTGATTTCGCATGACGGCTTGTGAATATTATGATGTCCTTTTTTCAGTTGAAGTATTTGGAAACCATTAATATGCTTTAATAATCGTAACAATACATAAACCGATATAAAATTGTATTGATCAGAGCCAGTTGTTATGAACTAATGTAGTTTATAGATTTATTCATTGTGATATGATTTACTATAATAAGGATAGCTATTTCATTTATTTGAGGCAACAATCATGATGAGGTGAATGAAGGGATTCTAAAAATGTCTTTGTTGATAATGATTCTACTGAATACTATTACAATTACAATATTACGGTAATGGATTATAAGTTATTTTAATGTCGTCATAGGTTATCAATTTTCATATGGTGGCAAATTATTGTGGGAGAGCCACACTCCGGCATGAATGGTCCGGCTCGACCTGAGTGATATCACGGCCTCACAGAAAACCGGTGTGAAATAGCGCTTGCGCTGTGTTTCACTAAGTGAGTGAGGATACCGGAGGCCCATAACCCAAACCCCCTCCCCCTATCTCCCCTCCCCATCCCCCAAAGGCCGGCAACGCACTCTTGACGCCTCTGGTGTTGCAGGTGTCTATGGGCTGTGGTAATCGCTTACCACCAGGCGATAATTCTGCTCGTTTGCCCGCCTATTCCATAAAAAATAATAAGAATAGGGCGTGTTGCCACCGCTTTTCATCCCGTGAGAGACGTAACAGCTGACTTAGGGAAAAAAACTACACCGGACTGAGAACAAACTCTGTAAAGAGAGGTAATGCATAAAACACATCATATATATACTCATCTAGCCAGAGTGGCATAGTAAGAAAAAACTGTTCACGAGAAAAGTCCTATGTCCATGTACTATTAGAGGCTGATGATGATGAAGTCAATGGTTTTGGGCAAAGAGCTCAGACTTTCTGGCAATACTCTCTCTTAATTTGTTCGTTATAAGTTACCTTTTCTTCGTATGCTACCTTGGCTTTTACTCGTAATACACCTACTCGCAATTTTCCTATCTGGTACTTAAAATTACGAGTTGAGGGTAATAGACTTGCCCCTATTAGTTGGCCAATTACGACTTCTGTTTGCTCCTTTTGTAAGAATTGTCGTAGTATCTATATTATTATACCTATACTAACTTTTAAACTTTCGCGTTCCGTGATATATTAACAATCATTTTTACGGGAATTAACGCGATTACTTTACAAAAGGTAATGTAATACCTTTTGATAAGTAATCGCGTTTTACCTCTGATTTGCCTGACGTTTCGACCAGGTTGCATTGGCTGTGATCACGGGCTGACTCTGATCCCTAAATTATTATACCTATAATTTTTTTTATTCCCTTTAGGTATTTACAATATTAAAAACCTGTACGTATAAAAAAGGGTAAAATGTTAATGGTTTACAAAGTACGCAAGTTCAAAATCTTAAGTAATTTGTGGATTAGTAAAATCTAGCGTAAAAATGTAAATTAACTAATATAAAGATGGCAAAGGCGTGTCTTTCATTTAGCAGTAGACGGTAACAGGTTGAAAAAGATGGGCTAAAGTACGAACGCATGAAAAAAAATATATAAAAAAGAAAATTTGATGAAAAAATTTAATAGACATTGATGAACGGTGGATTGGCTGTGTAAAACAAGATAATTCAATTCAAATTCAAAATCATTTATTCAATTAAGACATTAAGTGACATACATTTATGATTGTTAAATTGAAGCTACAGTTAAAATAAATATCATAGATCGACACAAACAGATGCCACAGCATATGCTAGATTGTCAAGGTTAATTAGGTGATAACCTGATTAGGGAGGCCTATATGTGTCGATCCATAGCTTTTAGTTTCCAAAATGCGTAAAACATCATGAGAAGAAGGCTGGCAAAGTAACTCATCGCTACTCTTTTTAAAAGTCTGATCTTCAGGTACAATAGTGTTAGTATCACTTGAAAGGTAAACAGTATACAAGCTGTTGTCACCTAAATTTCATTTTATTGAATTACTCCAAAAGCTAATGTACCAACAAAAAAAGCACTCAGTAATACCGTTGAAGGTAGGACCTAGGACTTATTAAACATACAAATCATTCAAGGTACACATCTACTCACATTCGGTTGCAAAATGTACTGTTAAAAATAATTCGTAATTGATTAAGAGGCTAGAGTTGCAGTTGAACGAATTTATTTATTTATTTGTCCGAAATATTTATATTATTTCAAAATTTTAAAACTCATACAAAATTGTTTAAGATAAAACACAAATCTACTCCACACCAGACACTCTTCCACAGTTTCTTATCGATGCTGTTAATTTACATAATAATCGTTCGAAGTAAATCTGTAATATGGGACGTAAATATTTAATGACACATATTATGAATACTGACATTATGAATTCTAATATGTACCATGTACATGTATTACATGATGCTGTGAGTATTTTTGATTAGTTTAATATCTAACAGCTAATTTATGAGTTTGCTTGAAGTAATACCACAGCGTTATAGCAATCGATGCCGAGCAATATTTTCAAAGCTTGACCGACTGAAAAACGTAATGGTCCTCCGAACCGTGAGGAGGAGTTTACCCCTAACTCTCTGTTCTCTCTGAGGGTGGGGGGAATACTTACAAGTAGACAAATTGAGTACGCCCATATAATAAGCGGTGATAATCATCATGAACAAGGCTTAATAGTCCAGTTCTGGATATAGTCCTCTCCTCAGAAAGGTATAGCGTATTCAAGTTTATCTTCTCTTTGCAGTGACGTTGTCCTTGTTTAGACCTTTAGTCAACTCTTACGGTCTCGTAATCTCGGCGGTGATACTCACAACACCATCAGAAATGACTATTACCGACAAAAACGTCTAAGTGCGAGACAGACCAAGAATTTATGCTTCTTGCAATTTTTCCTTTATTTCTTCTATAAGACGTTGCTTCGAACCAAATTTCATGGTTCTGAGTTAACGGGAAGAACCCTGTATCTGTTTTGCGAGTCTCTCTTGTCGTTGTCGAGTTTCCTCTTGCGAGTGTTGAAAATTTGCAGCATAAACGGCTGTATCTTTTGATTTCGTTTAACTACTCATTAGATTTGGACAAATGAAGTGTCTCTAGACGCGTCGTGATCGTCTTCTGGTTATAGGCTATATGACGTGTCACTGAATCTAATGTGACGCCCTCTAGCCGACATAAAGTACTGTATTAAAAAAAAATTGAGATAAATATGCCGTGTTTGGTATCATTGGAAAGGCCGTTACTTGTAAGTTTCAAAAATACATATATTATTAGCATTTGTTCTTGACTTTGTCCGTATTTATTCGATAAGTGTGATATTTCTATGGTATGCTTATTTGTGCCCTCATTTTTTCTAAACTAGTCAGAATAAGAAAATGAGGTATCGTTAGAAGTGTCTTGATTGCCCGACGATAATAGGCTATATGACGTGGCAATGAATCTAATGTGGCGCCCTCTAGCCGACGTAAAGTAGTGTATTAAAAAATAAATAAGAGAGAAATATGCCGTGTTTGGTATCATACGAAAGAGCGTTACTTGTAGATTATAAAAATATATATATTATTAGCATTTTCTTGTGACTTTGTCCGTATTTATTCGATAATTGTGATATTTCTGTGGTATCTATTTAAAATATACTTTGCAAAGAAATTAGTATTATAGAGGCACCAAAACATTTTAAATAAAAAAAAGTAAAAACTAAAACCCAACTACGACAAAAAACGACGCTGAAAAAGTATGAAACAAGTTTCAAAAGCCGTAGTCACGCGTTGTTGAAGTGATATGGACTATGGTACATTAATAAGTTTCAAAAGCCGTAGTCCATGTAGTGTAATGTACCATATGATACATATCACTTTAACATCGCGTGACTACGGCTTTTGAAACTTATTAATGTACCATAGTCCATATCACTTCAACAACGCGTGACAACGGCTTTTGAAACTTGTTTCATACTTTTTCAGCGTCGTTTTTTGTGACAGGCTATGTATGTATGTATGTATGTATATATGTATGTTCATTTGTTCCCTCATAGCTCCTTTAACTACTCATTAGAACTGGACAAATGAGGTGTCGTTAGAAGCGTCATGATCGTCTGCTGGTTATAGGCTATATTAAATGTCACTGAATCTAATGTAGTGCCCTCTAGCCAACATAAAGTACTGCATTAAAAATAAATTTTAGATAAACATGTCGTGTTTGGTATCATTAGAAAGGGCGTTACTTGCACATTTCAAAAATATATAAATTATTAGCATTTGCTCGTGACTTTATCCGTATTTATTTGATAAGTGTGGTATTTCTATGGTATGCTCGTTTGTTCCCTCCTTTCTAAGCTACTAGTCAGAATAAGACAAATGAGGTATCGTTAGAAGCGTTTTAATTGCTGGTTATAGGCTATACGACGTTTTATTTAATTTAATGTGGCGCCCTCAAACTACGAAACTACGACAAAAAACGAAGTTGAAAAAGCATGAAACAAGTTTCAAAAGCCGTAGTCACGCGTTGTTAAAGTGTCATGGTCTATGGTTCATTACAAAGTTTCAAAAACCGTAGTCTATGTAGTATAATGTACCATAGTTCGTAACACTTTAACACGCGTAACTACGGCTTTTGAAACTTGTTTCATGCTTTTTCAGCGTCGTTTTTTGACGTAGTTGGGTTTTAGTTTTTACTTTTTTTTATTGCAGTTTGATGAATGTGAACGAAAAGAGATGTGTCAGGACCGAGTTAAGTGGGGATCAATTGTTTCTGCCTACCTCTCTAGGAAACAGGCGTGACTGTGTGTATGTGTATGCATAATCTTTTCTGGAAATTTAGGAAATATTCACGAATAAAAGTAATGCGGTGCGAAGTTCGCCTGGTCACCTAGTATTAAATATTAACCGATACCGCAAAAACGCCTGATAGAAATTAAGTTTGACACTGAAACATGTTGCTGATATATATTTATTTATTGAATTGCTGAGTAGTAACCCATATTAATATTACAAAATAGAAAAGTTACCTTTTCGGGGCTAAGCCTCTGCACTAAAATTTGGCAGTTAGATACTCTGATTCTTGAGAAACGACATAAGCATATTTTTTTAACCATTTATTAGATATTTATCTAATACTAGCTTACCCATGCAACCTCCTTTGCGTCGCTCATTACCCGTGGCGTGATAATTTTACACCATTTGTGAAACATTCTCCATTGGTGCTTCGCTTTCATGATATATGACCTATAGCCTTCCTCAATAAATGTACTATTTAATACTGAAAGAACTTTTCAAGTCGGACTAGTGGTGCCTGAGTTTAGCGCGTTCAAACCAATAAACAAACAAACTCTTTAGCTTTATATATTAGTATAGATATAAAATTATCGTGTCGCGATGTTTGTTACCAAACTCCTTTGAAACGGCTGGACTGGATTTTTATGAAATTTTGTGTGCATAGTTTTCTAGTTTTCATACCCCTAAATGATAAGGGTGACCCACAACTAATTTTTTTGCCAGGTCAGATAGTAATCATTTTAAATCATGTTTAGAAATAACCTTAGTAGTTAATATATTATAACAAACATATATTGCAAGTTTAATAAAAGCTTGTAAATGGCCGTCGCACACCAAGATATCATAAAAGCAATCAGCCAGATCATTTTTTTATCTATTTCTAACGAGTCTGCAGCTCAAGAGTACCTTGCGTTCCTGGCATTTAGTAAGCCATTGGTGAAATGTAATAGCTTGACATTTTCTGAAGATTTGGTACCCTTCAGTACCTATCGATAGTCCGGTTATATCAAACCGCCATAAGACGTAAACGCACACACACCCTTACGCATAATATTTTAATTATACTCATACGTATGCATTATATTCAAAAATGTCAAAAGCTTATTGAAAATTCGGAAGTGATCGTACTTTTCATATAGCCTCGAGGAGGACTTCCGCGGGCGTAAACTCAACTTCCTTATGACCCGAAACTTCCTGAACTGATCGAAACTATCTGGCAATATTTATGCAAGCCAAGATTTTTTAAACGACAATTCTGGTGATGCTCAACTTTATTAATTACTCACAGGTCAATCAACATAAAGAGAGATTTATTTGGAAACCTGCCAAAGTGACTCTACTCAGCCTGATGGAAAGTTTGGGTAGAATCCAACAGTGAATCACAGTGGGAGAGAGCACGTGCGCTTAATAAAAAGAGAAGATTTGGCCTATTTAAACGACGAAAATAAAAAAAAATCCTTAGTCAGCTCTTATAACACACACGGGATGAATGTGTGTAATGTGTACGAAGAATAGAAATACCTACAATCGGTTGCTAGTAGGGAACTGAGTCCCAACTTCGTGAGTGGGAAAGCCACGCTCGCTCATGCCTTGCTCGTCTCATCTACACTAATATTATAAAGAGGAAAGATTTGTACCTATTTTTGTATGTTTGTATGTTTGTAATGAATAGGCTCAAAAAGTACTGGGCCGATTTAAAAAATTTTTTCACCAATAGAATGCTACATTCTTCCAAGTTGACATAGGCTACATTTCATTTTGAAAAAATTAGGGATCCTTGGTAAAATTTGAACAATGTAACCGAAGGTGTAGAAAAATGAGTCCTAAAATGTCTTTCGTCGAATGCGCTGCCGAAACTATTAGCGATAGAACAAAATAATGTACAACAATATTAAAGAACATCATTATGTCTACAAAAAACTCCGCGGTAGCATATGTCCAACTATTGTAGTTATGTCACTACAACAACTTTTTTCATTTTAAACATTAATGAAAATGCTAACCAAATCCAAACCATGCTATTTATGTGTTTATATTAATCCTTATCCAAATAAATTATTTTATGGTCAAGACCATTTAACTACCTATAAAATAGTTTTTAAATTATTTAAATTGAACTTTCCATTCAAAAGATATTACGAATTAAAAAATTCAAACAGTAAACAAAACCGCCATAGCGCTCGATCCGCAAAAACGGTCCGCTGGGGCAGCTCTTACAAGACACTTTGCTGGTCATCTGGGACGAGTGCACCATGAGCCACAGGGCGCACGTGGAAGCCGTGGAGCGCACGCTGAGAGACATCCGAAGCTCAGACCGTATAATGGGGGGCGTGACGTTTGTTTTAGCTGGAGACTTTCGTCAAACATTACCAGTTATAACAAAAGGTACTCGAGCTGACGTTATTCGAGCTTGCCTTAAATCATCAACTTTATGGCAATCGATTGAAACTCTTAATCTGCGCACAAATATGAGAGCACATTTAAGTGACAATGACGATAATAATTTCTCACAAAAACCTCTAAAACTTGGAGACGGAAAATTACCGTCTCCGGTTGCAAACAGTCCCCAGGTATTGTTGGATAACGAATTGGGTCAAATCGTTCAGAGTCTAGAAATTCTTGTGGACACAATATATCCGGACATACAAAATCTTACGGAGAGAAATTTCAATTGGCTCTGTTCGAGAGCGATAGTATCCCCGCGAAATGAATCGGTTAATGAGATTAACAAAATTATTATGGAAAAAGTACCCGGTGAATTTAAATCTTACAAATCTATTGACACAGTATGCAACATCGAAGATACAGTGCACTATCCACAAGAATTTTTAAATTCCCTGAATCTTTCCGGCTTGCCGCCCCACGAACTACAATTAAAGGTAGGCACTCCCGTAATGCTGCTGAGAAACCTATGCCCTCCCAGCATGTGCAATGGCACGAGACTTCTGGTGAAGGAATTGCGGGAGAACGTCATAGTAGCCACTATAATCACCGGGGCCGCGGCCGGACAGCTCGCCCACATACCGCGGATCCCCATGATTCCTACGGACTTGCCTATATCTTTTAAGAGGTTACAGTTTCCTCTAAAAACATCATTTGCCCTCACAATAAATAAGTCCCAGGGTCAAACATTTTCGATAGTTGGCATCAACCTAAGAAAAGAATGCTTTTCTCATGGACAACTATATGTTGCCCTTTCTCGAGTGGGATCTCCTGAAAATCAATATATTTTGTTGCCATCTACAAATACCACTGCCAACGTAGTTTACAGTGAAGCTTTAAGATAAAAACTGACAAATATAAAAGTAAAAAACGTAAATCTACCTTAATATTATATCTGTAAATAATGTAAAAGTAAACCTGTAAAATAAAAAATTACTAAAAATGTAAATTATTAAGTAATAATAAAAATGAAAATAATTAATGACAAACCCTTTTTCAATAAAAAATAAAAAACAAAAAAAAACACAAAAAAATATATAAAACCAAAATAAAAAGCACAAAACAACAAAACCAAACAAAAAAAATATAATTTTGTATGGAAAATACTAAATAATGATAGGCAAGTTTCTATCGACACGAACAAAAATTTCTTTGAAATACCTAGATGTATAGGTAGATACATTTTTAGTTGAAAGTTGTCAACGTTTAATTTAGACTGTATATATTTTATTCGACTCTGCTTTTATTCTAATTACTTAAAAAAACATAGTAAAAATTTATATAATATCCTATGTAAATATTACTTATTTAAGTGCCCGCCAATTAAACCATCAAAGAAATTGAACATAAATAGATTTACATACAAATATAACTGTGGGGTTTTTTTAAATATACAATTAATAAATAATATTTTTTTAATAAATAAAAATATTTGTGAAAAACTGTTATTATATCCAAATTTCCAAAAATAAATAATTGTCTACCCCGTGCGAAGCCGGGACGGGCTGCTAGTAGTCTATAATCAGCGGACATTCAAGACTCACACTCGACAATTTCAACCATTTGAAAAGAGAGAGAAATAACTTAAACACTTTTTGAAACCAATTTATTGAAAACTAGCAGCCCGTCCCGGCTTCGCACGGGGTAGACAATTATTTATTTTTGGAAATTTGGATATAATAACAGTTTTTCACAAATATTTTTATTTATTAAAAAAATATTATTTATTAATTGTATATTTAAAAAAACCCCACAGTTATATTTGTATGTAAGTCTATTTATGTTCAATTTCTTTGATGGTTTAATTGGCGGGCACTTAAATAAGTAATATTTACATAGGATATTATATAAATTTTTACTATGTTTTTTTAAGTAATTAGAATAAAAGCAGAGTCGAATAAAATATATACAGTCTAAATTAAACGTTGACAACTTTCAACTAAAAATGTATCTACCTATACATCTAGGTATTTCAAAGAAATTTTTGTTCGTGTCGATAGAAACTTGCCTATCATTATTTAGTATTTTCCATACAAAATTATATTTTTTTTGTTTGGTTTTGTTGTTTTGTGCTTTTTATTTTGGTTTTATATATTTTTTTGTGTTTTTTTTTGTTTTTTATTTTTTATTGAAAAAGGGTTTGTCATTAATTATTTTCATTCTTATTATTACTTAATAATTTACATTTTTAGTAATTTTTTATTTTACAGGTTTACTTTTACATTATTTACAGATATAATATTAAGGTAGATTTACGTTTTTTACTTTTATATTTGTCAGTTTTTATCTTAAAGCTTCACTGTAAACTACGTTGGCAGTGGTATTTGTAGATGGCAACAAAATATATTGATTTTCAGGAGATCCCACTCGAGAAAGGGCAACATATAGTTGTCCATGAGAAAAGCATTCTTTTCTTAGGTTGATGCCAACTATCGAAAATGTTTGACCCTGGGACTTATTTATTGTGAGGGCAAATGATGTTTTTAGAGGAAACTGTAACCTCTTAAAAGATATAGGCAAGTCCGTAGGAATCATGGGGATCCGCGGTATGTGGGCGAGCTGTCCGGCCGCGGCCCCGGTGATTATAGTGGCTACTATGACGTTCTCCCGCAATTCCTTCACCAGAAGTCTCGTGCCATTGCACATGCTGGGAGGGCATAGGTTTCTCAGCAGCATTACGGGAGTGCCTACCTTTAATTGTAGTTCGTGGGGCGGCAAGCCGGAAAGATTCAGGGAATTTAAAAATTCTTGTGGATAGTGCACTGTATCTTCGATGTTGCATACTGTGTCAATAGATTTGTAAGATTTAAATTCACCGGGTACTTTTTCCATAATAATTTTGTTAATCTCATTAACCGATTCATTTCGCGGGGATACTATCGCTCTCGAACAGAGCCAATTGAAATTTCTCTCCGTAAGATTTTGTATGTCCGGATATATTGTGTCCACAAGAATTTCTAGACTCTGAACGATTTGACCCAATTCGTTATCCAACAATACCTGGGGACTGTTTGCAACCGGAGACGGTAATTTTCCGTCTCCAAGTTTTAGAGGTTTTTGTGAGAAATTATTATCGTCATTGTCACTTAAATGTGCTCTCATATTTGTGCGCAGATTAAGAGTTTCAATCGATTGCCATAAAGTTGATGATTTAAGGCAAGCTCGAATAACGTCAGCTCGAGTACCTTTTGTTATAACTGGTAATGTTTGACGAAAGTCTCCAGCTAAAACAAACGTCACGCCCCCCATTATACGGTCTGAGCTTCGGATGTCTCTCAGCGTGCGCTCCACGGCTTCCACGTGCGCCCTGTGGCTCATGGTGCACTCGTCCCAGATGACCAGCAAAGTGTCTTGTAAGAGCTGCCCCAGCGGACCGTTTTTGCGGATCGAGCGCTATGGCGGTTTTGTTTACTGTTTGAATTTTTTAATTCGTAATATCTTTTGAATGGAAAGTTCAATTTAAATAATTTAAAAACTATTTTATAGGTAGTTAAATGGTCTTGACCATAAAATAATTTATTTGGATAAGGATTAATATAAACACATAAATAGCATGGTTTGGATTTGGTTAGCATTTTCATTAATGTTTAAAATGAAAAAAGTTGTTGTAGTGACATAACTACAATAGTTGGACATATGCTACCGCGGAGTTTTTTGTAGACATAATGATGTTCTTTAATATTGTTGTACATTATTTTGTTCTATCGCTAATAGTTTCGGCAGCGCATTCGACGAAAGACATTTTAGGACTCATTTTTCTACACCTTCGGTTACATTGTTCAAATTTTACCAAGGATCCCTAATTTTTTCAAAATGAAATGTAGCCCATGTCAAATTGGAAGAATGTAGCATTCTATTGGTGAAAAAATTTTTTAAATCGGCCCAGTACTTTTTGAGCCTATTCATTACAAACATACAAACATACAAAAATAGGTACAAATCTTTCCTCTTTATAATATTAGTGTAGATATGACGTGTCACCAGTGCCGGATTAAGCCAGCGCGGGGCCTGTAGCAAATTTGGCCAAGGGGCCCTAGGTTTGCTCTAGAATCTCAAGTTTATGGTATTTCGGTAATTTTTTCGAAAATGTTTTTCTATTGCCGGTTGCGGTTGCGATTTAAATGTCGAGAACTATTTTCTAAATTTAGCTATATAATGCAATCGTACTTTTAAATAATTTTCTTCTATTAGTAACTTTATTAGATTCACTTTATGGTGACGTATTTGACCATTCGTAAGTTTAGTCAATTAGTACGAAACACATTAATTACAGATAGTTTGCCCAATTAAAAGAGGGCAAATTCGATAAAAACTGACAACACTGAATTTTGTATATTTGCATTTGAATTTGTACTTCCTTCGGTGATTTCACTTTTGGTTTTCAGTGCGCGTCTCGAAATTTGTTAATATTTAATACAGAAAAGTTTTTGTTAAGTATTTAATAAAACAAAACTATTTTAAGTTTATTTATAACAAATAAACTATTCTGAATAGCTATAGTAGCTATAGCTCGTATTAAAACGAGCAGAAGTTAAATATCACACACTTTCAATTATAAGCAAATGATGCTCTACACCCATCAAGATAAAATGATGAAGTCCTTCTTGGCCCATTGTGTTCCATAACTCATATTAATGCGTTTTAATGTTGAAAAAGAACATTCGCCACTGCAATTAGTCATTACGAGAGACAAGTAAATTCTCAAGGCAATTTCTTTTGGTTTGGGAAACATGACTCCAAAGAATTATTTAATAAAAGTTTATAAAATTTCAGTTTCACAGACTCTTATTTGTTAATATCAATGACGGTAGCCTCATATGATTTCAGCAACTCCGCGAAATGAACTAATTTGTTGCCCAGGCTGATGTCCAAATCATCTTTGTAAGCATTGACCATTATTGAGAATTTTTCCAAAGTCAATTTTCCAATCAACCACGCATTGCATGTCCATACCAGATTAACCTGTTGCTTCTCAACTTTCTACCCAAAGGCGCTAATTTCAGACTTCCTCTAATGTAGTCATTTTTCACCTTATCTATACTAGTCACACCATAAATGCATCTCAACATTCGCATTACAACTACAGGCTGGCGTTTCTGATCCGTTTCGTTTATTGGCCAACAGTCAGATCTGATCATTTTATGTATTTGCCTTTAACGTTAAAGGGAGCTTGGGATCGCAAAAAGTTCCTGTTACCTGCCGCCACTTATAAGTATTTATATCAGTTGTCTAGTACCGATAATACAAGCTCTGCTTAGTTTGGGACTAGATGGCGTTGTGTGTTAGATGTCCGATGTCTGAAAAAAAAACAAAAAAAAAACTATGGGTGGTTCTGGTAGATGCGGTCTTCTCCATAGACACAGTGCGGAAACCGCGTTTGACTAACCGCTTATACCGTTCTCTGAGAATGCCATTTGCGCGGCCTTCTCTATGCGTCAAAACCACAGTCACGACCAGTTTTCAAATAAACTATCGGAAACACTCATCAAAGAGCCATCCATTAGCGTCCGATAAGTCATGGAACGGCTAAATCGGAATACGCTAGTATTATGGCGGTAAGATCCGTTCAAAACACGACACCCTATCGTACCAACTGACGCAGATGATGTCCATAAAACGTCCTGTCCTTGGAGATTACGTCCGGTCCGGTAACAGTGCGGGTGGGATTGAGTGAAGTTTAGAATCATCTTAGTCCACCTGGCCTGGGACTGGTCCAGGTACAGCACTCAGTTCAGGCGCTGGAAATCGCTGAATGACCACAAAGGGTAAACGCGCAGGCCTGGCGATAGCAAAAACAGGCTAGGGTACCATTAGAGGCAGGACCATGGTACCACACACATATTGTTCAGGGAAAAGGCTGTCCACTAACCACTTCCTTCAAGAAGCTGGCCGTGAGAGGCTCAGACAGAGGGAGGGGTGTGATGCGCCGAGACGGCAGCTAAGGGAGTATCGAAAGAGGATATGAAAAGAGCAGGGAGACATTAAATTATAGGTTAATAGGGGCGGCAAAAAATTTATAACCTACTGGCGGCAAATCTATATATCCGCTACTGAATGCCACATACTAAGCGAGGCTCTCTTTCGTCTTTCAAAGATTACTACAAAACCTCTCGGGGTACCCTATCATACGCCATTTCTAGATCAACAAACACCAAAAGCAAGTTTTTGTGCGCCTGTCTGTATTTCTCTCACAATTATCGAATTGCAAATATAGGATTTGTTGGCCCGGCAAAAACCCAAATTAGTTTCTACATATTGCACTTTTCTCTCTCATTCTTCTCTCAATAACTTTCTCTAAAACTTTCATTCTATGTGGAATGAGCTTTATTCCTCTATAAGTGCCACATTCCTGTACATCTCCTTTGATTTTAAGATGAGAAGAAGAAGAGACAAGCGATCTTAAATACCGTTCATCCGGGATTACCTAATGGCATGCAAGATACTTTACGCTTATTTAAATTATTTTTTTTACGATCAATGGGCGTTGGAGTGCGGGGCCCCTCAAAGCGCGGGGCCCGTAGCATTTGCTACTCTTGCTACGTGGCTAATCCGGCACTGCGTGTCACTGAATCTAATGTGGCGCCCTCTGGTGGTAATAAAGTACTGTTTGAAAAATAAATTTGAAATAAATATGTCGTGTTTGGTATCGTTGGAATGGGCGTTACTTGTACATATCAAAAATATTAAATTAAATTAGCATTTGCTCGTCCATATTTATTCAATAATTGTGACATTTCAATGGTTTTTAAAATAAACTTTGCAAAGAAATTAATATTATGACGGCACCAAAACATTTCAGATAAAAGTAATTCTTTTTTACCATGATTATAGTTGTCATTATTCAATTATTAATCTTGGAGACAAATCGACCCTGTTATCTATGAAACAACATTCAACCCTAACCCCTAACAGGAAAGTTGAATAAACATGCATATTCAGTTTATTTAATAAATGAATGTGGAAATTATATTACTACCTGTTTTGATGACTAATGTATTTAAGACAGGAGAATCCGATCTATACATATTTGCATAATAATATTAATGACGATAAATATGTTAAGGACTTGAGATGGACTAAACAGTCTTTTGCGATCTGTCCTCAAGTAAAGACCTAAATTCCTCATGGATATTTTACGAGTTTTATCGATTATGATTCTTTTTATTTTTGCTTTGGGTCAATCTGTCGTTGAAAGTAGTAATCGCTTTAAAAGACAAGATATCTTAAAAGACAATAATTGTCCTAAATTTACGGTTAAAAGATTCCCCGGTGGAAAGAAAGAATGCATACCATGTAAATTGTAAGTACAGTTTTAATTATTGGGCAGAATTTTTGTATTTTAATCATTAAATTTTTATGTAAATATTTTAATCTATATGATTAAAATATTTAAAATGTTTTTAAATGTTATATATATATATAAAATATTCCTTTTATTATTTCATTTATTAAAAACAAAATCTGTTGATCTCAGTTTATTATTTGTATGTAATGGACGTAGGTTTATTTACTTCTAAAAAACATTCAAAGCGTCATTGATTATACTAAACTGTTATTATTTTATAATTCTCCGCTGTCAGGGCACATGTTTTATAATATTATGTAACACCAAGACTTCTAACAAACAAATATTACATTTCTTTCCAATTTTGTATTTCTTTATGTATAGGTGCTATAACTGGGTAATTAAAATCTGTAACTCATAGAAATTTTAATTAATGCTACATATGTTAAGTTGGAGAATTTTTAAGGTTATTTTCAGTTACAATAAGAAAGTTCAGACACTCCTCCGAAAAACAAGTGAGGCAGTTCCCGGCCATAGAATGTAATACGTTATTAATGTGATTGTTGGCTAGAGATGTGTAATGGGTAAAAACCCATTCTTCCCAATTGGGTTAAAACTGGGTGATTTGGGTTTTAACTCATTTTAACCCATTACCACCCATTATGCTAGGTGAAAAAAAAATTATAAACATGCTACTAAAATCGAAATTCTGAACCTAAGATCCGACGAACCAAAACACAACGCAAACTATTTTGATAAGTTAGATTAATTAGAATCTCTAGTTGAATCAGAAATATTGTCACAATCTGAAAAATCTAAACTGTTAATGCCAGACGTAGATGGTTCCCATGTTATGGTTAACATGGGAACCATCTCCGCATCAGTGTCCGATATCAGTGCCCTCAAATACACTGGCTAATAGTTCAGCATTCGAATTGAGTTACAGGGTAGGCGTTTATCCCAAAAAAAACGTTCCACAAAAACCTACATTTTGCGAAACCTGTAATAGGTAGGTAAGTAAAAACACATATAATAACAACATGAATAACTAAATTAGCTACATGCACAGAAATTATTCATTTAAAATTAATATATTTAAAATTATTAAGGAATTGGGTAAAGTGGGGCTTTTATTCCGGTTTTACCCTACTTAACATGAGCTAACTGTAGGTATCCGCACATTTTGGGTTTTTCCACGACAGGATATTTTCGCCGCAGAGCAAATTAGTGTTTTCATATATACTAATTTAAAATGACTTAGAACTTTCCGAGAACAGATATCACACA
This sequence comes from Spilosoma lubricipeda, assembly GCA_905220595.1. NCBI lineage: Eukaryota > Metazoa > Arthropoda > Insecta > Lepidoptera > Erebidae > Spilosoma > Spilosoma lubricipeda. The sequence goes on along the minus strand of HG992286.1, from coordinate 3,701,762 downwards.
TATTTTATATGTTATATGTGGTAATACGGTCAGAATAGGCAGTTATTTGCAGTTGTTTATAGTCTGACCGACCTAAGGGAGTGATAATGACAATTGACGTTTAGTGCTTAGTTGTCTATAAGTCATAGTGAAAATATTCGATAACCATTACAAACAAACAAACAAAAAATATAGAAAGGCGTCTATCCCCATATCAGGCAAGTATCCTCCGATACATTTTTACCGTTAGGCTACTATCCGCAACAGTAGGCAACTATCCCATTTTCGAAAGGTCAAATAAAACACTACACTTTTTTTTTACTAAAAACTATATTCATTTTGTTCGAAAAAATTGGGCTATTTTGAAATATCAAAGACTGTTGATATACATAGTAACTAAGTCATTTAAAAAAACAAATTTTTCAATAAAAACTATTTTTCGAAAAGTGGGGCATCTATCCGGCTTCTCCCTACACTAGGTTCTAGATAAAAAGAACTACATCTAAAAGCGAACTTATTATGATAGTGATAACTTTCAAAGGTGGAAAGGATTAAATTAAGATAACAAAGCAGATTTTTTTTTAATTGACTAAGCTGGCCCCAGAACACACATTATAGTGGCATTATGGAGAAATTTAAAACAAAATTGTGTTAAAAAATACATAAAAACAATCTTTAAAGTAAATTTTAAATCAGGCAGAAGACAGAAGTTTTTGAGGTGTTGAAGCGTACTGAAAACCATCTTAACTTTCATATAATACTAGCTGTTGCCCGCGGCTCTGTCGGCGGTTTATGTCGGTTATCGCGGCTAATAGTATCCTGTGTGTTATTCTGATGTATAAGACATATTACTGAAAAGTTTCATCCAAATCCATTCTGTAGTTTTTGCGTGAAGAAGTAACTAACATAAACACTCACAAACTTTTGCCTTTATATATTAGTGTGATGAAGTGTGATGAATTTACAAACCCATAATAATGTATACTAGCTGACACGTATAACTACTTTCAATCACACACAGCTTTTTAAATAACATTAATGTTCTTTATTGATATAAAAACATTCAATACATTGTGCGTTTCTCTAACACTTGCGCTAGGAAAGACTAAATTGCAGGTGTTAGTATCTTCCCCAATATTATAGTGACAACAGCGTGACCTCAATTTGAACACTCTGTATTTAAGGCAAAGCATTAAACAAAAATAAACACTATTTAATGCTATATAATACACTTAACAAATTCATCATCTTCCTAGCCTTTATTATTCCAAAGATTTTGGGATCGGCTACTAGTTCAACCTGTTATACCTGAATATCAGTTTTTACACGGAGCCAATGGCATCGGACTTCCGCAACCTTGAGGGTGAACTGAATTCGAATGTTGAACTAGTTGTCAGTATATTTGAGGGCACTGACATCAGCATAGATGTTTATGACAACCGGGATCAACGGCTTAACGTACTCTCCGACACGGGCAGGAAACCCCGACATCTTCGATCGTCCGGGCTGCTATTAAGAACTTCTCATTAGAAACACTCAACAGCAGTTCGCAGTCGCAGATACTAACCGCTAGACCAACAAGGCAGTCCCAAAACATGATGTTTTCCTAAAGAGAAATTACTTACATTAGTAAATATACTGGAAACTGACAGCACAAAGCTAAATAAAAGCTCAACGTTGTATTTTCTGCAGCATAACGCCTTTGCAATGTTTTCGATGGAATCCCATATCATCAGGATATATGTATGTATATATATATGTATATGTTATGTAATGACCTGCCAAAATGACTTTACTCTGCCTGATGAAAAGCATAAGCAGAATCCAAGAGTGGTGGTTACCATACTCATTGCAGATAATGCAACAATGCAGCATGGCGACCCACACCATTGCCTGCTAGTGATGCTTCTGCATCATTGGGCCTCCGGTCTCGCACTCACCAACGAAACACGCCAGTACGAACGCTGTCATTTTACGTTGACCTTCTGTGCGAGGGTAGTACCACCCGGTCGAGCCGGCCCGTTTTTGCTGAAATCAGCTGAAAAAATCTACTACTTTGAAGTAAAAACTGTGGGGATATCGTTTATCCCCACGGTTTTTAATCAATTTCAACAAAAGCTAACTGTAGTTGTACTATAGTTCAAGAACATATACTCGTATGTTTAATATACCCAATATTGTATTTTATTCAATCAAATTAAAAACAAAATAGCAGCTTTTTACATCTAGACGCATACCTAATGAACCAGTATATTGACGTTATAAAAATATTAGAGAATTTATTACTACTTATAAAGATACAACTTTAAAATAGTAACATTTCAATTTTCGACGTGTAGTAAAGTTCGCCACGTAGATAAATACACACGAACGAAACAAATCCTCAAAGCACGACAGCCCGTGGACAAATTATAAATAATAATAATATAATAATAAATATTTCGGACATCTAACACACAACGCCATCTAGTCCCAAACTAAGCAGAGCTTGTATTATGGGTACTAGACAACTGATATTAATACTTATATACTTTTCTTTTTTATAAATACATGCATATTATACATAGAAAACACCCAAACTCCGAAACAAATATTTGCAGATCATACAAACATTTGTTCCGACCCGGGAATCGAACCCGAGACCTCAAGAACAGCAGTCGCGTACGCTACCACTGCGCCACCGAGGCAGTTAGGTACGGAATGATACCATGTGATACGGCACCTACTTATTCTATTAATTTTTAGTCACGATTTGGAAAGGTTTTACTCAATATTAAAGAATAAGAGTTTTTACTACCTTTCCTTGGGCGATATTGATTTGGTGAAAGACATTAAATGAAAACGGTAACACTGCGTGCACGCCATGGGCAAGTGTTCTATTTATCACAGTCGTACAGATACAGCATACAACAGAATATAGCCCCTGACCTCGTCCTTGACCTTTTGCCCCAAGAACAGTTCCCGTACTAACCACTAACGTGTTTTAGCAAACTTAGCTTTCGTTATGCGATTATGCGATCAATTACCACTTTTATCACTAAGCCATAATTTCTAAGAGTCATACGCCCCGCTCAGGTCGATTTGGCGAATGCCCCTGGTTCATCTGCGAATCTCCTCATTCCTGATTCGATCATGTAGAAAAACTCTTAACCTTGCCTTATCGGTGCTCTTTGAATGACTTTGAGGTTTCTTATGAGGTTCGTTGTATGTAACCACAACTCACGACTCTGTCACCATTGGTATTATTCGCGGGTGTCGTCCAAAATACTGCAGTATTTTAGACGAGAAAATATCATGAAGCTTTTCGAACACTAAATTGGAACTGCGTATTTGACTTATGCACTATATGCACATATTAAAAATTGAACATACCTAAGTGAATGGTGTTCTAGTCTGTGGACTAATATCGTGCATTAGTCATTCTTATTTTACCTATAACTTTTAATTATAGATATCACTATACAATTAGTTTGATAATATTGGTGATAAGTCGACCACTACCTATAAAACAACATTTATCAATAATACATAACAGGAAAGTTGAATAAACATACCTATATAGGTTATTTACACAATTAATGTGGATATTACAATGGTATTTGTTTTGGTGACTAATTAATTCAAAAGAGGAGAATCCGATCTATACATAATAATATTAATGACGTTTAATATGTTTAAATCTGGAAATAGGCAAAACAGTATTTTGTGGTCTGTCCTCAAGTAAAGACCTAAATAATTCATCATGAATATTTTACAATTTATTATCCTACTTATGTTTGCATTGGGTCAATCTGTCGTTGAAAGTAGTAACCGCGTTAAAAGACAAGATCTCATACGAGATCCTCATTGTCCCAAATTCCACGTCAGAAGATTCATATTTAAAGTGAAAAACTGCATACCCTGTGAAGAGTAAGTACAATTTTAATTATTGGGCCGATGCCCTTTTTTAGCAGAGATTTAGCATGCTATGGGAACATCCGTACTAGTGTACGCAATTATGCGGTTCTTTTTATATTTATATGTAAAAATTGTATTTTATTTTTCTGTATTTTAATTATTTTATCACTTTATTTAAAAAAAAACAAAATCTCTTTGTTTCAACTTATGAAAAATCAAGACTTCTAAAAATCAAATACTACAATTCTTTCCAATTTTTTTTATTTAGTAGTTGTTATAACTTCTATAAAAATAATAGACAGGTCAAATTAGACTAAAAAATAGGGGCTCACTTAGCTGAAAATTTGAAAGATTGTTCAAAACACTATTTCACTATTATAAAGAAAAGTCCTCATCGATCCGACATTTAAAAACACCTAAACAACTTGAAAGAATAAAACTAAGGCCCTATTTGAAAATTTGGTATTTAAAGAATCATCCTCTAACTACCAATCGTTTTACTTCCTATCATCAGCTCATGTAAATAACTAAAAGAATACAAACTAAGGTCTATACGTACGTGTAATATTAAAATCATCCTCTAATCCCTAACTAATGTAGAGTTTTACCTACTATCATCAGCTCACCTAAATAACTTGAAAGTATCCAACTAACGGTATAGGTACATATTATGAAATTAAAAGAATGATCCTCCCACTCCTAGCCGTTGAGGAGTGGTTCCTTCCATCATCAGTTTACCTTAATAACTTCAAAGAATACATTAATATAATTAACAGCATTACTAAAGGTCACTGAAAACTTTAGTAAGTCTATCAAGATAGAATTTGGTGTAGACAAGTGTGTTAATTTTTTTTCCTGAGACTTCCCGAGTCTCATAACTCGGTGTGTTCGTGGGTCACTGCTGTTGATCCTGGTGTACAGGATTTACAGTGAAAGTGTGATTGTGGAATCTAAAGGAATAGAGTTTTTAGATTCTACAAGATTCAGATCTCTGTCTGCAACCGAAACCTACAAGTATCTTGTTTTTTCACAGTCCTTAGGAATACCGGAATCGGGCATGAAACAGTCGTTGCGGGAACGCTTCTTTTGGCCGCCTGAAAAAGTACTTCATCATCATCATCATCAGCCTATAAGTACTTAAAAGTCTTTTATCAGGCGGTAACAAAGTGGGAGCCTACAATGGCTGGGTCATGCCGGTTCTGATGTATTCCTTTGTTATAGTTAGTTGGACTCAGACTGAATTAGATACCCTAGATAGGAGAGTCCGTGCATTGCTGACTGCATTTCGGATGCATCACCCACGTTCATCAGTTATGAGGTTATTTATATTATATAAAAGTTTGGGGGTCATGGTCTATAAAATGTCAAGATCCTACACAATCGCGAGATATACAATCTAGAGAATAATTTCTCTATACTGATGTGGAAATGCATAGCAGTGTAGTTGCAGGTTATACCGGACTCACTCCGCTCGCTTTGGCTAAAGAGAATTGGCGAATACTAAAAATGATGTCTTCATAAAGGTGTCTGTTTGCTTGAGGATAACTCGCGATAGAATGCGTGACTGTTTGATCCTTTTGTGTTTTTTATAGAGGTTCTATCAATTAATTGGAATTCAAGTCACCCAACAGTAATTTATTTGAATCACCACATGCAAATGTATCTATAATGTATGTTTGTATGTATATCTTACAAATGTGTAAAAATTACATATTATGATCATGTCATCACACCTCTGTGACTACGGGTCAGGACTGTTATTTCTCCAGTCTCCAACAAAAAGTAGTCTCATAATTATAAGTTCATCTTCAACTGGGACAAAATCAAAGACATTCAAATTGTAAATATTTGTCCCTAAAAGTATCTGAGTCATAATACAACCATAACAACACACAACATCAAAATAATATATCTACTAATAGCTGTGGCTGCTATTTCGTACACGAGACATTTGGATTTTCAAGTTATTTTCAATTTTTCACCGTTTAAACCTTTTAACGGTACATTTTTGGTATATGTGGTATAGTATACATACATATGCATTTAGTAAAAAGCGGTTATTTTAATATTAGAAACAGACACTCCAATTTTATTTATTTGTATAGATTATGTAGACTAAAAGATCACATCCATAAAAATACATATTATCTAAATATCATTGAAATAAAAATAGCATGTAAATGTTGTCTACATTTACATGCAGAAAAATAAGCAAATATTATTTTTATGACGATTTGAGTGCTATGATTTTGAATGTTGGCATACGTTTCAAAAAACCTAAAGATTTAAATAAAACAAAACAATTTCAAACAAAAAATTAATGTTTTAAAATATTCATTACTGTTTAGATAATCTAGACTTATTGGCAGATATTATTACAAATTATGCATAGATCTATGTTTGAACAATAATGCACACCAATGCACTTAGAGTTTTGTTTCGAGGTTCTTGTGTTTTTTTGTGTATAATATGTATATCTTTATAAAAAAGTATTTGGGTAGACATTAGTATCAGTTGTCTATTGTGTGTATGTATTACTCATAGTACATAGCATTGCTTAGTTTGAAACTATACGGAGTTGTATGTTAACTGTCCGAAATATACGTATGTATTCATTTATTTATCGCTTTAGTCTTTTTATACGGACAGATGATTGTATATCATGACTAGCTGAACCCTGCGGTGGTACCCGCGGTAATTGTCGTACCACGGGTAACGCAATGGGAAAAGCTAGTCTAAAAAGGTAGCCTAAGTTACTCCTTAGATTACCAGCTATCTGCCAGTGAAAGCCTTGTGAAAATCGGTACAGCCGTTCCAGAGATTACCCAAAGAAACAGACAGACAAAAATTGTAAAAAATGTTATTTTGGTACATGTACCGTGTACATAAATATGCATTTATTAAAAAGCGGTTACTTTGATATTACAAACAGACACTCCAATACTATTTATTTGTATAGATTGTATAGATTATACTTCATCATGCAGAGGCCTTATTTACTAGCATTGCATCTTTACAAAGTAAATGAAGTCGCTTCCACTATCTGTTTGCTCAGATCTTACGAATTACTCAACAGATTTTATTGCAATTTTAATAGTAGATATAATCTTTTAAGAGGAATGTTTAACTGTGTAATTTATGCATATTGTAGTAGAGGAAAGTTGTCAATTTCATAGACTTCCGTGCAAATCCAGGCCGGATTTCTAGTATCGAAATTTATAAAATACATTTAACGCAATTCCGCTATTCCATCTGCTACCCACTGGAGCGAAAAAGAAAATTAATAACGAATTTTTGAAATTTACAGATACGAGGATAGCAATGGACCTGATAGATATTGGAAAACATTTTGCAGTGATATGAAACGCTAGCATTTCGTCATCAAAACACATTACAATAAATAAAATGATTAAAAAAATGAAAGGTGCTATATATTACGTTTTGTTTTTTTTATTTCGAAATCCTTCTGTAGTTTATTTTATGTTCCTCAAGAAGCTTTTAATATCTAACCTAGACAATCTACTGAACAAAAGACTGCATTGTCATGTCATGTCTAAGTATGGTGACCACTACTCTTCGATTCTACTCATGCTCCCCATCACGCTGGACTAAAAAAAACGCCAGGTTTTAGACGTTCGGTTGTTTCTAGCAAGTGATACCTCGCAGAAGTTCAAGCCAGAACAATCGAATAAACCTAAGGGTACTTTGACTTGTGTATACTGTAAAAAAGGAGGTCATGATGTTAGTAAATCTTTATATATATAATTCTTCTGTGAGTGTGTATGTCACTGAACTACTCTCAAACGACTGGACCGATTTTGATGAATTTTTTTGTGTGTGTTCAAGGGGATCTGGGAATGGTTTAGATTCACAATTTTGTCCCCTGGACAATGTTTTCTTAACTAATTTTTAATTTATTAGTAGTTATGGCAAAACGACGTTTGCCGGGACAGCTAGTATATATATATATATATATATATAATTTTCAAGGTAGTAGAGCCACGCTGGTGAGTGCGAGACCGGAGGCCCAATGATGCGAAAGCATCACTAGCCCGCCATGGTGTGGGTCACCATGCTGCATTGTTGCATTGTCTGCGTTCGCAGTATGGTGACCATCACTCTTGGATTCTGCTTATGCTTTCCATCAGGCAGAGTAGAGTCATTATGGCAGGGTCAAATGTATAAAAAAAAAATGTGATGTGAATGTGATATTGTTGCTGGCGTGATACAAGGGATTCTTATCCTCTCTAAGCATGGATTTTATTGATTCAAATTCAGTAGATAATTATTTAGTTTGTCGGTACTAAAGTAAGAAACTACAGGCAACATATAAAATTTATTGAATGCCTAGAAGATCGTGAAGGAAGTGAAACTCCGCCTATCTTTGGCATCGAGAAACAATTTGAGTTAGATTACAGTTAGTAAACGATATTGAAACATTTTACTGCTCTAGAAGATATTTAAGTGTAGTACTTCAGATATATAAATAGCGCGCCTACTTTAATGTTTCGGTGTGACGATCACTAGCTAGAAAATATCGCGCCAGCTTGTACGGGCACCATGCAGTGCACCTGTGCCGACACGGTAATGAATGAGATTACAGAAAAGCTGAGCTGTGAGATGCTTGTGAGTGCAATTGCCTCGGTGGCGCAGTGGTAGCGTACGCGACTGCTGTTCTTGAGGTCTCGGGTTCGATTCCCGGGTCGGACCAAATGTTTGTATGATCTGCAAATATTTGTTTCGGAGTTTGGGTGTTTTCTATGTATAATATGTATGTATTTACAAAAAAAAAGTAAATAAGTATTTATATCAGTTGTCTAGTTACCCATAATACAAGCTCTGCTTAGTTTGGGACTAGATGACGTTGTGTGTTAAGTGTCCGAAATATTTATTTATTTATTATTTATTTATTAACGCTACACAGTTAAGGTCAAATCACATTTTCATATTGAGTTTTAATGTGTTTACATGATTTTGATGTGTGGTGTACAGAAGTAAATGATGTGTGCAATTTAAAGCGACGCGACAATGGTTTTAAGAGTTACGGTCGTAGTTGGTCATTTTAAATTACAATTGTAACTGTGTCTATCGCAGATTGATATTGCAAATATTTTGTTTGACGTGATAAAAATAATTCCTTTATATATCCCACATGCAGAATAGTTTCTTGCTATGGTTACGCGTCATTTACGAAATGAGAAGACCTTATGAAAGGTTCTAGACACCTTGACTAGTGCTGGGTATTATTCTATCTACTTACAAATAGGGTAAGTTTCTCATTACAAAATACCACCTAGGAGAACAGTTAGTAAGGGTCAGGTTAGACCGAGTCTATGTAAAGTTCGAGCAAGTTCAAGGAAGCGCGAAATGCGAACTTTTTGTGACTCTGACGCGGGGCTTAGTGGGTGCGTTTAATAATCGAATGCATTCGTTATGACAGAAAACTGCAGTTCTGTCTCTTGTAGTACTTCCTTTTACCTTATGCTATACGGTGTTGACTTCACTTGCCATAGCTTGAGTGCACGCTTGCAGTCGTAAGGTCACCTGTAATTTGTCTACCTAGAGAACTTAAAGACCTATGGACAGGATAACCAGCCCAAAACTCATGGTCTTCTTGAGAGAACCTAAAGATCTATGGACAGGGTGACCAGCCCCGAACTCGTGGTCTTCGTATGGTAACAGTAGACTTTCATGCTGTGAGTGTACTCTTGTACTGGTACTAAACTTCTGGTTGTTTAGTTTTATATTGTAACAGGGCTGCTTGGTGTGATGTATAGTAAATAGCCAGTGCGAGATTTACAAGATCATCCGTCACAAAAGATTGATCTGTGTGTACAGGGGAGATTATAAATAATACCACTTACTTCCACAAAATGTAATAAATATGAAATCAATTCAATATCATTCGGCTACCAATCCTACATATGTAATAAATGAACAATCACTTTAACATAATAAAGCTATATAACAGAGTTATAAAATAAAATACTATTCTAGATACATAAGTCGATATTCGACAACGGTTCTCTACCCCAAACAGCTATCCCTGCCCGGCACAGCTCATTCGGTATCTCAGACAGGGCGAGCTTTGCCTAACCACTCGCACTGCAGAGGGATAATGCTTAGGGGTATGTACACGCGTTGACTCCACAGCGGAGGTATACAAATATTTACACTTCCAATGAATATCTATATTATAAATTACAATCTTTATCTGGGTAAACCATCAAACTTTATTTACCAGGACCATTTATTACAGGTTACCAGGACTCTCTACTCAGTTACCATGTTTTTCAGAAAGAATTACTTTTCAGAGTCCCATACAGGTTCGGTAGATGACCAGTGTTAGAGCGCCTGCGCAATTAATCTTAGCTGTAATTTGTGTTCATTCAGATGAGAATGATTACTATAATTTATGTAAAAGGGATTTGTTTTTATGTAGTCATACACCCGAGCAAAGCCACATAATCAAGTACCTGCTGCCTTTTATATAAAAATCTCTTCAAATTCCGAACATATTGGTCCATACGAGCTGGATGGAATTGAATAGAAAGAATGTTGAACAATCAAGAAATATAGATATTGCCCAAGGACAGGTAGTAACACGATTAACAGTGAGTGTATGTTAAGATTTTCAAATTAAAAAACAGTGTGGCGAGTGAACAGTTTTTCTTATAGTTAAATATTGAATATTTACCGAAAAATGATAACCAAAACGCCTTATACAGATCAAATGTCACATTAAAACATTTGCTTACATTTTTTTGAGTTTTTTTGGTCTTTGAGTTGTCATTATTTTTATCATATAATTTCGCACATTTGTATTGATAGATAGTGTTCTGTTATATATATGTAATGTATATAGTAGTGCCTGACGGCCCTATTCCTATCCCTTAGACAGCACTTTTGGTGGTTGTTAGTAATTAGACTGAAAAGACAGTTCAGTTCGATTCCATCATCCGCGCGTGACACTTGCCCTTTTCTTGAGTCCTTTTAAATTCAATAAACGACCTTAAAATATATAAATATCTTTTTTTAAAAAGAGCCTTCAAGTAGTTCGTATAACATTTTGGTGGCAGCGGTGGGATACCGAAGGTGAAGGTATCCTTGGGACGTCTCCTTCAGGACTCAGTTATTCAACAAAAAGTGTCAAAAGTGCTAAAACGAACTCGCAATATTCAAAATAAATATATATTACCGAAAATATATCCTAAAATCCAATTCAAAGTCTATACCGTGGGTGTTGTGACAGTGATCTTGTTCCTGCTTTGTTCCTGAAAGAAAAAGTTCTAATTCAAAGTAAAGAGAGGTGGTCATGTTCCAGTATATTTTCTACGTGTTCCTGTAAGTCTCTACAACATTATATTTTATTACAAAGTGCGGCTCATCCCTGATAATTTCCTCGAAACGAGTGTGTGAATTCAGTGAGTGAAAAATTGAAAAGTGTTCTATTCGTGTAATTAGTCAATACCTCTTGTAATTATTTTTACATAACTTTCCTATTGTAACTTTCTCACAGACATTGTTATCCTAAACTAATTCTCAGAATTTATCAACAAGACATTCGATATCCAGACGCTCATCTCATGACTGAGTTACGGGATTGCCAACAACATAATGAACCGGTTAATCAATTCGCATTACGTCTAGAAACGTGTCTTTCAAAGCTTTTAACAGAAGTTACTCTATCTAATAAAAAGAAAACCGAATTAGTTGGTCGTATAGCGGCTATGGAAGACTTAGCTCTCCACACATTTTTGGTTGGCCTTAAGCCCGAAATTTCTAATTTAGTCCGTTGTAGAAATCCATCCACCCTTAATGACGCTATCAACTTCGCAGTGTCAGAAGAGAAAATTCTTAACTCCTATAGTAAACGTAATTCCCAAAACTCTATACCTTACCGCACTAATTCTAAACCTCAGAATCCTTCACGTTCTTTTGTTCAAAATAATCAAAATCCGTTCTGTCGCTATTGTAAACATCAAGGTCATACTATTGAAATGTGTAGAAAACGTGAATATAATAATAATCGATTCAAAACTAACCCATCATCCCAATTCCAAAAACAACTTTATCAGGAGAACTTTAAGCCCACTCGCGTTAATTGTGTAGTCAATGAAGATGATTATTATAATTCGGAACCACAACCACCCATGAGTTCAAACGAGACTCAAAATCATGAAAGCTATAATTTAAACGAATAATGGGCTCACGGAGGTGTCTCGTGAGACCCAAACCACAACTTCTCACTAAATCCTACCATTTCAATGGCACCCATACTAAATCCAAGGACCACACGGGTAACCAGCCCCAAGCAAGTGTCCATTCTTCCAGTTCCAAGGACCACACGGGTAACCAGCCCCAAGCAAGTGTCCATCCTTCCAGTTCCAAGGACCACACGGGTAACCAGCCCCAAGCAAGTGTCCATCCTTCCAGTTCCAAGGACCACACGGGTAACCAGCCCCAAGCAAGTGTCCATCCTTCTAGTTCCAAGGACCACACGGGTAACCAGCCCCAAGCAAGTGTCCATTCTTCCAGTTCCAAGGACCACACGGGTAACCAGCCCCAAGCAAGTGTCCATCCTTCCAAATCCAAGGGTCACACGGGTAGCCAGCCCCAAACAAGAGCCCAGAGTTATTCAACTACTGATAAAATTCCGGATAAGAATTTCTATAAAACAAATAAAGTGTATGAAATATCCTTTAAAGATAATGTTTGGAGATGAATAAAAGATCTTCTTCGTATATCAGTTTTCTATAATATTGAATTTTAGGTAACAAAATAATGACTATTTATTGAGGCGAATGAATAGCGAATGCTGATGCAAGTGGCGGTCGCTGATGGGGCGGTTCGGAAGTATGCTGCTGTCCCTCATTGGCTGTGCGGCGCGTGATGGTGGTGACATCTATCGTAATAACGATGCGTGAACATGCCCCCCGCCTTGGAGCAACAGTCTCCAATGAAGAAGTATGTGCTTGTGTTCAGGTTTGGACACGTTGTTCGTCTTTTAGAAGTGGACACGTTGTTCGTCTTCTAGAAGTGGACACGTTGTTCGTCTTCTAGAAGTGGACACAGTTTTGGGTATGACCTTTGTATGATCCCGTTAGCTGTTTTGATGTCAGCTACACGTGCAAGTCCGTCTTTTCCAACTGAAGTGCGTACCACTCGTCCAAGGCGCCATTTCAGTGGTGGCAGATGGTCTTCTTTTATGAGCACCAAGGTGTTGGGTACTATTGTATCCCTGTTGGTCTGCCATTTTGTCCGCTTCTGCAGTTCCGCAACATATTCTTGTGACCAGCGCTTCCAGAAGTTCTGACGCATTTGTTCGACGCGCTCGTAGCGGACCAGGTGTGAAGTGTTTGCAGCTGTAAGGTCTTTGTAAGCAGGTGCAACGAGCGGTCGACCAATCAAAAAGTGGGCTGGTGTCAAAGGAAGCAGGTCATTTGGATCCGAGGACATAGGATACATGGGTCTAGAATTTAAGATGGCTTCTATTTGTGTCAATAGTGTCGAATACTCCTCATAGGTGAGGTTCGCGTTCCCTACCCGGTGGAGATGGTACTTAAGCGATTTAACCCCTGCTTCCCACAAGCCACCAAAATGTGGTGAGTAGGGAGGAATGAAATTGAAGTTAATATTTTCACTTGACGTATAATCTAAAATGTCATTTTCACAAGTACTTAAAAATTGAGAAAATTCCTTCAGTGCGCCTACAAATGTTTTCCCGTTGTCAGAAAATATATGAGCGGGCTTTCCGCGACGTGATATAAACCTCTTTAAAGCCAGTAAATATGCCTCAGAACTTAAACTAGTGACTAACTCTAAATGTACCGCCCGAGTAGTGAAACATACAAATATACATATATAGCATTTTTCAAGTTTTGCTCCCCTTCCTTTCCGATTTAGTATGAACATAGGTCCAGCATAATCCACACCACAACGTAGAAATGGATATCCCGGCTCTAGTCTTTCACGTGGTAAGTTACCCATTTTAACGGCTAGTGCCTTTCCCTTCTGACGAGTACATGAAATGCACTTATGTACAGTGTGCTTAGCCAAATCACGTCCTTTAAGTGGCCACCAACTGTCCCTTATAGTAGCCAGAAGTAGCTGAGGGCCAGCGTGAAGTAAACGCTTATGTTCAAATTTAAATAAAAGTCGCGTGAAGGTATGCTTGGAACATAACAAAATAGGATGTTTTTTATTGTAAGAGAAAGTCTCAGAATTTTGGAATCTACCTCCTACTCTAATAATGCTGTCTGAGTCTAAAAATATGTCAAGACTCGATATGTTTCTTATCGACTTAATAGGTACGTTATTTATTAATGCGTTAACAATATCCGGAAATGACATTTGTTGTGCGATGAGCACGAGAACTAAGGTCGCTTTACTAATTTCGTCAGACGTCAGCGGACCAGTGTTACGTTCTGATTTAACTTTGATGCGCGAATTATGAATGAACCGCAACACGTAGGCGGCCGCACGTCTCATGCGATTAAAATTAGAAAAACGTTCAAATATAAAAATACTAGTATAACTTGATTGTGTAAATAAAGAACTAATAGTCGATTTAATTTCTGGTAACTCGTTAAAATTAATTATTTCATTGTACTTATATGGATTGAAATTATTTTTAGTTTCACTTAAAAATACTGGCCCGTGCCACCAAATATCTGAATCCTGAAGCGCGTCGAGCGACAGCCCGCGGGATAAAAGGTCAGCAGGGTTGTCCTTGCCGGGAACGTGTAACCACGGCAACTCACCAGTTAATTCATTAATTTGCACTACTCTGTTTTGAACAAACGGCTTTAATAGGCTAGGTGACATTTTAATCCAATTTACAACTATTGTTGAATCCGACCAAAAGTATACATTATTAAAAATCAATCTCCACGATTCACTTATTTTCTTAAATAACTTTGCACCAACTAACGCCCCGCATAACTCAAGCCGCGGTATCGTCACTGGTTTAATGGGTGCGACTTTACTTTTAGCACAAAGTAACCTTACTGTCACCGGTGAATAGTCGTCATATGTGCTTATGTATGCACATGCACCGTATGCATTTTGTGACGCGTCTGTGAAAATGTGTAAATCAGTATATTCAGTATATGACCCCCTAACATGCCGAGGAACTTGTATATTAGGTAAATACTGAAGCGTATTAATAAAATTATGCCAAGTTAATAAAACGTCATTAGGTACGGGATCGTCCCAACTTAACTTACAAAGCCACAACCTTTGCAAAAGTATTTTAGCGACTATTATTGAGGGCGCTAACAAGCCCAAAGGGTCGTACACCTGAGATATAACAGACAAGATAACGCGTTTAGTCACATTAGTCACGTTTTGATCAATCTTCGTAGTGAAATGCAATAAGTCTGAAGAATGTAACCATCCGAGACCGAGGGTTTTCGTTAAACAATTTTCGCCTAAAGATAATTCTTTTGTGTAATCTGTTGACGAAGTTTCTGAATTAAACATCCATTTACGCAAATGAAAGCAACCAGTTTTTAAAACGTCAGTAACTTTAGTACAAATATCTAATAAACTATGTTTATCATCATGACCAGTTATCAAATCGTCTACAAACAGATCCTCGTCAATAACTCGCCTCGTGACGTCATCCTTACACTCCGAAGCTAGCTGTTTGATGCATCTAATGCTTAGATAAGGAGCGGACGCGGTACCATACGTCACGGTGTTAAGCTGGAACACACAGAGATCATTCGATCTATTTTCACGCCACAGAATCAATTGCAGTTTCCTTTGATCGGGTTGAATATTAATTTGTCGATACATTTTTTCGATATCAGCTATTGCAACATATCGAAATTGTCGAAAACGCAGTAAAATACAAAAAACATCGTTGTGTAAACTAGGGCCAACAAACTGTATATCGTTAAGCGATATGCCCGATGTTGACTTAGCGCTTCCATCGAAAACTACTCTAAGCTTTGTTGTACTACTATGTTCTTTCAGAACACCATGATGTGGTAAAAAATAATTACTTGTGGGAATTTCATAAATACGACTCATATGACCCAATTTTAAATATTCATTCATGAAGTCGCAATATAATTTTTTATATTCAGGTGTACACCTATCTAATTTTCGTTCCAGTGCATAAAACCGATTTTGTGCGAGTGTATACGAGTCACCCAGTGTGTCCTCAGCCTTAGACAATGGAATGCGTACATAAAAACGACCGGTATCATCGCGATAGGTGCTCTGCGCAAACAGGTTTTTGCATAGTATATCGTCTTTTGTGTAACTGTTCTGCGGAATAATTTCTTCCAATTCCCAGAATTTTCTAAGTTGGGTATCTAATGTTAATGAATAATTACATTGAACCGGACTAATGCGTGACATTTTATTATTATTTAATAATGACCCAGATATTAACCAGCCCAACTTAGTATTCTGTAGGTACGGACCACTACTCAAGCGAATTAATCCGTTGTTTAGAAGCTCCCAAAATTTATCGGCGCCAATCAATAATTCGATTTCCGATGACGAATAAAAGTAAGGATCCGCTAACTGTATATTGTCAGGGATATTTATGCGTGATTTAGTACCTAAAGATGGTAATTGAGCTGTAATTTGAGATAAAACTAAACATTTAAAGCGCGTATTATAATCTGTCGTTTTAGACCTCAAATTAATTTCACACGATTGTGTAGAATGAGTCACCGAGTTACCTACTCCGGAGACCTGAACAGTGGACTGTATTAAATTGACATTTAACTTTTTACATAGTGACTCTGCAATAAAGCAATGCTGGCTACCGTTATCCAATAAAGCGCGGGTAGTATGATAATTATTACTTTTATCTGCAACCTCCACTAAAGCCGTGGACAAAAGTACCGTCTCTAATAATGAATGAGTTGTACTTCTGTGTTCGATTTTATGCGTGTGTGTTGTGTAAGACGCAGATTGTAATGTAGCAAAGTCAGTGGTTGCACTTGGTAGCGATTTAAACGTAACAGCTGATGTACATTTACCCACATTGTCACTATTATCACTGTGAATTAAAGTGTTGTGTTTTTTGTTGCACAACTTACATGAACCGAACCAACACTCAACCGCGGTGTGTCCAACACGTAAACAATTGCAACAAAGTTGTTTTTCATCAATGAACTTTAATTTATCTTTAAGAGATGAACTAAGAAATTTGTCACAGGAATACAGCGAATGATTAGAGTGACACATAATGCAAGTACGGGAACGTTTAGATTTAATTAAATTAATTTGTTTATTCTGTGCCGATAGGAAGCTATGCGATTTAGCAGGTAGATAAGGCGACTTCTTTGTATAACTTTCAGAAGGAGATTTACTGTGATTGACATTGATTGTTTCCAGAACATCAGCCCTATCTTTTAAAAATGTTATCAAATCATTAAGAGACAATCGGGAATTTAATTTATTTTGACTATTTATTAGAGTGCTTTTATATGTTTCCCATTCGCGCTCCGTAGATGAATCTAGTTTTGAACTCATAAGGTAAATAACAATAGTGTCCCAAGACTCCGTCGGCTCGCCGAGGTTATTGAGGGCACGTATATTTTTTAGTACACTATCTATTAATTTACGGATATGAATTGGTGATTCCTTAGTAATTGACGTCGTTGAAAACAAAGCCTTGATGTGAGTTTGCACAAGTAATCGATTATTATTAAATCTATTTTCTAATAACTCCCAAGCTACAAAGTAATTCTCAGATGAGAATTCTAACGACCTAATCACCAACAATGCACTACCAGTAAGAGAGGAGCGTAAATAATGAAATTTTTGTACATTGTCTATTTCCTTAGAATTATGAATGAGAGACAAATAAGTATCACGGTACTCTAACCAATGATCATACGAGCCATCAAAGGAGGGTAGCGAAATGGTTGGCAATTTAATTTTACTTGTGATTTTAGATAAATTATCATTTTGAACATTATTTTCACTTAGGATACATTTAGATTTAGACACATAGGCATAGAACTGGTTTTCAAAAGTTTCTCTCTCAATAAGTTCCCTATCCAACTGAGTATCAGGCTGGTTTAAGTCTATTTCATCCTGAATTTCAGTAAACTGTTGTAGCAAAATATCAGTCTTATTTAATCGCGTTCGTAATTCCGTTTTTACAACTTCAGTAACCGGTAATTTCTCTAAAGAATCTACGTATTTCATAAACAATGTAAATTTCCCACGAACAATACCCCTTTTTTTATTTAAATCCCTAATAATATCCTCATCAATGTTCTCGGCAACTTTACTTTTAGACATTTTAGCGATTACGAAAGCGAACAAACGATAAGAAAAATAAAATATCTGATATTAAATTAAGTTGCGGGTATGCAAAGTACACTTTTTAACGCGTAATAATGTAATGTAACACTTTTGCCTAAATATAGGTATTACGATCTCCACAATATTAACACAAATTAAAGCACTAAACACTGGTAAATGGAAAGGATAAAAATAAAGGATGATTGATCTGACCGTTTTATGCTGGTTCCGTTGATTATAGCGATGCGATGCTGGTTTCGAGCGTCCGATTGATGCTGGTCGCGACGATTGCTTTTCTGCATCCGGCGTGGAAGGTCCAAATTATGTTTGGAGATGAATAAAAGATCTTCTTCGTATATCAGTTTTCTATAATATTGAATTTTAGGTAACAAAATAATGACTATTTATTGAGGCGAATGAATAGCGAATGCTGATGCAAGTGGCGGTCGCTGATGGGGCGGTTCGGAAGTATGCTGCTGTCCCTCATTGGCTGTGCGGCGCGTGATGGTGGTGACATCTATCGTAATAACGATGCGTGAACAGATAATGTATCGTTACCTCATGTCTCTATTCAAACATCCGTTTCTAATAAACCACTCACCTTACTTGTAGACACTGGATCTTCGGTATGTCTACTCCAGAAGGCTTCTATTCAATCATACTCCGACCTAAAACTTGACGATAATATAATAAAGCTAAAAGGCATCGATAGTCGCGAAGAGGCCGTATCTACCCTGGGTAGTTTCAAGATGAACCTAATATTTAATAAAGAATCAATATCCTATCAATTTCACGTAGTAGAATCAGTGGACTTTCCTTATGACGGTATCATAGGAAACGATTTACTTACCCATTATCAATCCTCTATTGATTATAATCGCCAAATTCTTAACCTAGGAGTAAATAAAATAAAATTAAACTTAACTCATCCAATCTACCAAATACCACCCCGTTCTGAAATCATTGTAGAATGTTCAGTCACTAATCCCGAACTAAAAGAAGGTCTTATTCTTGACCAACATATAAGTGATACTCTGCTTATCGCGAATTGTTTGAATAAAGTAAAAAGGAATAATCGAATAAATCTTACAGTCTTAAATACCTCTGAAAGTCCTGTTTCTCTAAATTCAAATCTTCAACTCACATTACATCCAATTGACTATGAACTCTGTCAATCACATTATACTAGTCAAACATGTATTAGCAGAACTAATGAAGTCCTTAACCTTCTTCGAGTCTCACACTTAAATTCTGAAGAAAATGAAGCTCTTTACGATGTATGCTCAAAATATTCTGACATATTCCATTTACCTAATGATTTACTTACCTCAACTGATGTTATTCAACATGAAATCCGCACGTCTTCTGATCAGCCTGTTAATGTTAAATCCTATCGTTTCCCAGAAATACATAAACAAGAAGTTAGTTCTCAAATGAATAAAATGTTAGATCAGAATATTATCAGACCTTCCTTGTCTCCCTGGTCTTCTCCAATATGGATTGTTCCCAAAAAGATCGATGCTTCAGGCCAAAAGAAATGGCGCATAGTCATCGACTATAGAAAATTGAATGACATAACAATTGGTGAAATCTATCCTATCCCTAACATAGTCGAAATTCTAGACCAATTAGGTAACTCAAAGTACTTCTCAACTCTTGATCTTGCTTCCGGTTTTCATCAAATCAAAATGGCTCCACAAGACGCCTGCAAAACTGCCTTCAGTGTTCCCCAAGGACATTTCGAATTTACTCGAATGCCCTTTGGTCTAAAAAATGCGCCAGCAACTTTCCAACGTCTTATGAATAATGTCCTTACAGGCCTTCAAGGCGAAAGATGCTTTGTATATCTTGATGATATTGTTGTCTATTCACATGATTTGAGCAGCCACATCCAAAATCTAACAGCTGTCTTTCAACAGCTTCGTAGTTTCAACTTGAAATTGCAGCCCGATAAATGTGAATTTTTAAGAAAAGAAGTCGGCTACCTAGGGCATATTATAACAGAAAATGGTTTAAAGCCTGATCCAAATAAAGTTAAATCCGTTCAAAATTTCCCAATTCCAAAGTGTCCGAAAGACATCAAATCATTTCTAGGTCTTATATCTTACTATAGACGTTTTATTCCTGAATTTTCAAAATCATCTAAACCACTTTCCAATCTCCTTAAGAAAAATGTTCCATTTGTCTGGACTAACGAACAACAACTAGCTTTTGAAACGCTCAAAGATAAATTGATTACCGCTCCAGTTCTTATCTATCCAGACTTCACAAAATCCTTTAACCTTACTTGCGATGCAAGTAACTACGCAATCTCTGCTATTTTATCTCAAGGCCCAGTGGGAAAAGATCATCCGGTGGCCTATGCATCCAGAACACTAAACAAGTGCGAAATCAATTATAGCACAACAGAAAAGGAACTGTTGGCTATAGTATGGGGTTGTAAAACCTTCAGACCATATTTATTTGGTCGCAAATTCATAATCATAACCGACCATCGTCCTTTAAAATGGCTTTTCAATCACACCGACCCGAGTAGTAAACTGCAACGATGGCGTCTTCAACTTCAAGAATTCGAATACGAAATCATCTACCGAAAAGGTAAGCTAAATTCAGCAGCTGATGCCCTCTCTCGATATCCCGTTAACCCTACATATCCCGTGAATTTACCTGATACTGAACTCGTAGATCTAGGTCCGCTAGACCTTAGTCCTTTCAATGCAGAAGTAGGTGATTTCAGCCCTTTAAACATTCCAAGCCCAATAAACCTACCAGATCCTCTTCTTCCAGCAGAACAGCTACCAGACTGTGATATCCTTAATCCTTCTTCAGAAGTCTTAAATGAAGACTCTAATCCTGAAAGAGAATATGTGCCGCAGACTTCTGCTGATCAGTTTCCTGAAACATATTCTCCAAGTCCAAACTCACCTAATAATTCAGATACTTATTCAAAGTTTCTGAAAAGTCCTTCAACGGTCACCTATGACACCATTATTTCCGAACACAATGATAGTTTGCTCAAAAGTCAGAACAAAATCCTGGTAATACCTACATCGCTTGATCTAGACGAATCCATTCCCTACGTCCAAGACATCCTATCGAGTTTAGCAGATTCCGAATCGGTCATGAATTCCGAAAGAACTTTACTCTCCTTTAAATCCTTCTTGATAGCTGATAAAACGTACTACCTCTTATTCATTAAAGTACATCACTTTGATAACTGTTCCTATAGTGATATTTTCGAATCCCTAAAGAATTTACGTAATCATCTTATATCTCTTAATGAAACTGTAGATAAAATTAGTATTACCGACTTCAAAAATCCGTTTGATAAACATGCGTATATCAAAATCTATAATATGATAGCTTACCTCTTTCACAATACCTCAATTCAAATTCAGATATATCGTAACAAAGTATACTATCCCAGTCCTTCAGAAGTACAGAAAATCCTACGCGAAAACCACGATATTCCTGTCGCAGGACACCTTGGTGCAAATAGAATGTTCAACAAAATTCGACAACAATATTATTGGAAGAATATGCGGTCAGAAATAGAAGATTACGTTAAAAAGTGTAATTCTTGCCAAACCAATAAAGCTCTTAGGAGAATTAACCGGGCACCCATGCAAATAACTAGTACTTCCACTACTTCCTTTGAAAGAATATCTCTTGATATAGTTGGCCCTCTTCCTGAATCCGGTATAGCTAAACTTAAATATATTCTAACTCTCCAAGATGATCTAACTAAATACTCAGTGGCATACCCAGTTCGAAGTACTACCGCTGAAGAAACCAGCGACTGCCTAGTCCACTTTGTTTCTTTGTTTGGTATCCCAAAAACTATCCTTACCGATCAGGGCACAAATTTCACAGCAGATTTATTTAAAGAAACCTGCAAATTCCTAAAGATCAAGCAGCTCTGGTCATCTCCATACCATCCGCAAACACAAGGCGCTCTAGAACGAAGCCATTCCACCCTAAAAGAATACCTTAAATCGTATATATCCGAAAATCAAGACAATTGGCCAAAATATGTTTATACAGCTATGCTAGCTTATAACACAACTACCCTTCCACAACTAACTATACTCCTTATGAATTAATCTTCGGACATAAACCTATCCTTCCCAGTTCAATTTACGAGTCTAACACAAGTGCCTCTTATCCGGACTATATTAAAATGCTACAACACCGTCTTAAATGTACGCGAGATAAAGCCATTGAATACATAAGGAAATCAAAAGAGTCTTCCAAAGCCTACTACGATACCCGTACTAGACCCGTAACTTATCATGCTGGTGACTACGTGTTTCTTAAAAATCATCTCCGAATGCGTAAAGCTTTATCTCCGATTTGGAAAGGCCCCTACAAAATTATTAAGATAAATGGTAGAAACAGTGTAACACTACTGATAAATAGACGACACGTGTCTCACCATTTCGATGAAATAAAATTAGCTCATCGCCGTGATGCCATATCATAGATATAAGTAATACTATAAGTTTAGTTACTCTTAATATTCTTTATTCCTTATGTCACTATTTTAACTATTCTTTTACAGTTCTCTGTGTTCTGTAGATATTTCTTACATACAACCGCACATTAAAAATCTGAACGGTGTGATAGGCATCCCTAAGTTCCTATGCAAACAAACTGCTCTGTACACTGATATCGAATGTCTTAACTTACACTAGCCGTTATCAATAAGATATAACGACACATGTAATTGAAACAAAATCTGACCGTTTTAACTGATAAATTAGTATTAAAATTATTATAATGGAATTTTAAACTTGTTAGAAAGTAATAATTATGTTAACATTATCTTTTAAGTTAGAAGATATTATAAACACTACTATGTTTCGTAAGTCTAATATATTGTATTCTTCTATTACAAGTCCGAAGCAGTTGTTTACAGAGCTTGCTGATAATTATAGGTTTTTAGCTGATTATCATCAATTTCCTATAATCCTAGATTAAGAAAATATATACATATTAATAAATATTTCAGATATTGCTACTTATTATAATTCTAATTAAATTGTATTTGTCTTATAGGTTCCTCTAGTGAGCTCAAAGAGCTATGAAATGTATCATAGTATACCATATCCAGTTCCTGTAGCTGTAAACACTATGATAATTCCATCTACTAAATACCTAGCTATCACTAGAGATAGGTCCAATTACACTAAGTAAGATAATTTAAGTAACTGTAAAACCATATATAACTTGTGCTATATATGCGACGACCTAGACACCTATTCGAGTTTTAGGACTGCGATCTGCGAATCGGATATAATCTCGAAAGTATTAAAACAAGTGCCTAGTAATTGTAAAACTCAATTTCTTCAAGGCCAATTAGATATTTGGCAAACATTGTCTAATAACAAATGGGTATATGTTATTTCAAACCCGTCCAAATTATCCATAGATTGTCAAGGTTCTACTAGTACCGAAATCATAATATCAGGCACAGGTATATTAAACTTACCCTCGCATTGTATAGCCTTTTATAAAGACTCAAGGTTAATACCTAAATATTCAAAAACAATTAAACTTCAAATAATTAATACTAACTTTAATCTAATAAATGACTCTTGTTGTAATTCTGAAACATTATCGAAACTTAGGCCACGGATCCCCATCTTAAATCTTACTAATATTAACCTTGATTCTATTACTTCACAACAAAACATAGAAAGTAGTCGTATTATAAATAATCTTGATAAATTAATTGAAAAACCTCATATTGTACTGTATGGCGAATACTATTCTTATACAACTATTGTAATTTCCATTATTATTGTAATTTCATTGTTTATTCCTTTTTGTAAATTTATAAAATCGGGTACATGTCACCGCCTTTTAAACAAACAAAACTCTAAATTTGAAATTGAAAAAGTCGAAGAGCTAACAGAAGTTGCTGCTAATTCCTCAGACTTTCCAGCACCCAAAATCCGTACAACCTTTACGTAAACTTAACCCTTTCGGGATAAGTTTAGTCAAAACCCTGGGGGCTGTTATATATATGTAATGTATATAATAGTGCCTGACGGCCCTATTCCTATCCCTTAGACAGCACTTTTGGTGGTTGTTAGTAATTAGACTGAAAAGACAGTTCAGTTCGATTCCATCATCCGCGCGTGACACTTGCCCTTTTCTTGAGTCCTTTTAAATTCAATAAACGACCTTAAAATATATAAATATCTTTTTTTAAAAAGAGCCTTCAAGTAGTTCGTATAACAGTTCGATACCGATAGTAGTAATAAGTAGCTTATAATGGCAACACTTGGTTTTTGTCAGAATGCCTTATCAGCTGTCAAAATGTCACTAGGAAATAAGCTCTCTCCCCTCAGATGTCCACGACCTCTCGGAGGTCGCATAAAAACATCGTCTATAGTGTCACCGGCCACTCAGTGGCCGCGAGTGACCGATCAACTTTACCGCTATTTTTAGTCAACTAATATTGAATTATTGCATCGTTTCGCTTTACTAGCGCGTACTGAATGAAACGGTGATGCAATAGCGCGCCACTATTTTCCCGCCGACGCCCGATGGGTTTCGAGCGTCGTTCATTTACGGCCGCGACAGTGGAGTGACAGAATGTGTCGGCGCTGTGAAAGTTTGTGCAGCAACAAGTTACAAGAAACAGTTTTTAAAACATTTTTGGTGCCTGCACGTCATGTATGGGTAAGTACTAAACATTTTTCAAGTGTTTTATTGTGTATTGGACAAAGATTTCGGTCTACATAGTTACATTTTTTCAAACATGGTCGCTAACTGCCTACGTGAGTTCGAGAAACTCCGAACAATCATGAATATCGTGTACAAAATGTCGTTGTCTAAGCAATTTATTGTTTGAAACTTAAACGAAATTTTTATTTACATACATAATAAGCATTACTTTGTGTAAATGCCGTTTATAAATGTTTAAAACACAAAACAAAAAATGCATTATTTTCGCGGCCATTGTACGGCCGTAGATATGTTATGTTTTGTCCATGTTATGGTGTCGTTATTGTTTAAAAACCTATTCTTTTCATATGTTTTTATGTAAGGAAATATATTCAATTTCATAAATATAAAGTTATGTGAGCAATAAATTGTATAGAATTTGTTATGTAAGCCAATGTTCAAGGATACCTTTGTGTGTTTTATTTTACAGAGTGTTTATATTACATTCTTCTTATAATGTAAACTTTATGTTTTGTTTTGCAGTTGCGTGTACAAATCCCAAGAACGTGAGCTGTACTTTAAAATAAATGTAACCCGAAGCCACTTGAACCACAGCTGAGCCGAGATTTCAAGTGTAAACATATACCCCATTTTTTGTTGAGATTTCGAGCGGGCGAAATGGAGGTCATTGTTGATAACCATATTGTATAAAAAATTTGTATCGAAGAAGGGTCCTTTTTTTCAGGTACATTGTTACTTATCCTTTGTAGTTTTAAATAAAGTAACTATTACTTGTAATAAATGTTTTATTTACACTCATTTCACCTTTTAAGCAGTACATCGAAGAAAAAAACACTTTCATCTACGATTTACTTATTGAATTCTATATTCGATTCTAATTAATGATACATTATCTGATAGCTTATTTTAATTCCTTTCTAATGATACTCTGAAGTCATAAATAGTCTAAAAAATTTTTTTTGGAAATCTGCATTTCAATGAGAGTCAGGAACTGGTGGGGATTATCCCACAAACCCCATGACACGCAAGCATGGTTATGTCAAAGTGACGTGGACACCTGAGGGGATGGAAATAAGACTGAGAAAGGGAGATCGTTTTTTGTTTTTTCGGAAGACGGTCCCCATTTCATCTCATCCACAGGGAATTAACGCTGGCTCTCTCGTACGGAACCTTTTGTCAAATGTTGAGAACGGTGCAGAATCACCTAGGGTACCCCTCGCAACAGCGGAGATTAGAGCTGTCATCACATAAAGATCAATCAAGTGTTATTTATTACGAGGTGAATCGCCTTAGATATCATTTCACCAGGTGTGACTGTTTTGCGAATGGCTACTGCGTCTATGGGCCGTGCAGCTAGCACAGGTTTCTTGAGAACGCAACCTCCTGGTGTTCCGATGCAGATAGTTTAAAGGTATTAGATATTTATTTAAACAAATAATTCTTGTATCTATATTATATGAATCATAGAAAGGCTATAACGATTTTCATAAAATTTTATATGTTTACATTTTTAGAACGTTAACCGAAAAAAATAACGAGCAAAACTTGGTCATGCGGGTACTTATATAGATGAATGCTATACTTAATGTTTCAAATGGTACACAGCTTCATTCGTGTTAAAATCCATCATCATCATCATCATCAGCCTATCGCAGTCCACAAATCCATCCTTACCTTAAAATGGTGGTGGTGGTGGTATCGAACATAAGGTAAGTAGATCGATGGTAAGATAAAGTAAAATTGAATTTAGAACATCGCGTGCACTAATGTTGTGATTGCAAAACATCATTAAACCTATTTACTTTTAACTCCATGGTGCCGAATTTAGCATGCGATCTTTTTTAATTTGTTAAGAACTCAGATTTGGAACCTTTTTGGGATTTTTTTTTATTTGCTTTTCTCGCGCCCTTTTCTTTTCAGTCATTTAGTCATTTTATCGCTGAGGTGGAATGAAAAGTTACGTGTTGTACTCGAGTGCAAAGATTTTTCACTTTATGCTGTTTTGATTCCCTCGCTGACGCTTAGGATTCTAATTTTGAAATTACTCGCAGCGCTCGTGATTCAATATTA
This sequence comes from Spilosoma lubricipeda, assembly GCA_905220595.1. Lineage (NCBI taxonomy): Eukaryota > Metazoa > Arthropoda > Insecta > Lepidoptera > Erebidae > Spilosoma > Spilosoma lubricipeda. The sequence continues at coordinate 3,674,840 of HG992286.1, read as the reverse complement.
GAATCCTTCGCTTGCTCGGTCATCAAAATGGAGCACGCGGTTAAAAAGCAACTTTGCACTCTTGCATAACAAATAACTATTTTATGATCTTCAAATATTTGTTTTATCGGAGTTCGGATGTTTTCTATGTATAATATGTATGTATTTACAAAAAAAAGGTGTACGAAATATTTATTTATTTATTTTCTTGAAAGAAAAAATTGTATAGCGTAGTAATCTGTAAGTTGTATGTAATAAGTACGAAGTAACTCTAGACAGAACTTGTTTTAGTAGAAATTACTAGATGGCAGCAAAATTGACAAGTTATTTTTTTTTATCGTTAATAAATAAAAAAAAATGTAAACCTGAATAGTTATTTTCTTTATACCTCGCATAGAACTTTTACATATTTTTATAAATAATTTAAAATAAAATAAGGTGTTAAAACAATTTTGTGGTTTTAAAGAGCGTGAACGAAAAATTTAGTATAGCGCCATCTGTAATTATTAATTTAGGTTCACGAAATAAATAAATAATTACAGATATTGATGACTATTGATGAGGTATTTCGTTCTGGTGTCCCACGACACAACAATACTTCTAATTATTCTTTTAATTTTAAACTCTTAAGGCTCGGAGTGCTCGGACAATTTTGCACCATTAATAATAATAATAATAATTTATTGCATAAACTTAACCATACAATAAGAAGGTAACACAGTTATTCTATTTACAATATCAAAATATATAACAAGTATGGCAAACAATTAAATGAGACCCCTGATCCTCAAACTAGGATTTCCTGTATTTTGAGAATCAGTGGCTCCGCTTAGCACGATGCAAGAAAGGCGAACATAGTTTTAAAAGAATACTAATTGACATATGATTTTGAAGGGTTGTAATGGTTATAGTTATGGAATGTGTGAACAATATAATTTTTGTATGTTAGAGTGTGTTTATGCGTGTGTGTGTGTGTGTGTGCGTGCGTGAGTGCAAGAACGTTAGAGTGTTCGTTTTTGAGTATGTATATCAACGTCCATCTTAGCAAACTACAAAATACTCTCTGTGTCATGATAATCAAGTGCGTGTAGCCATTATTCAATTTTTACTTTGATTTTGAACTTTATATGTGATTGAAGATTTAGGATCTTATGTGTTTTATTGTAGATTTTTGCACTTTGATACTCGAGGTTTCTCCTACCAAATGCCGTTCTGAAGTTTACAAGAGTACAAGGGGGTTTAGGTCTTCTAACAATGTTTGTAGAAACTATATCCGCAGCTTGCACGGTTTTGTGCTGGCGGAGACAGATTCGTAACATATAAAGTTGTCTAACAGTGAGACATGCTGCGTCCCTATAGAGTTGACTGGTAGGGTATCTAAAAGGTTTCCGAAAAATAACTTTAAGGACTGCTCTTTGCGCACGCTCCAGATATATGAACCTAGTCTTAGGAGACCCTCCCCATATTGGGATGCAGTATGTAATGATGGATTCACAGAGGGATGTATAAACAGTTTTAAGAATAGGGAGGTCTGCAGAGTTACGGAGCTTTTTAAACACGTATATAAGCTTTCTAACCCTAGCCGTCAAAATTTGTAGATGTTCATACCAGTTTAAACAGTGATCAAGGGTAACACCTAAATATTTTGTGGATGAGGTTCTGGTTAAGGAGGTAAACTAAAATGGCAGTGTCATCAGCGTACGAATAGATATAAGAATTGGGCAATGAGATATTACAAAGATCATTAAGGTAAATCGTAAAGAGAGTAGGGCCCAATTGAGACACTCGTAGATAATGGATCTATTATGTCCTGCTTACAAAGCTTATTATAAGCCTATATTACGACGTTTTGTAATTATTGTACATAGAGTGACTTCATGTTGAAGGAGGGTTGTATGGAAAATAAAAAGCTGTCACACGTTGAGAACAGTACATTTATCATATAGTATGGTTGTTGAGGACATTGGATTAAACTAAAGAAGTAAGCTTTTTTAAATTGACTAACTCTACCCCAAATCGCATATTGTAGTTGTATATTGTGGAGAAATAAGGAACAAAGTCATAGTAAAAAATACATAAACACAATTTTTTTAAGTTATATTATTGTAAATACTTTCAACATAATGACAAAACTTTTTGAATTTTTGACGCATACAACCAACCAACTTAACTGTAATAACATAATATTATATAGTGGACGTATACAACTTTGTCTACGTTTCCTTTCAATCATGCTCAGTTCCCATTAATCTAAGCATGATTTTTACAGTCCTATCTCAGGATCGACAGAAAAATAGACATTTAGAAAAGAACGTGAAATTCGGTTACATAGTTTCGGCGTTCATAACTGAAAAAAGTTAAAACTTATTTATACAGAGATCGATCAATAAAAGATTTTTTTATCCTTGAGCGATATTGATTCGACGAAAAATCTATACAAATAAATAAAATTGGAGTGTCTGTTTGTAATATTAAACTAACAGCTTTTTAACACGCTACATATGACAAAAATGTAGTTGAAAAATGTTTTGTCTGTCTGTCTGTCTGTTTGTTCCGGGTAATCTCTGGAACGGCTGGACGGATTTTGACAGGACTTTCACTGGCAGGTAGCTGATGATCCGGGGAGTAACTTAGGCTACTTTTTTTAGACTAACTTTGTCCCGCGGCGTTACTCGCGGTACAACAATAGCCGCGGGTAACACCGCGGGGTTCAGCTAGTGTTAAATAAAAATGGTCAAACCAGCAAGCACGTACTGGGCAACTTCTTATGAGGCTCGTTATAAGTGACTACGATTGTCATCACTGACAACATTTACTGCTGAAATAATTTTAGCTTGAAACACTGCGATATTTTAAACGAGAAAATGTCATAACTCATAACCCTTTCCGAACGTTACTCAGCTAAGTTGGAATCGCAAAATTTGACCACTTATTTGAAGTTGAATCTACCTAACTGGATGGTTTGTTCTTGTTTGGACTAATGTTGACTTAAATAGTGCATTTTTCATTTTTTTACCATAATTATAATTATTATTTTACAATTATTTATCTTGGCTGGTCCCGCTACCCATGAAAGAACATTCTTCACTAATTTCTAACAGGAAATTCGAATAATCATACCTATTTAGTTCATTTAATAAATTAATATGTAAATTAAAATGCTATTTGTTTTTGTGACTAATATATTCTAAAGTGGAGAATCCGATCTATACATGTATATATAATGATACAACTGGAAATAGATGATACAGTCTTTTGCAACCTGTCCTCAAGTACAGACCTAAATTCGTAATGGATATTTTACGAGTTTTATCGATTTTGATTTTGACTCTACTTGTTTTTGCCCTGGGTCAATCTATCATTACAAGTGATGGATGTCCTAAATTTTCGATCGCAAAATCAATTGATGAAGTGAAACACTGCATACCATGTGATAGGTAAGTACAGTTTTAATTATTTTGCAGAGGGCTGTCTTTTTTAGCACTGAGAGTTGCGATTCCTAGCCTTATGGAACGTTACTAATATGCAATAATACGGAAGAATTTCAATGTTGGTATTTAAATATTTTAATCATATCATTTTTTATTCGTTTAATAAAACTAAATCTGGAGATCTCAGGTTATCATTTGTATGTTATGGATATATGGTTATTGACTTTAAAAGAAAAAACATTTAAAGCGTCGTTGATTTTAATAATAATATTATAATTTTGTAATTTTCCACGATCAGGTCCCATATTTAATCATTATGTAAATATCAAGACTTCTAACAATTCGGTCCAATATTTTTGAAGTGAAAACTTCTTTAGCGCCGTTGTGCACTTTAGCAAAATTACTTCGGGATGTGTCAAATATGTTAAACTCGCGTCAGTTTCTGACGTCACCGTAAGACCTAAGACGATTCTGATGTCACCGTAAGACGTGAGACGCCGCAAATAATTCAAACACTTAAAATTATCAAATGTATAAAATATGGAAATTGAACAAAGTGCATCTATTAATGAAAAAAAATACGAAAAAATAGTGAAAAAGTATGAGTGAGTACTATATAAAACACTTTGTAATATATTTATACTGTATAGCATTATTTTGTATTATAATGTAATTATAATACATAATATACATATCATTGTCATTGTTATAAAATTTTCTATATCATACACTACTTAATTGATAAAGAAATACCTATTTATTAGAGAATCATGTGATATATTTTTATTACATGACTTTTTATTACTTCTTTTTATCGCGCATTTAATTTAAAGGGCAAACAGGTTCATTTCAGGTCAGCTTAAAGAACTGTTTGTTAATAGTTTTGAGTTTTCACTTCTGTCAACAGTCCTCATGACTGCTTTGTGTTTTTTTTATTATTTAGATGTTATAACTAGGTACACTATTTTTTCAAATGAAAAAAGTTACATTTACTTGAAATGACGATTCAATGCCATGCCATGCCACACAAATGATAACATGACTTTATAGAAAATCAATGTTTATTGTTTTTGTCGTTGTCTATTACCAAGTACGCAAAGTGATCGGAACCCCAACAAAGTGGGAGGATGTGGAGTTTTAGTCCCTAGTTCTAGGGAAGGGGATTTGAAAGGCAGATACATACTGCTCTATAGTAGCAAGTGTCCAGCCAAAGGTAGCCACTTACTAACTGATGATCCGTCCTCTCATTGACCGCTTTATCATATAAAAGTTACCTGGACAATTCCGAAAGGTCAAAGTGGCACCAGAAACAATATTTAAATGTATTGATTTAGATTTCATTTCTCAATGATTACCTACTTCTTCAATCACACTGATAATATTGTTTTGCAATGCCTAATATAAAGTTTTACTATAACAACGTTTTGTTTTAAAGATGATTCCCACTTTCGGAATAAACATCCTGTGTCGCGGAGGACTTTACAAACTTACATGAAACGGACGCAAATATCACCCAGACTCAGTAAAACAATTTGTGGATCACGCAAAGTGTTTGTCTCATAGTTATGGAATTTCCTCGACTCTCTGCGACTAACGGCATTCAGTTCTGACTCATTGATACGACTCACTGGAACTACTAATGTTTGAGGTTTTTAATTAAAAACATTTCAGTATCGAAAGTTTTATTGAAAAGAAAGAATGATCAATACTTGATCAATTCAGTGGGTTTCATTAGTTTTTTACCAGTTTATTTGCTTCCACAGTACTTTTTCCAGTACCAATCTTCTCCTGAACTTTCCTTGTATCTAAAATGAAACCAAAATGAACACGGTAATCCATCCAGCCTATTCAAAAATTACATAATTTCCAAAGACATTAAATTCCAAGCCAAAACCTTTAAGGTTACAAACTCTTGGAATCAACTTTTGCTTTCCATCAGGCAGAGCAGAGTCAATTTAGAGCAGCCAAAATCTATACAAATAAATAAAATTGGAGTGTCTGTTTGTAACATTAAAATAACAGCTTTTTAATCAATGCATATGTATGTATACAAGATACATATACCAAAAATGTAATAAAAAAATTTTTGTCTGTCTGTCTGTCTGTTTGTTCCGAGTAATCTTTGGAATGGCTGGACGGATTTTGTCGGGACTTTCACTGGCAGGTAGCTGATGATCCAGGAAGTAACTTAGGCTACTTTTTTTTAGACTCACTTTGTCCCGCGGCGTTACTCGCGGTACAACAATAACCGCTGGTAACACCGCGGGGTTCAGCTAGTAAAAAATAAAAAAAACCATTTTCTTTCAATCTTATCAACTTTTATGTTGATGGAACTCCCCTTTTTCTTGTGTTTTCAAGTATATAACATTAAGTTTATGCCAAATCTAAGATCGAAATCATAAATCAAACTTATAGTACGGTGTCTCATTTATGACTGTTTGTTTTGTTAAATAAATCTAAACTGAACCTTACGAAATTCCTTCTTCAAATAAAATGAAAACAATCGGTTTGATTAACTTTTTCTTTTAAATGGCTTTCATATAAAATTTATATCTATATAAAATTTATAACATTTAAATTTCATATAAAGCTCTTGATTTGGCAGTAAATATACAAAAATTGAGACGATGCAGCGAGAGAGATTAGCATGGACCCTACACAAGGATGACACGTAGAATTGTGAAGCGTTTTACATTCTTGTGCGTAATGTACATGTTTAAGATGCGATGTAATTGACATACGCTGTCCATAAATGTTCCAAAAAAAAGTAATAGAAGTTAATATTCTTACGTGTCACATGGGATGCAGTGTTTAGCGTTGCTTATGAATTTACGAACGTGTCCAGCGGCACAGTTTGGGTCTCTTATACCAAATTGGCTAGTTACTCGATAGTTTCCCTCAACATCAGCGAAGCCTAGTTCAAAAATTAACATAGTTGCAATGGTTATTGCACACAATACTTTCATGGTGGCGTATTGGCCTAACTCGATAGACGGTTAATCTGCTGAGAAAGGAATAAGACTGATTTTATACACATGTTTACATGCCAGCTTGTATGTGGCATAAAACTGTGTAACACTAAAAGGCTATGATGTATTTTCGAACGAAGATTACCGTGGTGGGGGTAAAAATAGCCCTTTGACGGTTGTCCTTATTACTGAAGATTGCTAAGTGGCTACTAAGCACTTGGTATCAAATCCGTTTGGATTGAAGAATAAAAAATACAAATATGGCAAGTTTATTGCAACATTAATGATTTAATTTGCATTAGAAACATGCTTGTATACATTGTAAGCCTTAAAACAGCCAAAATATTTAATAACAGAAGTCATGAAATGCTATGTTACTGTCAATTAACTTGTATTATGGGTACTAGACAACTGATATAAATTAATAAATATACTTTTTTTTATAAATACATACATATTATATATATAAAACACTTAAACTACATTAATATAGTAATCACACTTCACACTAGTGTATAAAGGCGAAAGTTTGTGAGTGTGTATGTTTGGTACTTCTTCACGCAAAAACTACTGAACAGATTTGGATGAAACTTTACAGTAATATATCTTATACATCAGAATAACACATAGGATACTATTTGCCGCGATAACTAGTATTATACAAAAGTTAAGATGGTTTTCAGTACGCTTCAACACCTCAAAAACTTCTGTCTTCTGCCTGATTTAAAATTCACTTTAAAGATTGTTTTTATGTATTTTTTAACACATTTTTGTTTGATATTTCTCCATAATGCAACTATAATGTGCGTTTTGGGGTCAGCTTAGTCAATTTAAAAGAAAAACTTGCTTTGTTATCTTAATTTAATACACACATTTCACATTTGAAAGTTATCAATATCATAATTAGTTCGTGTTTAGATGTAGTTTTTATTTATCTAAAACCTAATGTAGGGAGAAGCCGGTTAGACGCCGCACTTTTCGAAAAAGAGTTTTTATTGAAAACCTTGTTTTTTTTATGACTTAGTTACTATGTATATCAACAGTCTTTAATATTTCATAATAGCCCATTTTTCCGAACAAAATGAATCTAGTTTTTAGTAAAATTTGTTTTATTTGACCTTTCAAAAATGGGATAGTTGCCTACTGTTGTGGATAGTAGCCTAACGGTAAAAATGTGTCGGAGGATACTTGCCTGATGTGGGGATAGACGCCTTTCTATTTTTGTTTGTTTGTTTGTAATCGTTATCGAATAATTTCAATACGACTTAAAGACAACTAAGCCTTAAACGTCAACTGTCATAATCACCCCCTTAGATCGATCAGACTATAAATAACTGCTTATTCTGACCATATTAGTATTATGCGCTAGTAGCTAGTATGAACTATACCGCTAATATAAGACTGAATTTGAAAACCTTTCAGTAGACAGAATCAGGGTCACTAACCACCAGTAATACAGACTTATCTCATTTTATAATTCAGGGACATTAAAATTCTATCAAAGATAAAATAGTTGAATAATCAGTAAACCAAAGTATTGTAAAAATAAACTAGAACAGTTAGCTTTAAAACATATTACAAAAAAATAAATATAGAAAATACTCAACTCAGTTCACACCTTTAAGACAGCCCTCAGTGAGATCAATAAAGCCTTATTGCAGTTTATAATCAACAGGAGAAATTGACTTAGTTATACCTGTTGTTATACTCGTAGTTTGGGCCACCATGGTGCAATTGTTGCACTGTCGCAATGAGTTTAGTGACCATTACTCTTGAATTCTACTCATATTTTCCATAAGCCAGAATAGAGTAGTGAGTCTATTCTGGCTGACTGGCTTTTTATTTTAGAGCCTACCAATGTGTTGGTCGGCTGCTCTAAAATAAAAAAACTTGCCTGAATATTTCTGCGTTTGAAAACTATAGATGGGAATAAATTAACCGCTATACCAGTTGTGGGTTAATTTATTTGTAAATTCCATCAAAAGACGAAACATCGTGAATCATTTTGTGTTACAACAAGTCTGTCCATAACAACCAAATATTTGGGCTGCCATACGCTTTACATCGCTACAGCTCAAGCAATTTAACTCCGCTTATCAGTACAGTATGCGTATAAAAATTACAATAGGGTGGAAACACGGGGATTATAAAAATTAAAAGTGTGAATCAACAAGTAATATTTGAACTTTTATGAATAATTTAATTTGATACCAGTGTACTGCCTTAAAATTTACTCTTTTGAAACGTGGCTGTTTCAGCTTATATATAAGCGTTGTTATGTTCCGAGGCTTCAATGAAACACATCTTCAGGATTGACTTGGTTTATTACAGTTCACAGGTTCACACAATGAAGTCGCTTAGAAGTTAGCAGTCCGGAATCAATCTAGCTTGCTACATTACAATAACTGTGAACTAATCTGACTTGTCAGTAAGCGGAATTATCTACATGATACCATCTAATGATGCTACACTAAACTTACTAAACAGTAGGGACGCGACAATCTAACAAGCGTATCATTAAAAAATAGTACTAAGCCAGACAAGCCATCATCCATACCCCGAGGACTGTGAACGACACTCGACAAATCACTACAGTACCAAAGCGACAAGATTGCAATTCAAACGGCGATCAATATAATCAAAGATGAAACAGAAGTTTACTAGAACAGTATAGATGATATTGTAGTCCAGCGGTATCTTTAACAACAAAAAGATTCAGATCTTCTGATCAGTCTGAAATTGTTACAGTAAAGTTCAAACCTACTAACACAGAATGATTTTGAAGCCCGAATAGTAATTTTAGAAAGCATGAGCAAAGAAACGAGTTATATCAAATTCATACCCAAGTACACTTATAATAAACTAGCCGACCCACGCAACCTCGTTTACATCTTCTATTGCCCGTAGCGTGATAATTTTCCCCCGTTTTTGAAACATTTTTCATTGGTGCTCCGCTCCTATTGGTCCTAGCGTGATGATATATAGCCTATAGCCTTTCTCGATAAATGTACTATCCAAAACTGAAAGAATTTTTCAAATCGTATAGTTCCTAAGATGTTACAGTGGAGACTACGATTAGTATGGCAAACGTAGTGTAATACGCCCTGCGATATGATGGACCTACGATTTGAAGACATGACTAACAATGGGTGAACCAGCCTAGACTTCATTCAGAAGTGAACTGCGATAGATTGATTTGATAATATACTCCTACGGATATATTATTAAATGAACCTATCATATAATGTAATCAATCAAATAGTATTCATGTTTACATAACCAGGTAGGTCTTCTATGACATAAGTGAGACAAAAAATATAATTGTAGTGACATCTTGTATTAACAAAATTTTTAGATTTTGGACTCGTCGAATGGTTTTAACGCGCATCAACTTATGAATATGCTTCAGGGATCTGAATAGGTTATATGACAAAAATGAAACAAAAAAAATTATTAAATTTTATACTATCTCAACATAAGAAGATATTTATCTTTTCTTTGCGTTCTGCAATACGTTATCCAAAGTGGATCACTCCCGATGGACATTTCATAACTGAAAATGAAAAATATAGATTTAATTAAAAGTAATAATTCCGTTTTATATGTACTTTGTATATGATAGGACAACACGTGCTGGCCTTCGCAGTCACCCTTTTAGAGTAGAAGACATACGCTCTCGAACGCAACGTTTCGGTTCTTCTTTCTTGTGCCGAGCGATTAAAACATGGAACTCACTGCCACCGCACGTGTTCCCATCCCATTATGATCCCGGGTCCTTTAAGCGGGGCGTGAAAAAGCATCTTACTAGGCCGCCATATTGTGGGTCACTATGCTGCTCTGTCCACATTCGCATTGAGGATAGTGACCACCACTTTTGGATTCTACTTATGCTTTCCATCAGGCAGAGTAGAGTCATTTTGGTAGCTTGATCATAAAAAAAAAAATAAAAAAATATACGTCTCATCATCATCATCCGCCTACAATAGCAGGTTGTTTCGATCCTTGACTTTTCGCATTCAGATCCTGCCAGGCATCTTGCATAAATTACTATCACTCCACCTGGCCAGTGGACGTTCTATATTATTTTTGTCTAGACGTAGTTTCACTCTAAAACACATATATTTACAAATATATTGCCTAAAATAAGTTGTTAACCTGTTTAGTATCTGTTCATAAAGTAAAACAAATTTGTACCGAGTCCCAATATATTCTATACTTATTTTTTTTATCTTATTAGCAATAACTTCTAAGTTAGTTTTTTAATCCGTACATAGCATAAAAAAACCCATTATTGCACGCTTAAATCGTTTTAAGAATGCAATTGATTTTATTTTCGTTTTCATTAATTGAGAGAGTGTTTATGACGAGCACATAATTTTACCTCGATAGATGGCGTGCGCGTCGATTTACATCACGCTATTGTTTGATTTAAAGCAAGACGTTTGTAAAAATGAGATCAATAAACCAGCTAAATCAGATTACAGATGATGTTTTCGTTATTAGACAAACCCTTTAGTAAATCTTATTACGGCAGCAGTTCAACAGTAGCTTAGTTAGATAACAGAGAGTGATTCAAGACCTACCTTCCTCGCTAATTCAAGAGTTACATATAAGCCTACTATTCCATGAGAAGCAGGGTTGATAATTGTATATGTTGCATTTGGAACGTATTTTCCTCAGTTAAAAGTACACTTAGTAATAGGGTACTTGACTGTATCGTAAATAAATACCGATGTCTCCTTCATTAAAACGAATATTACAAAACATCACGACAAATATAGTTGTAACAGCTTTTCATTTTAATTACAAATTTTATTAAATAAATATTGAAATATATTGCTCAAGTGAGTAGTCTAAGTCAGTGACGTCATAAGTTAGTTTTCAGTACGGTTTTCATACAAAATTATCGTTTTGACAGATAATAAAAAGTAACTGATTTGACTAAGGTGTCTTCTGAGGGTGTCTTCCCTATTTCTCATTTGATTACTTCAAAACTAACGGATCTACTATGTTTTCTTAAATAATCGTCATATTTACTTCCATAATATTATAGTTAATAAATTTTAATTTTTTGAGTAAATTTACAGTCAACAGTCAGTAAATTTTCAAGACTCCTTTCCCATTCAAAACGTATGATATCTTAGCGCCAAATGTTTTCTGATCTTTCGGATTAGGATTATTAATTACATTACTCTTTCTCCTTAACTTTTACTTCGAAGTTTATCTTATACTATAGCTATTTCTTTTTTATTTCTTTTTTTTTCAATTTAATTTCTGATAAATAATTAACACCTAAACACATCATCATCATCAGCCTATCGCAGTCTACTGCTGGCAAAGGTCTCTCCCATAGCACGTCACTTAGTTCGATTCTTGTCTTCAAACGCGTATTTTATTCATTCACATTTCAAATAAAAAAATATCAGGAAAATATATAATATTTTACTCACATATCACATGGCACGCAATATACTTTTGTATCAATGAACAGCTGTAAGTAGTGTTCTAAACAGTAGGGCCTTTCTTTATGAATTGATTCTTTTAGAAAGTTGATGAGTTCGAGCTCATTTTGAGTGGGAAAACTCAATACAATTCCTGAAATAGTAAGACTGAATAGTAAAAATAATGTCTTCATAATGCGGTCTGTTTGCTTGAGGGTAACTCGCGATAGAATGCGTGACAGTTTGATCCTTTTGTGTTTTTATAGGTATTTTATAAATTAATTGGAATTCAAATCACTCAACAGTAATTTATATGAATCACCACATACATGTGTATCTGTATATCTCACAAATGTGTGAATGTTACATATTATGATCATGTCATCACACCTTTGTGACTACGGGTCAGAACCGTTATTTCAAGTCTCTAACAAGAAGTAGTCTCATAATTATAAGTTCATCTTCAACTGGGACAAAATCAAAGACATTCAAATTGTAAATATTTGTCCCGAAAAGTCTCTGAGTCACAGTGCAAACTGAACATTCTGTTCTAAATCAATTTCCATTTGTTACAATTGAGTTTCATTTTTTTTTAACCGACTTCAAAAGAGGAGGATGTTCTATCTTTAATTGTGTATTTTTAAAGTATGTTCACTGATTACTTCGTCAATTGTGGACCAATATTGAAATTTATTATTGTATTCGAAACATTATGCTCCCGAGGTGGTCCCATTACCACCATATTAGGATCTGATAATGGGAACCCAGGGAAATTGAGGTGAACCCTCAATTGTTTTAGGCACGTACTAGATTTTTCCTATATTTTTTTAAGTAAATTCGGTATTTGCGTTTGGTAGTCATCATTTATATATATACAAGGTGTCCCAGAACTCAACATCAAGCTGAAACGGGGTGACAGAATTGATTGTAATCGTCATGAGAAAAATAAAAAAAAAATCTATCCCATGCAGTTTGAAAATTATGGGCATTTAAAAAAAACCTAGAAATTTGGTCAAACTGTAACCATTTTTCGGTTATTGTGGTTTTTACCATGGATAAAAAACTCTTTATTTGTACACCATATTACAGATTAGCACATTGAGACATTTAAAAATATGTGATCTTAAAGTAGATTAGATTTGACTTGGCCAGTTTTTATCAGAATTAAAATATATATACATATATGTTGAATAACTTTATAACATGACTGATGTAATGAAAACTGGCCAAATCTAACCTAATTTAAGATCACACATTTTTAAATAACAGCAATTGTAATAGGTATCCAATAAAGCAAAAAAAATGAGTTTAATATTTGTTCATAATGTTATTTTGTTCCTATAAATATATATTTGGATTTTACATAGAACTTGCACTCATTTAGATCTCTCTTTTTGCGGCGAAGCTCACAGCCAAGCTTAATTTTTGTATTAAACTTGGCTCTCCTTTTTTACATTTATGTTTTTGGTGGGATAAAATAGTTCAATTTACTACTTATCTGCGATTGTTTGCACTAAAAATGGAAAGATAAAAACTTTTATAAAAAAAACAAACTAACTTCAAAAAGCATCCAACGAAAACTCATGACTAGTTCTAAACTAGTTCTAAACTCGTATAAAATCCTGCCTGCCTGTTTGTTCAGATATTTTCTTTTACTCGACGGATTTTAATGCAATAAAATTCAGTAATAGATGGAGTCATTCAAGAGTAATGTTTGTATATATAAAACATGCATATTGTAGTAGAGCAAAGTTGAAAATTTCAAAGACATCTGTCCGAAGCTGGGCCGGGTCACTAGTATCGAATTTTTTAAAATACATTTAATATAATTCAGCTATTCCGTCTTCACCCACTGCACTAGAGCGAAAAAGAAAAGTAACAAAGATTTTTTGAAATTTACAGATACGAGAACAGTACTGGACGTGACAATGATTGGAATAAATTTTGCAGCGGCACGGAAGGTTAACATTTCGTAATCAAAACACATTACAAAAATATAATTATTTTGAAACAAAACTATATATCGTTTGTTTTATTTTGATTCGAAATCCTTCTGTTAGTTTATTTTATGTTCCTCAAGAAGTTTTTAATATCTAACCTAGACAATCTACTGAACAAAAGATTGCATTGTCATGTCATGTCTAGGTATGGTGATCACTACTCTTCGATTCTACTCATGCTCTCCATCACGCAAGTAGAGTCACTCATATCAAAAAAATACTAAATTTACGCTTGCACAATTACTTTTGTTTCCCATCCTTGATTATAGCTTACATCGTTAATCATCGCCGTTGTATTCATCGTACATAAGTTCGCTATATACTTATACACAATCTTCACGCGCAAGCGGCTGGACCAATTTGGGTATAATTTAGTATGCAGGAAGCTGACACCATGTATTAACACATGGCTGCTTTAAAAACAAATTGGAGCAAAAACCCATAAACACGTGGGCGGAGCCGTGAACAACAGCTAGTTTTTAATCGATTACGGCAAAGCCTAAGGAGAGTTATGATTTTGACAGGCTATGTATTTATGTATGTTCATTTGTTCTCATAGCTCCTTAACTACTCATTAGAGCTGGACAAATGAGGTGTCGTTAGAAGCGTCATGATCGTCTTCTAGTTATAGGCTATATGACGTGTCACTGAATCTAATGTGGCGCCCTCTAGCCGACATAAAGTACTGTTTTAAAAAATAAATTTTAGATAAATATGTCGTGTTTGGTATCATTGGAAAGGGCGATATTTGTACATTTCAAAAATATATATATTATTAGCATTTTCTCGTGACTTTGTCCGTATTTATTCGATAATTGTGGTTATAGAGATAATAATATAGAGGCACCAAAAAAATTTAAATTAAAAAAAGTAAAAACTAAAACCCAACTACGACAAAAAACGACACTGAAGAATCATGAAACAAGTTTCAAAAGCCGTAGTCACGCGTTGTTAAAGTGTTATGGACTATGGTACATTACTAAGTTTCAAAAGCCGTAGTCCATGTAGTATATGTGAACCCCGCGATGTTACCCGCGGTTTTTATTGTACCGCGAGTAACGCCGCGGGAGAAAGTTAGTCTAAAAAATAGTAGCCTAAGTTACCTGCCATTGATAGTCCCGCCAAAATCCCTCTAGCCGTTCCAGAGATTACCCGGAACAAACAGGCAGACAGACGGACAGGCAAAAATTTTTTAACTACATTTTTGATGTATGTACCGTGTATACTCGCGGTACAACAATAACCGCGGGTAACACCGCGGGGTTCAGCTAGTTAGTTTTTTTTTTTTTTTTTTTATCCCACCCACACGCCCACCGCTGTAACTCCTGTACACCAGGATCAACAGCAGTGACCCACGAACACACCGAGTTATGACACTCGGGAAGTCCCAGGAAAAAATATTAACTGTCTTGGAACCCGCAACGAAATTAATCAGAAGAAAACAGGAGGAGTTGGAAATATGATAAGTCCACTTCCCTCCTTAGCAAAGCGGGAGACAAAATGAAGTCAAAATAGGCAGACACCTTTTTTTAAACCGGGAAGCACCACGGATAAAGTATTAGGGGTCCTAAGTGAGCTATATTTGATTACTATAGTATGTATGGCAGAATCGCCTAAACGCACGGAAATTCACCGCAGTTGACACAAGATCCCCATAGTATACCGCCTCAGATGTAATTTGTAAGCTATTTAGCATTGTGTTACGTTCATTGTACCAAAGACTACACTCCCAGAGAACATGATGAGCCGACTGTTCACAGCTAGTATCGGGTGTTGAGCATTGACACAATGGTGAATCGACTAATTTAAATGAGTGTAGCTTGCTCTTAAAGTTACCGTGGCCCGTAAGAAATTGAGCGACACAGTGATCTACCTCGAGCCATGTCCTCGACATCCGTTCGCGAACAGATGGAAAGAACTGGTAGAGGTGGCGCCCCTTAGATGATTCGTCCCATCGTTGTTGCCATTCATCCAATTGGTCGTCATAGACATTGGATTGCTGTTGAAACAATCTTATGATTTTATCGCGGTCTCGTACGCCCAAAAAATCGCATTCCATGTTTTGTTTTGTAGAATAGTACATGGCTGCACGTCTTTGCGCCTCGAGATCGACCGGAAGAACACCCGCCAACACCGGTAAAGCCTCAGTACTAACCGTCCTATATGCTTTGCATAAGAAGATTAATGCAAGTCGTTGGCCTTGTAGCAGTTTGCGACGGACAGCACCTACAGTCGCTCTATCGGCCCATACGGGAGCACCATAGCAAACAGCACCCAAATAAGTAGCTCCATATATGATTTTTAATGTATTAAATGAAGACCCCATGTGGCAGTTGATATTCTCGTCAGAGCAAAGAAACTTTTTTTAGACTTTTCATTAACTGTTGTAATATGTTCGATGAATGAAAAATTTCTTTCTAAAACTAATCCCAAATAGCAAACCGAGGTTTTATTTTTAACAGTAACATTTTGAAATTTAATACACGGCGGTGATTTGAGGTTACCTTTCAGAAGTAGCTGGAAGGTTTTGTTTGGTGCAAAAGTTAAGCGATTACGTACACCCCATAGAGATACTAAGTTCAAACATCTATTAGCCAGACTCTCAAGCCCCGCTCTAGTATCAGATTCCACCAGTAATAAACCGTCGTCCGCATACGCGTTTAGAGTACATCCGGGTGGTATAGGTATTGTAAGAAAATCGTCGAAGCCTATATTTCACAAGTATGGACCTAGCACCGAGCCCTGAGGACACCCCATCGTAAGCTAGTTAGTTATATAATTTATCAACCACATTGTACGACAAATTGCGTGGTACATTTTCCCGGTTCTACGCTCAAAAGGTTTTTGTTCCTGCTACCCCTGTCAGCTACCACAATCGAAAGTGTTTGACAACAATCTGCATAATACGGTTTTCCATAGAAAACCGTATTATGCAGATTTTCCATAGAGGCTTTCCATAGAAAACCGTATAATGCAGATTGTTGTCAAACACTTTCGATTGTTGCATACAACACCTAGGCAATTTGAACAGTACCAAACAAGTAGGTAATTATGAATATTTTTTATTTCATACGTTGCCTAGGTATTCTATACAATACCAAAGATTAACTAATAATACATACAGATACAGAAGTTCCACTCTCGAACGAAAGTCAAGTTTAGGCCTGAAAAGTTTTCAACTCTGTCGCCTCACAATAGAAATTGAATCTTATCGTGTGACCCGAGTGTTCATATTTAAACACGACTCGATCAACAAGAATAAAATAAATTGAATTTCGAACATGGTGTGCACTATGTTTGGGAATTAAAAACATCATTAATCCTATTTACTTCTATCTTCATGGTGCCGAATTTATTATACAACCTTTTTTAAAACTCAGACATGAAACCTTCTTGGTGCACTGTATTTAATTTGCTTTGCCCGCGCCAATTTCTTTTTTGCATTTAATTTTTTCCTCGTTGAGGTGTGATGAAAAGTTATGTGTTACACTTCAGTGCAAAGATTTTTCACCTCGTGCTCTTTTGATTCCCTTGCTGACGCTCAGGATTTTAATTTTTGAATCCTTCGCTTGCTCGGTCATCAAAATTGAGCTCACGGTTAAAAAGTAACTTTGCACTCTTGTATCTATACTAATATTATAAATAGTTTGTTTGTTTGTTTGAACGTACTAATCACAGGAACAGCTATTCCGATTTGGAAAATTCTTTTAGTGTTTCATTCTACATTTATTATGTTTATCGAAAAAGGCTATCATCACGCTAAGACCAACAGGAACGGAGCACCAATAAAGAATGTTACAAAAACGGTGGAAAATTACCATGCTAAGGGCAATATGAGACGTAAACGAGTTTGCGTGGATCAGCTAGTAACAAATAACCAAAAAAACTTTTAAAGGTAGGTACAAAAATAGTAAATCTAATAAATACTTTTATAACCGACTTCAAAAAACGGAGGAGGTTCTCACTAGGGCAATAAACGCATCAAATGCAATTGATTAACATTGACTCATGCGACATTAACATAAACATTAAGAGAAAAACAGATAACTGCAATAATCTAAATATTAAAACCGTTTCAATTGCAGTAAAATATGCATTGCTATATGAACTAGTACCTAACTAACACGTTCTAAGATGAAATCCATGTATATTATATTAATCACAGTCATGTTTACTTTTACAATTGATCGGTCTGAAGGTACTCGTAGTAAAGTGGTTATATTAAATCACAATTGTGCACTTGGTTATGCAAAGAAATACATTGATGGGATGAAGAATTGTATACAGTGTGATTTGTAAGTAATATGTTTTTCTTGTTTCTCATGATAATATTGACGTGTGGTGACGTTTTTTATGTTTGTCCCTGCCAATGTGACTACTCTGCCAGATGAAAAGTATAAGCAGAATCCAAGAGTGGTGATCACTATACTACGAATGCAGACAATCCAACAATGCAGCATGTCGACCCACACCATGGCGTGCTAGTGATGCTTCTGCAGCATTGGGCCTCCGGTCTCGCACTCTCACAGCTATACTACCGTTTTAAAATATACGGTGTCACCACTTTTGCTTATCCCATGTGACTAAGAGAGAAAAGTACGCAAGACAACATCACTTCAAATAGAAGTAAAACTTGAAACAGATCCGTCTGGATAGCGTGGAATAATAGGCCAAACTTATTTTCTAAGGGAGAGGCCTATGACACGCAGTGGACTATTAAAAGCTGTTCATGTGATGAATATCACTGTTTAATACTACACTACTACGAATAGTTTTTTTTTCTCTTTGCAGTACAGTTGTCATGGGTAGTTTAATTCCTTAATCGACTCTTACGATACCCGCGGGATGTTTAGAGGTGATGACAATCTGTAGTCTTAATTTTACACCATATGGACAGTTTAATCCGTCACAGTTTGTTTAATTATGGTATCTGGAGTCTGCTCTGCCAAGACGACCGATAACGCTGTTAATTGCCTCTAGGGTCATTTAAAGCAATGATAACATATATGCGATACTTATGGCCGTGTACACCAACGTCCCCTAAATTTAAGAGATCCTTAACCCTTAACGATATTTTCGTTTTCACCAAACTTTAGGGGCTACCTAAGTGCTTCGGCGTCTCCTAAAATTTAGGGGCTCGTATGTTGTCAACCCAACCAACTCCTAACAAGGTGATAAAGAAACTTGACGTACGTTTAGCTTAAAATTATTGTAATGGAGGAGTAATGGGATGATTCCAATATTATGGAGACTTTAGAGATAATAAAGAATAGTAGTTTATTCAATAAATCGAGAATAGAACGTAATAAGCCCGCTATATTTACAAAATATGACTTTATAGATCATCTTACAATATTCAGGTTAACCAAGGACTATTATTTTTTATACAGTAAAGTTCAATGAAAAATGGAATATCCTGGTTTTACTAAGTAGTTACGTGTAGTATAATATTAATTTGATAACCTTAACGACTAGCAGTCGATGTGAATGTGACTCAAGGTATATATGTTTGGCAGTTGTCAGTTTGACGTTTCGAGATATCTATACAAATAAATAAAATTGGAGTGTCTGTTTGTAACATTAAAATAACTGCTTTTTACTAAATGCAAATGTATGTTTACACGCTATATATACCAAAAATGTAGATTAAAAAAATTTTGTCTGTCTGTCTGTCTGTCTGTTTGTTCCGGGTAATCTCTGGAACGGCTGGACCGATTTTGACGGGACTTTCACTTGTAGGTAGCTGATGATCCAGGAAGTAACTTAGTCTTCTTTTTTAGACTAACTTTGTCCCGCGGCGTTACTCGCGGTACGACGATAACCGCGGGGTACAGCTAGTACTTAATAAAGTCGCATTTAACATTTAACTCATTTATTTGAAAAATTGTGTGCAGCCTGAGGTTAGAAGAGAAGAGAGAGAGATTGAGCCACGTTTTCGGTTAAGCAGAACAGTTTAAAAGCAAGTAACTAAGTATATTAATGATATAAATAAAATACAAACGATTTGATTTGTTTTTAATAGTCAATATTTTTAGCGTACTCCAAGATATTCCACAGGAAAACAGATTAAGTAAAGAATAAGGACCCGACGAAAGAAGTAATAAGGGCTTGTGAATCGAAGGATATGATTGCTTTTAAAGAGTAGAATATTCAAGTATTTTTTTATAATTATGAGCCTGTCTGACTACACAACAGACACTTATCAACAAACAAGAAACACACAAAGGCCTAAAAACTAATATCAACTCTATCGATAAAATGGAAATTATACAAGCGGCTAATAAGTTGAAAATGGAAAAAAGCCCAGGCCCGGACTTTATTTGTAATGAAGCAATTAAACATGGATGTGAAATATTAGCGTCACCACTGGCATCATTGTTTAATTTAATACTAAATACTGCGAACACACCTGTACAATGGTCAGAATCGAATATAATATTGCTCTACAAAAAAGGAAACCCTAATGACATCGGAAATTATAGACCAATAAGCCTTCTACCGGCTGTATACAAGCTCTTCTCTTCCATAATAAGCCAAAGAATATCTTTAACCTTAGAAAAGAGTCAACCCATAGAGCAAGCTGGTTTTCGCAAAGGATTTTCAACTATAGATCACATACATACTCTGGAACTTATCATCGAAAAATACCAAGAAAAGCAAAGACCGCTCTACATAGCCTATATAGACTACCAGAAGGCTTTTGACACAATTACACAAACAAGTATATGGGAAGCATTAAATAGACAAGGAGTAGAAAATGAATACATACAAGTAATAAAAAATATATATAACAATTGAAAAGTAATAGCAACGTACTAGAGATAGAGCGCAGATCAAGAATTGCATGGAATAAGTTCTGGAGCTACAGAGAAGTGATGAAAAGTAACATGTCAATAGAAGTAAAAAAGAAAATGATGGACACTTGCATTTTACCTTGTCTTACATACGGTTGCCAGACATGGAAATTCACCAATAACATCAAGAGTAAAATAACCACGTGTCAGAGAGGAATGGAACGCAGCATGCTCAAAATTAGAAAAACACACAGAATCCGTCATACAAACATAAGAAGTATAACCAAAAATTAGATGCGCTCAAATATGCTCAAAGATTAAAGTTCAAGTGGGCTGGTCACGTAGCACGACTGAAAGATAAGAGATGGACATCTGAAGTAACTTTATGAGACGGCCCTGAGGGCAAGAGACGTGTTGATAGACCATACACACGCTGGGAGGACGACCTCAAAAAAGCCGCCGGACCACATTGGATTAAAGTAGCTAGAGACAGAGATAAGTGGAAATCTTTGGAGGAGGCCTTCACCTGAGAGGGGTCCATGCATAAAAATTATAATAATGACATTATTTGACATTATATGAATTTATTTAAATTGTAATGTAATAATATAAATTTAGTATAATCTAATAATAATAAATCTAAGTATATCATTTAGATAATTAATGTTGTAAAAATATGGTAATTGCATGGAATAAAAGGCTTTTTTATTTTATTTATTTATGAGCCTGTCAAAGTGACTGAGCTCTGCCTGATGGAAAACATGAGCAGAATCCAATAGTAGTCACAATACTCAATGCGAATGCAGATAACGCATTGTTGCATGACGACCAACACAAAGGCGGCCAATTGAGATCTATTGCATCATTGGGTCATGTGAGAATGAAAGTGGAAATATGGTCACAGTTGTATATTTTTTAGACTGTTGACACTTCATGGAACTTGAAAGAACTTGGGACGCCATAATTTATTTAGTTATATGGATAGTAGTGTTCAAAAATATCTGTTGCCTAAACCTGCCCAGTTTTACTTTAATTTATAAACGGATGTTTTATACAATAATACCTACTAACATGGCTGGAAATCATTAGTTTCGTTACTATTTTGTCATCTCCAAAATCACATAAGTAATACCAAATGATTGATACTCGCATCAGGTTTTAAAGTATCTAACGAAATAATGTTCGTCAATAAATATTCTCCTTAACCCCCAACGTAAAAAGAGGGATGTTTGACGTCGATGTCTGTCTCTGTGTCTGTGTATGTGTAGCTCTCAAACGGAAGGACCGATTTCGGTGCCACTTTTTTTGTATATATCACCAAAGTTTACTAAAACATAAACATTTTTTTTGAATGGATGTGGTATAACAATTAAATGACAATAAATTATTTATTTGGTTGTTTGATTTAAAGTTATATTCAGGACTAGCTGAACCCCGCGGTGTTACCCGCCGCTATTGTTGTACCGCGTGTACCACGGGAAAAAGTTAGTCTAAAAAAAGTAAGTTACTCCCTGGATCATCAGCTATCTGCCAGTGCAAGTCCCGTCAAAATCGTCCAGCCGTTTCAGAGATTACCCGAAACAAACAGACAGAAAGATAAAAAAAAAAAACTACATTTTTGGTATATGTGCCGTGTATACGTACATATGCATTTAGTAAAAAGCGATTATTTTAATATTGCTAAACAGACACTCCAATTTTATTTATTTGTATAGATTAATAAATTTATTAAGTATACGACAATTACGCACAATATACACTGACGGACTCATAAACTGCATCAAAGTAAAAAATGACTTTGAAATAAATATGTTAACCAAGTATGCAAACTTTCTACACAGATTTAAATTGAAACGTCTAGATTGGTTCGTTAACTTTAAAACAGCGTAGGGTCATATCCTTAAGTTTAATTTTGTGTACTAAAAAGGACCTTAAAACTTTTTTGAAGAAAAACTGAAATTTAAAGAAAATTGGTTTAATAAAAAAAATAGTTTTAACAAGAGACATAAGCTTTATACAAGGGTTTTTTATGTTTTAATAAGGTGTATTACCTTCGCGTGCCCTTATTATGGATTCTAATCGGTTCCGCATAGATTTGATTAGGGTTATTAAAACATCTTGCGGAATAATGTCCCATTATCCAATCCATCTATCCAATGGGATTAAGATCCGGGCTGCGTGCTGGCCAATTCATTGTACGTATCTCAACCTCTTCGCAATATTGTCGAACTTGTGCAGCAGCGTGTGGCCGGGCATTATCCTGCATTAAAGTAAAATTTTCGCCTTTAAATCCCATGTAAGGCACCACGTGATCTTCTAAGATCTCTGTTATGTAGCGATGTGCAGTCAAACCTCCTCTACCGTTTTGACGGACCATGTCTATGAACACAAGTTCTGTTTGCCCATTCATCGATATGACACCCCAGACCATGCACGAACCGCCTCCAAAAGTAACACGCCCCTCAATGCAACTTTGAGCATATCGCTCCCCACGTCGACGATAGACTCGTCTGCGACCATCTAATAATATTAGAAGGATTATATCAAATTTATTTATTATATTAATTTATTTGTAAGTTTGTTTATATATTATGTATATAATATATATATATATATAAGCTATGCCTTCAAGTTTATATCACACCTATATATATCCTACTAATATTATAAATGCGAAAATTTGTAAGGATGGTTGGACGTTTTGATGGATGTTGGTTACTCTTTCACGCAAAAACTACTGAACGGATTTGGATGAAACTTTACAGTAATATAGCTTATAAATCAAAATAACACATAGGCCTATTTGCCGCGATTACCGACATATACGCGGGCGGAGCCGCGGGCAACAACTAGTATATATACATATATTTTTATGAATTGAGTTAAATTCTACATATACCCCATTTTGCACCGACCGCCTCATATTTTTACATCACTCAAAGGTTGACTGGCAGAGAATGCCATATGGCATTAAGTCCGCCTATGTACAAGACGTGCATATAGGGGTTGAAAGTTTGTATGGAAGTTCGTAATTTTTGAAGTTAGAAACATGAAATTTTATTCATGTGCTACTGATTAAAAAAGAGTAGAGAATAAGTATACAAGCGTTTCTGGATATTCTACCTCTAAGGGGATAAAATGGATGAAAGTTTGAATGGAAGTACGCCATTTTTTAAGTTAAAAACTTAAAAATAACGTTTTGGGCAACTGATTAAAAATGAGTAGATACACAATTAAGCGTTTCTGGATATACTACCCCTAAGGAGGTAAAATAGGCGTTGACATTTCGTAATCTAACCTATAGTTTGGAAGTTCGTCATTGTTTTAATTTAACAGCCTGAAACTTTCGTCTTTAAGTTTTTGATTACAAATAGATGAATACTTATATCAGCATTTATGAAAAAAGGGGTTAAAATAAGGATCAAATATTTGTATGAAAGTTGCTTTAAATGGGCTATTGATCAAAAATAAATAAATACGTTTAAAATTATTCATACGTACTTTTACACAGTTTTAATTAAAAACATATAATCAACTTCCTCGCGAGCAAAGCCGCGGGCAACAGCTAGTACAGATATATTAATGAGAATTGCATATTATAGTATCCTACACAAAATCTAGGCAATGTAAGCAATACCAAACGTGTTGGTAATATATTAATATTATGGGTAAACTATGGGGATCTTGTGTCAACTGCGGTGAATTTCCGTGCGTTTAGGCGATTCTGCCATACATACTATAGTAATTAAATATAGCTCACTTAGGAACCCTTATACTTTATCCGTGGTGCTTCTAGGTTTGAAAAAGGTGTCTGCCTATTTTGACTTAATTTTGTCTCCCGCTTTGCTAAGGAGGGAAGTGGACTTATAATATTTCCAACTCCTCCTGTTTCTTTTCTTCTGATTAATTTCGTTGCGGGTTCCAAGACAGTTAATTTTCTTCCTGGGACTTCTCGAGTGTCATAACTCGGTGTGTTCGTGGGTCACTGCTGTTGATCCTGGTGTACAGGAGTTACAGTGGTAGGAATGTGGGCGGGATTAGTCCCACAAAAAAATATGAATATTATTGATTTTATACGTTGCCTAGGTAGGTATTCCCTATACAAAACTAAACGCATCTGCGGTTATTGTTTTATAGGTAGAACAAATCAATGTGAATCATTTGCACGCGAAACTTTACGGGGAAAACAGAAATGTATTTAACTACGTTATAAACTGCACTATTGTCAAGATCCGATAAAACCGTTTCAATTGCATTAAAATATGCATTGCTATGTGAACAAGCACCTAGTTAACACGTTCTAACATGAAACCTGTTTACATTTTAATAATCGTAGTCATGTTTGCGTTTGAAATTTCTAAGTCTGAAGGTACTGGCTTAATTAGTTTTATAACACATCGCAAATGTTCAGCTGGTTATGTGAATATACAATTTATGAATGGGAACCATTGTGCAGAGTGTGATACGTAAGTAATATGTATATATAACTGTAATAATGAAAATAATAATAATACAATATTATTTGCATAAATGTGGTACAAAAAGATGGTAAAAAAAAAATATGCACGATACACATTTCGCCAGTAATAGACATACAAATTTACAACAAATTTCGTACAGTAATTATTAATGGCTAAAACTAAATTAATCGCTAGTTAACAATAACTAAATCAGAACAATTTAAAAAAAAATACGTGTAACACTTTGAAAATAAATACAAGTAAAATTTTAACAAATATAAAACTGACTCAAGGTTTGACTCGATTTCTCTTGGATGCCATCATCAGATCTTAGTGTCCTTATCATGGCACTATCGTTGGGATATCTCCTTTCCATTAAAAAAAGAATCATCAAAATCGGTTCATAAACGAGGTTCATAAGTATATATATATATATATATATATATATATACGGTCGAATTGAGTAACCTCCTCTTTTTTTTGAAGTCGGTTAAAAACTACTTAATAAATTCAATACACACATTTAATGCATTTCTAAAATGATAGGACGGACAGGAATTTTTTTGTAGAAATTCCCTAAGGGAATAATAACTGGTAGGTCAGTTATCCACTTGGGTATTGTGTCATATAAAATTGGAGCCATATACACGCAATTTCGTATTGACATATTTAATGGTAGTTGTATTGCTATACTTTTGCTAAAATTAATTTTAGATTCAGAAAGCTAACGGTTATTTTTAACAAATTCAGCAATTTCATTCATCAAAATACTTATAGCTTTGATGACAGGTGCTACAAGATGAAGTCCATTCCATGTTAAAAATTGAGCGGATACATTTTTTCTGTGCTATATAAACTCTTTCAATTTCAGTACAATTATCCCAAATGACAATACCATACCGGATTATGAAACAAACATGAGCGTGGTAGAACTCTATGGTGGTAGACTGTCATTGCAGTTGACTTTGATACCTCATTACTTACTTCTTTCAAAGCGAAAATCTGTAATTTTTTTCAGGTTTTCGACCTGAAATGTTCGTCGAATATTACACCCAAAAACTTGATTTCATGAACTTGCTCTATCTTTTGATTGGTTTGTCAAATTTTTATAAGGAGATGGTTGCTTTTCGGTGTTAAAGTTTTTTTTATATTTTATATTTTCCTAAATTAATATTTAGTGCATTACACTCTAACCATGCAATGATCTCATTTAATATCGTCGTGTATCGTGTATATCTAATTCGTGTGTTTCCTCATTCTCACAATTTATGATGATGCATCGTCAGCGAATAGGATGCGTTTTCCTTTCACTGCTTGTGGCCGATCATTCATATAAATAAAATAAAGGAGAGGACCCAGCATACTTCCCTGTGGGACTCCAAAGCGATTAAGTTGCGGATGGGAGTCATAATCTATAATACTATTGAGTTCGGCATCAAATTTAGTTATTCTAGTTATCTGAGTTCTATTTCCTAAATCGGAAATAGAACTCGGATTTAAACCATTCTAAAGCCGGGCCTGTTATACCATTTTTATCTTTTTAATTAATGACAATATTGCCTACTTACCTCATGAGTGTTTAAGAGGTGAATAAGAGAGAAAACTACGCAAAACAATATCACTGCAAAGAGAAGGGAAACTTGAAATAAACCCTTTACCAACCCGTCTGGCCAGGGTGGTACAGAAGGTAAAACTTCCTTTCTAAGAGTGAGGCCTCTGTCCAGCGGTGGACAGTTAAAGGCTGTTAATATAATGAATGACACCATTTACTCCCGCACTACTATAAATAGTGAAATTTCAAGTGTTCTTTCTCTTTGCAGTGCAGTTTTCATGGGTAGATTGCTCTCCTAATCCACTCTTACGCTACCCACGGGATGTGTAGAGGTGATAACAATCCGTAGTCTTAAGCTTCGGCCACACCTGCGCAACCAAAGCGATTGCGAAGTGGGAGCGTCTGCCGCGCGGCGGACGCTAACCATACTTTCTTATGGCGCTTTGCACGCGGGAAGATAGCGTCTAGTAGTCAAACGTCACGTACGTGCCAGAAAACTATCTTTCTTTTTTTTAAAGACAACTCCCGCGTTAGGAATATATATCCTGTGTCACGGGGGACTTTACAAACATACATGAAATGGACAGAAAGAACATCCAGACTCAGAACAACAATTTGTGGATCACGCAAAGTTTGTTTGTTGTTGTCATATGTGTTGTATATGTGGGATTTCAACCCACGACACTTGGCGCAGTAGCAGTAGCGCAGTGGCAGCAGTAGAAAGCGGTGTAGCGACCATTTGGCCAACTGTGCAGTCAAATTAATAACCTATTCAAATTAATAAATATTAATTAAATTAGTAGTGATTATTTCGTTCCACAGAAGATAATACAAAGGTGTTTATCGGAACAGAGAGGATATCAAATTACGTATGATTTAAAAAAAAAAACTTTAAAAATTTACTAAAAATGATAATTTATGGGATTCGATCCGGAATTTCAAATAGAAATATGAGGCTGTTGCATTATGAGAGGCAATTAAAACATTAGTCTGATTAGGCGAGGGTCACATGAGTATTTTACTTAGGCAGCATCAGGCACAGTTGAATGTTCGATATTTGAATGTAAATAAAGTATAGGCCTCAATACTCATTTTAGAGTCAATCGGATCGGTCACCATACTAATTGCGAATGCAGACAACGCAACAATGCAGCATGGTGACCCACACTATAACGGTTTAGTGATGCTTCTGCATCATTAGGGCCCGGTCTCGCACACCACCAAAACAACACGAGGCACGACTGCTGTCATATTAGGTTCATATTCTGTATCATCATCATCAATCTATCGTAGTCCACTGCTGGACATAGGCCTCTCTAATTGCACGTTACTTGATTCGATCCTCCAGCGCATCCAATTCGCTCCATATTATGTATTTAATTTAGTAATGACAACTTCATAAGAAAATATATCTACTTCATCAGCAATGAATTTTTACATTGTATATAATGAAAATCGTTTCCACTGTCTGTTACTTAGGACTTTTAAATTATTCAACAGCTTTTAATGCAACTTTCAGCAATAGATAGAATAAGTAAGATTTACATGTTGTGTAATTTATGCATATTACAGTACAGGAAAGTCAAGTATCTATACCAATATATAAAGCTGAAGAGTTTGTTTGTTTGTTTGAACACGCTAATCTCAGGAACCACTGGTCCGATTTGAAAAATTCTTTCAGTGTTAGATAGCCCATTTATCGAGGAAGGCTATAAGCTATATATCATCACGCTAAGACCTAGAGGAGCGGAGCAACAATGAAGAATGTTACAAAAACGGGCAAAAATTATCACGCTACGGGCAAAAGGAGACGCAAACGAGGTTGCGTGGATCAGCTAGTATAATATAAAGTAGCCGCAGGCGAAAGCTAGTTTAACATAATTGAGCGATGGTGGCTATTTACCATCAGCTATACCGCCTGCTCCTTTACCCACTAAACCAAAAAAGAAAAGTAATAATACTCAAATACTCAAATTTACAGATACAAGGAATTTTCTGGACAAGACAGCCTTTGGAATGAATATTGCAGTAATTAAAAACGCCAACGTTAACATTTCGTGATGAAAACACGACTACAAAAAATGTAGCTGATTAAAAAATAAAAAATGCAATTTAAAATATTTGGTTTTTTAATTTCCTTTTGTGAGTAAGATTTTATGTGTTCCTAAAATAACTTTTAATATCTCAACTACAAACTATACTCTACAAAAGATTGTGTTGGCGTTCTTAGTATGATGACCACTACTTTTAGATTGTGTCAGTGAGTCACTTTGGCAGAGTCACATAAAAATATACTACTTTTGATAACAATGAGTTTTCAAAAATGAAATGTTCTGTTCTAAAGTTTCATTTAACTCATTTATTTAAAAAGTGTGTACATAGGATACAAGTCACAGGTGGAGTTAATGCCTCAGGTTAATAGATTTAGTAGAGAATGAGCCACCATTTCAGCTAAGCAGTTTAAGAGCAAGGAAATAAGTATATTGATGACATAAAAATACACAAACTATTTGAGTTGACCTTAAAAATTTCGGACATTTTATTTCGGACATCTAAACCCACAACGCCACCTAGTCCTAAGATAAGCAGAGCTTGACCTTAAAAATCAATAATTTGTAAACCGAGATAAAGCACATTCCACAGGAAAATAGATTGAATGAGGAGCCGACGGATTATGTAAGTATTCTTTATATTTAAGAGCCTGTCGAAGTGATTTAACTCTGCCTGATCGATAACATGACCAGAATCCAAAAGTAGTCACAATACTTATTGCGATATAATGCAACAATGCAGCATGATGACCAACTCTACGGGGGCCGATTGAGATAATAATATTATTTCGGACATCTAACACCCAACGCCATCTAGTCCCAAACTAAGCAGAGCTTGTACTATAAGTACTAAACAATTGATATAAAAACATAGGTATATACTTTTATGTAAATAAATTAGTCTGTTTTAATTAGTCTTAGTCTGGCCATAAATACTGTTACAATTTAAAATAAACAATATATTACTTTTAAATTTGGAATCTGTCATTTTTATGTAACCCCGTCCTATATGTAAACTCGTATGTATTTATGTAACCCCGTATATAAACCCGTTCCGACCATCCGTGGCCACACTCAGGGCGGCATGAGGCGCTGGTAGGCGCGCCTCCGCCGCCCGGTTCGCCGGCGACGGATCAGGTCCGAGTGGATATCGTCCTCTCGGGCCTTCTCCGCCGCCTCCTTCTGCAAGATGACATCTTCGCAGAAGGCTGCGACCGCGTTAAAACTGCTGTCGCTACCGGCCATGGAGCGTATGATGGCCGGTAGCGAGAGATCTCCTCCGATGACTGCAGTGAGGGTCCGCCGCTGCGACGCCCATACGGGACAGAAAGAATCCTATGGAACTGCCCTAACCACGAAAAAAGCGTGCATACCTACGATAATAAACATGACCGTGTAGTGCTGTACTAGCCTTAGTTTTTAATCAAAGATATAGATTAAACGTACATTTCCAAAAAGTTTTCTCTATAACTTTAACGTAGCACATTTCTTCCATTTCAAAGTCTGTTAAGGTGGTTTTGTCTTTTGCGAGATGAAGATCGTCGAAAGGTAGACGGGAATTATGAAATAATCAAACTCGATGCACAAATCAAAATATTTTTAACCACACACACATAAATACACAGTACGGTACTGACTTTCTGATAATTTTAGTATAACAAGGTATCAGATGACAGCGCAACGGTAGTAGGTCCCCTACCAACTACCGTTGTCATCTGATACCAGGATAAACCATACTTTTATTGGGAAACATTATGAATAATAAAACAATATTTAAAACATTTATTGAACACTATAAATAATCACATATAAATCATGTTCATGAATCGGTTTTATCTGGTTTTATCACGTCTTTCAAATAATTTTCTAACTATTGTTGATAGAATATAATGACTATATTTTTGTTACTCGTTTATTTAAACTGTATTATTTTGTTTGAAAATAATTTCTACAAGATATCGTTTCAGTGTTTTTCTTTCCCAAACACCTAAACCTTATAGGGAAAAAATTGGAACCCCGGGCAGATGTAAAATTTCGAAATTGTTTTGTATAAGTTAGTTGTTCCATAAAATATAATGACTGTTTATTACATGAATATTCATTTTTATTAAATACAAAAATTCATTTCATTTTTGCCAAAATTAGCAAAAACAAATATATTGACGTCCTGATTTCCTTACGCGAGACAGTACAAGTTAGAAAGAAGGAGCAATATTTTTGGTATTGCTATATCGATTTCACTAACAAATGCATATATATTACATTACGTTCACTCCATATTATTCCTACCTCTATGTTTATTACATATCTCTTAAGAAGACGCCCATATCGTATCGGTGGCGTGGATGCCGGACCGACTGATCCTGACGGATGATGCGGACTGACTTCTCAATCTCCACTCCAAGGTTGAGTGTTCTTCACTAAATTTACATAGCGCATTACTCGAGCGGATTGACTGTTAGCTATCGAAGGCGTGGACTGACTAGTCCTAACTTACGTTAGCTACCGAAGGTGCGGACTGACTGAGGACTCCACAGGAGTCCTATCGAGCCCGAGGTGCGACATGTTACAATGGCTAACTATGCATTTGCTTTTGTAAAGTATTGCATCATCGCTACCCCACAACCGGGTACACAGACTATAAAAAAGCTCAAGACACGAACATTCACGCACACCAAGCTATCTACCCCATTTTTACCCGACTACGGCAAAGCCAAAGGAGGTGTTCAATAGAACATGATTGCATCACCGGCAACGTCTAAACTATGTCGCACGCAGTGCTTGCACCGCACTCGGTACAGGCCCTGTCAACAGTTAGGCATGACCGACATTAAGGCAGTTGCATCGACATAACACACGGATGGCACACATGTAAATAGCCATCCATGTGTACTTAGAGTAAGATTAGTATATAAGCTAGAATTTATGTAAATAAAATGAGTCATTTTGTCTAATCCGACTTTGACTCGTTACCCTTCCCCACCTCTCACTGTGGCCAAGACACCCTTAGCCGTCAGTAGATCGGTCTTGTGAGTCTGCTCGACCGGCAGTGAGAAAACCATCTCCTGAACCCAGCTCCCGTCTCGTCTCCGTCTGTTGCCCTAGGTCTCCCGGTAACAGACTTCCCGCACTATCTATATATGTATATATCCCTCACCGGAGGGTTCACATATTGATAGGGCTAGGGGTTTAGGTAAATAGGCATAGGTTACGTGCGAGTATTGAACGGTTCATTACGGTGCCCGTTCGGTACACGTACTTAGGTTGTAGTTAAATAAGCTTTCGGCGTAACACGTACGAGTGTTGAATGGTGTTCCACGGAACCCGGACCACACCCGTACAGGAGGGTTAATATGAATATAATGTAATAGAATAATTGAAAGACGCGTCAACCAAATATTATTTCTAGTGATCATGTAATTAAACTATTACCAATGCTTCATATTTATATTATACTAGCTGAACCCCGCGGTGTTACCCGCGGTTATTGTTGTACCGCGAGTAGCGCCGCGGGACAAAGTTAGTCTAAAAAAAGTAGCCTAAGTTACTCCCCGGGTCATCAGCTACCTGCCAGTGAAAGTCCCGTCAAAATCCGTCCAGCCGTTCCAGAGATTACCCGGAACAAACAGACAGACAGACAGACAGACAGAAAGACAGACAGACAGACAAAATTTTTTTAACTACATTTTTGGTATATGTAGCGTGTATACATACATATGCATTAAGTAAAAAGCGGTTATTTTAATATTACAAACAGACACTCCAATTTTATTTATTTGTATAGATTGATGATCGTTCATTTGTAATCATAATCGGATATTCTTACTATGGCCTAAAGACACCCAAGCACTAAATGTCAGCGGTCATAATCACCCTTTTAGATCGGTCAGACTATAGTATCCAAACTATTTGGTCATGGTCGAAAAATACTCGAATGAATAAAGACAAATGATTTACAATCGCGTCAGGTTAAAATATATCTAACAGTACGTCAATAAATTCTCTCTACTCTAGAATAAATTGCGCATGTTGAGTCACTGTTACGTGCTTAAGCCGAGTTCTCTACGTCAATTTAAAACAAAAAACAAATGACTTAGTATCCTGTACAAATGTACAGAAGTTATAAAGGAAAAGAGTTAAGTAAATAACCCATTCTGTAGTAAGCTAGCGTCAAGTAAAAACATCAACATGAAATCATTATTGTTCTCTATTTTGGTTGTTTTTCTTCTATCGTTATACCTTCCTAATAGTGAGGCTGATATTAGAGTTAAAAGGACAATTGTTATTAAAGACCCATATTGTCCAGTTAACTATGTAAGGAGGATAATAGATAGAGAAAAGCACTGCATACCGTGTGAGAGGTAAGTACCTAAATTTTGATTTTGTATTTTTGACGTATTACATTTGCGCATTTGACCCTCACATAGAATTACACATTTTTTATTAACAAAATTACACTAAACATCGTTATTTTGAGCCTGGGTGTTCAGAAACCGCTGCATTTACGGCCTAAGAGGGTATCCACATTTAAAAAAGATGTCATCCTTAGTATGTGCATATTGTCATGAATACTTACGAGTACTCATTTGTAAGTTTGTTCCACTATTTATATTTTATGAATGGGTGTTTTTTTTCATTTAATTTGTTTTTATGAACATGTCATAGGTAACTTGAAAATAAAAGAGATTGATAAGAATGTAGTACCTACTGAGTAGTATTTAATACAATAAGCGTTAGATTTAAGTCAGTAAATTCATACCTGATCGTATACTTTGAACTTCAATATCATTTTTATATTACAGCTACGAAGAATATGCGGGTCGCGATCAATTCTGGACGAGATTCTGCGATAGCTATTAGAGTTCACACAAGGAAAAACTTTGGTCGCCGGTCGTTGTTTTTCAACATCAGTAATGGTCATAAAACTTACCTCAAGAATGACCTTCTTAATAATGTAAACAACTTAAGGAAGTAAAACTTTTAAAGTTCTGTATTTTATACTCATATGTTCTTACTTTATGTGCAGTACTCTTTTCAAAGAACGAACCACAGATATGACTAGGCAACCTAATGCTACTTATAAATGAATGAATTGTGACAAAAATAATATTGTGTTCTTTTTAGTACACTACAGAAATAGTACTTATAACAATTTATGTATTCCAATTTTAAAAATATAGCAATCTCACAAACTTGTTAAGAGTTGTTTTTATTTCTTTAGTTTATTTCAGACAATCTTCCAGCCAGGTTCTGCTTGTGATGGGTGACCGTAGTAGTCCGAGACGGTTGGCTTAATTTACTCCCCGTATATTAAACCATCGGTTTCCGTTGTCATAAAGTATTTAGCAATCTTTATTGATATATAGAGCCCTAAAAGGTCCAAGAGCAGGATAAAAACTTGACTACCTAAAGGAGCATAAAATCAATACAATGGGCATGGTGACAGTAACCAAGAACCACTAAACTTATGTATTTATCTGATAAAATGAAATATAAAATCGTATTTATTTTCATATTTAGAGCGGGATTAATTAAAAACAAGTACAATTTTAACAAAAAAAAACCGACTTAAAGGTTCGAGTCGATTTCTCTTGGATGCCATGATACATGGTGACATCTCCTTTCCATTAAAAAAAGAATTATCAAAACGGTTTATAAAGGACGAAGTTACCCGCGAACACACATAAAAAGAAAATATATATATATATACGGTCGAATCCTCCTTTTTTGAAGTCGGTTAAATAAATAAAAATAAAACTACAAACTATAGTAATCCGCAATGTTAAGTTGAACACCAATCAGAGCTAGTTACGTCACGTTTCTGTAAACGTCATTTTGCTTGAATATAATCGACGATCTTTTGACTGTTTTTTAAATGCTATAATTGACACTGGTTGATAAATGGTGACATTACATCTGCGACGTGACGTCACAAGCAGACGCCATGTCACCAACGAGCGTTTTGGCGTGAATTTTAATCTTAAAATCTCGCATCGATCGCATTTTTTCCTACTAAAACTTAATTTTTTGTCGAAATATGATTGTTTTTGACAATAGGAGATAAATAAATATTTCGGACATCTAACACACAACGCCATCTAGTCCCAAGCTAAGCAGAGCTTGTGTTATGGGTACTAGACATCTGATAAAAATACATATATACTTTTATTTTTGTAAATACATACATATTATACATAGAAAACACCGAAACTCCGACACAAATATTTGTAGATCATACAAATATTTGGTCCGACCCGGGTATCGAACCCGAGACCTCATAATCAGCAGTCGCACACGTCAATCGCGAGACCAACGAGGCAGTCGTCAGTCAGTCAGATACTTCAGAATATTATAATACAGTTATTCAAAATTAGTCATCATGCCCATTACATGGAGGAATGATAGGAAGACGTTGTATCGTCGAAACTGTTTACCAATGCATTGGGAGACGTCGTCAAGAACGTCCTGCTAGGAACGATGGATTTGAAGTAATCGATATCAATAGACTACATCTTTCAAGCTTACAATTTGCGTATGATATAGTCATTCTAGCAGAATTTTAGTATGGGCTGGAAGCAACTCCCGATGACGATTCTTCGAAACGAATTTATTCGCCGGGAACTAGAGTTAGCGATATTGCATGAAGAATCAGTACGCTGATGTAAAAGTAGACCGGCCATGTTTCTAGATGAACCGAAGGCTACTAATAAAATTTTGAATCTATGAGCATGGAGTTTTAGTACAAGAAATCGTAGCAGGAAAACTTAACTATTTACATAATATGCAAATTTGTTTTTAGTAGCTTGGTAATTTTCCACTACTTAACAATTAGTCATTATTGCCTGTTACAGATTTATAAACACAACTAAAATCCTTTATATAAGTATAATATTAAGAGTATAATTCATATAAAAACAGACTGACTGGACTGGACCAGTCTAAATGGACAAACTCACAAACATATGTGTGAGCAAACAAAGGCCCATGCTCTCCAAAGCACAAGAAATAAGACCCTTATTTCCAAATTCCAAGCTGTTATAAAATATTTATCTAATTAGAAAAACTCAATATCACTTTTTTGACCCGACCTGGATTTCGGTCTTGAGTCTTAATCGACAGTCGTATCCGTTCATTGCTACGTTTATTACCTACTGATAGCGTTATGAAAAAACTGGCAGCATTACCACGTTGAATGGCAATGCTAATTATAATAAATAAAATAGAATTACTCAATTATTTACGGAGTTCGTATAAGATATGTTTTTATTAAAAAGATTTGTGCCCGTTATAATTTTATTTAGAACTAGCTGAACCCCGCGGTGTTACCCGTGGTTATTGCCGTACCGCCAGTAACGCGGCGAGACAAAGCTAGCCTAAAAAAGAAGCCTAAGTTACTCCTCAGATCATCAGCTACCTGCCAGTGAAAGTCTCGTCAAAATTGGTTAAGCCGTTCCAGAGATTACTCAGAACAAACAAACAGACAAAATTTAAAAAATATTGTTTTGGTACCTGTACCGTGTATATACATACATATGCATTTATTAAAAAGCGGTTATTTTAATATTACAAACAGACACTCAGGACCGTATCTTGCCACCTACCGTATTGTAAACGGTGGTCGGTAATACATTTAACTTTAAAGCTAAAATCTAAAGCTCCGTTGAAAAAGGATTTCAAAGAACCTTGCAATGATCTGCATTATTTATTAGTCATCTTTTTACCCTTGCTCTAAATTTATTTGCGGTAGGAGCATGAGATTTTTAGAATAGGTAGAAGAGAAAAGAAGCGATTGTAAAAAGAGATTCGACGCGTAAAATCTATATTTTGGCTAGGTTACTCACCCACAACATTACGCTACGTTCAATAGGAGGTGCAGACGAAGAGGCTCGCATCAACTATACAATACGAGAAATTGGTAATATGTATATAAAAAATGCCAAAAGAGATTTTGATTAGTTTTAGGTAATTTACGATGTAAAAATTCCCTGATACCGTTTTTATACATAGGTACTTTCAGTGACTATTTTTTTACAAAGTGATTCATTGTGATTAATTTTATTTATGGTATTTACATATTGGGTAATTTTAGCAAAACATTAGCATAATAACGTTACAGAAACGTGAAATACCTCACGAGTCAGGAATGACAAAACTAAAGCAATATTCACAGAGACATTACAAAAATTATTGGTGGAAGTGAGGGACGTTAAGACGTTGCGCTACGTGCACGACGCCAAAAGTGTTCCTGGATATATATCCATATACATCCAGGGTATATATATCTATACTAATATATAAAGCTGAAGAGTTTGTTTGTTTGTTTGTTTGAACACGCTAATCTCAGGAACTACTGGTCCGATTTGAAAAATTCTTTCAGTGTTAGATAGCCCATTTATCGAGAAAGGCTATAGGCTATATATCATCACGCTAAGACCAATAGGAGAGGAGCACCAATGAAAAATGTTTTAAAAAACGGGGGAAAATTATCACGCGACGGGCAATAGGAGACGCAAACGAGGTTGCGTGGGTCGGCTAGTAGTATATATATATAGGGTATACATATGTATACTAGCTGTTGCCCGCGGCTTTGCTCGCGTGGAAGTTGATAATATGTATTTAATTAAAACTGTGTAAAAGTATGTATCAGTACTTTGTTCATGTTTTTGAACGTATTTTTTTAATTTTTGGTCAATAGCCCATTTAAAAGAATTTTCATACAAACATTTGACTCATATTTCATCCCCTTTAGGAACAGAATTCGCATAAATGCTGATATAAGTATTCATCTATTTTGAAAAATGACGGAATGCCAGACTAACCTATGTACGAAATGTCAACCCCTATTTCACCCCTTAGGGATAGAATAAAACAGAAACGCTGCAATACGTATTTATTCATTTTTAATTAGCAACCCAAAAGTAAAGTTTCACCTTTCTTATTTGTATGTATTCTTAAATATGACGGATTTCCTTAAAAAAATTCAACCCCAATTTCACCCCCTTAGGGGTAAAATATGCAGAAACTCTAAATAGATTTCTAGTCATTTTTATCAATAGCCCAAAATTAAAGTTTTTCGGTACTAATTTAAAAAATAACGGACTTCCATACAAACTTTCAACCCCTATTTCAACCCTTTAGGGATAGAGTATCCAGAAACGCTTAAGTACGTCTTTACTCTTTTTTAATCAGTAGTACATGAATAAAGTTTCATGGTTCTAACTTAAAAAATGACAAACTTTCATACAAACTTTCCACCCCTATTTCACCCCTTAGGGGTAGAATATCCAGAAACGCTTACATACGTATCTACTCATTTTTTATTTGTAGCCCAAAAACCAAGTTTCATGTTTGTAACTCAAAAAATGGCGAACTTACGTACAAACTTTCAACCCCTTTTTCATCCACTTAGGGTAGAATATCCAGAAACACTTAAATAAGTATCCACTCACTTTTAATCAGTATATATGAATATTCAAAAACGCTGAAATACGTGTTTACTCATTTTTAATCAGCAGCCCAAAAGTAAAGTTTCAGGTTTCTAACTTAAAAAATGACGAACTTCCATACAAACTTTCAACCCCTATTTCACCCCCTTAGGGGTAGAAATTCCGAAATTCCTTTCTTAGTGCGTGTCTACTCAATAAAAGGATCTTACTCACCAAATTTCATAGCCCTAACTATCATAGTTTACGCTCGGCGATGATGAATCAGTCAGTCAGTCAGGACTTACTATTTTATAAGTATAGATAAGGAACTTCGTTCCAATAATATAGCAAAAAGTGTCGTTACATTTTTTCCGCCTAGCCCCCTTTCGCAACCCGCCATAAGGAACTCCGTTCTAATAACTCTTTTGATAACTATACTCTAACTTTTAATTCAATTCCAGATTTGACAATTTCAGTGTTGCAACGTTATGGCAAGTACTAAATAGTGACGTTGCGAAATTATTCGATACGGAAATGGACGATTTCTGGATCGATTTCTCTGGTTTATAGTAGTATATCTAAACAACTACTACTTTAATAGAAACTAAGTATACCCGGAAATTAAACATTTCTGAACTGATAATTTAGTTATGAAGATTAATTTTATTAAGGATCTGAGAGTTTTCTTTAATAATTGTGTGTGAAATGAATAAAAAAAAGTGATCATGAAGGAACATGAGAAATAAAACAAATATACCACGACTTATAATTCGATTCCACATTCGACATTAGCTACTGTCATTTTGTAAAATAATGATACAACATTTATTAGTGTAGTGATGAACACAAAAATTTATAAACAATCGCGAT
This sequence comes from Spilosoma lubricipeda, assembly GCA_905220595.1. Lineage (NCBI taxonomy): Eukaryota > Metazoa > Arthropoda > Insecta > Lepidoptera > Erebidae > Spilosoma > Spilosoma lubricipeda. The sequence continues at coordinate 3,635,868 of HG992286.1, read as the reverse complement.
TTATGTTTATGTGATCATAATATTGGTGTGCCAATTAGAGACTAAATTATTGACTTTTATTTAAATAAATACATAATTATTCATAATAATTATTTATTAATTAGTAACCGCTGCTTTATTTTATAAAAAAATGAAACTTGGGTTAACGCAGGTAAGGCTAACATTTTGAATTTATATACATTTTACATTAAATTTGATATTAATATTGAATGTTTAAATTCATACTGTAAAAAAACTTGGGTGGACATGAAAGTCGCATCATCTCGGCAAGCGTTTTTGGAGGGACTGACCACTGGATTAAAAAATCCATCTGGAAAAGGCAAACGTCTCATAATTAGCCATATAGGTAGTGAAGAAGGCTTCCTGAAGAGGGGCTCATGATTTTTGAAGCAAAGAAAAATTATGAAGATTACCATGATGAGATGAATGCAGTTTGTTTTGAGGAGTGGTTCGCTGGAGTCTTACCAAAATTAAGACCAAACTCAATTGTGGTGATAGATAATGCTATTCATGCAGTCAGACTGGGAGAATGAAGCTGAATGACAAGATAAACAAAATGGCGATAGCTGCATGAGCGCGCACAGGTCTCCAATACAGAATACTAAATAGGCTCTTTTATTAAAGGTTTTGTTCTTAATATAAAGAACAAAAATATTAACTTTTCATAAAATATTTAATTAATAATTATTATGAATAATTATGTGTTTATTTAAATAAAAATCAATAATTTAGTCTTTAATTGGCACACCAATATTATGATTACATAAACAAAAGTCGCGATTGTTTATCGAGTTTTGTGTGCATCACTACACTTTTATATGTGGTATCATTATTTAACAAAATGACAGTAGCTAATGTCAAATGTGGAATCTAATTAAAAGTCGAGGTATATGTATGTACATATAATGTAAACATGTTACCATGTGAATATAATCCTGAAACTTAAAAGTGAACTGGAAATTAATATTTATAAATCAAAATTAATGGAATTATGTTATTAAACTAAATCATTATATTGCAACATATATTCTTAGAAGGAAACCTTGTATTGTGGTTAAAAGATAAATTAATAATAACATAAATTAGTGTAGGCCCGAGGTCGCACTTTTACCTTAAGAATATTTCTTTATTAAATATGAAAAAATTCACGCGCAAAAGATACTAAAGTACTTTTATTAAAGGCAATCGGTTTCCCACACTTGTGCATTTCAGTAAAGATGTCTATTGCCGTCTACTGAATCATAGTAATAATCATCACGATCATCAACAGCTGTTAATAGTCCACTGCTGGGCAAAAGGAGGTTTTGGCCTACTATCATACGCCAGCCAAATGGGTTTGTTTTTAGTTTTCCTTCTATTTAACGAGATCCGTGGGATGGAGTTTTGAGACCCTGTATTCTTAATCCGTGACCACACGAAACATCAATCAATCAATAACAATAGCTACTGGAAATAACGCCAGACTGATTTATATCTTAAAAATACATTTAGTTCTCGATATTTTACTAATACTGTTATCTTGTTCTCACATTCGCTCACGTTATTTTATCCCCGATGCAAAAGAAATGATGTCAATGGCATCATAGCCCCTAAACGGATTGACTAATTTAAAAGAGAGCAATTTTTTTTAGCAATAGGTCTCAGCCATACCTAATAAAGACCCGATCAGTCAATCAAAAGATGTACTCGTAAAAGTGTTTTAAACTTAATTTGAAAACATCTATTTCCTGATCAAAGATACTCTAATCTTTTTGTTTCTCAATTTTCAATGTTTGTTTTTGAACATATTGTTTTTTTTAAATAGTTAAAGCGATCGATAAAAACGAAATAAACAACTAAACTCTCATTCGCATTGTGAATACTAGTAACCAAAATTTTACTTAAACTTTTTATAGCTTGATTCTTATTTCAAATATTTCTATTCCTGTTAAAACTTCCAAGAAACTGGTCAAATATCAAGTTAAAAGGAAAATTATAATACAGTTTGCATTGTTATTATAATTCGTTGATATTTTCATAGCTTTGAAAATAACAATAATATTGCAAGACCACAGTATATTGGGTACACAGTGCTATTTAGACGCAAAATAAGGAAAACTTGTTCTATGGCTTCTAGAAGATTATTCGGGTAAAACCGAGACGCATGCTCTACTTTTTGAAATACCTTTATAATTTTAAAAGAATTAATTTTAAGTGAATAATTGCTATGGATATAGCTAGCTTTGTCATTCATGCTTTTTTTGGGATAGATGCCTACATGTATGAACAGTTGCCTACATGTATGAAAAGAAAAGGAAGGATAGATGCTTGAAGTGCGGGATAAATGCCCTTCATACTGTGTAAAACAGCAATTCTTCTAAAACAACAATTATCTCCAAGAAACATGGTTTTGTGGAGGACAGGTGTGTCATGGCCCACCATCCTAAAGAGAGGATCCTCCGACCAGGCGAGGTGATCATGCCTGGCGGACCAAAAAAAAGCATTTGTTTAACAAAAATATTAATTCTTAGTTTTCATTATAAAATATTTCTTAATTGTTAAATTTCAACATACATAATTATACTTTTAAATGAAATTTTAAAAGCATCAAGAAGATCCATACCACAAAAGTGCACACACCAGAGATAAAGATGCTGAGATAGGCAGGAGGCGTTACCCTCGCCGACAGAGTGAGGAACGAATACATCCGAGGAAACTTTAAGATTCGCTCCAAGACAAACTCAGTGAAGCATGTCTCAAGTGGTATGGCCACATAATGAGAAAACCTGAAGAGCATATGACGAGATAAGAATCTCAGCTATGAATATCGGTCCGAAGAAGCGCGGTAGACACCCTCTAACTACGATGTCCGTCATCAACAACGACCTAAACAAGGCCAAATTTATATCTTGACGACCCAGAACAGAACTGTCTGGCAGAACAGAACTGTCTGGCGAAGAATGACGAGAAAAGAAATGGGATAAGGCTAGGAAAATAGAGAGATCATCTTTCTAGCATTTTTCATTACCGAGAATAATTTGGGTCGGTTACTAGTTGAACCAGTTTTACCTGATTATCAGTTATTCCACGGAGCGACTGGCATCGGACCTGAGAACCCTGAGGGTGAACTGAATTCGAAGGTTATACTAGTAGACAGTATATTTGAGAACGCACTGACATCTCAATAACAATTGTCATAGGTGTTTAATACAACTGGTACTGATCACTTAAAGTGCTCTCCAAGGCACCAGCGAGAACCACCCCCATCGTCCTTACTCCCGGCTGCTGTTAAGATTGTTTTATAAGAAAAATTCAACAGCAGTCCAACCCGAAAATCACACACGAGACTGGCAGTCGCTTACGCTAACCGCTAGATCAACGAGGCAGACCCAAAATACGATGTTCACCTAAAGAAAAATACTCACGTGATTAATCTATTGGTAACTAAGTCGCAATAAGCTAAATAAAATTCGTAATATTCTGTATTTCACGATGACGTTGTATTTTTCCAATCTCAAATCATCAGAATATTTTGTTTATTCCCAAGGTTTATTTTTATTAATTTAAGATTTGGGGATAGGGATAGATGCCCAGCTATTTTTTTTAAATTAATTAAGAACCAAATAGCAACTATTTACATCTAGATACACATTTAATGAACCAGTGTTTAGACGTAACAAAAATAAAACATAAATTGTTAATACTTATAAAGTTATACAACGTTAAATAGTAACTTTAAATTTTCGACATGTTTGTGAAGTTCAACCCGGAGATAAACACACACATGAGCGAAACAAATCCTCAAATCATGACAAACCGTGGATAACTTAGGTGCAGGGTAACAGCGGCTCCTGCTTATACCTTTAATTCTTAGTTGCGAATTTGGGAAGTTAGGTTATTTGAAACTGAGGCTGCTATTCCGTTGCGGCATCTATCCCGATTTTACCCTTTAACATTTATTTGTTTACATAGTCACCTAACTAGTTTAAGTGATTACGTTAATGTTTTTTTCTATATGTACAATTTCACGAGTAAAACGTTGCACCAGATGCAATGTTTGGCATGGACATACTTTAAGAGTGACTCTTTACCGCTATAATCGACATATATACGGGGGAAGCCTTAAAGCTAACAACTAGTATACGATAATATTTCTCCTAGGATCTAGAGTGATATACATATATCGGTACGTTTCATTTATCCTTTGAATAGTAACAATTTTGGGTATTTTTGTAACTTTTACGAGGATTTTGTGCTCTTGCAACAAAGTGTCTAAGATCGTAACGTAAAACAAAAATATTTAAAAACTTCTGTCACACAATTATTTTTTGAACACCATTATTAGACTTTGTGCTATTTTTATAAATTTGTAACATATTACGATTAAAATTACTTACGAAGAATAATTAATTAGTTTTCATAATAATTCCTATATTAATTACAGGATATAAATCCAGAATTTTCCTCAAGACCTAAACATGTTAATATTAAACATCAAGTATTATTTATCCCATTAAAACAAAACTATGAAAAGAGAGCCAAGTTTAGGATAATGATATATGCCTTAATTGTTCATTTTAACAACAAAAGAAGTGAGATCTAAATGAGTGCCAAGTTCAATTTCTTTATAATAACATAAAATATCTTATAACAACCTAAAATATCATTTCTCTTCTAAAACTTACGATAATATATTGAAGCTTAAAGTCTGACTTGGCCCTGCCCTTACTAAATATAGAGTATATCCTCCTCTATATTTAGTATACTATAGTCGAGAAGAGCGCCACGATCAAGGCAACGATCTTGTGATTTGTGGAGGTGCTCTTAAATACCTATTATTATTATTTTTTATGAGTGACGATCTTACGCTATTGATGGGCGCCAAATATTGAAATAATTATTAATACTAAATCCTAGTTAATAACGTAATAATAACGTAAACTATAGTCTTAGTTATAAATACATAGGTATATAAGTATCTTGCAAGTTTAAATACATGATCCAAATCCGACATGCCTATGTCAAATACTTTTTTAGCTATGAGGGTGTCAAAAATGGCTCCAAATGGTCCATGTAACGGTGGTGCTGCTCGCCAATTCTGTTAGCTTGAACTTGGCTTAACATGCTAACGCGTGTCTTAATTTATTACTAAGACTATGGGTACATATTAAATAGGATACAATCTAGCAGCCTCAGTTCAAGTTTGTAACTCAAATCAGCCGCTCGAAAACCACAGAATGAAAACAGTGTATATATTATTCACCTTAGTTGTGTGGTCAACACTGTGTTCTGCCAGACCTAGTGATGTCAAAACAAATCTTCATGGCACCCTTCGAGCAAAGAGACAAGCTGTCATGTTGAGAGGGATGTGTCCAATCAACCAAGCACGATTGATAAGGAAGTGCATTTCTTGCGACAGGTTTGTTATATTTTGCATCTACACAAACAAATAAATTTAAGGTCCTTTTTAATTGTTATTTCAAATTAACAGCTTTTCACGAAATGTGATTAAAAGGAATATCTTCAAAAATCTAGTTTTAATATTTTTATCTGTCTATTTATGTGTATATTACCTCTTCAATAACTAGATGGATTTTGACGGAACATTCACTGGTAGATAGCTGACTATATAAGAAGTAACTTAGGCTCCTTTTTTAGACGAGTTACACTGCGAAGCTCCATTAATCAATCTCATGATTAACCGGTAGATAGGTCACCTGCATGCAATGATTAATTAAAACAACGTTAAACCCCTTTCTTTTTAAAAATTGGTTCACTCGTTTCAAAAATTCACTGATCATAAACCGACAAGCACTTGTTTATGTAGCTCACTTAAAATATGTTTTTTTCGAAAAGATAGTGGAATATCAAAACTTCTCAAAATAGCTTTGTTAATTTAAATTTAGAGTAGTAAATAGAGTTACAAATGCCTCGTTGATCTAACGGTCGGCGTATGCGCCTGTCAATCAAAACCGGTCTCGGGTTCGTTTTACTTGTCATTCCAAAGAATATTATTAAGATTTTCTGATTATGGGAGTGCTTAAAACATCCTGGAATTAGAAGTTGCAGCCCCAGTGCTTTGGAGGATTTCTCCCCGGCCGTGTCGAGTAACTCGGATTTTGAGAGTAACAGAGAGTAGGTACACCTGTGTTTGTGCACACAGATGTCGACTATTATATCTTATGCGTAGTTGACTGGTTACCATTGAGACAAGCCGCTTCAAGATAAGCCATAATCTCCACTAATTTTAATGTTACATTTTATTTCAGGTTTGAAGAATTTACCGGCAAAGACTGTCCTGGAAATCCTAAATACTATCAAAGATCTAGAAAAAGCGGTAACAAAAAAAGTGGAACCACAGACATAAAACGACTTAATGCTTAACTTTTAAAACATACTGGCATCTGAGAATTTGCAAACAACATTAAATTCTAAAGTCTGGTGTTTATATGGAGTAAACTACATTACAGCAAAACAGTTCTTTAGCCCTGTAGGTATTTTAATTCTGAATACTGTAATTAAAACAAACAACATTGAAACCCTTTTTTGTGAGTGTGCTTGGTGTGTGCGGCGCTACCAGGTGTGCATGTATGAATCGTAAGACCATTTTATAAATTTTCGTGAAAGTATTCAAATACAAATAAACACAGATCATAGAAACAAGGGAGATTTGGCATGTACGATAAGTTGTTCGTGTCCAAACAAAATCTATGAGTACGATCCACATGCGTATATTTCTCACGCACACATTTGCACCCACACCAATTTCTAATGAATAGGGAACATACAAAGAAAGGGCGGCGCCACCACTTGTAGTTACGGTCTCTGCGTAAACACACATATGCAACTAGAGATTGAAAATTATTGATGTAAAATGTCGATAAACTTATATTCTAATGTGTGTACTTTTCTATAAAGGTTATTTCTAAATTATTTAATACATAACATGTTCCTAATAGCATGAACTTATATTTAGTAGAAGCTATTTATAAGTAATATTTAAAAATAGGTTCCGCCCACGTGTTAGTCGATATCGTTGTAATTCTTGAAACTGTTGCAGTTTTTTAAAAATCAACCGATTGAAATAAAACTTTTTTTTGTCTCATGTTTTTTTAAGTCTTTTACTTGAGCATCTTTACTTTTTATTGAACATTTAAAATGGTGTTGACACTATCTACTGGTAACAATGGAGCAGAAATTCCCGTACCGTCAGAAAAAATAAATTAGTAATATTGCAAATGTTTCTGTGTTTGTATATTTAAACTTTAAAAATAAACAAGATACTAATTCATGATAAACGACTTATCGCATAAAAATAATTTAGACTACATATTATTTACCTACAACATTTTCTGACTGCCTTTTCATATGTTTTATGAATTAGTATGAAATAAATTTATAATAATGAAGAGTATATACACAATTATAATATGAAGAATAATAATATACTCTTCATTATAATCTATACTAATATATAAAGCTGAAGAGTTTGTTTGTTTGTTTGTTTGAACACGCTAATCTCAGGAACCGCTGGTCCGATTTGAAAAATTCTTTCAGTGTTGGATAGTGCATTTATCGAGGAAGGCTATAGACTATGTATCATCACGCTCGGACCAATAGGAGCGGAGCAGCAATGAAAAATGTTTCAAAAACGGGGGAAAATTATCACGCTACGGGCAATAGAAGACGCAAACGAGGTTGCGTGGGTCGACTAGTTTAAATATATAAAACGGAAAACAAAAGACATTTTCAGAAAAAAGTAGACCAACGACTTTCTTTACAGGGACTAAGAAACAGGTGTATAGGGCTTTAAGGACAGAGGACTCTTCATTGCATCATTATCATATTTTATTTTCTCCTTGTTTATTATAATCACATATTTATTTAATTTTAAAATATTTAATAATACACAAAAGCACAAGCAAAAATGTAGTTATTACGTGTGAAATGAGGTGCTATTCTTCACATTATTAACTTTGGTGCTTGTATTTTTGCAAACAACCACTGAACATGTCGGCATTTCGATGGTTTTTGTTTTTAATGAAGCAACGCTCCGCACAGTTGACAAACTAAGACTGAGGCGACTTTTTAGGCATCAAGCTCACTTTACGCATGATGCGTTCGCAAGGACCACGCCGATTTACCATATATATATACTCCTTATTTTTATGATCTGAGCAAATAAGTTAGAAAATCGTGAAATCTAAAAAGGCCATAAATTTATTAAACTTAACGTAAACATTCAGTCCAGATGCATGCACCATGTCCAAGTGCTATAACTTAAATCTCAAAAATTACTATCATGTCAATCAAATGCTTAAATTATTGATTAGTCAATATTCTCTGTTTAAGAATTTAGTTAAGATTTTCTTAAAAGTTTTAAGAAATATAAACATCGATAGAACATGACATGGCGGCATAATATAATTTAGGTCCCTCAGCTCATTAACCTCTCTTCAAGTATCCCACTTGAATACCTCTGTGAATTAGTTAAAAAGAAATAAACAACAAATTTGAATTTTGTTATTGATACAGTTTTGTTTGATTAAATTGACTTATTCATAAAATAAAGCTATTTCTTTTTAGTAAAGAGATGTCAATATTTAAACGTGAAAATTGAACTAAATTTCAGAAAAACATGTATATCATAACCAAGCTTTTCTATACTCAAAAGTAGTGGAGCCACAATTAAATACCGACGTCCATAAATAACTTTAACTGAAGAATTGCAGTTTAAAAGCCTCTAATAGTCCTTAGCTGAACGTAGGCCACTTATTCGAAAGAACGTTATGGGTCTATGGATACCAATCAAGTTGAGAAACAGACTGATGGACGGACTGAAAGCGGAGTCTTAGTAATCGGGTCCCGTTTTACTATACCACGGTTATACTATACTACCAGACGGGTTGCCATAAGGTTTGTTTCGATGACTTGCAGTTCCTTATCTTTCCAATGATATTGTTGTACGTAGTTTGTTTTCTTAATCGGGTATTACGACACGCATCGAACGAATATTGGTTGTGACACTCCGTATGCTTGATCCAGCATCACACGGATGCTTTGCTTTTAGTGCCTCTAAAGAATGAAGAGGGAAATGGGATTGGCCTTAGTAACCTCACTAGTAATTTTATCGTTAATTTTTAAAGTTATTTTCATCGTCATCAATAGCTTTTACAATTGTCCACTTTTGTACATCGGTCTGTCCTTAGACATTAGGTTTGTTGTTTTTAAACGGTTTTATTTAGCTTGACCTGTTTGTTTGGGTCAAATCTTGTTATTGAAATTTGACCTCTTTTCTGTTGACAGATTGATCTAACAATTGGTACACACCATCAGTTCTATCATTAGAAGTAAGGGTATTGTCACTAAAATAATTAAATCAATTTTGTTTCATTTTAAATCCAAGATGGCCGCCGCTACAAAATTATTCTTTTCCGTTGATTTTTTTTTTACATATTTTTTTTATTATAATTCTTAACGACGTGTAAACAGATAAAACATATAATGGATTTTTAAACTTAAACTCATACATTATACCTAAGTACCTATTCTTTATTTATTGATACTTGAATGTCTTTTGAAAATATGAGCAACCATGCGTGTCTTTTCGTTTACAGTATGTAATAATTTGCGTTTTTCGTGACAATTCAGGTATTTCTAATACCTTTACCTAAAACAAGATCAAAATGAAATGAACTAGAACAAGAAATGTACTTTATTTTAAGAATTATCATTAAAAATTTCATTTTAAGATCGAATGAGCAACTCCATTAGATTTTGTTGGTAGTCTTGTAACTGGGGACCGCGAGGACTTTCGTCCCTGACGCCACCTTCTTTGCCAAGAAGCCAGAAGGTTTCCATATAGCCTTTACCCTGGAACAATATTAAATGTTATAATTACCTCTTTAATCACACTGTCCGATTTCAAACTAAGCAGTATTTTGGTATAGTCAATTCGCTTAGATACGGTCACTTCGATTGCGCTTTGAAAGCCGCACGTGGGCTTTTTGTCAATGGACACGCATCACGCCACGAAATCAAAGGGCCCGCCTGCGGCATACACCCATAAGTAAGTATGATTGTCAGTTTACGCCATTGTATTAAATAATATATTCGTATTTCACGAGAATGACCACAATTGCGGGTGTACCGACACTATCGAAACGAATGGAATATAATCAGACTGATGAAAATATATAATATGTCTAAATTAACTCAGAAATCGGATCAAATGACCCCCAGACAAAATTTATCCTGGGTAGGAATCTGTCCACGACCTCATGAAAGGCCAGTTAATGATATATCATATATTAAATGATATTTATTTTGTAAGTAAATCTTTACAGATATTTTTACCCGACAACGTTTACAGCTAGAAGAGGCCGGCATTTCCTAAGACTTGCTCTGGGAAGAAATGCCGAAATAAACCACAGAGGTGTCTTTTTTTATTGATTGACATTGATTGAACAAAAGATAATCAAATCTATTCGAGTACAGTCTAAGATCTGGGTTGGTCTTTTGAAGAAAGAACCATAGTATTAAGATGGCCTGTCCCTACAGACGACATACAAGGCCCCAGCCATCGTATTACGAGCCGAAGCACATTACTACCATCAGCAGGACATTTTGGAGGGCCGGGGAAACACTCAAAACCACCAAAAAGATACTAAATATGAACTTATATTACAATACTCACATTTGTATACAAAAAAGGAATTCAGTTGGTATTAACAAATTAAAGAGCAACAGACAGTAAAAATAAATTAAAATGTCTATCACTTTCACACAAAATACGTAGGTACAAACTGGAGTGAGCATCATCAATCCCAAGCAGATTTGTCGCCTAAATAATCCAAAACTGTATAATACTGTTATATGTCATAGTCATCATCTCAGAAAACACTGATCCGATCGGCAGTATCAAGCCCTTGTCAAGTAAACAACGATAGTGTAGCAAAGACCTGATGAATATGGTAGGCTTGAACTGCTTGTCAGCCCATCTATAGCTGTCTCGGACGGGAAGGACGCGCCGACTATGTCCTTTCTCGAGAATCATAGTATGATCATAGTATGTCCATGGCAAATTCCATTGAGATCGGTCCAGCGGTTTAGCCATGAAAGCGTAACAGACAGATATAGTTACTTTCAAAAAAATAAAAAACTTACCGCTACATTTTGTAGACCTCTAGACTGAACTTCATATTTCCCAATTTCGTCGAGCGCCGTCTTTGTTGTGATTGATATGTGAATTTTCATAGCTATAAAAAAAACTAAATTTATATTCTTTGTTTTTCAAACAAAAAAAGTTCTTAAAAATTATGGTAGGTCTGATTTGGTTTTTAAGAAACGTTAAGAATCGTTTCCACGATAAAATTTAAAACTTTGACGAGTTTCTGCCATCCTGACCGAAGTTAGAAAGAGCGCATTCCATAATATCGGATATAATATAAATCCATATTCTTAATATTATAATATTTTTTATTTACTCGCCACAAGACATTTTTCAAAATTACAGCTTACACATAAATTTAGGTTTATACTGTGGGAGACTGGTGCCTAAGCTAGGCCCGTAGCCTGTACTTCAGGACACCAGGATCCCCTCCGTTGAAGTTTATATTTATGTATATTATTGAATTCAGCTCTCATTTCACATTACTATTTAAGACCTGGATGGCCGAGCATTGCTACTTTTTTGATAAATTTTCTAAAAAGGAATCCTAGATATAATGATTTAGTTACCCTGAAACCATGCATACCAAATTTCATGAAAATCGTTGGTGCCATTTCCGAGATTCAGATTTTATATACAAGAATTTCTCGCTTAAAGGTATAGATCTTTTGAATGGTACAACTATTATAGATGTCGTAAATAGCTGTGACACCTCGAAGGTGTTGCTCGCATACATAGCATAATCATAGATTAATATTTGTACTGTAATATAAGTGTTATATTGTAAGTAAGTATTGTATTCCTGCGTCATATACTGTTAAATAAATAATAATAAAATAAATATTTCGGACATCTAACACACAAAGCCATCTAGTCCCAAGCTAAGCAGAGCTTGTGTTATGGGTACTAGACAACTGATACAAATACATATATACTTTTTTTTTTGTAAATACATACATAATATACATAGAAAACACCCAAACTCCGAAACAAATATTTGTAGATCATACAAACATTTGGTCCGACCCGGGAATCGAACCCGAGACCTCATGATCAGCAGTCGCACACTGCAACCACGAGACCAACGAGGCAGTCAAAAATAGAATTTATACATACTTATTTCAGATATGAGTATATTACGATCACGTGGTATTTAGACATTCTTTATCTCTTTATCTCGTCGAGAATAAGACGCGATTATATGCATTGTATCGATAGATTTTAGTACATAATGTAGCTGTGAGTTGGTATAACAAGCCAGACGTTACCATGCAACATTAGAGTATTATGGAGTCGTGACTCATGCAAAATAAATACTATTGACATCGTCGCTCATCGTCGTTATAAATTTATAAGTTCGCTATATGTTACTATCTGGAATATTTTAATATGATATACTTTATTTTATATAGAACATTCGTTTATTGTTATTGTTTTTTTTTTTTTTTTTTTTTTTTTGGCCCTGCCAAAATGACTCTACTCTGCCTGATGGAAAGCATGAGCAGAATCCAAGAGTGGTGGTCACCATACTGCGAATGCAGACAATGCAACAATGCAGCATGGTGACCCACACCATGGCGGGCTAGTGATGCTTCTGCATCATTGGGCCTCCGGTTTCGCACTCACCAACGAAACACGACAGCATGATCGCTGTCATTTTACGTTGATTTTCTGTGCTCAGGTAGTACCGCCCCGGTCGAGCCGGCCCTGCCGTGCTGTAATCAGCGTGGCTCTACTACCTTGAAAATTTTGTGTTAATATTTTATATTTTGTGTTCGCACGTGTATTCTTAGTGCACCGAGACAGACAATAAATTATATAGGTAAGGCTACCGACCGGCTGGCTGACTTTTAACAAGTCAATACTACGAACATCCGCACGTTTGTACCCAAAGTACTTAAAATCATTTACGATTTTTCATTTCTGAATTCCCAGGTCATTGCGCAACTATACTTTCGTAACCACTGAACAATTGCAAATAGAAGTTGCTGAGATAAATGCTGAATCAATAGGTTCTAACAATATACTGTAATATTTTTATTATTATTTAAGTTTAACTTATATTACCCTTTCTCGATGCTTCTAGGTCATTGTTTGAATAACCCCAAATCAAGTTCTAGTTTTTGATTTGTGTTAAAAATCTCATACTTAATTTAGATCATAATATTGTACGCAATAGTTATCTTAATTAGAATCACTGCAGTAAAGAGTTTAAATAGTAAATACTAGTTATACCTACTATACATTATTAGGTCTACGAGTGTGAGATGTATTATTGACACTCGGTTGAAATTGGAATCGATTTGGACTTAGTTCTTTGGTTTGATTTCAAATCTTTGTACTTTAAAAAAAAATTATGACCATAAAATTAAATCTGATAAGCTTTGTTTACTAATACATTAAAAAAATGGTTCTAGATATTTAATGTATCACATTTTTTAGTTATTGGTGTTATCTTTAAGTAATGTTAAGTGTGTTCTGTGGGTTCATTATTACTTTATTTTGTTCATATTCTGTTCCTTTTCTGTTTGTGTATAGCGTTTTTATAAAATAATGCGACTTTATATGTATATATTTATGCAATGTACGTTCATGACCTGGCACTTGGACCAGTGTAAAATGCTCTCACCTAAAATACGGAGGCTTGTTGTTAGCTTGATGATATATTTGTTTTAACCATAATTTTGTTATTAGTCTGTAAACCTTTCTAAATAATAAAGAAATAAATAAAAATGAACTTCAGTGTTGATACCTTCGCCGGTGCTTTCCATCCGACTGGCAGTGTTGATGGTATCGCCAAAGAGGCAATAGCGAGGCATAGTGGCGCCCACCACACCGGCAACACACGGGCCTGTGTTGACGCCAGCCCGTATCATGAGCGGGGCTGCGGGCCGATGTGGAACTAAAGCCCCTTCTAGACTCCGCATCAGCGATAAGGACATGTCAGCTATTTCGGACGCGTGACGGTTACCTAAAACAGATACCACGATATGTAAAAATATTTTTAAAAGTTTAACTTACAAATAAGAATAAAAATGAAAAAAGAAGAGACATGAATGAGAAAGATAGAAATGAGAATTTTGAAGGGTAAACCCCTTTAAAGTTCTTTGACACATTAATCTAATCTAATAGACACATTAATTCGAATTTGGGTTTTTAAATTTTTTCGTGAAAATTTGCTCGAGTTAAAAATCTGTCAGTGATTTAATTTCCTTCTTTTCTTGATGTCTTTCCTTTTGTTCTGGATGCGAAGGAATAAGGAGGGGTAATTTTTTTGGCACTCTAGGTTTCAATGAATGACGCATTAGCAGATTCGTAATAATAACCTACGGAACATGGACTATTAAAATTTTATCGAAAGTTGTTATAAATTATTGAAGTCCTGTTATAGATGTTTCAAATATTTCTTAGAATCAATAAAATTAAACAGAATATACTCGACCAAAGTTCCATTCTACTGTAATGAGTATTTTCATATTAATTCTGTTATTTATTATATACTTATTATATATTATATATTTATACTTAACAAATTAATGTAGTAGTAAAACCATAAATGTGGGTAACTAAAATATAATATTACTTTTCATTATTCATTATCCACTAACTACTAAATTAAATAACGAATAGGTATATTAACTTCACCTACTTATGACCAATATACAACATTGATAAGTCACGTCATATATAAAATATGTATTGCAATGGAAAGTCACTTCAAAAATGTTCAACTTCATCACTAATACAAATGTTACAGAAAAACCCAGATGTGTAGCTTGTGGTTGGTGAATCACCGCGGTAGTCGTGGATTAAATTACAGACTGTAGAAGCACCGTAAACAGATGTCAGTAATCTCTGATCCATCAACACACATTTTGCACAAAGTAAGTAATAGCAGGTAGCAATAGGGAGATCGTTTTTTGTTTTTCGGAAGACGTTCCCCATTTCATCTCATCCACATTTTTTATATTTTATATCATTAATTTCATCACGACAAAGCCTAAATGACTTGAAGACTTATGATTTGAAGACTATAAACACTTGACAGAAATAGCTGGTCCGAGAGATCCGGCTGGTTGCCATTTCATCAAAGAAGAATAAGAAGTAATAGCAGATCTTACATGTATTTTATGAGTATCGTTATACAACCAATTGGTTGTCTTACCAATTTATATACAGTACAGAGGATTGTTTTAGTAAGTCTATAATCTTTTATTTAGTAGCCGAGTAGGCGTATTTCATTCCGCCTAACAGACAATGAATGAGCCGATATTTTGACTGAGTTTTTTTTAATCACATTTTTTTATTGATTAATATATCATTTTAATACTTATTATCCTATTCCGGGCGAAGATAAATCCAAAAACATAATGTGTAAAATTAGTCCAGTCGTTCTTGAGCTATAAATAGTGTAACTAACACAACTTTGTTTTACCTATATATAGATATATAGACTAGTTGTTGCCCGCGGCTCCGCCCGCGTGTATGTCGGTTATCGCGGCAAATATTAGCCTATGTGTTATTCTGATGTACAAACTATATTACTGTAAAGTTTCATCCAAATCCGTTTAGTAGTTTTTGCATGCAAGAGTAACAAACATCCATCGATTTATACATATAACCTTAGCGCATTTCGGTTTAATTCTCTTAGCAGGTAACACAAAAAGATGAAGGTAGTCAGTATTTAGGGTGTAAATTATTTTATTTCTACATATAAATCAATTATCTAGAAAAAGTTTAAGAAACTAATATCTATACTATTATATCTTTTTATACATAAAATTCTCGTGTCAAAATGTTGGTTACCAAACTCCACAAAAACGGCATGACCATTTTTTAGAAATTTCATAAGCATATTCAGTAGGTCTGAGAATCGGCGAACATCTACTTTTCATACCCCTAAATGTTTCTTTTTACGGCAAAACAACGTGTGCCGGGGCAGCTAGTAATATTATAAAGCTGAAGACTTTGTTTGTTTAAACGCGCTAATCTCAGGAATTAAAAGGTAAGGGTTTTAAAAAAAAACAGTGTTAGATAGCCCACTTATCGAGACAGGCTATATGCTATATATCATCACGCTAAGACCTACAGGAGCGGAGCACCAATGAAGAATGTTACAAAAACGGAGGAAAATTATCACGCTACAGGCAATAGGAAACTCAAACGAGGTTGCATGGGTCTGGTAATATTTAATTATATAGCTGAAGAGTTTGTTTGCTTGAACGCGATAATCTCAGTAACAGTAAATTCGATTTTAAAAAATCTTTAAGTGTTAGATAGCCCATTTATGGAGGAAGGCTATAGGCTATATATCATCACGCTAAGGCACATAGAAGTGGAGCACCAATGCACAATGTTTCAAAAACGGGGGAAAAGTTTCACGTTACGGGCAATGGAAGACGCAAACGACGTTGTGTGGGTCAGCTAGTACTTAATAAACGAAATATTACTCTACCTTTTAGATTCACCGTGATCCAGTAAACAAGTATTGGAATAATGAAATTTTAACAAAAATAAAACCGACTTCAAGGTTTGACTCGATTTCTCTTGGATGCCATCATCAGTTAATGTCCTTATCATGGTACCACCGTTGGGATATCTCCTTTCCATTAAAAACAGAATCGTCAAAATCGGTTCATAAACGACGAAGTTATCCACGAACACACAAAAAAAATACGGTCGACTTGAGAAACCTCCTCCTTTTTTTGAAGTCGGTTAAAAACTGAATTTGATTGGGTCACACATGACAGTGATTCATAGTACATAAACATACAAATGACACCCATTATATTGAACTCACCATTTCTCTGCGGTAATCCCGAAACCACCATGTAGGCATCGCCGATTGTTTCAACTTTATACACGTCATAGTGAGTGATCTTTTCATCGAACAACCTATCAAAAATATTTAAATATTAACTTAAACATTAAACAATTTACTACAAATAAAAAAAGTGAAAGAGAAAATAATAAGTTTTATTTTGTGGCAACATTTTATGTTACATCACGTGATTGCGTAGACGCTTCAAATTTGAATCATTATCTTTTTAGTTATAGACCTTTGACGGCAATATCGGTGATATAATATATTATGTTACATAGAATAAAACAGTTTAGAAGTATTTTTTAGTTTTTTTACAAGGTAGCTATACTGATTTCAGCACGAACTGGCCGGCTCAACCAGGGCGGTACTACCCTCTCAGAGAAAAAGAACCAAAAATGCCATGCGCCATGTTTTGCATTGTCTGCATTCGCAATGTGTATGATGACCACCGTTGTCTGCATTTACAATGTGTATGGTGACTATCTTGGATTCTACTTATGCTTTCCATCAGGCAGAGTAGAGTCGCTTTGGCAGGCATATGGACAAAAATGCTTCGTATCAACATCACCACCTTTACATTAGCAGCCTGATAGCAACTGGTGAACATATGTCTCTTTTCAAAAAGGAGGTTTGAGCAGCCTATACCACTTTGGTCAGATGTTTGGTTTGGTATAGAATTTATTTCCAGTTTTCATTATTTTCCGTGCTGTTATCCTGCGCAGTATCCTCTCTTAGATCCTTCTAAATATTTATATTCATCATGCATAAAGTTCACTAATCCATGCATGTTCTACATTAAAATACATCACATTACACAATAATATTTAAATAAACAAATTCCTAAGTCATAAATTTTACAAAAGAATCAACTTTAATATTTATTGAAGAGTGAAATCTTTTATTACATCATAGGTTACATTTAAAGATTAAAATTTATGTATTCGCGTAATCCATTCTCGTAAACTTTCGATTCGTAGAATTAAATTTTAAACATTTTCCTCAACAAAAATTGTGTTATTGAATATCTTGAGTTTTTATTAGGTTTTTAACACACTCAAAAGCAATTAATTAGATCAATCTGTGTTTCATTACTTTAAAGAGATTTATAGTACAGAATGTGCTTGGGACGGGGTTGGACGATGCGTGAGTCAGCTAAAGCATCCTGTTTCATGTTCTTGTTCCTAGGGAACATATCATATAAAACTTTGGGTAGACCATGCCAAACATGCTGAAGTCAGTAATTTTATGAATATTATTCGAACGGAAAAATACATACAGGAAGCAAAAGAAGAGAAAGGAGTTGTGGCTTATCATGAGATTTAAAGAATAAGATATAAAGAATAAATTAAGAGAGAGGTTTAAAGTGATATATGCTACTTAACATTACTTATATAAAGCTAGTTTTTATGCCTTTCATTTAAGGAATATAAAATATTCACAAAAAAAAAAACAATATTTTACTAATCCAAGATTATTATTTTCCGAGACTTTATGTGACATTACTCTGTGTGCTTCTACCTTCAAAACTTGTAAATTATAAGCCAACTAAATACTTTTTATTTATTTCTATACAAAAGTAAAGGAACGTGGATATAGCCAACGGACCTGTACAGCATATTGAGCATATTTATCACCTCCATGGGAGTACTACTGGCCGATATGGTGGTGAAGCCGACGATATCGCTGAAGAATATGGTCACTGCGTCGAAGGCTTCTGCTGGAACTGCCCTCTGTGCTCGCAGCCGGCGGAGGACCGGGACGGGCAGCATTCGCGATAAGAGTAAGTCACTCTTCTGTTTTTCTGCTACCAGCTTTTGAGTGCTCTGCTCTATGGAGTGCGTGAAGGTCTGTAACCAGGAAAAACAGTACGTAGTAGTAGTTCCAATTTTAGATTTTCTTTTTAACTAGTAAATTGTCACGGCTTTGCACGGGCTCTTTATGGCAAATTTAATATAGCCTATGTTACCCCGAGAAGATGTGCTGCTCAATTTTTTCCGACGTTTAGCCAATATGTTCAAAAATTTAACAAATTAAATACGAAACCCCTTTTTAATAATCACTCTTTCTATTGGTAGAAACCGCATCAAAATCAGTGAAGTACCTTTTGAGTTTATTGCGAACAGACAGATAGATGCGACGGAGGAATTTATTTTATAAAAATAAAAATATTACCACTGGCCACTGGTTAAAACATTGCTTAAAATGAGTGCCTATTTTAAATGTATGTGTGAGAGAATGAGTTTAGAACTCATACAATGGTTATGAGGACTGCATTTTACGATTCTTAAGATGGTGTTTTAAAGAGGACATAATTTATACTCTCGATTGTAGGCACTTGATGGAACTTGTTGTAATACATTCTAGAATGAAACTCACTTGTACTTATTTCACTATTTTAATTCAATTTACACGTGACCGGTTTCGCCTTATGGCATTCTCATAACATTTGAGAATACCATAAGGCGAAACCGGTCAGGTGTAAATTTAATTAAAAGAGTTGAATAGGTACAAGTGAGTTTAGTTCTAGAAGGATATAATTTTGCAGTGCAATCCAATCTTGATACCCTCTGGCCAGTCGGGTTCGTATAGGATTTATTTCAAGTCTTCCTTCACTTTGCAGTACTGTAGTTTAGCATACATTGCTCCTTTAGTCGCTTCTCACGACGCCCACGGGAAGAAAAAAGGTATTCTCAATCCATTAGCACAGAAACCGCGAATTTAACACTCACATTTTGTATAGTAAGAATTAAGACTGACTTACGTAATATGGGGAATCTCCAGTACCGTATTATAATAAACGTGTTTTGCATAAATTACTCATCACATTTATATAAAGGCCTTGGCCTAAATTCATAATATATTCTTGTTGCACGAGCTTTGTTTTTATAGGTTCATTAGATTGGAATTGGCTTGTATTTTTATTTAAACGCGTTTATCTCATGAACCACAAAGATTCTTAAATTACTACAAATTTAAGAATCTTTTACTATTGTATAGTTCATTCATTGAAAAAAGTAATAGGCAATGTAACATCACGCTACAATGAATGGGAGTCGCCCAACAATCGACCAACAATGAAAAATATTACGAAAACGGAGATAATGTTTTCTTTTTTCAGGAAAATTAATTTACGAAGTTAGCTAGTTAGCATTTAAGGATTAAATTTAACTAAAACGCCTTGTACAAGAAAGTTAACATTTCAGTGTCTTGCCTAGTTATATTTATCAATAAATACTTAAACCATCTCTTGAAACATGACTGGTCAAAGAATATATCGGATCAATCAAAGTTTTTACGTGGGACATGTTTGTCCAAAGGACATTTTTTGTACAAATATATGGATAAAAAATACTACATTATAGAAACTGAATGTGAATAATAAATACATATTTTCATGATCTATATTGTAGATAACTCGAGACTGTTTTGTAGAAAAATGAGATTGTATCTCATTGAACACTATTAAGTATCGCTTAAGGGCTTATCGCTCAAAACAAAAGAATCTTCACTGTTTTTCTTCATAGTCTCGAGATACTTCAAACAAAAGTAAAATCTTTAAAAGATGAATACCTTAAGTGGCATCTGTATCAGTTAACGTCGCTCGTAAAAACTGTGGTTACATGTGTATATAAAATGCAGGAGGTGGAGATACCTGGGTCAGTCGCATTCCAAACCTTATAGTTAGAAAGTGGTCACAGTATGAGTCAAACGTTAGTGTTAATATGTGTTTGTGTGGGTGCAGCTACTTGTGCGATTATCGACCTTAATGATACTAAATCTAAAAGACTAATGGAAAAAGTGTTTGACACGCTTGGAAACTCTCCTGGAGATATAGACATTAATGAAGTTGATATTGAGGATGTGAACATACAGAAACGACAAGTGATTAATGGGAATGGTTGCCCAGATAATAAAGCGTGGCTAATAACTCGATGTGTTCCTTGTGAAGTGTGAGTTCCTTTTGTTATTACAAAATAGCATGAATAAGAAAGAAAGGTTACAAATGCCAGACAGTGTTAAATAATCATGTGCTCTTTAAGTTTTATCTTAAATGATTCTGATCGTATCAGCTGTTACTAAGATGTATTGATATTTAAAGGTCAATTTGCTAGTTTGTTTTGGTTGTTATGTTAATTACTTTTTACATGCTGCATTGTTGAATTTACAATGATAATAGTGACCAGTATTCTTCGATTTTCCTCATACTTTCCATTAGGCAGAGTAGAATCTGTGAATAATCAACATACAACGCGATCTTAAAGAATGAAAGCTAGTTTGACTTTTAGAATACCAACATTTATTTATTAAATACATAAAACAAACATACATATAAACACCTTTGTAAAAAGAAGTCTACGTCCAACCGGTAGTAAATTGTTGGAGCTGTTGAGACTCAAAGTCTAATAATGTTTATTCTCTAACCATAACAAGCTACAGCTGAATTAAGATCAAAACATTTTTAGCTAGTTACATCTAAAGTCTACATTATGATTTCATTGTTGCCAACTTTCCGATTGTTTTTTCATTTTATTTTGACGTAGGTATATGAATAAGTATTACTTTGTAACTTACTAAACGGTAAATTATTGTTTTTTTGCCGACTTGTTTTGAGATTTGACACGTTCCTAGTCAATTTTCTACTCCACAAGAATGTCTTCTTTACAAACGACAATACACAATTACGTACTATTGAAATCTCTATTTATAGACACTAATAAAAATCTGCTCATTCATAGGCGACAATTTGTCAGGTATTTTTTATACTCATTGCTTTGAGTTGATATGATGTTATTCATTTTGCTTATCTTTCTTTTACAGATATTTGGAGAATCGTGACCCGCCGTGTCCTCCGGTTAAGTAATAAGTTATAATAGTAAAGAGTACAAAGGACACTTAGAGTTTTCAAATTTGCTATAAAATATCTGAACAATGCCCATACTACGTTTGTATGGCAGTGGTGATAATTCTGTTGGTGTCATCACTAAACTAAAATTGACTAAAATTTGTTATTGGATTATATACTTTAACTTTATCTGTTTACAGACGATTTTTTAACCGACTTCAAAAAAAGGAGGAGGTTTTTAACCGACCTCAAAAAAAAAAGGAGGTTTCTCAATTCGATCGTAAATATATATATATATATATATATATATATTATGTGTGTTCGGGGATAACTTCGTCATTTATAAACCGATTTTGATTCTTGATGATATATT
Source organism: Spilosoma lubricipeda (assembly GCA_905220595.1). Classification (NCBI taxonomy): domain Eukaryota; kingdom Metazoa; phylum Arthropoda; class Insecta; order Lepidoptera; family Erebidae; genus Spilosoma; species Spilosoma lubricipeda. The sequence continues at coordinate 3,613,679 of HG992286.1, read as the reverse complement.
TGATTCATGATCTTACTTACTTGTCAATATCTCACATCTCAGCTGTCACTGTGTTTAGTTCTGTACCATCATCTTCCTAGCCTTTATTATTCCCAAGATTTGGGGTCGGCTACTAGTTCAACCGGTTTTACCTGAAAATTAGTTTTTACACGGAGCGACTGGAATCGCCCCACGACCCTGAGGGTGAACTAAATTAAAAAGTTGAACTAGTTGTCAGTATAATTGAGGGCACTGACTTCCCAATAACGATTGCCATAGATGTTCATGACAACCAGTACCGACTTAACGTGCTTTCCGTGGCACATGCGGAAAACACCGCCATCTTCCATACTGCGGGCTGCTATAATTTCTTGTAAGAGAAACCCAACAGCAGTCCGACCCGAGAATCGAACCCGGGACCTCTTGATCAGCAGTCGCTTACGTTAACCACTAGACCAAGTTTAGTGATGACACCAAGAGAATCACCACCAGTGATAATTTACTAAAATGAATGGATTAGGGAGCCTAGTGTGAGTTTTTTTAAAATATGCTCCCGAGCTTGTTCATCGTTGCGAATCGTCCTTGAAGACTCCAGTGTGGAAGTGAAATAAACTCAAATTAGGTTCCGAGATCTGTTAGAGAATGTGTTATTGGGCATAACATTATTTTGAACATCATCTATAATTAATTTTATTAAAAAAAACGACTCTCTGTGATGACAATGATTAAAGATTAGTATAGTTTAAAAAGATTGATATAGTTTATACCAATGAATGACAACATATTAAGAGAATACTTTTTTTTTTGTTATTTAATTTATTGTATATTGTTGTGTAAAAATAAATGAGTTCCATAAATATATCATCACATTATTTCTGCAGTTGTACCCTGCCACATATTGGTTGATTAGAAAGGAAATGAGAAAAAAATGAACATAAAATAGATGAAACCAATCTATGAAGGTAGGATGTATCACCGTAAGATTGTAAAAACAGTTAGGGTGCTCCCATACAGCAGTTATAAAATGTTAGAGAATGTTGGATAACATTTGTTGGATATGTACTGATGTTATTCAACATCATGTAACATTTTATAACTGTGTGGGAGAGCTTGCAATATGTTATATGTTGCAAGCTCTCCCACACAGGTTAAGCTTGTTGTATAATATCGCATCACGTTCTGGGTTAGGGTCTGCTTTTCGAGGAAGCTGGTAGTAGCTCAACGGAGGAAGTGCTAATTGTTTTTTTTATAGGTGGCAAACGAGCAGACATATCACCTGATGGTAAGCGATTACCGCCGCCCATAGACAACCGCAACACCAGAGGCGTCACAATTGCGTTGCCGACCATTGTGGGATGTGGGGAGCGCTTGGGGTATGGCCCTCCGGTATCCTCATTCACACGGTGAAACACAGCGCAAGCGCTATTTCACACCGGTTTTCTGTGAGGCAATTGTATCACTCCAGTCGAGCCGGCTCATTCATACCGAAGCGTGGCTCTCCCACGGATAACTGATTGATTAGAAGTGACAGTTGTCAACTGTGTATGTGAGGACCTCTGTGATATTGTGTGCCATATAAAATAACGAAAACAGTTTTAACTCTTCACAGCTTATTATAAATATGCTTATTAAAGTGTTGTAAATTATTGTAGCTATTCGCGAGTGTCATTGTGAATTAGATCCTTGATAACAAACAAAAATATCTGAATCTGTGCGTTACACTGATCTCCTACCCTGCTTTTTTAATTATATATGAAACTCGAAAAACATACAAGTGACTGTGAAGTGGTGTGTGCGCCCCCGGATCTACTGATCTGCTTTGTCAATGCATCGCATATGCGTTGCACTGTGCTTTAGTATCCCAAAGCACCATTGCAAGGAAAATCGATAGTACCAACTGCGCTAACGCCATCTGCCGTCGGGCCTTCGAACTACAGAGTCGTGCTTGTTGATCATGACTAAGTGCGGCGGTTGTGCCCGCTTCTTGTCTTTGTCGGACGCCGCTAGATGTCATGGGTGCGGCGCTTGCTATCATCGGCGATGTGTGGCCCTGCCTACCTCGGGCACTATAAGTACATCTTGGCAGTGCCCCGAGTGTAAGAAAAATCAGGCGACTGATAATAAACCTGAAACACCGGTCAGGGGTTCTGGCTCTTATACCCTTAATGCTTCAGAGACACCAATAGGAAACGAACAGAGGAGCCCATCTTCACTTAAGAATCCATCTCCAAATGTCTCCGAGCACACCCAAGAAATTACAGCTGACATTAACTCGGAACTTATTATTTTTAGAGACACGTTACGCTCTCTAAACAAAGACCTCCAGCTATTCAGAGAAGAGATGGCAGATATAAGAGCATCCCTCAATGCTTGTAACGGGCAGCTTGACGTTTTGGAGGGTAGGGTGAGTGCACTGGAGCAGCAGAAACCGGCATCCTTGGACCAGACAGCCCTGGGTGGCATGGTCGAGGATCTAAGGCAACAGCTCAACGATCGTGACCAGCTGTTGCTAGCAAATGATGTTGAGATCGCCAATCTCCCGGAGGTGTGCGAGGAGAACCCTATCCACGTTACCTTACAGATAGCTGTGAAGTTGGGAGTACAAATAGAGGAGAAGGATATAGTCAGCGCCGAACGAGTGGGTCCGCGGCGTGTGACCTCGACCAGTTCCACGGGTCCCGAACCCCGACCCCGTCCACTCGTCGTACGACTAGTGCGACGCGAACTTCGCGACCGGTTGCTGTCAAGCGCGCGTGTGCGCCGCGGCGCTACGACTTCTGATCTAGGCATAACCGGTCCGACGAGGCGATTCTATGTGAACGAGCGCCTAAGTAAGTTTAATCGCGAGTTGTTTCGTAGGGCTCGAGACGTCTGCCAGCACCACGGATGGAAGTTTGTTTGGATTAGGCGTGGACGTATCCTGGCGCGTAGCAAGGAGGGGGAAAAGGCGGTCAGCATACAATGTGAGAGGGACATTATGCGTATCTTCGGCGGCGGTGCGATATAATTGTTTATACGTTGTGATGTGTTTCATATGTTGTAATTCTATACCTGTCTATCATATAAATTTATTTATATACCTTATGAAATATTCTTTTATGACTCTTAATTGTAATACTCGTTTCGCTATTATGCTCGTGCTCTGTCTTGGTTTAGTTTTGAGTGCCAATTTTACGCGGGCCCTTGTTTGTGTTACAAGGATATACTACTATTATAACATTGCGGAGACTGATGTTTATTTATGTATTGACGGCTCTGTATTGCGGATATTCTATGTCGGGGCCCCGTTACACGTTGTTGTTATTATCTATGTATACTGTCCTTACTGTAAATGTGCCATGCTACGTTTATTTGCTCTAAAAATGACACTACATGTATATAACACGTTTGCTCATTGCCACACGATCGAGAAGTCTACTGAATATAGTAAACAATGATCGAAACAAATTTTACTGTCGGTCTCTTTAATGCGGGCTCCCTGGGTACGAACCATGATGATTTCGTGGCCATGGTGGAGAGGCATGGGTTCGATATTCTGGCTGTTAATGAGACCTGGTTACGTCATGGAGAGGAGGGGCGTGCGCCGTCCGTTCCCGGTTATCGTTTACGTCATGTGCCGCGACCACCAAGTGTGCGTCCCGGCCGGGGTGGGGGTGTTGGCTTTTATGTTAGACGCGGTCTCAATGTGCGTACGGTAACAATAGCTGTTGATCCCAGGTTCGAATCAATAGAACAAATGTGGATCGTAACCACTCTTAATGGTAAAAAGGTAACCATTGGCACTGCGTACCGTCCCCCGTGGCTGGGTCTGAGCCTCTTCCTTGACGCTCTTACTGAGACCTTTACTTCGCTCGATGACACTGACCATTGTATACTGCTAGGAGACTTCAATGTTAATTTTCTCAATGAATGTGATAGTCGGGCGAGGTTGGTGATGGAGTTTCTCGGCTGCATCAACTTGTCCCAGATTGTTACTGTACCTACGCATTTTACAGTATCAAGTGAGTCCCTCCTTGACTTAGTTTGTACTAACCTACAGGCCAAAAATGTTACGGTAGCACCATGTAGAGGTCTAACCGGACACTCTGTGATTATATGCGACTTTCGAATGCGACGAGATAAATTTCAGCCATATTTGGCAAGGTACAGGCCCTTGAAATACATTCATGTTGATGACCTGAACAGAAGTCTGATGGACGTTGATTGGAACTATATTTTGTCCTTGAGCTCGGTGAATGAGATAGTCGATGAGTTTGGCAGGTGTTTAATGTCAGTGTTTGATGCCCATGCGCCAGTCAGGACCTGCCTTATTAAGGCACCATCTTATCCGTGGATAACGGATACAATTAAATGTATGATGGCATTGAGAGACAGTGCACTGAATGAATTTTATAAATATAGGACCGAGAGCAAAAAGGATTACTATAGGCAGTTGAAGTCTATGGTGACAGCTTCTATTTACCGGGAAAAAGTAGCATATTTCAATTTCAACATTAATAGCAAAATAAAAGATCCTAGGAGACTATGGAAAAATTTAAAAGCGACGGTATTGCCGGAAAAACGTGTGAGCGATCTTCCATCCCATTTCTCTGACCCAAATTTAATTAATCGCCACTTTCTTACCGTCCCTGGTAACCAATCAGTTCACTCGTCAACAGTGTCGTTTTTTGAATCTCATCGTTATGGTGGGGGCGTCTTCGCTATTTCAACTGTAAACCAGGAGGCCATCTCTAAATGTCTCTCATCTCTTAGATCAAATGCGGAAGGTTGTGACGGTATCACATTGGAAATGCTGAATCTAACCCTTCCGTATACATTACCGACTATCACACATTTGGTCAATGCCTCCATAGAGACATCAACCTTCCCCGATATCTGGAAAGTCGCTACTGTCAGGCCGCTGCCAAAAAATACTAGCCCGGTTGATATGAAAGATTTAAGACCTATTAGTATATTGCCGTGTCTGTCAAAGGTTATGGAAAAGGTAGTCTGCGCCCAGCTAACCGAATATTTAGAGAAAAACGATATTATACCAGAGCTTCAGTCGGGATTCCGGAGGGGACGAGGGACCGCTACTGCCTTACTTGATGTAACTGACAACATTCTAATGGCACAAGACCAAGGCATGTGTACATTGCTTGTTTTGTTGGATTTTTCCCGGGCTTTTGACAGCATTAATACTTGTTTGTTACTGTCAAAGCTAAAATACTACGGGTTCGATGACAACACGGTTAAATGGTTTTATAGCTATTTGTCAGGACGTCGTCAAAAAGTACAACTGCTTCTTAATGGGGGAGCGTCAGTGGTTTCTGAACTGAGTCCTGTCGAAAGGGGAGTTCCCCAGGGATCCATACTGGGACCTATATTGTTCATTTTATATTGCGCGGATATAACAAAGTGTTTAATAAATTCACGTTACCACATTTATGCTGACGATCTTCAAATTTATATTTCGTTTAGGCCGCATGATTACAACAAAGCTATATCCGGTTTGAATGATGACCTGAACAGAATTGTGCATTGGGCGGATAGAAACTCTTTGGTTCTCAACCCGAATAAAACGAAGTATATGATATTCGGCACTAAGGCTGCTCTTAAAACACTTCCCAGTTTAAACATAACCCTAATGGGGCAGACGGTTGAGGGAGTGAATGAGGCTCGTAATCTCGGCCTGCTTATGGACTGTGAGTTGAGGTTCTAAAAACATGTTGCTAATTTGGTTAAAAACTGTTTTTACAGATTGCGCATTTTATACAAGATACGACCCTTTCTATCCGAGGGTTTGCGAATACGACTGATTGAATCTTTGGTACTGTCCAAATTGAACTATGGGGATACGGTGTATGGGCCGCGCCTCCTAGCCCGCACGGACCGTTTAATTCAGAGAGTTCAGAACGCTTGCACTCGTTTTTGTTTCAAGATACCACCTAGAAATCACGTTACACCATTTCTCAACGACAATTTTATCCTGAAAATGAAGTCTAGGCGCAAGCTTCACCTAGCAACGCTAATGTTTGGCATTGTTAAATTTCAACAGCCGAGCTATCTGTATGGTAAATTGCAATGGGTGTCTAGCCGACGTAATTGTAATGTGCGACAGTGTTCGCAACAACTCTCAATATTGCCTCACAAAACAGTCGCTTTTAAGGGAAGTTTCCGCTATGCTGCTTCAAAGATTTGGAACAACTTACCACCGCCCATAAGATTGTTAAATACTATTAGTACCTTTAAATTTAGATTGCGGCAATATCTAATAAACGCACAGCGGAGACTGAATATGATCAATGCAAACACATCATTTATTTAGCGTAGGGCGATGCAATGCAGCGAGGATGCTGGCGAGCGCTTCCCCGATGTTGAATGTATCGTGTATCGTGTAATTTATGTGCTCGTTATTACGAGCACCTATATAATATTAATTTGTTTAGCTGTTTTTGTTAGTATTTAACCTTTTTTCTATTACTACAATTTAGTGAATGTTACAGTTGTTCGGTGTGAGAGCATAGCTTCATATATCTAACATGTATTTTTTAGTCAATTTTTTATGTATAAAGTCAATAATTGTCTGTTAAGTAGTTTGGGTATACTACTGTCACTTGGGCCCAATTGAAAATCAGCGTCAGGTTTTTGCCTGACACAATGCTGAATTGGGTCCATTTTTGGTACAGTTTTTTGTTATGTATTTTTATTGTTATTTTTATAGTGTGTACCAAAATAAATATTTTTCATTTCATTTTCATTTCATTTCATTTCAATTTAACACAACCCTCTTTTCAAATACACTGTCAGACAATTTTTGACTCTTTGGCAGATTTTTCATTGTTGCAAAAGAAAATGTTCGTTCAATCAACCATTAACGAAAACGCTTTTTAGCTTTATTGAGTTTGATATCTGTTGAGAAGTGGCTTATTTGCAACATTTTGTTACATGATGTTATATGGATTAGGGGGCCTAGTGTGAGTTTTTTTTACATATGCTCCCGACTGCCTCGTTGGTCTCGCGGTTGGCGTGAGCGACTGGTGATCATGAAGGTCTCGGGTTCGATTCCCGGGTCGGACCAAATGTTTGTATGATCTACAAATATTTGTTTCGGAGTTTGGGTGTGTTCTATCTATAATATGTATATATTTACAAAAAAAAGTATATATGTATTTGTATCAGTTGTCTAGTACCCCATAACACAAGCTCTGCTTATCTTGGGACTAGATGGCGTTGTGTGTTTAGATGTCCGAAATATTTATTTATTTATTTATATAACATCGAACAAATTTGGTTCAGTATGCCCCTATATCACGCGCCATAAAGCTTATAAATGAAATTTCAAAACATGTGGATATTTATAGCTGTAACTTGCCGAGCTTCAAAGAAGTTGCCCAAAGGTATATTACGGGAAATGATACTTAATTATAAAATAATTTTAACTACTTTTTCCTTACAGTGTCGTATTGGGATAACAATTCTGTAAAGATACTGTAAATGTTTTTCAATTAAATAAAAAAAAAAAAAAAAAAAAAAAAAAAAACATCAGTAACATCTTATAACTTTTGTTACAACTTGTTAAAAATGTTCTCCAACAAATGTTATTCAACATTCTCTAACATTATATAACTAGTGTGATGCTCCCACACAGTAGTTATATAATTTATTTTATATAAATTATATTGTTGTATAACATTTCGTAACAAGTTGTAACAAAAGTTATAAAATTGTTAATGATATTATACACCATCATGTAACATGTTGTAACAAATGTTATCGTGCTACTCAATGTTTTATAACATTTTATAACTGCTATATGGGAGCACCCTTAGATAATTAGCGAGATTGCAAACTATCTATAAATTGTCAACTTTGATATACTGCTTATGGGCGTCATATTGTCAATTGTACCTGATTGGTTGGTTTTACAGTAGGCTGTTCAATGGCCATAGAGTTTGAAAATAATAATGACCATTGATAATGTCGAAATAAATCAGTATATTTTAGCGAAAAGAGACATAACTGTAATGCAAAACTAACGCTCCTCCTTATTTAATTTCAAGAGAAAAAATAAAATTATAAGGTAGTAGAGCCAAGCTGATTTAAGCACGAATGAGCCGGCTCGACCGGGGCGGTACTATCGTCTGTCGTGTTTCGTTGGTGAGTGCGAGACCGGAGACCCAATGATGCAGAAGCATCACTAGACCGCCATGGTGTGGGTCACCATGCGGCATTGTTGCATTGTCTGCATTCCCAATAAGTATGGTGACCACCACTCTTGCAAGCTTAGAGTCATTTCAGCAGGCCCATACATAAAAAAAAAATGTTAACATTGTAATTCGATAGTTACCCTGTCTCTCTGACTTGCACGAATAAACCGCCATACTGGTTTTAATAAAATTTGCCATGAGGTTTTCTTGAGGTAGAACATAGACTATGCTTTTTTATCGTGATAATCAACATCCATGTGGACGAAGCATCTTACGAAAACCAGTTAAAATAAAGGAATAAAGAAGTTCTAAAAATAAAAAAAAACGTAACATTTTAGTACAATTTATTAGTATTCAATATTTTCTCAGTAACTGTCACAATAAATTACATTGCTGCCAAGCGGCATTGCAACGAAAGCCATTTCTTCCATATAAACACCGAACGGTCCAATTTCAATCGTTGGTATGTGATCGTACAAAAACTTATATTGTTTTTTTAAGTTCATTTTCTACTATACATCAGTTATGTTTATTTAATTTGGATATTTTTCATTTTTCGGCTGCCTGTAAATAAGTATTAATTAGTATTATTTTTTGAACTTCGTTAAAGTATTTTTTTTAATAACTTCAAATACTCAAAATAACAATATATTGTTTTAAACTTTCATGGTCAGTAACATTAAAATGGGAATCTGCGGGATTGCTACCATGTACCTTTTTGTTTGTGAGTATCCGATATTTCAGCGCTGTTGCAAGCGCCATGATCACGGAGTAACTGCTCATACTCACAAACAAAAAGGTACATGGTAGCAATGCCGCAGATTCCCATCTCAAAATAACAATTTGTGAGTCACGCAAAGTATTATCCCATATGATATTTGAATCACACCATCAACACCTTTGTGTATCCACTACCCTGCCCAAGTGCAGTAAACTAATCTTATAAATTAAATACATTTAATACTTCCTTTATAGGTGTCAATCACTCAGTACTCAGTTAGCGAAGGACTAACAAAGGAATGATGCTAAGAAGAATGGCAGATCCTGTACCGCTATCAATATGTTATGAATACTTATGAGATTTATACCGTTTATTAAGTGAATCATCCTAATTATTTTCATGTATTTATTATATTTTTGAACTGTGCTAATAGAATTTTAATACTGCTCATAAAGTTGTTACAACTGGATTAACAAAACGCATTCCTACGTGTTCTAAACACGCCATGATCAAAGTCTACTTAGTCTGAAACCTAGACGGCGTTGAGTGTCAGATTACCGAAAATATTTTACATTATTTTAAAGTAAATGTTACATAAAAGACGATTGAATATTTAAATCTAAGCTTACTGGTGAATTTAGTAAAAGAAGAATATTTTAATGACGGGTCACGAAAATCGTAGACGAATGATTTTGATTTCGAAAATATTGTTGCCAATAATGATAACTAATTTGTGATTCATGTATTTCATTGTAGTCTAAAAACTAAAATATTTTTTAATGCTATTATAACGTGGCATTATTTATTCATATGTTTATTAATATAAATGGTATTATGGATGGAATTAGTGGATTTAAAAGTTGTGATAGGCAACATCTGTTGTTCGTGATATGTACCTAGTAAGGTTACTGGTTGCGATGATGTTGACGTCATTGCGCCAATAGATGGCATTGGGTTGGTTTGTGTTTATATTTTATATATATAGTTAAAAAAAGGAATAACTAGCTCAGTGGTCGGGTAATTGGTCTACACAAGCACAACACATAGGCACCCTACACATGCTTACACAGACGCACGCACGTACGCACGTAGACACTGGTCCCTGAAATACAGTTTACAATAGTTCAGGGGCCAGAGAATTCACATTTAGTGTAGGAATGTTTTGTTTTGTGTATCAATAAATAAATAAATTAATTAATTTGGAATATTGAAAAAATGAAAATGTATTATATTCATGTATAGAATTTAAATAAAATAACATATAATTATTGTTATAATTAAGTAAGGCCAGCATTTGGAAATTAGATGAAGATTGTCGTTTGATAGAAAATAGAGTTTTGCTTATCTGTGGTAAGGTCGTCGGCCTCTAGAAGCTTCGATAAAAAGGAGGCAAGGACGTTTACCAGGAGGGGAGATACAGATTTTAGTGTGGATGACAGGATCAACGCAGGGAAGTTACATATTAACAATCAGAGAGTTTTCCTTTTTATTTTGTTATAGAATAGGTAGGCAAACGAGCACACGTATCGCCTAAAAGTAAGCGATTACCGTCGCCCATGGACACACGCAACACCAGAGACATCACATGTACGTTGCCGGCCTTTGGGGAATGGAAAGAGGGATGGGGAGTGGGGTTGAGGTATGGGCCTCCGGTATCCTCTTCACTCGGTAAAACACAGCGTTTGGCTATTTCACACTGGTTTTCTGTGAGACCGTGATATCACTCCGGTCGAGCCGGCCCATTCATGCCAAAGCGGGGCTCCCCCACGGTTTCCTGTGTAGCATCTACACAAACATCAGGATTTCTCAGGTAGCCACGCTAAGGGTTTGGCTGTCATTCAAGTAAGAAATTTCTGTACTGCTTCCTGGCGGTCGTCTGGCCACACCAGAAATGCTCCAGTGCTCCAGGCATTCACGCATGTTTTAAATGTGTCAAATGTGACAATCTTACAAAACGTTGCCTCTTAAAGAAAAAACGTGATTAGTAGTTTAATCAGTGGCAGGATAGCCAAGCTATCATTTGTTTCTTTTAATGGTTTACCATTGAGGCCAAGAATATATATATTCGTGTGCTTAAGTTGTGAGTACTATATTTGTGTTGCCACTGTATGTGAAGTTATCGGATGGGAAATCCACCCCAAACAATTATCCCTACTATGCGAGTGATTAGGCAAGAGTCTCGCCCTGTGTGTGACATCAACTGAGCGTGCCGGACAGGGATAACTATTTGGAGGGAAGAAACCTCTTTGTCGGATACCGACTGATGTATCTTTGATGGTCTTAGATTGATAACTTTATAATGTTTGTGCTGTATATTTAATATTTAATGTTGGATAAGTAACCCTATAAGTACATGTTTGGTGGAAATAAGTAGTATTATTTGAAATCTCCCCTGTACCCACAGATCAACATTTGTTACGGGTGCTCCTATAAATCTCACACAGAATAATAATACACACCACGATAAGGCACCCCGTTACACTATTTTGTAAAAATCTAGGACTTTAAAATGTTATTGTCGGTGATATTAGCAGCCATATAAATACATAAACAATCCTTACTATGACATACGCCAAGCGGTACAAAAGTCTCATACAAACCTGCCATTGTCCTTTATCTTTTTTTTATACCAATGTAATGAGTCATGGACTGCCTAGATGACTTCATGTTTATTGTAAGGATACATATTAACATAATTGCAATCACTAATTACGCATATAGGATGACTGTACTCAACGGGCTGATGATTGAGTGACGAAATTAACATCATTATTTACAACTATTGTAAATGTTAACATCATCAGCGCTTATTGACTTTTGTACTTGGTATAAGCGACTACGTATTTATTGAAGTAAAGAAGTAAACTAAAATTATTTTTCTAAATGAAGTGCAAAAATACATTTTTATATGCTTTATGCCACGTCAATACATTAAGATAATGCTATTAGAATCTCTTCTATGCACTAATGAGTAATTTTACTTTGTCCGTTAACACTTTTTTATTGTCTCGAGTTAATCTTCATTAAGTTGAATTCAAGTTACACTCTGTTCGTGTGTTCATTTACTACACTGCACTAAAATGCTAGTATTTTATTCACTTTGCACTGCCACTTTGACAAATTAATGATTATGTGAAATTTGTAACGTGCTTATATGCGCAACTTGGACTAAAACCAAAAACTATACTCTACAATAACTTAAAACTGAATCTTGATATTAGAAGCAATTTTGTTTCTCACATAACAATGCATATGCAACATTTCTTTCGATATTTGTCTACATTTCTCTTTCAATATAGTAAAAAAAATTCCGTCTTTATGTCACAAAGTTCTTGGTTTTTGACATAAAGTTTGACGCTATCAATCATGTGAGACTAAAACTTTGTTGTCAAAATATAGGTGTTTAATACACATTTGAAAGTGTAAGTGCGCAGAATGTGTACAAATACAAATGTATAAATGATTTACATGGTACTTACTTGTAGGTCGACGATGGCATTGCGTCCTATAACTGTTTGATTCTGTTAGCGTTGAGTAATGCAATTACTATTAACAATAATGTATATAACTTCATCTTGCTTTTATTGACTGTGTTGACTCAACTAGTGTTCGACTATGAACTTCGAGTGGAAATACAAGGAATAACATCAAACGGTCCCCTTTTATATATTTAAATACGCAGCGTTAACTATAACTACTTATTGAAGGAATACATATAAGAGTAAATAAAGTTTTTAAAACTAGTAATTTCAGAAGAAGTCTAAATCAAGTTTTTTGTGATTATAAAAAAAAACCGTCTTCCATAAAACATCCAAAGAAAAATCCCTGCCAAAACACACTAAAAGGCGTAATATAATCTGACTCTTTATAAATTGCTATGTGCCAATTCTTGTCTATGTCTAATTCTTTATTCATTTAAGTATTAGTATTATAATGTGTGCTAGGTACCTAAACTCTGGTTGAAGTCGGTGCCAAGTTAGTTTTCCTTTCTATCATCAGCAAATTATGGTCTATACGAACGTTTAATATTAAAATCATCCTCTAATCCCTTACTGTTGAAGAGTTTAACCTTCTTCATCAGCTCACCTAAATAACTTGACAGTGTACAACTAAAGGTATGCAGATACGTATGAAATTGAAGAAAGAACGTAACGAAAAGAACTATCTTCCAACTCCTAACCGTTGAGGAGTTGTGCCTTCCATCATCAGCTTACCTAAATAATTTGAAAGAATACGACTGAAGGTCACGTACATACATATGATATTTAAAGATTTATCTTCCAACTCCTAACCATTAGGAATTGTATACTCATCATCATAAAATGATAACTACCAGACGCAAATAACGTAGTAACTTCAGAAAATATACGAAAAACATAGTACAATGAGGGTCTCTCTCGATTTCCCTAGGATCCCATGATCAGATCCTGATATGGTAGCAATGGGTCCGCTTCCGCTGGATACCCTTTTGAATACAAAAAGAATTTTCAAAATCAGTCCACAATTGCCGGAGTAATCGGGGAACATATATAAAAAAAATACATGCAGTGGAATATAGAACCTCCTCCTTTTTGGAAGTCGGTCAAAAAAGCTGCTACAAATAAGTTTATTGTTTACGTCACAGTTTATGAGTAGGTATAAGGGAAAGTGTTCTTCAAATTTCTTATCAATTTATAATTACACGTAGACGTTGTCAGAATGTTTTGTTTGTGAAAATAGGCCACTGAATGTGAATTATGCGTTCATTTTAATAAAATTACATGGGATTTTTTGAAGTGTATGGGACTTAATTTTGTCATAGTCCATAAGTAAAAAGGGTCAGTTCAAAAAATTCATTAGATAACTTCGTACATTTGATACATTTATTTATTAGGTATTTTTTTACGGAAAGTCCTATTTCTAGCAGTGAATTAACAAAGACTGCCGATGGCTAATTATGGAGAGAGAGACTTCTGGTAAAATTTATAATATATGAAATTCGGCCTTCCTAAAATGTCAAAAGTTATGGCCCACAGGAAGTGTCTGGAAACTGCATATGTTTTTTTATAACAACAACATATATAACATATGTAAGAACTAGCGTTCCACCGTCACCATTAAAAAAAACGTCCCCGCTTTCATTAGTATCCTTTGTTTTCTAAGGTTATTTAACACTACCCATCCTAAAAATTTAATCTTTCCTAAAAAGATGACGACGTAAGTCTGGGGTGACTGGGATCTTGGGCTACTAGGTAGATGTGCACATTGCACACTTATAGTTTGAACTTTGATCAGAGAGGAGGAGGATTAGCTATTTTTACAGCCTCCATTCCCGTAAGTGGATCCAAAGTTAAGCAAGATGCTGACTTTTTTGTTCTTTGAAAGACATTTTAAATAAACATGCACCTTAAAAAAGATGTCACAATAAATGTATAAAAACGAGGAATTTAGTAAATACAAAAAAAAATTGCTGATATAATGAAATCACCGAGGTAACAGTATATACATTATTATGCAAAAGACAAGAATTTCATGTTCATGTGGAAAACAAGGTATTTCAGTCATCACCTATTGGAGTCCTCTGTAAAAAAATAAAAGTTCATTTTTTTTTGTAAATAAAATTATTAAAATACTAAACAACCTGGATTTTGTTGTGTCTAGAAAAGTAATAATATCGTGCTAATTATTTGTTTACTGTATATATTAAATACATACTAACTTCCATAGTATGTAGCAGTGGTAAACTAAGTTTTAAATAAATCTTATAAACAACATACTTAGACAATTATTATACCATGGATAAAGCCGCGGGACAAATTTAGCCTTAAAAAGTAGAATGGCATAGATATGGGTCTAATTAATTTTAAAAAGAGTCCTAAAGACAGATTAACGCTCGAGTTTTTGGAATCAAACAAGAATTGCTACAAAAGAATTAGGATCTCTTTAAAGAAAATTATACTAAACTGAGAGGAAAAATATTCAGTTCAAGAAGATGTACTTGTAGAAATGTATGATAGTACCGAGGACACCTATGGAACTCATAAAAGTTGATGAAATCTATGTTGCAGAAGTTTAGGTATGTAAAACAAAATTATACATAAATATACATGTATTGATAACGGTGGTTCTAAAAGTAATCTCGCAAAATGACCTAAGATCACAATACCTAATTTTAGCAGTAAGTACGCAGAATGGACGACATTTCGAAATTTATTCGTGTCACTTGTGCATAACAACGCGAGTTTAGAAGCACTATCCGAAGAGCTATATCACCGGTGAAGCCGAACAGGTGCGGCATACACCAGTGAGTGATTCAAACTATGTTCATAGCTGGTCACAGTTAGAGAAACGGTATAGTAATTAAAAGTATTTAGTTAATTGTATCTTAAAACGTTTCTTTAGCCAAAAACGTAAGCATTTTGAGTCAGCGACTTTCTTAAAGGAAATACTCGATACTACGAACGATTGTCTCAGTGCACACGCAAACTTGGACATCAATGTGACCACTTGGGATGTCATTATTTTACATATCGTGTCATTCAAGGTCGATTCTGAAATACGCAAGCAGTGGGAATTACACATAAGTGGTAATAACTCGAATGAATTGCCTACTTTTAAACAATTCTCTAATTTTATAGAAACTTATTTTCGCGCGCTGGAGTGCATAGAACCAAAAAGGGTTACAGCACCACAGATCAACAGTTCACACTTTCTCAAGGCATTGGTAGCCGTGAATACAAGCCATGTACGTTGCGAATACTGCTCTGAAAACTAAAAACTATGTTTTTGTAAGAAATTCGCTAAACAACCTGTCAACGACAGGCGCGAGTTCATAGCAAAACATAAAATTTGTTGCAATTGTTTTAAGGAAACTAGTTGCAAACTATGTGGCAAGCGACATCATTCCCTATTGCATGTAAATGGGACCCCACACGGAAACGATAGTTATTCCTCAAAACAAGATAACTTTAACACTAATTCTTCAACTAGTAGTTCAAAGGTAGTCTCTTTTTTTTCGAAGAATGTGCTCATACCTCGACAGGTCTTATTAGCCACAACGCTAGTAAAGGCACAGTCCAAGACAGGCAACTACTACGTAGTAATAGCGCTGATTGACCAGGGCTCTCAAGCTTATTTTAGAACCGAGTCAAGGGTTCACTACTTTAGGCTGCAAAAGATACCTGTTCGCGGAGTCGTGTCAGGGTTACGTTGTAGTTCAGTAGTTGGGTCGATCCTCAGTTCAAACTATCCGTAAACGCCTACATACTTAAAAAATAACATCAAGCTTACCTGATAGATAAATTGATACAGGTGCTTTCAATTTCATAAATATGGCGGCAATTTATCTTTCGGATCCTCGCTTCGATCAACCTAATAGGATCGACCTATGATTACGAGCAGAAGTATACAGTAACATCCTGAAAAATGATATGGCCTCATAGAGGATTTCGGTGTGTGGTACTCTAGGTGGTCTCCAGAGATTTTGTTTCTTTGGCCGCGCTATTGCGGCTAGCTCTATCGTCTTATTATATCTCTCTACTGAGGTACTCGCCATAACCCATGGGTTATATACTAACAACGTGTTATAAAATAAATTTGTATTGCGATTTGGGCGTGTGAGCATGAGTGATTAACGAAGTTTGCCGAATGACGCACGATTATACACATTTACTAGAGTTTCGGCGTGGCCGAAGGTTCGGAAACCGAAACAACGGCCGAAACTAGATTTTTTGGCCGAAACTGGCCGCAACCGAACCTTCGGTCGGTCGCAATAAATAAGTTAAAAGTGTTCAACGTTTCATCGGGTAACTTTGTATATTTGATATATTTACGGTATATTTTTTTCTGGAGAGACCTATTTTAACTGCTTCGGTGGCGTAGTGGTAGCGTATGCGCCTGATGAGATTACTGTCTCGGGTTCGATACCTGGGTCGGACAGAATGTTTGTATGACCTGCAAATATTAGTTTCGGAGTTTGGGTGTTTTCCATGAATTATATGAATGTATTTACAAAAATATTTATATTTATATCAGTTGTCTAGTACCCATAACACATTCTGCTTATCTTGGGACTAGATGGCGCTGTGTGTTAGAGATGTCAGAAATATTTATAATTATTTATTTATTTTTGGATTAGCATGAACTTAAAAATAAGACGTCATAATAAGTGTATAGAAACGTAGAATTTGGCAAATAAAAAAAAAAAAATATTTGCCTAAATATTTAATGAATACACTATTATACATTGTACAAAAGACAGCAATTTCATGAATATGTAGAGAAGAAGGTTTTATCACTCTTTGCTTAATCCTGTGAAAAGAAAAGTTTATAATTTATTTGTAACTAAACTTATTAAAATACTACTATAGTAAATTGTGTATTATCTTATACATACAGAAAATACAAAAAAGAGTCTTTAAAAAAAAGAGGTTCGCCACCACAATAAATCTATCAAGCTTGGATTCATTTTTAGAAAATTTGCAAATTTTTATTTGCAAATTAGTAAACGAGTAAACCTCGGAGTTCAGCTAGTGATGGTTATTCACTTGGGGTCATCAGTGAACTAAATTTCACTAAAATTGGTTATTGTATTTTAAAAAAAAAACTCTAATGACTAATGTCAAAAAAAAAAACTCTAATATCATCTGTTTACAGTACATTTTTCAATATCTTGCATCTCAGCTGCCACAGTGTTTAATTCAGTACCAAATACACGTAAATCAGAAACACACGCTTGTTTAGTTACTAATAAATAAGCGTGTACTTCTGATCAAATTTTAGTCGGTATTGAACTATAGTGAAAGCTGCGATGATGAGATATTGAAAAATGAACTGTAGACATATGAGATTAGAGTATAAAATTCATTAATAAATTTTAGTGAATTTTAGTTTAGTGATAATACCAAGAAATTACCAACAGTTTCAAATATACCTAAAATAAAAGTATCAATCTAATATTTTACTCTTAAATTGTAACAAAAAAAGTATACCGCTTTTCAACCACCACAAAGGATATCAATATAAATAAATATAGACATTTGCAATACATTATAAAATATCAGTAATTCATATGAGTAAAAAAAACTATTAGATTCAAATTCCTTATAACTTATAACTAGACAGAAAGCCAATATGTACATACTTATGAAAGCTATACATATTAATATTTATAAACTACATCTTAAATAGTGAATCTAAAAAATGTAGACGATTAATACTAAACTACAAAGACATTAAATATATTCAAACTTACATCATTAGGTATACACCGTTCGCCAGTAGTCGAAGAATCATCAGGACACCTAATACCCAAATTAGCTGGCTCCACAAAGGCAAAAGCGCTGATCAGCATCACCAAAGCCAACAATATTCCATACAACTTCATGTTTATGTCAATGCAGTACTGGATATAATAATGCACGTTAAACCTGTCTACTTTATATATGAAAACAGCGCAGTTGGAAACATACCTATATGTCTTTCAAATGTTACCGCTAAATCAAATGTTTACAATTTCTAATTTTTAACCATTATTTTTTGGATGTTACTTTCGATTTATGTATAGATGTGTGTGTGAAATCTTAAACGTTAAGTAGGGATAACAATAAAGCCATTCTTCTGATATCACAAAGCTGAAGAGTTTTGATTGAACGCGCTAATCTCAAGAACTACGGCTCTGATTTTTAAAGTTCTTTCAGTTTTACATAGCCTAGTTATTGAGGCAGGTTAAAAGCTTTATATGAACCCTGCTACGATTAATAGGAGCGGAGTATCAATGAAAAAAGTTGCAAACACGGGGAAAGCTATTCTTTTTGAGAATTGACGTCGCGTGCTTTGTGTAAATGGTTAAAGTTTCGCAAAATTAATGTGTGGAAAATGGTTTCTCTTTAAAAGTTCTAAATAAACGGTTGCAAAAGTCTTTAAATTTTTTAATTTGTTTCCGCTGTATAAGATGCAATAGACGCAAAAACTATCTCGGTGGCACAGTGGTAGTGTATGTGAATGCTCTGCTTCAGGTCTCGGGTTCGATTCCCGGGTCGGACCAAATGTTTGTATGATCTACAAATATTTGTTTCAGAGTTTGGATGTTTTCTATGTATAATGTATGTATTTACAAAAAAAATGTAAATATGTATCATCATCATTCGCCTTGTACCCATAACATAAGCTCTGCTTAGCTTGGGACTAGCTGATGATGTTGTGTGTTAGATGTCGGAAATGTTTATCTATACTAATAATATAAAGCTGAAGAGTTTGTTTGTTTGTTTGTTTGTTTGTTTGAACACGCTAATCTCAGGAACCACTGGTCCGATTTGAAAAATTCTTTCGGTGTTGGATAGTCCATTTACCGAGAAAGGCTATAGAGTATATATCATCACGCTACTACTAATAGGAGCGGAGCAACAATGAAGAATGTTTCAAAAACGGGGGAAATTTTCACGCTACGGGCAATATAAGGCGCAAACGAGGTTGCGTGGGTCGGCTAGTTATTTATAATAAAAGATGCACACGTGGCTGCATGGGTCATCTAATAAATGCTATAAATATTTTAAAATATTATTATGATAATGTATTATCTTTTGAAATGAATATGTATGTTACTGAACACATCAGAAGTTTAAGAGAAAAATGTTCCAAAATGAAGTATATTGGAACATTTTTCGCAAATCTTTTTTTCAAACATTCAATAAAAAATTCAATTCTCTAAATAGTATACAATGTTATTTAAAGAATTAAACAATGATTTTGAGATATTACTGTTGACTCATTTATTCCAGAAGTTTCTTCAAATAACTGATTTAACGCTTAAACATTAACTGATGAGACCATTAATGAAATCCCGACAGTTAGTCAAGTTACTGTGTAAATGAATATCATACAATAACAAAGAACAACCTTGAACATAATATATGATTCTCAACTTTTTTTTTTTTTTTTTAACTATATTTAAAAATTAAAACCTGACTTAATCCTATCTATTCTGTTTCTTTGAACGACTTTACCACTTGCGAAGGTTGCCAGTAACTTCTATATAGATATTCTTTCTTGTTCTATGAAAAGAATGAGGTCAGCATTTTATATTCGGCTAAGAATGTGTGATGATTGAAGCTTATGTCGGCCACATCCAGAATAAAGTTCCACGTTTATTGCCAGTGTTACACAAGTTGTTAAAAGTTAACACGAATAATCAGTGATGTACACATAAATATGTAAACCTACCTACACACACATATAAAAAATCCAATCAAAGTTGTGAACCTCCTCCTTTTGGAAGTCGTTTAAATAGTTTTTGGTCTTCTTATTTTTTTTTAAACTTCTTAAAAGTTAACATGAAAAATATTATTTGTTTATTTTTTAAGAAAACTAAAATGAACACACTTTTAAATGAAAAAAAACTAACTGCTGCTTATAAATAAATGTATCTATCTTATTAGTAAATTAGCACTTCATTTGTGTTATATTTGGCACGTAAAAAATAAAAAAGGCGAGACAAAGTAAAATCGCTTGTTCAAAGAGTCTCGTTGGTTTTCGTAGCCATTTGTCACAGAAACCAGTAATATTTTGAAAAGTATAACGGATTTTTAGACAAAGAGGATGTCACTTTAGACTCAAATAAATCACGGGTTCGACAGATAGGCGTACGTATCAAAACTATAATTCCTAGTTACCTTAGAATCATAGAACTCCAAAGTACCCTCTTTTCCAAAAAGTTCTTTACAAATATTTAATTTAATATCCACTTACCTGGATTGTGTACGCAATATGGCGTAGTAGCAGCAACATTATTGGAGCTGCCAGAAACACGAGGACTAATATTGCGACTCCGATGCATAAAGTCCGTCGTGCCAACCAAACGACCTGATGAGCCCGTTCTCTGAAGAAAATAAAAATCTTATTTAATACCTCAGATCAAATTATATTTTACCTGAGTTTAATACTGATATCCGAAATATTTTAGAGGTTTTGAAACGTTTTCATATTTAGTGCGCGGTTAGAGACGAGTGTTAACTAAAAGTGAGGCGATACGCTACAGTGATTTGTAATTTAGTTGTGTCGCGCTATAACGCTGATTATTAGGGTTAGTTTTCTCGCGACCAATAAAAGGTTACGAGTTTCGTTCAACGTTGTATAAGTGCGCGACGTACACAAACGAAGAAGTTTGTTGAAACTCTTGTCGTAGGTGACCACCGTGGGAGAGCTACGCTTCGGCATGAATGGGCCGGCTCGACCAGAGTGATAGACCTCACAGAAAACCGGTTTGAAACAGCGCTTACGCTGTGTTTCACCGAGTGAGTATGGATACCGGAGGCCCAAACCCCAACTCCTGGCCCTGGCCCAAATACCATGGCACAAACTATTTGATTACATTAATATGAACATACTGTCAGCCAGCACAATATTGCTGATAACTGATAGTCAAGATAGTTTTGACCATGCGTACAACAATTTAAGTACCATATCTGCCAATATACTAAAAAAAAAATATAATAAAAATTGAATTGTTGTTTTTTACATAATTTTGAGCACCCTGACAGCACAAATGATTATGACACTGTCTGTACCATACTACTACTGCGTTACTCCATGTTGAAAAGTATGCTTACCCAACAAATCTCCATACGTTATTCTGAATATCTTTTAACCGATCCACGTAGGTTGGCCACTCCATGAGATGCTGACTCCAATTAGCATTCAGCTCGATGTATGATTGGTTCATGAATTCATGAAAGTAAATTTCTTTTAACCGGTTAAAACTGAAACAAAATTTATTCTTTGAAATTTTTAACGAGAGCTGGGAAAGCGTTCAACTGTTCTCTTTCTTTTTTACCTACATAATACTTTATACTGACAGTTTTCTAAAATACCTTGGTATAACATATAACTCCAAACACTAATTACCCAAAAAATAATTCAGAAAGTAGTTAATGTTATAGAAAATTTCGTACCGACTATTTAAATAAATATATACCTAATTATTCGCCATCTAGTCGCAAACTAAGCAGAATTTGTTTTATAGGTACTAGATAACTGACATAAATACTTATATACACATACATATATATATGCTTATATTATTTCTGGCAATAGATTTGTACGTAAAAAGTACGGTATCGATTTTGATAAAAAATTAAATATACATTTTTAAATAAATCTTTTTGGACATCTAACACACAACACCATCTAGTCCCATGCTAAGCAGAGATTGCAGTATGGGTACTAAATAATTGATATAAATACATATTTATTTTTTTGTAAATACCTACATACATATTATAGTTAGAAAACACCCAATCTTCGAAACGAATATTTGTTGATCATACAAACAGTTCGTTTGACCCAGGAATCGATCCGAGACCTCAAGCTAAGCAGTTGCATAACGCTTCCACTGCGTCAACGAGATAGTCAAAAATGATAACAATATATATTATTTCAAAAAACTATATATACATAGATAGATAGATATAATAGATTACTAAGAAACCCTTTAAACATTTTTATTCGACTGCCTCGGTGGCGCAGTGGTAGTCTAGTCTAGAAATCGATTCCGGATCGGACCGAATGTTTGGATGATCTGCAAATATTTGTTTCGTAGTTTGGTTGTTTTATATGGATGACTAGCCTTTGAACGCGTTTTCGCTCACGCGGGCTTTCATCCCCTGATTTACCCCCTTAGAAGTAGAATTTCAAAAATTCCTTTCTTAGAGCTCACTTACAGCTTACGTAAAGAACCTACATACAAAATTTCCGGTTTCTAAGTTCAGGGTTTGGGCTGTGCGTTGGTTTCTCTCTATGTCAGTCACCTTCTTCTTTTATATATATAGATATGTGTGTTTTCACAAAAAAAAGTATGTATGTATTTATATCTAGTATACATCACACAAGCTCTGCCTAATAACATTTCACACACAACGCCATCTAGGCTCAACCTAGATGGCGTTGTGTGTGAAATGTTTGGAATATTTATTATTATATCTTGCAGTTAAATGAAGCTACCACTTATTTAAATCAATACTTACAAGAGAGAAATTTCCTCCAATGTTTTCGTTTGGCTCATAATTTTTGCTGCCTCTAAATATTGAGCAGTATAATTCAAACTGCTTCTACCAAATTCTATATACATTTGGATGTTTGCAGTGGCACTTGGGTCCAGTTTGTTGGTATTTGATGAAACTATAGCTAGCGCTAGGCATAAGGAGAAGTCTTCTCTAGATTTGAGCAGTTCCGATGAGGCCGATAAATGTCTAGAAAAAATAAATACAAATTTAATTAATCTGAATGAAAATACAATAATTAATAACTTATATGAGGAGCAAGCCAGAAAGTCGTCTATCGTTAGTGAGTACGAGACCCAAAACCGAACGATGGAGAAGAATCTCATCAATAGTGTGAGCCACTATGTTGCATTTGAAAAGGGTATGGTGCCCAACACTCCGGAATTCTATTCATGCTTTCCACCAGGCACAGTAGAGTTACTTTTTAGATTTACATGTAAAATACCTACATCATTCTAGCTATCGTTGTCTTAAATTGCTGTACCCTGACTGTTACACATTCCCGTCCATTGTCATAAACAGAATGCAGGAAGATGTTCCGCATTGTTCGAGACCAACATCAAAATACCCCCAAAGATACAAGTTCAAAAATTAGTTTCCTTTTTGTTGCCTAGATTGAGCTGTTACAAAACTTAAATCGCACTATCGTTGTGTTACATGTGTTAGTAGATAAGGACTACAAACATTTTGTACGACAGTACAAACAACAATAGTGTTTAGTTCAAGGCGATTGCCAATTAAACCGTCTTACGAACCCACAGAATAGTGCACAGTGATTTTATTTAAATCCCTACTAGTGTCACATACCCAGCCCAATGATACCATACGTGGTATCGAACACACATCCAAAAAAACTTATTTTTTCTCTAAGTTTAGTTTATTTATACTAAATTTATGCTAATATATAAAGCTGAAGATTTTTTTTTTAAAGGAACCTCATATCCGATTTGAAAAATTATTTTATTGTTAGATAGTGCATTTATCAAAGAAGGCTTTAGGCTATATATCATCACACTAAGACCAATACGAGCGGAGGATCAATGAAGAATGTTCCAAAAACGGGGTAAAATTATCACGTTACTGGCAATAGGAGACGCTAACGAGATTGCGTGGATCAGCTAGTAATATTATAAACCTGAAGAGTTTGTTTGTTCGAACGCGCTAATCTCAGGAACCACTGGTCCGATTTCAAAAAATCTTTTAATGTTATACAGTGCATTTATCGAGAAAGGCTATAAGGTATATAATATTATCACGCTAAGACCAATAGGAGCGGAGCACCAATGAAGAATGTTCCAAAAAGGGGGGGAGACGCAAACGAGGTTGCGTGAGTCAGCTAGTCTTAAATAAGTAAATTGACTAGAAATAAGATAGATTAAGTTATCCTATTGGATGTGACTGTCATTTTTCATTCACCGTGTTACTGGTAAAGTTCCCCACCCTGATCTATAACTTATACAAATCTAACAAAACTTTACCTGTAGAAGCAATCAAGATGATGAAAAAACCTAAAACTTTTGTATACATTCCTCAATTTATCTCAAACCCAATTTGTTTGTAGGATAGAATCCCAAAAAAATCTTGACATTTTCTCAATATAAATCTATTGTCTTCGTCTGGTTTTCTTTGAAAATATATAGCTAATATATTCAATGATAATTTGACAATCCAGAATCGTGAAGATTTCAATAGACTAATATATTCTTAATGGGAATTCTCAGCACCTAATATTGCTTTTCTTTTGCTGAAGAAGCGATATATATTCAAATAGGTACGAAAATGTAAGAAAAATGTCTAGTTATTTCGATTACATTACTGCTATTATCTAAACATTAATAAGAGAATATTGAAAATAGAAACCATACAAATGCTCAAAAAAATATAGCACAGCAGAATCCTGAAATTTTGTATATAGGTTCTTTATACAACGTAAGTGAGCACTAAGAAAGGAATTTTTGAAATTCCACCCCTAAGGGAGTAAATCAGCGGATGTAAGTCTGCGTGAGCGAAGCTGTGTGCAAAAGCTAGAAAAGATATAAATACATTCATCATCATACGGTACCTACTTAAACTATACTTTGCAAAGAAATTATTATTATAGACGCACAAAAAGATTTTAAATTAAAAAAGTATAAAAGTATGAAACAAGTTTCAAAAGCCGTAGTCACTTGTTACGTGGAAATGTACCACAACACATTAACAACGGCTTTTGAAACTTGTTTCATACTTTTTCAGCGTCGTTTTTTGTCGTAGTTGGGTTTTAGTTTATACTTTTTTTATTTAAAATATTTTTGTGTTTATTTTTTTTTTATTTTTATTTTTATTATAGTTTAAGTAGGTACCGTATGATGAATATATAAATATTATATATGATAAATTTCACAATTATCGAATAAATACGGATATAGTCACGAAAAAATGTTAATAATTATATATTTGAAATGTACAAGTAACGCCCTTTCGAATGATACCAAACACGGCATATTTATCTCAAATATTTTTTAATACATTACTTTATGTCGGCTAGAGGGCGCCGCATTAGACTCAGTGACACATCTTAGAGTTTATAACCAGCGGATGATCAAGACGCTTCTAACGATACCTCATTTGTCCAGTTCTAATAAGTAGTTAAGAAGCTATCAGGGAACAGATGAACATACATACATACATAGCCTGTCAAAATCATAATCCTCCTTTGGCTTTGCCCTAGACGGGTAAAAACTAAAGCATCTGACGTTGAAGAGAGAGAAAAGATAATTATTTTGAAACTAGCGTTTGCTCACAGGTTTTGTTCGCGTGTATTTCGGATATCGCGGTAATCATTTTTCGGGTCAATATATGGCCTATGACACTCACAAATAATGGGGCTTGGTATTTGTATAAAATACCGTTTGTGGTAACTAAATTCGACGGTAATGATGATAATATATTTTGTAAATAAATAATTAAATTAAATTCAGTAGTACCTATCGTCTGTTTTACTAATACTTAATATAATAAATAATTACTTTTACTAACAGATTACAGCTCAGTCTATCAAGGATTAAATATTTGACTGTACAAAGTAGCACAGACTAAAATTTTACCTTCCATGTCGTTGTAGCGTATTTACTCGATTACATCTCATTAAAGTACAAAGGCTTATTTGTTCTGGAGTTGGAGTTCGGAGCTGCCGAACTATTGTGAAACACAGTAACGATTTAAGTTTCACAATGGTTCGGCTGTAGGCTATGTTAACGACAGTATTTTCCATTTTATTCTTCCTTTATCGCTCTTTTAGGGTGTTATAATGGTTCTTTTTGGTGCTTATGTAATTATATGAGGTTTTTATCTACTGTTAGCTGTATCCTCAATTTTAGCACTTTAACTTATTACTTTAACTTCAGACAAATTTGTGAAATCAGCAATCTTATTGAATTGGGGTATAGTTACGTTGTCATGCTGTATACATATGTTTGCAAAATTTCAGTAAAATTGGTTGAAGAGTTTTGCTTTAAAATTGAATTGCAAGATTCCACCCGAACATACATACATTGCAAGTTAGTAAAAAGCTTGTAAACAGACAGTTTGGCTACTCTCCTCCGCTTTGTCTATGCTCTATGTAACGTAGTTATATACTTACTGCCACAAAGAAGATGTAGTTTTTTTAACAAGCTTTGCGACGTACAGCAGTAAGACAGCATTAATATCTTCATAAATTTTCATTCGTTTATAAACTTCTACGTTGTCCAAGATCCTGAAATTAAAGAAAAATAGTGAAAAACTTCTGTGAAATTAATCATGATTCTAAATAGGTAGAGAGAATGCATTAAAAGACACGCATCAATCAAGCGCAAATCAGAATTACACTTAGCAGGATTATTACCTCGTAGGGAAAAAAAGCTCGATTGCGAATATATATACCTAGGACAGAGTGTCCATCTAGGTAGGACCAATTTCGAGAAACAGGTCGATCGTCGAATCCATCATCCAATCTTGGCTGGGCGGCGTTCAGAAAGATACGTGACATATTCTCGTCCCAGATACCACAGTGTCTCAAGACGAAAGTTTTTGACCAGTGTGGATTGCTAGTGATGATCTATGGTACAGAGACGTGGTCACTTACGATAGGCCTTATAAGAAGGCTTAAATTCGCTCAAAGAGTAACGGACAGACCAATGCTCGGTGTTTCTCTGCGTGATCGAATTAGAAATGAGAAGATCCCCAGACGAACCAAGGTAACCGACATTGCCCGTAGAATTGCCAGCATCAAGTGGCAGTGGGCGGGACATATTACTACTAAGATGGCCGTTGGGCCAATGAGTTCTAGAGTGGCGGCCACGTACTGGGAAACGTAGCGTGGGTAGGACACCTACAAGACGGTTCGACTACCTGGTGAGGGTCGCAGGAAATCACTGGAAGCAGGCAGCATAAGACCGATTGTTATGGGAAGCAGTCCAGCAGTCTTTCGGCTAAAATGATGATACCTAAAAGTTAGAATGTGCAATTTCTGTTGTTATTGTTGTATTAACGATCATAAAAATCTGAAAACTTGAGGTGTGACATTGAAATCCATCAAAGACGTACAGAGCTTGCCATAGAAAATGTACATAGACCTCGAAATAAGTAATCCTTTTCTTATTGTAGCCGAGTTGTATGATAGTGTTTGAAATTACTAACAGACACTTAAATTTTACTCTCTGTTCCCTCTCTCTCATAATCCGATGGGACGGTTAACCGACACGATCGGGGAGAGATCAGTCGCAGGACCGACAGTTTTACGTGCTCTCCGAGGCACGGGGGTTCAGATCTCAACTTTCAAACTCCGAGCTGTTATTAAGTATTTTTATAATCAGAAAAACTCAATAACACTTTTGGCCCGACCCGGTGATTCGAACCCCAGACCTCAATGAGGCAGGAATTATGCCTATATGTATATATTATACCTATGAATAATTAATAATATCAAATACTAAAGCCAGAATTTAATTCATTTGACGTGTCTGGCAACTGTCGATATCATCAGTATATAGTTCAAATATTGCTTACAAAGTAAGAAACTTGCACATAGTTTGAAAATGTCCCGTAACAAATTTAAAACAAACTAGTTACAAGTTTTCGAAGTTAGAAGATTGTGATGCTCATTTAACTTTTAATTTTCCAGAGTCAAGCACTTGGTTAAGTCACACGGTGACTACAAGTCAAGAACTAATTATAACACTTACTTTCCTTGCCCCAGATGGTGTAATTATGATCATGAACTTTTTCATTATGCTTAGAAGAACTAGTTTAGACTCTTACATGTTAAATGAACTCAAAATTGACTGAGCATTAGATTAGGTCAACCTGATTTTCTCTACAGCAACTGAACAGCCCCTCTCGGGAAAAAAAGGAATCTGACTTGAAGGTACCCAAAGCCTTAAAAACATTGTCTTTAATAAAGAGCGTGACATTTATTCCTGTTTATTGAAATAGGTTTATAATTATTTACTATTTTAGCTGTTGTCGAATGATAAATGTATTTTTTTTCGTTAATTTCGTCCACAATTTAAATAAAACGCCAAGTTTTATTAACCTTCGTTTAATAGGTCCTACAAGACTAATAAACATAATTTGATTTCGTCTTTAAATAGATTTTTAGTGAATTTGTATTGACTTGTACTTGAACACGGAATAAATGATTTGAAGAAATATACATACATAATACATATCTATATCCCTATATCTATCCTTCTATGTAAATAAAAATAAATTAAAATTTATTAATGAAACAAAGCAATATATTATCTCTTGCTATGACCAAAACTCATCGGCAAAATAAGGGCATTCAATACGCTTTTATCTACCCTTTCGAGGATAAATTCGTACATGGTACCGCAAACTACTCATAAGACAGCAAACTACTCATAAGACAGATGATCTAAAGAGCAATGTGATAGACATTGATTGATGGATATGAAAGTAATGTAAGTAAAAAGGTTATGGTTGTGTGATGTGGCAATTTCAACTCAGAATCATAATACAATTTTTTCAATAAGGCCAATAGACCAACAGATTCTCTTGAAGGTGAAATGGCTGCCGCCGTTTAAAGGCACAGGTGTGCGCCACTAATTGAGTTGCCCGTTCCCCTCAAGATATAGGGTAAGACTGGTAGGTTCCGGTTACCATCGTCATTCGATAAAAGTATTTAAAAAAATAACTTTCTATGAGGCTCCGTATTTGTTTAGTTCGAGACGGCCCAAGTACGACGATAATGCCGGCTAATATTTAGATGCTCCTCTTAAAAGTATACAGTATTGTAAGCGTTTTCTGAGTAATAACAGATTAGGATCACAGAAGTCATCACTCTTTTTATAATTCCCATATCGCGGCTTAAGGAGCAAATTATGCAGATCAATATCACTACATAGAGAAGGAAAGCGTGGTAAAGTCGACCAAAACAGTGAATTATTTTAGACTATTGATGTGATGTATGACATATGATGACGCAATGATTATGACAGAAACAGCAAGGAATTCCTCTTATTCAAGTAATCCTAACCGTTTTTCCGTTCCAAGTTAAAAATGAGAATCTCTCTAACAGGCAGCTGAGCCTTGTCATGATAAATGAAACTTTTAGTTGCCTGACCATCATTAAACGTAGTAGATGTTAGCCATTCAAATGACACTTTATCTTGAACAAGTGATTAAAAAACAAGCTTTTGTTAATTGTTAAAAAAAAATCTCTTTCATTTAATACCCATATCAGGTGAGTTGTTCAGAAATATGTACGCCGCCGTTTTGGTACGGCGACCATTTTGGATTGATAATAATACAAATTTATTTATAATTACATTGTCATCAGGACTAAAATATATTTCAAATTTCAGTTCAATCGGAAATCGGGCAATGGATGAAGCTTTACTTGCAAGATTTGATTACAAACAAAGATCGGGACAGGGGAAACTAAATAAAAGCTTGTAACGATAACCTTACCTTTAAGTAATCTTTTATAAAACCCGATATTCTTAAAACGAAAAAATATTTCGGATATTTACACACAAAACCATTCAGCTTCAAACTAAGCAGATTTTGTATTCGAATAGCAAGAATGACTGATAGAATACTTATATACCTTTAATTGTAAATACATACATATTATACAATCTATTTTCTACCAATATACTTTTTAATATATAAATAGCTAGCACAAAATACTGGCATTCGATTTTAAATAAATTTAATATGATCCACGTGGTATAATATGCTAAAACCTTTTTTCTAAGAAGAGACATATATGTCCAGCATTTAAAGCCATTGACGATGATGATGATATTTTTATTTTTTTTATTTTTTTTCGGACATCTAAACACACAACGCCATCTAGTCCCAAGCTAAGCAGAGCTTGTGTTATGGATACTAGACAACTGATACAAATACATATATACTTTTTTTTTTGTAAATACATACATATTATAGATAGAACACACCCAAACTCCGAAACAAATATTTGTAGATCATACAAACATTTGGTCCGACCCGGGAATCGAACCCGAGACCTCATGATCAGCAGTCGCTCACGCCAACCGCGAGACCAACGAGGCAGTCATAATGTAACGAGATGATAGTACTAATACACACTATTTTGACAATAAAAAATAATATTAACTAGACACGAAAATTATAATCTTATTTAAAAACTCCAATAAATGTAAAAATGTTTAAAACGATCCTTTTACACAAACATTTATGTACACAAAGCTATATAAGATTAATTGTGAACAATACTCACTTGATATTCATGAGATCTTCCCTAAAATGACTGCATGAAAAAAAACAATGGATTCATTTGTTTGGTGAAATTAACATCTTGTTGTGGTAAAGTAAGAAAAACATTTCCATACAAAATAACACACAGAGAATACTTAAGATACAAGGGACACCATGACAATTAAATATAGTGTGAAATAACGCTTGCGCTGTGTTTCGCCGATACCTGAGACCCATACCCCAACCCCTCCCTACATCCCTTTCCCGCAAAGGACAGCAACGCACTTGTGACGCTTCTGGTGTTGAGGGTGTCATTGCGGTAATCGTTTACGATCAGGTGATACGACTGCTCATTTGCCCCTATTCCATAAACAAAAAAATATTGTATTTTTTATTTAAATTTTGACATTCGAGGAACTCGTTAGATTAGGCTGGGTGTAATAAAAATTAGTATTTATTTCGTTTAGAACGTTCGCATTATATAAAGTTGCACTGATTGTGATAGATACACTACGCGCAGAATGTATCGTAAATATATTAAGTTATTATTTTTTCTGCGTGTTTTTTTTTTCTAAAAAGTATCTTATTGATTTTATGCTTAAATCTATTTCACTCTCCTATCAAATTATTAAAGGTAGAATAAGGTAGATAACACCTTAGTCAAATTAGTTACTTTTTTAATCTGTCAAAACGATAACTTTGTAACGAAAAAAATGTACTAAATACAAACTTGTGACGTCACTATTTTATTGGACTCAAAGGAGCAATATATCTCAATATTTATTTAATTAAAACTTGTAATAAATATAAGTTTATCGTAATGTTTTGTAATAATCGTTTTAATGAAATAAACATTGGTATTAATTTACTATACAGTCGTCTTCATTATTAAACTTGAGAACACTTATTTTGTGTTTACTTGAGCCTGTAATCTGGAGTATAAGAACCTTATTTCTTTATAACCATTTCAAATGCAATACACTGTGTCTCTGCCACTGTTTCGTGCAGTTGTCACCTCATCGTTAATATACGATACTAGCCGACCCACGCAACCTCGTTTGCGTCTTCTATTGCCCGTAGCGTGATAATTTTCCCCCGTTTTCGAAACATTTTTCATCGGTGCTCCGCTCCTATTGGTCCTAGCGTGATGATATATAGCCTATAGCCTTCCTCGATAAATGGGCTATCTAACACTGAAAGAATTTTTCAAATCGGACCAGTAGTTCTTGAGATTAGCGTGTTCAAACAAACAAATAAACAAACTCTTCAGCTTTATATATTATATATTATTATATACGATATAGAAGTGTACAACAGCAGAACAATGCAGTCGGTAAAATAGATCACAATAGTCGATGTTTCCAATATAGATGCCGTATGTGTGGCTTTGGCTATTTGTCTTACTATTGACAGCTGAATAACAACTGAATATATTCCTTGCGCCAAAAAGCATGAACAGGTACAGTGAAAACTAAGATTGAACTGATTTCTATTAGTAACGTTTTCGGAAAATGTGGACTGATGAATTGTAATCGAATGAAAATCATCAATTTAGACGAAGCTCATTTGCAACCAGTCGTTAAAAGAAAGCCTGTTGAACTTTCAAATGCTGAAATAATGATTATGAGAATATTCAAAAGCTGAAATAAAGTTAAACGCCATATTATTCCGTGAGTAAAATAAATTGAGGTTTTATATTTCTCATGATAACCGATCTCAAGTTTAACTACAATGTTAGACATTAAGATGTCTGAGATGTCAGTATTAACTTGTAACAATTTTGACATATTATGATTTGAACTTTCATATCTTATTGAATTTCAATGCTTGGAATCAATTTCGAAATGAAATATTGAAATATTTGAAGTTGCAATAAGAAAGTTCTAAGAGGTACGAAATAGATTTGTAATGAAAATCCATTCAAATTAGGAAAAAAAAAACAGAAAATAAAAAGTCTAACAGAGCGTCAACAGAGAAGCTAAGAGAAGTCAAAATTACATTTTAAAGTCCACGTGTGTAGTAAATATTTAGCTATACAGTTTTATATTCTATGTATTTTTGGTGCTTTTAGGTTTACTACGTTACCTTACTGCTGACATTAGATTTAATACTTTAGTTCATTTCAACATACCATACAATACAATGTTCTTGGAACCCTAAGAATCTAATAACCGTGTCTTACTAGTATGAAAATAATCTAATTTGATGTTAAGCGCTCAAATATTATGAGGACGAAAAGGTATACTGAAGTAGAGGCATCTGTAATATACATGACTGTATTTAGGCCTCGAACCTGAAATAATACGGCCATTTTCATAAGCGGCAAGGCCAGAGATAACGGTACGATATATTATGTTTAGCACAAGGAATTTCGTACACACGTATGTATATTATTACACAAATGATGCAATTATTAAAATGGTCGCAATGTCGCTTGGAAGCTTGGGTTTAATTTTACTAGGCAAAAATTTGAGGGGTCGAGGAAGATAAAAATTGCTGTCTAAGGTACCCGAAACCAACGTTAACTATCAAATGGTCATCAGCATATTTTGAGCTGATATTTAATTTGAAAATTAATATGAGTTTTTAAGATTTTTTTAAACAGTATGATACTGCCTCGTTGGTCTAGCGGTTGGCGTGTGCGACTGCTGATCATGAGGTCTCGGGTTCGATTCCCGGGTCGAACCAAATGTTTGTATGATCTACAAATATTTGTTTCGGAGTTTGGGTATTTTCTATGTATAATATGTATGTATTTACAAAAAAAAAAAGTATATATGTATTCATATCAGTTGTCTAGTACCCATAACACAAGCTCTGCTTAGCTTGGGACTAGATCGCGTTGTGTGTTAGATGTATGAAATATTTATTAGTTTAAACAATGGTACAGTAGTTTTCAAATATTTATGAAATATAAATAAACAAAGTGTAAGTCGGACTTTGCCGCAACAGTAAGTAACATTTTTTTTTTGTGTTTATTTTTTTTTTGTTTGTTGATTGAATGAAAGATAAACTGCAGTTTACGATTTGTTACGTATTAAAACAAACTACTTACTAGATTTCGTTCAAATCAATTTTCGGAAGAAGTTTGCATGGTAATGTAAATAAAATATTTTTTTTTAGTTTTATCATTCTCTTATTTTAAAAGTTACATGGGGGGCACACATTTTACCACTTTGGAAGTGTCTCTCGCGCAAACTATTCAGTTTAGAAACCTAGACCTATCCATAGATACCCCCACGTATGGGTGTGATGAAAAATATTTTTTTGAGTTTCAGTTCTAAGTCTGGACCCCCAAAATTTATTGTTTTTTTTTATATTTTTGTGTAAAAATCTTAATGCGGTTCACAGAATACATCGAATTACCAAGTTTCAATATTATAGTTTCGGAAAAAAGTGTCTGTGACATACGGACGGACACACAGACATGACAAATCTGTAAGGGTTCCGTTTTTTGCCTTTGGCACGGAACCCTAAAAATTACATCGGTGAAAATCTAACGAAATCTTCTTTTTTATCATATTTTATTCTTTACGATCTATATTGGGGACAGTATAATATAAATGTAAACATACATACTATAAAGTCATGACGTGGTCTTGGATTTCTTCTTTAGAAACAAAGTTGAAGCAATTGTCTGTTGTTTCAAAAGCTTCTTGTAGCGCGATTCTGTAACAAAATTTATTAAAAAAAGTTGAGTTCTATATCGTTATACTCTTTTGTATATATGATCGGTTATAACTAATGAATTCTTAAGAAGAACACGTAAATACGATTGTTGAGCTATTTGAATATGCATTGTATTGAAATCGGAAAAAAAAAATCTTTGAATTTTTTTAAACACAATTATAATTATATTAATTATATATTATCAAATACTAAGTAACTGAGAAGAAACTTCGTGGAGGCCTATGACCAGCAGTGGACGTCTTTAGTTGAGATGATACTCAACTACAAAAACGCCTGATTTAATATCCAATCATTCACCATGTTATTGCTATTTTTTAATGTATGCACCAAAAAACGATATACCTTTTTAGCAAAAAAAAAATCTCGATGACTATAATAAGATGAAAGTTATCCGATACCACAAATAAGCCAAGTAATTAGCCAATTAAAATGAAGATAACAACTTCCAATCTCTATATAGGATTTCACCAAATTTACATTTCCGAGACGGGCACCCCTATTACAGCTCCTTCAACGCCACAAGAGCACTTCGAATTGAAGCACATTTGTGTGTTTAACCTCAAAAATATCCCGATAATATTACAAAGCCTCAGAAATACGGCTCTAGCTGGATTTATGGGGATTTACAGCATTACGTGTATCTCGATGTCATCTGTATAAATTTATTATCAACATCTCATCATGCACTGAGGTAAATTATTTAGATAAATTGATCGAAATCTTTGTAAATCTAACACATACTCGAATAAAATATATCTGTGTAGGTGTATATAGGTTTGTGTATATGAATAGTGTGTATTTATATATGGATATATTCTGATATTTTAAACACTCTCATTATAATGTGTTAATAGTTTGTAGTATCCTAAACTTTTAAACAACTAATGTTTTTTTATGGTTGTTTAGAAGAAATCGCCGTGAGCGATAAGACCGCCGATTGTTATACAGACATACTTGTTACATAATGTATATGTAAAAACTGATTATAATGAAAAATGTAGAAACTTATTGAAACGCACTTACGTATCGAGGCTAGACGACAGCAGGTATTGTGTGATGATTTTGCGCTCGTCTTGTATACTGAGGATCAACTCTTCCAACGATAAAATGGTGTTCACCTATGGAAAAAGAAAACAATCTGTAATGCACATTTAAAATGTGAATGAAACCAAACTTTAAGTTATGAAGATAACGCTATGAATTGTATCATTAACAACCCATAAGGTCTCCTCTCAGGAGAGGGTTAAGGCCATTGAAGTTGTATGCACTTGGTAAATTCTAGCATATCGGAATTCTGATTGCTATCTAAACTAAATTGTTTTACCAATTCATCCTTACTTAGACGGTCAAGCTTTTATCACTCGAGTAAAGTTAGCCAATATGTGACTAAACATAAATATACCACCGTAGAAAAATCTAAGAGTTACATATTAAAAACTATTGGTGACCCACCTCGGCTTTGCACGAAAATCTTTGAAATTCTGATACCTGTATTTTAAATAAGTGTCTCGGGGAGCACATACAGCTGTCTATCCTAGACCTAATCTCTACCCGGTAGTGTTGGATAACCATACCATCGGATAGTTAGAGTAAAGGAACAGAAAGTCCACCTGTGTTTGCATGTGTGCATATACTTGTGCACTTTAATTCTCCTGCATAGCTGGGTGTCCGAAATCGTCTAGGAGAATATTATCATTTCACAAATAAACTTTCCTCTTGAATCAGTCTCGCTACTGGTGAAAACCGCATGGAAATCCATTGCAAGCGATATCATTTTACTATGTAATGATATGTAAGGATGAATGATGAGGGAGTAAAAATGCGTCTATTTGTCTCTCTTAAGTTAGTAATATTATTTGTATGAAATTACCTCTGTATCCAAGTATAGCGAAGAGTCGAGGGTCTGCGATAGTTGAGCCATGATGGAACAATTCTGTATAACCAGAGCGACATGTGGCACAAAGCATACAATTAGCATCTGTAGGAGGAATACTCTTCTACCACGTCTGTAACAAAAAGAACATAATTAAAAACAGTGCATTAAAGTTCCAAATAGGACTATGTTTCGTAAGAACTAGCTGATACTGAACTCCCTCTGCGTCTAATATTCGCTTTATAATATCAAATTATATGTGGTATTTTAGCAAGTTTAATTTAAGAAAGGGTTTTAAGTACATCCATGCTCCATAGTTCCAACAAGATCCTACTAATCCCACTAATATTATAAATGCGAAAGTTTGTAGGGATGGATGGATGTTTGGATGGATGTTTGTTACTCTTTCACGCAAAAACTACTGAACGGATTTGGATGAAACTTTACAGTAATATAGCTTATACATCAGAATAACACATAGGCTACTATTTGCCGCGATAACCGACATATACGCGGACGGAGCCGCGGCCAACAACTAGTAATTTGATAATTTTACCATGTAGACACTACTATATTCGTCGGTCATTAGGTGACTTGGCATTTATTAATCAAATACACATATCATTTGTACACTATTAGTATATCCGTAGTAATAAATATATAATAGATAGTAATGTAAAAAATTAAGGCCCATAAACTACCCAAAAACATGAGAGAGAAATGCTCTTTGATTTAAAGACCAAGTTTTGCAAGTTAATATCACATTACGAATGTTTCTAGACAGAAACTGAATATAAGGAATTGTTACGTGCAACGAAGACACGTGTAGGTAGGTACTAATTAGTAAAGTAGTGTCGTAAGGAAGACAGATGGGTAGATATTCCAATTCCTTTTCCTTACAAACGTAGAGCTATGATAATAATTACTCTGTTTTATGATTGACATTAAAAACATCTACGGATATTTTGGCACGCCAAACGTTTAAAAAATGATTATGTTCTTATGGACAGCAAAATTATACATTTAAAAAAATTGCCATTCAAAAACTTTGAAAATAATAATTACTGAAAGTTGAGCTTTGCTCTAGTATTTTCGTAAAGAATTTACTAAATAAAGTTCATTATGAATAGGCGTTAATTTTTTAAGTTTATTCCTTTTTAAATTTAGCCCACGGTATATATATATATATATATATACCGCGGGCTAAATTTCAAATAAACTTAAAAAATAAAATAAACTTAAAAAAATAAAAAAAATTAACGCTGTTTATATATATATATATATATATATATATAGAGTAAAATTCAACGATAACTAAAAGTGAGGCGCATCGCTTTGCAATTACTTATGTCGTCTCACAAACTATGAAAACAAACAACGGTAAAATACTTGTTATTTGGGATAGTTTACTCGCAACCAAAATGACGTAAGGGCCATGAATTTCACGTTTACCGTTTTCATTCATATAAAGTGCGCGCTTGTGGACCCATGTGACTCCAATCGTGCGTAGGAGCAGACACACATACAATTTTTTTTTTAGATAGGTACTTTACAGTACATATTTAGTTGCCTAAATAATAATAATAAATTTCGGACATTTAACACACAATGTAATATAGTCCCAAACTATGCTTAGGATAAGAGGAACACAACTTCGCCTACTTTCAAACTACCTCACTGAACACACTCAATGTGTAAAAATTGGAGAGTACTTAAGTGCTGAAGCAAGAAGCACTGGTAATGGTTGAAAGTGCTCTTGGCTGTACCTTGTTTCTGGTGACTAAATATAAATTATCTCTGCAGCTTGAGGATACCAATTTTCGTATATTATCTTATGCCGACGACACAGCTATAATATTTACAGCAAAATCACGCAGTGAGGCTTTTCAACTTGCTCAGAGTGGTTTTAACACAGTAACTAAATACTGATAAAACAAAATATATTCTGTTTTCAATGAGAAGTACAAATATTCCTATTGATAATCCAAAAATATATGCACATAGCTTCAAAACATTCACTGACTGTGCATGTGCCTGCCATGCATTAGTCAATGCCAACGTGATGAAATATTTAGATGTAGTTCTTGACACACAACTGAATTTCCGCCAACACGTCGATTTATTATGCACAAGAACAAGAGAGTTAATATATATTTCACAATCTTAGCAAACTAGCCAATTACATAATAATAAAGCCAGTGTATATAACGTTGTGTCAACCTCCACTTATTGCATAACATCATGGGGTGCAGCAAAGTCAATATTATTGCCCTTAGAACGCGCTCAAAGAATCGTTCTTAAGGTAACAACTTCCCGCCAATTCATATTTTGCACACACCAGCTTTACATGACTTGTAATATGCTAACAGTCCGACAGTTATTTATCTTGCACACCAATTTTAAACAACATACTGAACTTCCCTATAACCCCATACTTTTAGATAAGAGAAGGAAGGACATAGTATGCTCCAGACCTCAAACTAGCCATAAATTTGTTCATAGATTCTATTTCTTTCTAGGACCTTTCTTGTACAATAGGATTAATCGGGTACTAAACATATACAACATGAATAGTAAAAAATGTAACTATCTTTTTCTTTTTTATGTTTGGCCCTGCCAAAATGACCCTACTCTGCCTGATGGAAAGCATAAGCAGAATCCAAGAGTGGTGGTCACCATACTGCAAATGCAAACAATGCAGCAATGCAGCATGTTGACCCACACCATGGCGGGCATCACTAGATGCTTCTGCATCATTGGGCCTCCGGTCTCGCACTCACCAACGAAACACGACAGCACGAACACTGTCATTTTACGTTGATTTTCTGTGCAAGGAAGTACCGCCCCGGTCGAGCCGGCCCGTTCGTGCTGAAATCAGCGTGGCTCTACTACCTCAAAAATGAGTGACTGACTGACTATTTAGGTAAATTTAATTATGCAGACACAGAAAACATTGCGTCAGTGACGCGGGAAGCGGACGCGATGCGGGAGCGTCTACCACGCGAAACTTATCGTACACACCTACGCGACTGCGACGCGAACCGCAAACTTCATTTGCTAGTGAACAGTCACTAAAGTAACTCGTCTTTATCTGGTACTAGCTGGGTCCCGCGGTGTTAGCCGCGGTTGTTGTCGTACCGCGAGGCCAAGCTAGTTTAAAAAAGGTAGCCTAAGTTACTCCTTATATCATCAGCTACCTATCAGTGAAAGTCTCGTTAAAATCGATCCAGCTGAAACAAACAGACTGACAGACTATTGTAAAAAAATATTATCCAGACAAATAAATGCATATGTATGTATACACGGTACATATACCATGCAAATAAATAAAATTGAAGGGTCTGTTTTTATTATTAAAATAACCGATTTTTACTAAATGCATATGTATATATGTATGTATGTATACACGGTACATATACCAATTTTTTTTTGTATATGTACCGTGTAACGAAGATATTTAAGAATAACGTATGTAACTTTCCTGCACGTACACACGTCTGACCCCTAGACGCGTGCGTCTTGCTTTGTGAACGTTGTAGTCCCGCTTTGTAGTCGCGTAGGTGTGCACGGTACCGTAAAAAAGTATGGGCAGCGTCCGCCGCGCGGCAGACGCTCCCGTTTCGCAGTCGCTTTGGTCGCGCAGGTTTGGCCGAAGCTTTAAAGTATTTGACCAAAATTTGTATACGAATATTAACATGCGAAAAATGTATCATTAAATATCCTGACTTTAGTTTTACACTAGTGTAATTTAGTCTAAGTATTGCATAATAACTATTTTTAAACAAATGTCCTACAGTGTAACATATGTATTGGCCAATTAAATAAATATTATTTTTATTATCTTGAAATTTGATACGAAGCAACGTCTTATAGTACAGATAAAGGTAAAATTGCGAAAAGCATAAATTTTTAGTTACATCATATAATGGTGGTAATTCTGTTGTTGTCATCACTAAACTAAAATTCACTAGAATTTGTTGTTGGATTATATACTTTAATCTCATCTGCTGCTATCTAATATAACTGTTTTTAGTTCAGTACGAAGTAAACGTTAATCAGTGACACACGCTTGTTTATTACTTGAAAAAGTAAAATTTGCTTTGGCTAACCAAAATAAGTTAAGTTACTCAATTTAGGCCTTAATTTTTCTTTTGCTATTCTTGTGTATGAAGGTTTAAAACTTGTGACGTAGTAAGCTTGACAAGTAATTTTTATTAACGTAGTTGACACTGAACTAAATATACATAGTTACATGAAAAATAACACTAAAATAAATATTTTCAGATCATACAAACATTTGGTCCAAGCCGGTAATCGAAACCGAGACTTAAAGCACGATAATAGAACAAAACAATCAAAGTAACTGAACTAACATTATAATGTCAATTGCATTTTGGGCTCATTTCACAAATTAAAAAGGCCTTACACGAGTACCAGTTAATTGAAATTCTGCTAGAAAATGCCTTTACCGCTGTTCACCTTAGTGTTCTATCGATGTGAAATATGGCAATTACTTTGCCAATTACCCTCTTTTGATCTTCAACCAATCGCGCGTAAGCCCTAGAGGCCATAAAATATATTATCAAAGACAAAGGGCAATTTGTGATAGAAATACCTACAGAAAATTCATTACTTAAGAAACTATGTAATATTTTATGTGAAAATTTACTATTTTGATTAGATCTATTTATTACTTTGCTTTTAGCTTTGAGACTAGATGGCGTTGTGAGTTAGATTTCCGACATATTATTACTATTATTCCCTTCACTGTACCTAGTACGATTCAAAAAATTATTTACATAATCATAGCCTTTACATTAGCATATTATGATAGTTAAGTTAAGTTTTTAACCGAAAATGGGAGTATTAATAAAAAAAAATTGCTATCCGGGGTATTTTTAACAGGCTTTTTATTAACTTGCAATGTATGTGTATGTTCGGGTGGAATCTTGCAACTCAATTTTGAAGCAGATATCTTGAAACGATTTTGCTGAAATTTAAGCTTAAGCATACAGCGTGACAATACATTATTATAATGACATGGAGCTGATCTGATGCTAAAGTTGGAAGGTGGCCATAGGAACTCTGTAAAGAAACGTCGCAACAGCATCGAGTTTGGGTTCGTTTTATTCTTTTTAGGGCATTCCAATAAACGCTTGTTTTAAAAAAGTGTTTTAATTTAATTTGTTTCCTTTTCGGATCTTTCATTGCATGCACTGTGTAGATCAAAGTTTAACAAAAACAATGTTTAGATGTTTTTTTTTCCTTTCAAAGTTCCTAAAAAAGATGGCGACAGCATACGACTATCTATTGTGATAGTACCCCTAGATTCACGGAATTAAACCTTAATTAATATTATTCGCCTTGGTTAAATTGTAACAATAACATAGAAATAGTGCAAATGCCGAAAATGTTTTCTTCTTATAAAAAGGGCCAACTTTAATTAAACAGATTGATTTATTGAGCCTTGAGCAATAAGTTATTAACACAACACTACTGCACTTTTTTTAACACGAACGGCCATGGGATCTTTCACATCTGCTAGTCATAAAAATCTAAGTTTTAAAATGATAACGTCTTATCATTTTAAAACTTAGATTTTTCACGCTATCTGCTAGTCGAGAAAAGAGGGATAGGGTAGGCACTGACTCTCTGGTCTTGGTGACGGATGTGAACGGTTCTTAAGAAGATGCGTATCGAGTGAGCAGGTAGTTTGCCTTGGCGTTTCTTAGAGTAAGATAAAATACATAACATTGAAGATAGCCAGGTGAGTCGCTGTCATCTATAATAACTCGAGCTATGATCGAGTGGAACTTGGCGGCTGATCACCATTTAGTTTTGCTACACGACTGTAATCTGTCTGTCAATATGGTGCTTTATACTGAGGTTGGCGTTTTGGGGCTAGTGGGGATGTGTTTAAGTGTAGTTAGTTTTAATGGTCGGCTACACGGAGTTTCTAAAGATAGGTTGAGCCTCATTGTCGTTGCGCCGGTACGGGATTGTTATAGTTGCAGCAGAAAAATACCTAAATATTTTCAGTTTATTCTTTTGAATATTTATGCCATTAGTAAAGAAGTTAAAAGTAGAAAAAGAATGGAGGAGGTATTTCTTCTTATTAAGTCTTACATCACGGTCTAAGCAATTTTAATGTTTTTTTTTTACCTTATTCATATATTTAATACCATTATAGTTCCAAACCGGATATAGGGGCATTTTTAAATGCCACTAGGTATTCACTAATACCATGCCCGGATAGTATATGGGCTAATGCAACTGCCGCAAACGGTAATAGTGTTTGATTCTGTAGTATAGATCTCCTATGATAAAAGTACGTTAATCCACCTGAATCTCGAGTGCACACTGAAAAAGAGTGAAAGTATTCAACACAAACCTCAACAAAAATGTATATCTCAATAGTTATTTATGTCCATGAAAACAAAATAAAGAATCCCGTTTAATTGAAGAGCAATGACTTTAAATAAAAGTCACTCTAATGAGAAAAGTTTGCAGAAAAGATAGCAAAAAAAAAGAAAGGGCATCTTCGTTGCGTAATAAATATAAAGAACAACAAACAAAACAACTATGAAAAGAAACTTAATCACATTAAGTATATACTTGAAATAATTAAAAAGACAGCCTTTTTTTATTAATGTCTACATCATCATCATCAGCCTACCGCAATCCACTGCTGGACATAGTCCTCTCCAATTGCACGCCACTTGTTTATCTTCATCTACTCGCATCCAGCTCTTGCCAGCCGTCTAGCCTAGATCATCACTCCATAGGTGGAGTGCCTGTGGACGTCCTACGCTACGTTTGCCGAGACGCGGTCTCCACTAAAGTACCCGTTTACCCCAACGGTTGTCGGTTCTACGGCAAATATGGCTACATAATGTATGTGTAATACAAATGTCTTCATTGTTCACCAAACATAAAACAAAGCACGTTAGACAAACTAGAATTAAGCGCCTAATAAGGTACGTATCATGTATGAAATTAAACCAACAAAAAGCACATTTTAAGTGGGTATTTCTGACGCTACTTAGTACACAAAAAACTTTTCTTTTGCTCTTATATCATGTAATAAAAAAAATATAGACGTGAAAGTTTACTGTATACTGATTATTACATTCCTGATGGCAAGACGAGATTACAATGTCTTTATCAAGACTTCGCTTAGTGCCTATTATATTGGAATTTCGTCTCCCTTTGGTGTGAATAATATGATTTACACTGCATTACTTTTTAATATTTGTATGCTCCTGAAACAGCCAACGAGATCAATTCAATCACATGCTAACGCTCTTGCAACTTTTGCAAGCTACGAGGAGCGCTCATAAAAACGGTAGTAAAAATATATATATTATTTGAATAGCTAAATTGACAATGCATAAAATCCTTAGCCATATAAGATTATCGGTACGGAATCACGGTTACAACATTAATAGTACCACTACTA
Source organism: Spilosoma lubricipeda (assembly GCA_905220595.1). Classification (NCBI taxonomy): domain Eukaryota; kingdom Metazoa; phylum Arthropoda; class Insecta; order Lepidoptera; family Erebidae; genus Spilosoma; species Spilosoma lubricipeda. Next base: position 3,570,007 of record HG992286.1, on the reverse strand, counting down.
ATGTGGAAACCCTCACGGGTTACGTATTACGAGGATATGGACGGGATATGGGGGATACTGGAATAGGAGAGATTCGGAAACTGACTATGTGTGTCAACATGGCAATTAAAATGTACCCACACAGCAACAACTTTTAGTAAAAAAAGTAAAAACTAATACCCAACTACGAAAAAAAACGACGCTGAAAAAGTATGAAACAAGTTTCAAAAGCCGTAGTCACGCGTTGTCAAAGTGATATGGACTATGGTACATTCATAAGCTTCAAAAGCCGTAGTCCATGTAGTGTAATGTAAAATGTTTTGGTGCCGCTATAATACTAATTTCTTTGCAAAGTATATTTTAAATAGATACCACAGAAATATCACAATTATCGAATAAATACGGACAAAGTCACGAGAAAATGCTAATAATGTATATATTTTTGAAATGTACAAGTAACGCCCTTTTGAATGGTACCAAACACAGCATATTTCTCTCAAATATTTTTTTAATACATTACTTTATGTGGGCTAGAGAGCGCCACATTAGATTTAGTGACACGTCATATAGCCTATTATCAGCGAGCTATCAAGATGCGATACCTCATTTGTCTTATTCTGACTAGTATTTTTAGAAATAGGGATGGAACAAACAAGCATACCATAGAAATACCACACTTATCGAATAAATACGGACAAAGTCGCGAGAAAATGCTAATAATATATGTATTTTTGAAATGTACAAGTAACGCCCTTTCCAATGATACCAAACACGACATATTTATCTAAAAAAAAAAAAATATATACGGTCGAATTGAGAAACCTCCTCCTTTTTTTGAAGTCGGTTAAAAATAGATTTTTTAATACAGTACTTTATGGCGGCTAGATTCAGTGACACGTCATATCTATACTAATATATAATGCTGAAGAGTTTGTTTGTTTGAACACGCTAATCTCAGGAACCGCTGGTCCGATTTGAAAAATTCTTTCAGTGTTAGATAGCCCATTTATCGAGGAAGGCTATAGGCTATATATCATCACGCTAGGACCAATAGGAGCGGAGCACCAATGAAAAATGTTTCGAAAACGGGGGAAAATTATCACGCTACGGGCAATAGAAGACGCAAACGAGGTTGCGTGGGTCGGCTAGTAGCCTATAACCAGAAGACGATCATGACGCTTCTAACGACACTTCATTTGTCCAGTTCTAATGAGTAGTTAAGGAGCTAAGAGGGAACCAATGAACATAGAAACATAGCCTATCGCCGTCAAAATCATAACCCTCCTTTGGCTTTTCCGTAGTCGGGTAAATAGTGTTGTTTACTTGCGGTCCTGAGTCAAGGGCCCATATTTTTCTCTCTGAGACTTACTTTCCTTTCACTTGGTTTAAATGCAAATATGACTCAAGAATCATAGTACTAGCGACAGTTAGAAAATTTCGACTTGAAAATTTATTTAATGCAAGATACGTTCATCAATCGTGGAAGAACGAGGAACATTAAATAGGCTGATCTTGAGTATAACACGGCATCCTATAAAACGGGTTTTAAACAAAACTGAAAACCGAATATACTGGAGAAAGGGTATTAGCTATTATAAATAGTAATAAACCGCTTTATCGTACAGTACATAACTTAATCGCGATGGATCGTCGTTTTTATGTAAACGTGCTAAAACGACTCTGCCTGATGTAAGGTATCAGGAGAATCGAAGATTTTGAGCGCAATAACTCCACTATAAATAGCTGTTATTTCTACAGTATTTCTCTCTTCAGTCGTTCCCTCACTGCTGATGATCGTGACTACATTATTTAGGTATACAATTATATTGTATCAAATGTTTGTATGATCTACAAATATTTGTTTCGGAGTTTGGGTGTTTTCTATGTATAGTATGTATTAATAAAAAAAAAGTATATATGTATTTGTATCTAGTCCCAAGCGAAGCAGAGCTTGTGTTATGGGTATAACACTAGCTCTGCTTCGCTTGGGACTAGATGGCGTTGTGTGATAGCTGTCCCAAATATTAATTAGTATTATCCTGGAACGCAATGGTAAAAAAAACGTTTTTTGTATTTATTTATTGAATAGGGGGCAAAGGACTAGAAATATCGCCTAAAAGGAAACGATTACCGATTCCCATGGACACACGCTACACCAGGGGTATCACAAGTGCGTTGCCGGCCTTTTAAGAAGGACACTTCACAGTTTTGTTGTGCGACGCAGAAAGTTCCTGGAAAATCGCACAGTTATGGACTGCCAACCATCTAAGTGATGGAGATGAAACTGCTGTATTATTAAGAAAGTAATAGATAAAATGGTGCAATAAAAAGGGATGTAGCAAAGCGTATGAACTGTTTTAACTGCCGTGGTCAGATAGTAAATATTATCTTTTATAGTCGACAATCACCACTATCTATGTGGTTTTGCGAAATATTTACGATTTGAGTACAAATAGCGATTTAATGTGTTAAGTGCTTTCTTACTATATTTCGTTATTAATTTGAAACAATAAGAGCTAGGCCTGGAAGGTTAGATGTATAGTAACTAAGTAACTAAGTAACTAACTTTACAGATTGAATAATTTATGTGTTTGGTTTAACTTATTGAATTGTAAAGCTACTGGTTTTAATTAAATAATGTTTTTCTATTAGATAGCTCATTTGTCAAGGAAGGCTATAGATTACATAATTTCATGCTACGACCTACGACATGTTTGAAAATAATAATAGTTTTAGTTTCAAAAATATGAAAATATAGTATGTACAAAATAATACACGAGAGTAAATAGATTTATTACTATTTTTGTCTGTAATAAAATATATTATTTTAAATTTACTCTTAAATTTAATTATAGAGCCTGCCTTGGAGAGCACGTTAAGCCGTCGGTCCCGGTCGTCCTGAACATCTATGGCAATCGTTATTGGGAAGTCAGTGCCCTTAAATATACTGACAACTAGTTCAACTTTAACTTTCGAATTCTTTTCACCCTCAGGGTTGCGGAGGTCCGATGCCAGTCGCTCTGTGTAAAAACTGATATTCAGATATAACAGGTTGAACTAGTAGTCGACCCGAAATCTTGGGAATAATAAAGGCTAGGAAGATGATGATCCTCTTTTTTACTAAATATATGAATAAGGTAAAAAAAAAACATTGAAATTGTTTAGACCGTGATGTAAGACTAAATAAGAAGAAATGCCTCCTTCATTCTTTTTCTACTTTTAACTTCTTTACTAATGGCATAAATATTCAAAAGAATAAACTGAAAATATTTAGGTATTTTTCTGCTGCAACTATAACAATTAAAAAAAACGTCAAAATGACACGTTTATGGGTTCACGAGCTCTGAGCTCACCAGCTGCCAACTGAGCCAGTTGAATATTAGGTTTAATAGACAAATAGGAAAATCTCTTACGTCTATGCGTAAAATAAATTTTACATACTTGATTCCTTAACGCAGAAATATGTCTAATGTATTTAAAATAAATCAGATACTTTTTAATAAGGCAAACCTATCTGTATCATCCACACCCGTCTGCGTGTAATTAAGTTATGAGTGAAAAAACCACTATATCACAAATTTACATGGATTTTACGACATCACCTTAAGTTGTTTCTAAATGCCCGTATGGTGACAAATTAACCACCAACCTTATTTATTCAAAGAAGCAAACTACACAGGACAACGTTACTGCAAAGTGAAGAAAAAATTTAAACCAATCAATCCGTCTGATCAAAACCTCGCCTCGAAGGAGGGGCCAATGTCCAGCAGAGGACAGTTAAACCTGGTAAAGATATGTATGTAGTTAAACAACTAAATGAGTAAGCATAGAGTTGTTATAATACCCTATTACTTATGTACTTATCACCAGTGCTAGTAATTTATTATGCACGACCTTTACAAAGTCAGAAAACAAAGTACTTTTGTTGTTTCATTCCCTTTGTCCATTTCGGGGTAAACAACTGACAGGTCTCTATACCTATGTTACTTAGATTGAAACTTAGAAGTACAATTCTAACAAAAATAAAGCCAACTTCAAAGTTCGACTCGATTTCACTTGGATGCCATCATCAGATATTAATGTCTTTATCATGGTACCACCGTTGGGACATCTCCTTTCCATTAAAAAAAGAATAATCAAAATCGGTTCATAAACGACGAAGTTATCCGCGAACGCACATAAAAAAAATAAAAGCAAAATAATATACATACGGTCGAATTGAGAAACCTCTTCCTTTTTTTGAAGTCGTTTAAAAAGTAACTAACTTTTATTGAAAGGCTTAAAGACTATAAATACTTGGCATTGGCAGAAACAGCTGATCCGTCTGGCTGCCATTTCATCGAAAGAAGAAGAAGAACTTTCATTGCTTATCTGTTCCACTGAACGTCATAAATCAGCAGCAGTTAATGTTGTTAGATACCTATATAAAAAGATTCTAATTTGTGAGTGTATTAATTACGTTGTAGGGTGTAATATCTTGAAGAACTAAATCGATTTAGAAAATTCTTTTACCAATATAAAGTCACATTATTTGGTATTTTTAAGTTTATTCTATGAAAGTTACAATTTCACTTCACACTAAATGACTTCAGAATGCAAGACATTATTGATACAATTCTTTTTTAAGAGCACTTCGAAGCGCATGACCGCGAACGACCGAATGCAGCTCTGACTAAAATTGTCATGATACCACGGAAGTGTAGATATATTTCACAAAGTACATTTTAATAGTGTAAAAGAATAATTTCAACGTGTATTCTAAAAGTAGAAGTTTGATAGCATAGTAGTTTATGTAGTAGAATTATATAAGATCAATTATCTGTGGTCAAGTGACAGGAAGAACGTAGGAGGTTTTGGCCCGAGGACGGTCATGGCGTTTTGGGTAACACGGCCAGCACAAGGAACTAAAAGATTAATATTAATATTGTAAAAGCTGCATCGGTACAAGTAAAAAAATATATATATATATATATATACGGTCGAATTGAGAAACCTCCTCCTTTTTTTGAAGTCGGTTAAAAAATATTGAAACAAGATAACATCGTTGTTTAAATAACGACACCTAATAATACAGTTGAAGCGACCACCTTGCCTCTTCCTGCTGTACTAAGTATTTTAGGTTCACTTTTTACATGAGACAACATTTATGTGTTCTACAAATTGTTATACAGAATCTGAGTGTGCTTTGTGTCAGCTTCATGAATGTTCCTGAAGTTCCACACGACAGGATGTTTTCTATATTTTTATTTCTTAGTGCGGAAGTTTTCTTGTGCTCAGTTCGACCTATTGCCGTCCACTGCTTAATGAAGGCCTCCCCAAAAGAGCACCAACAATCAGCGTCTTGTGCAGTAGGCATCCATTGAAACTATTAAATTATCGAATACAACATAACACGTTATAAATTATCGGCATAAAATTGTCAAACTAGACCTATAGGAACATGTAATTACATGTAAAATGTACCAGTAACCTACATGTAATTCAATATTGGACGTTAATTCTATCACAGTAAAGTATAGTATTCTATATAGTAACTCGTGTTTAGTCCAATTAGGCAACACAAATGAGTAATAACCCTAAATCTCGTATAACAATGAAATATTAACGACTTTACAGCACTTAATTTGCGGTATTGGTCTCTTGTACATAAAATATTAGTTGTTGAACAGTAAGTGCTATCATTAATGAGTTATGTGAAGTTAAAACTATTAAATTAGAACCAATTAGAAAGGGAAAACAGATTTATTTCAGCTGGATAGATAGATAGCTTTTGGTTGCGATTTTTTTTTATTATGTGTATCCGCCACAATCACCGCCAATTATGCTCACAAGATACAAGTGTCCAAGATTTTCTCTGAATAAGTTGAGGGTACCTCACTTGCTGAAAAGCAATTAAAGAATTACTCAATACTGCTTTTGCATGAGGCCGTAGTATCATTCCGAGCAAAGCGGCCTATATGTGCCGAAGCATGGCTCTTCGACGGTTATACTGCTGTAAAGTTCATCAATATATCACTCGTAATGACTGACGGAGACGAACGTGGACAAACTACAACTGGTCTACAAGTTGTAGCTGAGCGTGCTACGGAAAGAGTGGAACCAAGGTCATCCTTATAGCCCTCACGATTAGCAAGCAGTAATGGCAGTATGGTGGCCGTATTCACCGCAGAACCGATAACCGTTGGGGTAAACGTGTTCTTGAGTGGAGAGTTCCATAGCCTTGAGGAGTGATGATTTTCGCAAGATGGTTGGCAGGAATGCGAGAAGCTGAAGATCGAACTAAGAAGCCTATGTGCAGCTATGAACTGTGATTGGTAGTAGATAGCTTGTCATGATAATCTTTCGTAACATTAAGTAAATAAATAAAACAATGTTCGAACATCTAACACACAACGCCATATACTCCCAAACTAAGCAGAGCTTATATTGTATTATGAGTACTAGACAACTGATATAAATACATATTATTATGTTTATATTTTTTTGTACATATAACACATAGAAAACACCCAAACTCCGAAACAAATATTTGCAGAACATACAAACAAAGGATCCGAGCCGGGAATCGAATCCGAGACCTCAAACCCAGTAGTCGCATACGCTAATACTGCAGTCATACATTACTTCTTCTCAGTAAAAAGTTTCATACTTTTTATTGAACTCCAAAACATGTATAAATGGTAAATTACATGATGTTCGGTTGAGTACTCCAGCCCTAAAAGTTTGTTATACATTTGTGTTCCGAAGAAATAGCGAAAGGGAATAAAATTATCTCGACTCATCTCTGTTTTTCTTAAGAAAAATATTTTATATGTTTAGAAATATACGTGATATGCTTTCTGTCGTAATAGATAACTGATGAGCTCTGATAGCAGTCTAATTTTACTTATTGGGTGATTTATGTATACGTAGGCAAAGTACAGTGGTCTGGTTATAGCATATTTAATGATTTTGTTTTGTGTGTGTGAGTTTGTATTTGTTACTTAATTCAATTATAGGTGGAAATTAATTTAACAAAGATAGTACTTGTAGCAAGGCTGGCAGCGGAGGTATGATAACTGCCCGAGACTATGGTTGGCGCTCTTTGGGGTACGCATTCGTTAAACATTGGACAACAGTAGAGAGGAGAGAGTACTTTTTTAGGTCTAAATATTTATATTGAAAATTGGAACAACTTTTTCTTATACTAAACCCAAATTGATTTTCAATTTGGTGCAAAAAAAAATTGTTTTCCATTTTTCCTAATTACTTAGCATTCAATTCCAAACAAATCATTTCTCAGCTCTTTCTTCTTAGCGATTTTTATGCAGACATTTTCAGAGTTTGTCAGTTATCGCGTCAAAGAATAGTCTATGTCCTTCCTCAAGAATCAAAGTAACTCCATGGCAAATTTCATTGAAATGGGTGTAGCCGAATTAGCCTTCCTTCGTGATAAAACTGACATAAAACAATGGTAACAAGGTGATACAAAATAAAATCTTTTTTTTTTTTAAATTACTTCATCGGTATCATAGACATCCGTTACAGAGATCTTTTTTTTTAATGTACTCTGCCTAATGGAAAGTATTGGCAGAATCCAAGAGAGGTGATCAACGCACGAACACTGCCATTTTATTGTAGTAGAAAGCAGTAGTTGTACAATACGTCTCTACCGACCTCTTCAGGTATATAGTCATCTATACTAATATACAAAGCTGAAGAGTTTGTTTGTTTGTTTGTTTGTTTGAACACGCTAATCTCAGGAACCGCTGGTCGTATTTGAAAAATTCTATCGGTGTTGAATAGTCCATTTATCGAGGAAGGCTATAGGGTATATATCATCACGCTACTACTAATAGGAGCGGAGCAACAATGAAGAATGTTTCAAAAACGGGGGAAATTTTCACGCTACGGGCAATATAAGGCGCAATCGAGGTTGCGTGGGTCAGCTAGTGAATATATAATAATGAAGGCATAGATACTGTGTAAGTGACAGGTTTCAGTCGCTACATTTACTGTTGGAATATATATAAAATGTAAAGGAAAAATATTTACAAAGGGAATTGCGTGACACGGGTGCCTTTTATCATTTATGTCCCGTAGATCGGTTTATCGGATGGGACACAACAATTTATTTGTAAATATTTCTCGATTGTAATATCGGAATGTGAATATAATATTTTTGTGAGTGCATTATCATAAACACATCTATATCTATATCTATACTTATAATAAAACTGTAGAGAGGTCAATTCTGTACATTGAATATATATTAAAAATTATTATTGGGGGATGAATGGTTATCGATACTGATGCCAAAAATGTAATCAGTAAGTTTTTTGTCTGTCTGTCTGTCTGTCTGTCTGTCTGTCTGTCTGTCTGTATGTGCATGCATGGATCAAAAACTACTGAAGGGATTTTAACCAAACTTGGTACGATTATAGTCCATACTCCTGGGCAGGTTATAGGCTATATAACATAACGCTAAGATGCATAGGAGCTGAGCAGTGACGATAAATTTGAAGCAAGTCGGATGAAAATTTTCGCTTTCGAGCTCTTATCCTCGCATACGTTGATCATACACCAAAAATATGTATTACAAAGATGATGGTCTTTAAAAGATCTACAAAAAAGTCCTCAATAGTATATTTCTATCTTTTATAAATTAGCCACAATAACGTGTTTAAGCGTTAGGCATTTCTTCAAGGTGTATTAAATACTTAAATATATTGTATTTCACATGGATATATCCTTATCACTATACACTTTAATATCTTTTTTACTAAAATATAGAATTATAAAATTATAATTAATAAACACACAAGATATAGATGAAATAAAACTTCCAATCTATATACTTATAATAAAACTGTAGAGAGGTCAATTCTGTACATTGAATATATATTAAAAATTATTATTGGGGGATGAATGGTTATCGATACTGATGCCAAAAATGTAATCAGTAAGTTTTTTGTCTGTCTGTCTGTCTGTCTGTCTGTCTGTCTGTCTGTCTGTATGTGCACGCATGGATCAAAAACTACTGAAGGGATTTTAACCAAACTTGGTACGATTATAGTCCATACTCCTGGGCAGGTTATAGGCTATATAACATAACGCTAAGATGCATAGGAGCTGAGCAGTGACGATAAATTTGAAGCAAGTCGGATGAAAATTTTCGCTTTCGAGCTCTTATCCTCGCATACGTTGATCATACACCAAAAATATGTATTACAAAGATGATGGTCTTTAAAAGATCTACAAAAAAGTCCTCAATAGTATATTTCTATCTTTTATAAATTAGCCACAATAACGTGTTTAAGCGTTAGGCATTTCTTCAAGGTGTATTAAATACTTAAATATATTGTATTTCACATGGATATATCCTTATCACTATACACTTTAATATCTTTTTTACTAAAATATAGAATTATAAAATTATAATTAATAAACACACAAGATATAGATGAAATAAAACTTCCAAATCTCGCCGCACCAGTATAAGTACGACATTGCGGTTGATTTTTCTTTAACACGCGAAACGGCCATCCAAAAACGGCCAAAAAGGCGGGAGCGCTCACGCCGCTCACGCGCTGACTTCACTCGAATTGTCACTGTTATTGCGAACGAACGTGGTTCTTATAAACTGGGAATAAGCGCGTTTTAGATTTAAAAAATACATAAGACGTAGTTTTTAGATATCAGTTTAAAGTAGGTATTAGATAATAATATAATTAGTTTGTTTAGTGTTTTTGTTTGTTTCTCCTTCTTTCCTTTATATTTGTAGTTGTAAAATTAATAAGTATAATTTCAAATAAGTAAATTTATGCAATGACAATTAATAAATCTCATCGTCAGACTTTCCGTGTTGCTGGAGTAGATCTTAGTCTCAGATGTTTTTCACATGGGCAGTTGTACGTCGCTTTTTCCCGGGTCAGTAGTTCCACGAATCTTTATGCATACGTACCGGAAGCGTCCACTTTGTACAAATGTAAACAACAACTCTTTAGTGACGATGCAAAACAAAAATTACTCTTCGGTCTTAAATAGATTTTTAAAAGGCAGCGTCATATTTATTTATTATAAATATTGCTTCATTCATCGGGTGGTGAAACGACTACTTACCGAATCAATTTTTTGCAGAATTTCTACTGTATTATGATTAATTATGAATTTCAATTTAAGATAAAGTTCAAGCTTGACAACCAAAAACGATATTTCTGTAATGGCGCTGGTCACATGAGACGCGTGACGTCACACTCTAGCCACAACAAAACAAAACAGCGCGGTTTAAGTTAATTTTATCAGTTTTCTCCAATTTTATATTAATTAAAATGTCGAATAAATGGTTTGTAGTGCCACAGTGAACAAATCTATACATCTATAGGTACAAATAAATAAAATTGGAGTGTCTCTTTGTAATATCAAATTAACCGCTTTTTACTAAATGCATATGTATATACCAAAAATGTAGTAAAAAAATTTTTTGTCTGTTTGTTCCGGGTATTCTCTGGAACGGCTGGACCGATTTTGACGGGACTTTCACTGGCAGGTAGCTGATGATCCAGGGAGTAACTTAGGCCACTTTATTTAGACTAACTTTGTCCCGCGGCGTTACGCCGAAATGTATGTATGTGCGTAACTTTCGATCGGCTACACCAAATTATATATTTTTTTAATGTGTTAGTTATTCTTAGGACAAGGTTTGTACAAGAAAAAATAAAAAATAAAGGAAAAAGTTTTTTTGTCCGTGACTACACCCTACTCATGGGTAGCTGGTAACGAAAGAAAAATATGGTGGTACGAAGTTCGTCGGGTCAGATAACATCTTTAAATACCACGCTTTGTACTATTTAAAAATGTAACCTAAAAGCATTGAGATATGTTAAGTGTCATCGTAAACATCTAGCGGAACGCACGTTAACGCATCGCGCAAGCTCGATTTGCGAATACCTACATGTGTTGTTGTGTTTATATATAAAATAAATAACATCGAAGTACTACAATGCAATGCTCTAAATGTAAAAAGGTTTTGGCTAAGAAGGGATCACACTTTGTGTGTCAGGGTTCTTGTCAAGGCATTTTTCACAGAGCGTGCGTAAAAGGACTATTGGCAGACATGAAAGCAGGTAGAACCCGAATTTACTGCAATAATTGTGAAGATGACGACACCGAGGAGGAGCCAGAGCCAACGGAGGAGGGGGAGGCACAACAAACGGATATAATATTAAAAGATATCCAAAAGAAGGTGAGTGCCTTGCCCGGAGTGATTAAACGGCTGGAATCCATAGAACGATGTATGAGTGTCCTCTCCGACAAATACGACATGTTAATAGCGGAAAATAAACAAGCCAAAGATAAAATTACCAAGCTTGAAAAAATTACTGAGGGTACTACCAATAAATGTATTTACTTGGAGAAATGTAACCAGGCATTGGAACAAAAAATACAAGAATACGAGCAAGCGACCAGAAAACATAATATTGAAATTGTTGGAGTGGAGCAATTACCAAATGAAAACTTAAGAGAAATAGTAGCTAAGATTGGAAACAAATTGGAGGTGGGTACTACCGACATCGAAACAGCTCGTCGAGTCTTTTCTACAAGGAACAAACCAGCCTCCATCATCGTAGGGTTTGGATCTTCAGGCACTGCAACACGCGATAAGTGGCTGGCCCAACGTCGTACCCTAACCAACTTGACAAGTCAGGATATCACAGGTGGATCGTTAAAGAGTAAAATATTTTTAAATGAAGATCTAACCAAAACTACACGAACATTGTTATGGAACACAAAGACACAATTGGGCGGCGTCTGCAGATTTATTTGGGTATCTAATGGCAAAATATTAGTTAAAAAAGCTGAAGGTGACAAGACTACGTGGGTGAGAACGGAAAAGGACATTAGTGAGCTGTTGAAAACGAAGTGAAGTACAGAGTATTATCTGAATAAAGTGTTTACGTTTATCAATAAAATTCGAGGGTATTAATGCAGTAGAAACAATCAACAACGACAATCTAGTTAACTTTATCTGTGTGAACAACTTTAGGGACTGGCAAGAAACATTAAGTGAAAAAAAAGATTTGTTTAAATTAATACATATCAATATACGTTCATTAAAAAAACACTTTAACGAACTACTAGTAACTATTAATCAATACTTGCAAAACTTGGATGTATTGGTGATTACGGAAGCAAACATTAACTACTCATTGTTGTACATTGTCATACAACAAGATCGCAAAAGGTACCTACAGTTTCTTCTACCTACCTACAGTTCCTACTACTCACATATGCACACAAATACATTAAATAACGCTTACTAGTCTATTTCTCATCAATAAGATTCGCTGACTTCAACAACATAAACGACATATGTGAAAACTTAGTAAATTATAATTGCGTAAAAGATACAAATATTTGGTTAAATTCATTAGTAAACAAAATAAACTTATGTATTCTACATATCAACATTAGATCCTTAAAAAAACATTTTAATGAACTTTTATTAGTCCTGAATAGCAGTATAAAACAACTAGATGTGATCGTCATAACAGAACCTAACATTAATTACTCTTTACTATCATTATTCAAAATAAATGGCTATGATATGAATGTGACTACACGAACGGGTCGCAGTGGTGGTGGAGTATTGGTGTATTCGCGCACAGAACTCTGCGCGCGTGTGTGCGAATCGACCATAGCAACAGGAATGCAGTCGGCTGAGTGCGTTTCCATTGCGCTACAATTTAACTATGAAATTATTCATATATTGGCAATATATAGACCTCCAAGAATTAATAAAAAGAAAATGATTAACCAGTTTCTGATAGAACTCCGTAATTTGCTAGAAAGTTTACCTTCAGATTCAAAAGCTGTTATGTGTGGCGATGTAAATATTAACTTATTAAATAAAACCGATAAACACGTTAGTTCTTACCAAACCTTACTGTCTGAGTATGGGTTTATACAATGCATCAAGGATGTCACACGTAAAGAAATTCTAATGGGGGAAATAGTGCAGTCTTGCTTGGATCATATCTATGTAAGATCAAGTGGCGTAGCTATAACCTCTGCGGTAATTGAACATAAAATATCTGATCACTACCTAACAGCAGTTGCGGTGCAGTGGAGACGCGCCCGGTCGACAACATTCCGAGAAATGAGCGCACGTACGTCGTCACTCTTGTTGCGGCCGGTCCAGGTAAACGATAATAAAATTTTAGATAATAACAAGGCTCGAGAAAAAATATTAGGCATCAATTTTGACGATTTACTTTTATTGGAATGTCCTATTGAATTGTACAACGCATTAAGTCAGAAATTTGTTTCAATTTATAATGATTGTTATAAAACTAGAAAAGTAGTACATGGCAATAGAAATAAGATATGGTTCAACAATAACCTCAAGATAATGTTAAAAGAAAGAGATAGGTTCTTTGAAGTATGGAGTAAGGAGCCAAAGAATATGTTGAAACGTCTCAACTATACCAAGTATAGAAATAAGTGCCAAAAAGCTATTAATAAAAGTAGAAATAAGTATGAGAAAGAAAGTATATTAGAATGTAAAAATAATATCAAAAAACTATGGGAAAAAATAAACAATATGTTGGGTAATTCTAAACAAGCAGTAGATGATGTTATTCTCTCTAACATGGAAGGCCAACAAAGTATTAAAAATATATGTGACCAATTTGCAAATAATTTTTCAAAAGAAGTAAAAAATATAAAACACATTTGTGATGAAACATTTTTAAAAAGAGAATCCTATGTCAAAACACCGGAAGTGTGCATGAGATGGCAGCCGGTTTCTTGTATTGAGATTAAAAATATAATAAAAAATATGGATAAAAACAAATCACCAGGCTTCGACCTCATCCGCATGTCTGATTTAATACTGATATCCGACAAAGTGAGTCCTATAATAGCTAAGTTGGTTAACCTGTCTGTAATACACGGCAAATTTCCCGATCAATTAAAAGAATCAATAGTTCGCCCAATCCATAAAAAGGGTAATCGTAGCATTGTTTCTAATTACAGGCCAATAGCGATATTGTCAAGTGTCGATAAAATTATGGAGAAATGTATAGTCACTCAACTAAATAAGTATCTGTTAAAAAATGACATTCTACACTGTAGTCAACACGGTTTTATCAAAGGTCGCAGTACAAATACGTTAATGTCAAAATTCACTGATGAAATTAATAACTACTTGGAAAATAAGAAATTGGTAATTTTAATATTCTTTGATAACAAAAAAGCATTTGACACATTGGAAACTAATACGAAGTGTATTACGCAATAGAGGAGTGCGGTGTGGGGAAACCATTGAATAAATGGTTCAGTGATTACCTCACGGCCCGTTCCTACCGCGTGAAAGTGAAAGACACATACAGTGACAAGATAGACGTAAACTGCGGAGTACCTCAGGGATCCGGGTGCGGCCCTGTCAGCTACCTGATGCATGTTAACAGCCAATGTAATGTGCTGCAACACTGCACAGCGTACATGTACGCTGACGACCTGTGTATACTGCGAGCCGGCACTGATGTCGCCGATATTTGTAGATCAGTACAACAAGACGTGGATTCGATCGTAAAATGGTCTCACGATAATGGTATTGTACTGAACTCCGACAAAACTAAATTACTCGTATTACGTTCACCATACTCACAGCTTCCCACGCAACCGACACCGCTTTACGCACATGAATTTTCATGCTTCCACAAGAATATGATAAACTGTAAATGTAAACCAATTGAAAGAGTTTACTGTGTAAACTACCTTGGCATGAAAATTGACGACAAATTCTCATGGCTCCATCACATAGAATTTATCTGTGATAAACTTAGAATACTATTAAATAAATTCTATCATTTAAGTTACAAAGTTCCTATTAGCACATTAAGATGTATATACATGTCACTAGTGGATTCAATAATTGGTTATGCTCTTGACTGCTATGGTCTCACATTTAAAACATACATTGATAAACTAGAAGCAATTCAAATTAGATTCATAAAATTACTCGTTAACAAAAAAGTCAAAGAAAAAAACAAAAACGATTACAATAAATTGTATAAGATATGTAAAATCCTACCAGTAACATTAAAACACAAATACCAACTTTTAGTGAATAATCACGGCAGTCGAGAGCATGACTTGAGGAGGATTACTGGTGAACACTGTACTCGCTCGGTGACCGACGGCAGGTATATCGTTCCAAGAGCGCACAATTACTATGGTGACAGAACTTTAAAAAAACAAGTGCCTTATAATCTCAACAGTCTGCCGAAGGACATCAGGGATGAACCAAATAAAAATGTTTTTAAAAGGAAACTAAAAAAACATTTGTTGGACAATATTTAATTAGTATACGTTGTAAAGAGGTGTTTTGTTGTAGCTATAAATTGTTAACTTTCTATATAGTTAAATATTAATATTATATAATTTGATAATTGTACGGAGACTCGATCCCCCAGTTAAACCATCAACCAGGTTTTGGGGGACAATTATGTAACTCAGTATTGTTTTTGTTGTTAATAAATAAATAAATAAAAAAAAATACCTACCTACATAAAGTAAATTAGATTTACTTTAGATATTAGATTAGATTTACAAAAATAATGAATGAATTTTTCCAGAGGTTATTACAGAAACAATTTTTATGTTGTACTTATGCAAGTGCAACATAGCTGCTTTAACATTTTTCAGTTCTGCAGCATAGTTATCAATGTTATAATTATGTACTAGCTGAACCCCGCGGTGTTACCCGCAGTTATTGTTGTACCACGAGTAACGCTGCGGGACAAAGTTAGTCTAAAAAAAGTAGCTTAAGTTACTTCCTGGATCATCAGCTACCTGCCAGTGAAAGTTCCGTCAAAATCCGTCCAGCCGTTCCAGAGATTACCCGGAAGAAACAAACAGACAGACAAAAACATTTTTAACTACATTTTTGGTATATGTACCGTGTATTATTATATATACATAGGCATTTAGTAAAAAGCGGTTATTTTAATATTCAAACACACTCCAATTTTATTTATTTGTATAGATAGAAAAGTGCAACCATAAAAGCGTCTATCTCATGTTGGTTGCTGTTATCGGCACGCACAAAATTTGGTTTCTTTTTGTTTCGAACCACTTATTAAATAGTTTATTAAAAAAAGTCCTGCAGAAATAGCTCACAGATTGATTATTACCACTCCGAAAACATAAAACGTAAACAATATTCAATAGAGGAATCTTTCGTTTATTAGCATGTGACGTCACCACAGTTGCAACCAATCACAAGACTTTTATGTCGAAGACAAAATTTCAAAAAAATTGTTAGTTTTATTTCGTGCAATCTGCGAGAAACTTAAATTATTTTGTTTGATTTATAGTGAAATATGTCTTTTTAGACTATTATCTTAAAGGATGACCCCAATCCATAGTTTATTTTCCTTTCCGCTTCAAACGCGTGCAGTTTTTGGTGAGTCTGTGAGTCTATGCTTTGCGATGACGATAAGCAAGACATAACAGACGTTGCGCACCGCAGGCATAGACGAACTGTTTCAGCAACGGAAAGCTCTATGTGGCTCTGTCGAGGGTGAGCGACAATGCTAATATGTTCGTATATTGTTCCAATGGCATTACACATAACATAGTATACAGCGAAGCTCTTTAAATAAAGGTAACACTGTCACAATATGTGGACATATCAGTGAAATTGCACACAAAAACTACTGAACGGATTTGAATGACACTACAGGAATTTAACTTATACATCAGAATAACACATAGGCTACAAATAATAAAGATATTGTGTGAATTCTCTAAAATATGACGATAAGTGTCAAGTAGGTAGTAGAAAAAATCTACCATCTATACTGAGCTATACTGGCGTGCGCCGCCAAAATCGCTAAAGTTTTACATATGTAATGTTTGATGGAAATGTTTATCTTAAAAGCTGTTATAGTTAAAATGTGTAAGCCATTAAAGCCAACATAGTGAACCATAACTACAATAAAAATTAATGATTTATTTCAAATGCACATTTGGTATGGTAGTATTAAGTTGAATGAAAATGGACACATTTATCGCTTCTGGTATTTAAAGTAGATAAAATATATCTTTTGCGCTACATCATTTGGACAAATAAATATTTATGCAAATAAATATTTATACAAATAAATACAAATAAATAAATATTAAAATTATTAGTTGCGATAATGACAAACCGAGTGCACGATATTACGATGGCGCATGGCGCTTGGCGCGGGGAATAGATTGCTCATCGCTGAGTGTACGACCCGAACGAGGGTAGGTAGATAGACGCGTGAGGGCAGACGTCGATGATGGTTGTTTCCGTTTTGCGAATTTTCAAGACATTTACGATTAGCTAAAAACGCATTTTACTTAAAATAATATAGGACTAAGGTTAAGTATTGACAGTTTTTTTTAGAAGTTACACGTACAAAATTCCACGTACAAACTTCATTTTTATTTTAATTATTATAGATTACGTAGCTGTTATTATACCGAATTACTTCGTTTTTATTTTAATTACATTACATAGGTTGTAGGTAGGTAAGTTGTCATTGTCAGGCTGTTATATTTTTCAAATGCGACTAGCACCAAATATATTATATGTTAAATTATACATGGTATTGTTTTTGTTTGTTTAACCGTTTTTATCATCAATTACACTAACATTATAAGGGTGAAAGTTTGTAAGTGTGCATGTTAGTTACTCTTTCACGCAAAAACTACTAAACGGACTTGGATGAAACTGTACAGTGAAATAGCTTATACATCAGAATAACACATAGACTACTATTTGCCACGATAACCGACATACACGCGGGCGGAGCCGCGGGCAGCAGCTAGTTATGTAATATATATCAAATTAAAACTGGTTTGTGGGTAAAGCTGAAGAGTTTGTTTATTTGAACGCGCTAATCTCAGAAACTACTGGTTCGATTTGATGATTTTTTTTTAATGGAAAGGAGATATACCCTAATAAGGATACTAAGATCTGATGATGGCATCCAAAAGAAATCGAGTCGAACCTCGAAGTCGGTTTTATTTTTGTTCAAATTTTACTTGTTGTAAATTTAGAGACGTTACCTTTCACTAGAAACATTTGTAAATCAGTGACGTAAAAGTGGATTTTCCAAACCTTAAATGTTTGTCATTACATAGAAAGCATAACCATGAGGGAAGAGCCCTGATTCAAGAAGAATTCTTAATGCAGTAGTAGTCATTGGGCAAGATTTAGTACGCCACATATTGAGCACACTAGACGCGAGAATTCGGTAAAGCAAAGTATCTTCACACATTCAAAAGAAAAGACTACTGTCGCTATGAATGTGTGAAGAAAAGACTAAAACACAAAATAAAATCTTCTGCAAATCAACATCATTGCTTGTGCTAGCAAATCAGGTGCAGACCTAGCAGAAACAAACACAAATAAAATTAATAGACAAACATGTGTGTAGTAAAATACCTAATGTGTAAGTATATGCCAAAGAAACCACGCAAATGAATAAAAACAAAAGCACTTAACTTTTAAAACAACTATGCCTTTGCGTTGCGGATGATTGCGTAAAAGCCAAAAGTTTTTCACGGACTGATATTTGAATAAAATTACATTTACGTACGTGTACTAAATTCTAACTATCTAATCCAATAGTATAAACACGATAGTGAATTAGATTGTTTTAATGTTTTTATACCATACAGCATAATGTGCATACACACAAATACCAAAACACACTTACAAACAAAATCGGGATAATTATCTCTAAGTTAAAACAAATACGTTTTCACTTAGAATAAGTACTGAAATGACAAAGACAGACGCTATACCAATGTAGGCTGCTGGGACAAACTGATTATTGTACGTTTACTGGTATTCGTTTATCGAAGAAATTTACGAGAAATAGATACATAAAACTTAGATTATTAATAACTAGCTGACCCGTGCCCACTTCGTTGGGCGGTAAACATTTTTTTCTCCGACTTGCTTTGCAAATCCGGCTACCATGAAAAACTTTTTCCACTTTTCAGGTTATTATATAGCCTATATCACTCACAAATAACGGAGCCTTCTATTGGTAAAAAAATGATCAAAATCGGTTCAGTAGATCCAGAGATTACCCCCTAAAACGTTGCAAACTCTCAAGCTTTACCTTTTTATATAATCGCATAGATGTCCATTATCTAAGACATAAAGTATAGATGACGATAGCGTGTGTTTTGAATATAAATTGAGAAAAGATTATATATGCCAGGTTATAAGTAACTCTA
This sequence comes from Spilosoma lubricipeda, assembly GCA_905220595.1. Taxonomy (NCBI): domain Eukaryota; kingdom Metazoa; phylum Arthropoda; class Insecta; order Lepidoptera; family Erebidae; genus Spilosoma; species Spilosoma lubricipeda. The sequence goes on along the minus strand of HG992286.1, from coordinate 3,550,759 downwards.
GTCAAAACGTTTTTGAGCTGCCTCGAGTTGTGGTAAAATACTCAGAAACGATTTGTCATGATATTTTAGAGTATATTTTGATGTCACAAATCACAAAAAGTCCCGACGGATTTGTGTGATTTTCTTAAATATTAACTTTTCTCTTTAATATTAGGAAGATTCAGTTCGACACTTTGAACGATATCTTTAATTCAAACAAACCAAAGCCACAATATACCAAACACTTCACTGTCGTACACATATTGGTATAATTTGACTTCTGTTGTGATTCTGACGTGTATCCAGATCCAAATACGAACGAACGTCGCCATTATTCGAGAGATTCTACTGTCAGTGATTTTAATTTAAGAATTGTCGTATTATTTTTTAAAATGCCAGCCAGTAACTTATGTAATATTTCCTAACAACTCAAGTTTTAAGCAGAAATTCTGTCAAAAGTTCAAAATTATTTAACAAACGCAATATCGAATGTCGTAACCAAAGTTATTTCAGAGGTGCAAAATGTTCAACCAGTAAGTTTCGAACATTGTTGCTTTAAGTATATTGCAGAATGGAGGTCTTAAGTTTATCGAAAGTATTCAGACTCGATTACTTTGCTTTGAAATATAAACGGCCCTCAAACATACTTCTGTGACATCTTCCATTAGTGGGAAATATGTCTATAAATAGATTAATACGTGACATATCTAAACAATATTAGATAGCATAAGATTATTTCATAAACATAAGTTACTCTTTTTTTACTTTCTACTATCTTTTTTTTTTATGTTTGACCCTGCCATAATGACTCTTCTCTGCCTGATGGAAAGCATAAGCAGAATCCAAGAGTGATGGTCACCATACTGTGAATGCAGACAATGCAACAATGCAGCATGGTGACCCACACCATGGCGGGCTAGTGATGCTTTCGCATCATTGGGCCTCCGGTCTCGCACTCACTTCTGTTTTTTTTTTAGGTGAGTATCTGCAAATCAAGTTTATTATTAAAAGCTATTAGCTACATTAAAACATATCAATGATGACTCCAGTAGAAAGCAATTGACGTGAAACACGTGATAAAGTTTAGTAATTTGACGCAACAGCGGGTGGCGTGCACGCTGACACGTCCTGTTTATTTTCCTGCAACGGACTGTTTGATTTAAAAATAACCAACTGGTAAATCAAAAAAATATTTTAACCTCCACTCTTCATTTACTCATTACACACTTTTTTTTCTCTAAGCCATGCTTTGGTACACATTATATGAAAGTGGACCGGAGCGATATAATTTAATTACAGAAAAGTCTTTTAACACGCTTTTATTAGTTTCACCTGTATGTTTGTTCGCAAACGCTTGTTTTTTTAGTTTTTGAACAAAATTTTTATTTTCAGAGATTGAGGTTAATGGAACACAAATTTCTTCTACTCCGGATTCTTGAGAGGCTCAAAGGACGGTTACGTACTTAATCATTTTTTTATGGAATAGGGGGCAAACGAGCAGACGTATCTTAGCTTACCTAATGGTAAGCGATTACCGCTTTTCTTTCTCTTCACAGGACATTACTAAACGTATTTTTACCCGACTCCGGCAAAGCCAAAGGAGGGTTATGATTTTGACAGGCTATGTATGTATGTATGTATGTATGTATGTATGTATGTTCATTTGTTCCCGCATAGCTCGTTAATTACTCATTAGAACTAGACAAATAAGGTGTCGTTAGAAGCGTCTTGATTGTTCTCAGGTTATAGGCTATATGACGTCTCACTGAATGTAATGTGGCGCCCTCTAGCCAACGTAAAGTATCGTACTAAAAAATAAATTTGAGATAAATGAATAAATGGTAAATGAATGAATGAAATGAATAAACGCAGCATGCGTTTGGTATCATAAGAAAGTGCGTTACTTGTACATTTCAAAAATATATACATTATTAGCTTTTTCTCGTGACATTGTCCGTATTTATTCGATGATTGTGATATTTCTTTGGTACCTATTTAAAATATACTTTGCAAAGAAAATATTATTATAGAGGCACCAAAACATTTTAAATAAAAAAAAACTAGAAACTAAAACCCAACTAAGACAAAAAACGACGCTGAAAAGCAGGAATCAAGTTTCAAAAGCCGTAGTCACGCGTTCTTAACGTGTTATGGACTATGGTACATTACACTACATGGACTACGGCTTTTGAAACTAAGTAATGTTACATAGTCCATACTACTTTAACAACGCGTGACTACGGCTTTTGAATCTTGTTTCCTGCTTTTTCAGCGTCGTTTTTTGTCGTAGTTGGGTTTTAGATTTTAGTTTCTTTTTCTTATTCATTTTTATTGATGATATTTGAAAGATCAAAGCAAAAATCTGCACTGACGAGTAGTCACACAAAACAATATTAAATGTAGCAGTAGAATGTTTCTGGGTACCGATATAAATTACAATTCGTAAGCGAGTTTGCACTAACATATAACTGCTTAATGAAAATACCTTTCATGTTGAAATTACGCGACGGCTTTTCCACGTGCCAGTCTGACGAGGGCACGATTACCGATTATGCCGTTTATGAATAAATTTTTCTGCCTACCTAACATATAAACATTAGAAAATGCCGTCCCGTAATACATTATTTTTTCCGAAACCAAACCTGGCTCACTCCACACGTAATATATAAAAATATAAGTACGTTGGATACGTAGTATACTAATTCGTTGGTAACAACCTTCGTATATAAATACGAAGGTTGTTGTTGGCTTCTTACACTTAGCTGTGACGAAACTGAGAATCTGCTTTATCCAGTCAAATAGACTCATATCATACACCTCTCACACACAAACACACACGCATACACACACACACACACACCTGGGGGTGACAGGTGTCATCTGTCACCCTAGCAAAAGCAGGCCGGGGTGGTGGGGCAAGCGCTTCAAAGCATGAGCGCCCTTTTCTCTGAGCGGGAAAAGAACATCGGGGTTCCTGCACAGGAGAGGGCCATCTACAAACCGTAGGTGGCCCGAGGTACATCGGGGCTACAGGGATTTCCTTTCGAGGGTATAAATGGTTTATCAACTTCTAGTACCAGAGACTGTGTGCGGTTTTAGGCAGTTCGAGTTGGATATTGCCACCAGTCAGTCTGTGGTATCCGGGGGGTTCCCGCACATTAAAGTGGCTTCGATTTGAATTAATTTAATTAAATTTACTAACCAATTACTTAATAGCGATTTTTTAAAGATAATTTTTATTCTAATCTTCGCGTCAATTTTATTTCATTTCAATTATTTGTTTATGGTACACAAACGTAAACAATTTAGTGACAATTACACGTACAAAAGCGAGCTCACACCAAACTTGTGTTGTTTTCTAAAAGTTAGCTTTAGAGTGAATAGCGGATAGTGGAGAATATATGGGCAAAGTCATGAGTATTTACAAATAGGTTAACTGCCTCGATGTCACAGTGGTAGCGTATGAGACTGCTGTGCTTGACCAAATGTGTGTATGATCTGCAAATATTTGTTTCAGAGTTTGGTTTTTCTATGTTATGTATGTATTAAAAAAAAAAGTAAATATGTATTTATATCAGTTGTCTAGTACCCTTAATATAAGCTCTGCTTAGTTTTGGACTATATTGCGTTGTGTGTTAAATGTCTGAAATATACATATAATCGATTAGTCGTTGCCCGCGGCTCCGCCCGCGTGTATATCGGTTATCGCGGCAAATAGTAGCCTTAGCCTATGTGTTATTGTATAAGCTATATTACTGTAAAGTTTCATCCCAATCCGTTAAGTAGTTTTTGCGCTAAAGAGTAACAAACACCCATCCATCCTTCCATCCATACTTACAAACTTTCGCCTGAAATCAGTTTTTTTCCTTATTTCTCGTTAGTGCAAATAACAGTTAATGAACAATATAGCGTGGTAGGCTCTAATAAATTAATTTTAAATTCACACAATACCACCACGTAAATTTATTAAGCTGAAAGTTAAACTTTTCTAATATAATTATGTATTTTCCTAACCAAATACCAACGCGAGCTCAGGACAATTAGACTTTGAGGCAGTGTACAACTTTCTGACTGAGGTAAAGTTTGAATTGTTTAATTTAAAACCGTACTGCATGAAAACATATGTTTCTAAGTTCACAAATTAAAATAGATTAATAGCCTGACGTATTGTTTATAATGTGACCAGTCACATGGACATGACATAGTTATGTTAATCATTAATAAGAGACAGACATGACGACAAACTGCTCGTTAGTCTAGTGGTTAACGTAAGCGGTTTTCGTTTTTTTTTTTTTTTATATTTCGAACATATAACACACAACGCCATCTAGCCCCAAGCTAAGCAGAGCTTGCTTTATGGGTACTAGACAACTGATATAAATACATGTATACTTTTGTTTTGCCTCGATTTGTAGGTCTCGGGTTCAATTCCCAGGTCGAACCAAATGTTTGTATGATCTGCAAATACTTGTTTCGGAGTTTGAGTGTTATCTATGTATAATATGTATGTATTTACCAAAAAAAGTACATCTGTATTTATATCAGTTATCTAGTACTCATAACACCAGCTTTGCTTAGCTTGGGACAAGATGGCGTTGTGTGTTTGATGTCCGAAAAAATAATATATCTAGGTCTGTTTTCTGAAGAGAGGGCTATACGATACGATTGCCTCGGTGGCACAGTGGTTCCGTAAGTGACTATTGTGCTTGAGATCTCGAGTTCGATTCCCGGGTCGGATCAAATGTTTGTATAATCGGCTAACATTTGTTCGAAGTTTAGGTGTTTTCTATATATAATATGTATGTATTTGCAAAGAAAAAGGCATTTATATATTTATATCACTTGTCTAGTACCCATATTACAAGCTCTGCTTAATTTGGGACTAGATGGCGCTGTTCTTTTCCGCGTTAGTTTTGTCCCTTGCTACAATAAAACGTGGTGGCACAACTATTATAACTACAATAAAATTTGATAGGCACTACTCACTTTGAAGCCGGGTTTATGTGAAAGCAACCAACTTTCACTGATACAATAGGATCCTGTTTATCTGAGGGAGAGTTGCAGTGTGATGAACAGTTCTCAACCTTCAGTGTGTTGCTCGTCATATCGCTGAAACAAAAAAAAAATACAATTATTAATTTATTTTTATTCCTGTTTTCGAGATTTGGTTGCATACAAAATACCTTGATACTTTCTCATTCTGGGATATGGAATTAATGTTACAAGTTTCAGGTGATGGTTACTAGCCTATCTATACAAATAAATAAAATGGAGTGTCTGCTTGTAATATTAAAATAACCGTTTTTTACTAAATGCATGTATTTACATTGTTTGTCTGTCTGTCCGTCTGTTTCTTGCGGCTAATCTCTGGAGCGGCTGTACCGATTTTGACGGGATTTTCACTAATAGGTAGCTGATGATATAAGGATTAACTTAAGCTACTTTTTTTTAGACTAACGTCGCCCCGTGGCGTTACGCGTAGTACGACAATTACAAAGAATTGTCCCGTGTGCCGTAAAACTCCAAAATTAAACTGCTTAGTTAAATTAAAACAAAACAGGAAGTAAAATAATTTCCACATAAATTTTGTATGAAACCCAGCACAGATGAAAAGCCTTAAAAAGAAGGTTTTATATAACACGTTATTGTACCACGTTAGACAAACAGTTTTATATATTAAGAGAATTAATTCTAAACATTTGACACAAGTAATTTAAAAATGTTTTTCATTTACACAATGAATGTTAACGTTGTTTTCTAACTAACAAACTTGTGTAGCGAGGTCAAAACTATGCGATCTTTTCCGAATGCTCTATTTTTGTCGTGAAACTCTTTGCTTTTCTTTTCACTCGAACTTTCCATTGTAATAACAAACTACTGCAATTTTTAAGTAAAAATAAATTTATATAACTATTGATTGTAGATGATCGTAGTTTTACCGTGGGAGAACCACGCTTCGGCATGAATCCCAACCCCTCCCCGAATCCCTTTCCCCATCCCCCAAAGGTTGACAATGCACTTGTAACGCCTCTGGTGTTGCGGGTGTCCATAGACGGCGGTGATTGCTTACCAGGTGATAAGTCTGCTCGTTTGCTCCTATGCCATAAAAACATAAAAAGGATGGTCTATGCCGTATTCTCTCTAAGACCTTTAATTATTTATCAGTGTTTACTAGTAGCGCAGGCTACGCATGGGATTAATCTGTTGCGATACCCAATTTGTAAAAGCAGTATAAAGTTAGTTTGTTCTATATTGTTTTTCTATACTTAATATAAAACCAATATTAAAAAAATAAAAAACACGTTAAAATTTAAAAAAAAACATGTAATAGATCGTCAAGTTAGTAGAGCCACGCTGATTTCAGCGCGAACTGGCCGGCTCGACCGGGGCGATACTATCCTCGCACAGAAAATCAACGTAAGATGACAGGGATCATGCTCTCGTGTTTCGTTGGTGAGTTGCGAGACCGGAGGCCCAATGATGCAGAAGCATCACTAGCCCACCATGATGTGGGTCACCATGCTGTATTGTTGCATTGTCTGCATTCGCAGTATGGTCACCACCACTCTTGGATTCTGCTTATGCTTTTCATCAGGCAGAGTAGAGGCATTTTGGCAGGGCCAAACATAAAAAAGAGATTAATTGACAACATATCAATCAGGGTGAAGATTCAGTGAACAAACATACTTTGATCTCTCAAGACATCGGTTTTTGACCGTGTTGATCAATTTTTTATTGGTAATAAATGACTTAAATTTTATCAATAGGCGACATGAAGCCCACACTGAAATGTAATAAGGCATAATTATCTGTCCTCAATATTGAAACGAAATAAAATCGCCTATTTTGTTAATATTCGTCTCCAATTTCGAGGACAAATTCTATTTTAACTGCTTCGACTTTTATAAAATACAATCTCACATAAGCGATGGAATCAAGTTTTTATTGTACAGCAGTAAATTAGGTAAGATGTATAGATAGACCTATGTTCAGTAGCGGAGGCCTATCGACTGAGAATTAGGCTTAGATCTTTTATCTATCCAGCCGTTCCAAAGATTACCCGGAACCAACACACAGACAGACAAAAAAAAATTAACTACATTTTTGATATATATACCGTGTATACATACATATGCATTTAGTAAAAAGTGGTTATTTTAATATTACAAACAGTCACTCCAATTCTATTTAATTGCATAGATAAAAAACTCGACTGCGTCAATATCTGTCATCTTTATTAAATTCATATTTTTTTAATAAACCGTTTAAGTTATATATAACTTCGTAATCACCGTTAAAAATCTCGATTTTGATTAAACAATCGATGTATTTTCAAAATATTTTTTTAGTACATATTAATATAGTACTTTATGTTGGCTAGAGGGCGCCACATAAGATTCAGTGACACGTCATATAGCCTATAACCAGCAGACGATCATGACGCTCTAACGACACCTCATTTGTCCAGTTCTAATGAGTAGTTAAGGAGCTATAAGGGAACTAAGGGAACTAAGACAAATGAACATACATACATACATACATAGCCTGTCAAAATCATAACCCTCCTTTGGCTTTGCCGTAGTCGGGTAAAAATCATAACCCTCCTTTGGCTTTACCGTAGTCTGATAAAGAAAGGTAATAGCCATGAGACTTTCTTATTCTATTGAAATGTGATTTAAAAAATAAAATATCATGGACTTCAATGGTCCTAAATTATGATTAATTGTAATAAGCTGTATTAATTTTCTATTCTCAGACATGGAATAGGTAAATTAAAACGAAATGAGATTAACCTTGAGACAAACTTATTCAATTTAAGATTTTTTTTAAAGAAATATCTACACCTAATTTTTTTAAGCGACTTCAAAAAAAGGAGGAGGTTTCTCAATTCGACCGTATATATATTTTTTATTTTTTTTTATGTGTATCTTTTGTTGTTGTATCTTCGTTTATGAACAGATTTTTATGATTACTTTTTTATTGAAAAGGAGATGTTCCAACGGTGGTACCATGTTGTGGACATTAATATCTGATATTGGCATCCAAGAGAAATCGAGTCGAACCTTGAAGTCGGATTTATTTTAGTTAAACTTGTACTACTTAATGAAGACAACACCTGTATTAATTAGTTATATACTGAGTCGCGTGGGACTTTACAAACATACATGATACGGACACAAAGTCTCCCAGGTAGTAGAGCCACGCTGATTTCAGCACGAACGGGCCGGCTCGACCGGGGCGGTACTACCCTCGCACAGAAAATCAACGTAGAATGACAGCGATCGTGCTGTCGTGTTTCGTTGGTGAGTGCGAGACCGGAGGCCCAATGATGCAGAAGCATCACTAGCCCGCCATGGTGTGGGTCACCATGCTGCATTGTTGCATTGTCTGCATTCGCGGAATGGTGACCACCACTCTTGGATTCTACTCATGCTTTCCATCAGGCAGAGTAGAGTCATTTTGGCAGGGTCAAACATAAAGAAAAAAAAAAAAAAAAAAAAAAAAAAAAAAACAAAGAAATCTCAGACTGAGAACAACAGGTAGTGGATCACACAAAGTGTGGTCCTAAGGCGTTTGAAGCCACAACACTTAGCGGAACAGACTCGCGTGGTGATCGCTTAAACCACTACGCCATCGGTGCTTAAAAATTACTTAGATACACAAATAATTCAAGTGAAATAAGAAATCTTCTTTTCAGAATTCTTTCAAACAGATTTAGTAAAATGATGATGCGATATGCTAGCCGATCAGGGCCACGGCAGCCAATATCTACGTAGACCAGCCAACTGCGCAGTAGATATTACAGTGCACAGGTGTGTGCGCAAACACAGGTGCACTCTTTGTTTCCTGACTCTCATAATACGACGGAACGGTTATCCGACACGACTGGGGGAGAACAGACAATCAGGAGGATGATATAAACGTCGTGTTCGTTCGAATCCTGAATAGAATTACACTTTGTGTAATTTACTAGTTTTTCTTCTGTCTTTGGTTCGATTCATAGATTTTTTTATAGTTCCTTTGCCATTAAGAAAATAGTTCTAATATTTAAAAAAAAATTTAAAGTGACGATTAATATGAAGGTAGGCTAAAAAACATTTTAACGACCGTACATAAAAAGAAAATAAAGAGATGCCAATATAGTAGTCGGGTAAAAATGATATTCAACTTTTATATTCAAATAGAAAACTTAATGAAGTGTACAAACCCCATCCAACAATAATTTGTATGCACTACGCATTCTAATTTTATTTATGCCTTTTCTAGACAAACTACACAAGTGGAATAACGAATAGACTTTTAATCATTTTTCTATACAACTGGCTTTATTTTTAAAATTTTGGGTCAAACATTTCAAATCTGTTTGACTTTTAAAAAAAATTGTGACAAGTATGTAATTTATCGTCGGAGAGCTAAGCTTTGGCACGCATGGGCCGGCTCGACCGGAGTGAGGATACCGGAGACCCATACCCCAACCCCTCCCCCTATTGCCCCTCCCTACCGCCAAAGGCCGGCAACGCACTTGTGAAGCCTCTGTAGTTGCGAGTGTCCATGGGCGGCGGTAATAAATTGCCATCAGACGATACGTCTACTCGTTTGCCCGTTTTTATTTCATAAAAAAATATATGACAAGGGTGCACTGAAGGACATAGGCCTCTCTCCTAGAGACGGTGACCAGACGGGCTGCTCCTTAAGGAGAAACCAGTGTACACTACTGAACGTTGGTCTCTTGTTAGAAAAGAGGTTTTGACATACTATTTCACGCTAACAAGATGGGTTGGTATGGATTGGTTTCAACATTTCCTTTTTCTTAATACTGTTGGAAAAATAAGTCAAAGAAACTTTATTATACATTCTCTTGAAACCACAGAATAATTCAGAACAATAGTTCTTAATGTTAAATGAATCTAGTAACTGTATTACTGGGTACTTATATAACTCAGATATTCTAAGCACTGTACTCTACGGCCGACGTTTCTAGGCGAGTCCGAACTTCGCGCAGAAGGTTGCGCAATATTTTTTTTAAGAACAAAATGGTGGCAGGAGGCGACGTACGGGGGCGGTGGCCTAGGCTAGAGATGGACCATAAGTAAACACAATCGATCCGTTATTCAATCAAATATTGTAATCGTAAAATGAATGTTATTTAGAAGTTATAGATTTTTATTTATTTATGATATTAAACGAAATAGATTTACAACTATTAGTACATTTTGTAGTTAATAAACGAGATTCGACTTTAATAAAAAAAAACAAATAACATTTTATGTTCTCGGTTGTAAGACATGATTACTTAAATATCAGTTATCTATTAACGTCTACTTGAGTAACGAATATTTGAGAAATTTTAAAACCTCCGTATAAATTTGAAAATAAAATATTTTTATTATGATATAATTTTAATCGATTTGAATAAATATCAATCAAACACGCCCTCAGGCACAAGTATATCCCTTTTTGGTTACTTCGTGTTTATCTCAGTCACACGTTAGCATTAGTGTTGTGTTTGTGTCGCTATCTTTGTTTCGAGCACAGTCGGTTACAAAAGTTTTCGTTGTTATTGTTGTTCATTGTTATTTTGTTTTTTGTTGGGATGGGTCTGTGGAGGAACGGGTGTCATCCTCCAACACAAACGCAAGTTCCTCCGATCAGGTAAGATGATCATGCCGGGCCACGGCTCTACAGATGATGATGGGTTGTTGTATATAAGATAATCGGCGCGAGAACTTCTATTGTGCGATGCTGGATTAGTAGTTTATTGGTGGATTAGTAGTTTGTTGGTACTGTGGTTTTTAACAATATTTTTTACGGGAATTAACGCGATCACTTATTAAAAGGTATGACATACCTCTGATTTGCCTGACGTTTCGACCAGGTTGCACTGGCCATGGTCAGGCTGACTGGCTCAGCGGCGCACGCCCTCCGTCGTCGAATCCGTGGAGTAGAAGTTTGTTCGTCCACCCGCACTTTCTCGATATTTTTAAGAAATTTGTTTCGCCATGTACCGTCACATACCACACTAACAGTGTCCCTATTCTGTAAGCAAACCGATGTGCTCCTATTCTGGTGTTTTTCCGACTGCTATATGCCTTATGTCAAGGGAGTTACGGATAAGATCGGGTCCGTGTTAAAGAAATACTCAATTCCGACAGTATACACACCAGGCATAAAAGTTCACAACATCGTCGGCACACCGAAGGATACATTGCCACTACAAACTCCGGGTGTTTATAAAATATACTGTAGCTGCGGACCGGAGGTCGATATATTATATTAAGTGTAAATATATAAAAAGCATTGCATTTAAATAATATTGTGTGTGTTTGTGATAAAATCTGCCACCGGGGTAAAGTAGGGTATCGAAATTGAATCTCTAATTCATTATTTATTTTTATAGCTTTCCGTATCCAAAGTTTTTTTAAATTTCTTTAATTTGTCTGATTGGTCACTGTATTAGGGAAATACTATGATAAAAACAGTTTTCTTCACGAGTGTACATTGCTTAAGTTCACAGAGCTTATGTTCAGACTCGCCAAGATAAATCGGCCGTAGATTATCTCAAACTGGACTGAACTGCTGTCAACGAAATGTCCTTTTTATATTTGATGCGAAGAGTACTAGTACGTTCTAGACATTTCCGACAACGACGTAACAGTGACAAAACATCGCAAACATGACGGTTCTGTGAAATGTAAACAAGTTATCGTCACAGTCTCTTTGCGACGTAATGTATATTCACGTAAAGTTATTTGTTCTGTGTAGTGTGTTTTTATTAGAAACCTACTAAAACTTTCACAGCTAAACCTATTGTCGAGTTTTTTTATTGAATGTTCTTTCTACATGATAATATTGTTAATCTTCTGTCGTAGAACTTATATATTGACGAGTCGCCTGAAAAATACTAAGCCATAACAATGATTATGATTTACAAAAATATACAATGGATGCAATCAGTTAAGCATCTGTTTTATTTAAAGTAGCAAAAGTTGTTTATTCCATAAAACAATAAGTATGACAGGAAAACTTGTAGCATCGATTTAAGACACTATTTTCAAGTGAACCTTGATATTACGACACCAATTCTTCTTATTTTCTATCCTAAGCTTTAAAGTAACGCAATTACAAAACTTACCTTCCAATACTATCTACTTACTTATCAGCAATGTTAAAATATAGTCAAGTGTGTCGTAAGTTATTGTGTATTTATTGTTATACCTTTTATTTACCTGAGCCCCGCGGTTATTATTGCACCTTGTAGCCTAAGTTACTCCTTATATCATCACCTATCTGTCAGTAAAAGTCTCTTCAAAATCGGTCTTGCCGTTTGAACACACACAGGACAAATGTGTTTCGTTGATGAGTGCTCAATGACACACTGACACTGGAGGCTCAATTATGCAGAAGCATTACTAGGCCGCCATGGTGTCGATCACCATGCTCATTGTTACTTTTTGAAACCATTCTTGGATTCTGCTTTTGTTTTCCACCAGGCAGAGTAGAGTTACTTTGGCAGGCCGATACGTAAAAAACGTAGAAATACAAATGTTTCCTCACGTTACTAAATCGTCCCATCACATTGTTGGTATGCAGATCAACTTATGCTGGTCAATTAGTTCCTTATATAGTTTTTAATCAATACTCTTCTTTAAATACTTGTCAATCAAATATATTATTTAAACTTCAACTCGTTGCTTAGAGCTTTTATTCAATTTAGGTAAAATAATATGAGAATATCGCATGTGGAATGCATTTTTTTTATGGAATAGGCGGGCAAACGAGAAGATGTATCGCATGATGGTAAGCGATTACCGCCGCCCATGGACACCAGAGGCGTCACAATTGCGTTGCCAGCCTTTGGGGGATGAAGAAGGGATATAGGGGTTTGGGTTATTGGCCTCCGGTATCCTCACTCACTCGGTGAAACACAGCGCAAGCACTATTTCACACCGACCCATTCATTCCGAAGCGTGCTCTCCCACGGTAAATGATGCATGAAGTTATTAAAGATAACGTAACGTGTAACAAACGTCCTTGACCTCCTCGAGGTAATTTTTAAACTCTGCAATCCATCTTTATTTATAAAGTCTTTCTCTTCCTTTATACTTTTCCCATTCAATATACACGATTAAAGTTTCTCATTTCTATTTCCAAAAACGTGGTTAACGACATAAGTCTGTTGGCGTTTTGTGTCTAGTAATTTAGTCGCCTCTATCACGGGAGCTAGGCTAAATTGTGGGTGTTTAATACGCATCTATCTACGCCTGCAAGGATATGACACAGTTGGTTTATGTCTGTTAATATAGCTCATAATATTGCCCAGAAAATTATTATCTAAATGTCTCAAAGTTAATGAGCAAAGGTCAAGTACCATAAAACCGATTAACTTGCATAACATACCCAAAATATGAAGTAAGACAAAATAAGAAGTTTATAAAAATAAAAATAAAATTCCAATTTTAAAATGTGTTTATTTAATGAAAAAAAGTAAAAGATACTTCAGTCACGCCATTGTACGCTTAGTATTGAATACAAATAGCAAGCGTTTCCAACACAATATTTCAGTAGTCACCAAAACTAAGTTACATACTTGTAAATTTAAAAAAAAAACATTACAATTTCGATAAGCAGTAATGAGGAGACTATCTATTACTGTGGTTAATAAACACCAGTACTACCAATCAAATAAAATAGCTTTTACTTCTTTGAAATAAAGTACAAAATTGCTACCATGGTTTTGCGTCCTCAAAATAACAACTGCCTGTCGCTTATTATGTACTGATTGAGCGCGTGAACCTATAAAAAGATGGTGTTCGGTCTGTTTGCCAAAACATCAACAAGCTTGAGAAAATTCTAACAGGAGAGCCAAACAAACTGGAACCGACACGTCCCACTTAAGCAGTTACTTGTATTTCGTTTTGTGTACACAAAAGGCTTTTTTCAAAGAGTCCTTCGCCATCTACATCATTTTCTAACCTAAATTTGCAGCGTACACAATTTGCTGTCGAGACTTTATCCAAGTTTCGCAAGAAAACAATATTTTATAAACTTACTTCGTTTGATTATACGAAAAAAACTCTTTGTTACTTTTTCTTCTAGATTCTAGATAATGCAACCATTTTTTATCGTAAAAGAAGCATGCGAGGCACTTGTTGGTAAGCAAATATCGTTGCCTATAGAGGCCTGTAATTCAAGGGCCACAAGTGTGACTTTTTAGGTCAAACTAGCCGCGATCCACGATATAACGATGTACGGCTTTCGTAAAGGTCGATCAGCTGATTATCTTCTAGTATACCTGACACATCGCTGGGTACAGGCGATTGAAACTAAGGGGGAAGCCTTAGCAGTTAGTTTGGACATTGCGAAAGCGCTTCTTCCGAAACTCCCTTCCTATGGGCTTCCCGAGAAATTATGCGATTGGATCAATAGCTTTTTAGCAAATAGAATCATAAAGGTCGTAGTCGACGGTGAATGCTCTGACACCATGTCTGTGAAAGCTGGTGTCCCGCAAGGCTGTGTGCTATCGCCTAATTTGTTCCTCCTCCATATCAATGACATGCTACAAATTAGCGGCATTCATTATTATGCGGATGACAGCACGGGCGATGCTCTCTATACCGGTCGGTAAAACTTGTGTTTGAAGTTGAGGCCTCTTTGGAAAAGGTCTCAGATCGGGGTAGACTAAATTTAGTCCAATTTAACCCCACAAAAACACAAATTTGCACGTTCACCGCTAGAAAACTGCCATAGGTCGTATGTCCTCCTTTTGAAGACACTCCTTTATTTGCCTCAGCCAATATTGGAACACTTGGTGTCGACAGATCAGACATATCGACAGATCGAGACAGTATTTCATTTAGGCCTACCGCCTATTCGGCCGTCCTGTACCTCGCACAACAAAACTGTGGAATCAACTTTTTCCACAGTTTTGTTGTGGTAGCTGCACGATTGCTGGTGTCATTGGACGGCGTTAATCGCTGACCATAAAAAACACCTGCTTATTTTGTTGCTTTGACATCGGATTTTTTTCACTATTTAATTTTTTTTTTATAAATTTTAACTAAGTTACTTCTTACAGCATCAGCTACCTGCCGTTGCAGGAGTAGCCGGATTAGAATTAAAATATTGGTTTATTGACGTTAATACTGTATAAGCTTCAATATGCATTTAATGTTTCTCTCTCACAGCTTTAGCGGTCTGTCTGTAACGCTTTCACGGCTAAACCGGTGCACCGACATTTTAAATCTTGCGAAAAAACATAGACTATTTATTTCTGCGATAACCGTAACTACGGAGCCACACCAGAAAGCTAGTCTATACAAATAAATAAAATTGGAGTGTCTGTTTGTAATATTAAAATAACCGCTTTTTAGTAAATGCATATGTATGTATACACTGTACATATACCAAAAATGTAGTTATAAAAATTTTTGTCTGTCTGTCTATCTGTCGGTCTATCTGTCTGTCTGTCTGTTTGTTTGTTCCGGGTAATCTCTAAAACTGCTGGACGGTTTTGACGGGACTTTCACTAGCAGGTTGCTGGTGATCCAGGGAGTAACTTAGGCTACTTTTTTTAGACTAACTTTGTCGCGCGGCGTTACTCGCGGTACGACAATAAGCGCGGGTAATACCGCGGGGTTCAGCTAGTAGGTAATAAAAGGAATACTAAAATAAATTCTCATTGTGTCAACTATATAAGAATGTCAACTATATAAGAATGTTTCTAAGTCAAATACAGGATTCTCGTCTGTGTAAATACAGTCTAAGACAAGTCTCTAATGTACATACATTTTCTAATTCTAATCTTCAAAGAAGAAAATTTTATGTTTCTTTCATCTGTTAAGCGTTTCAGAGGTTTGTCTTGCCTTGTTATAATTAAAAATAATTTCTTGATATTTCATTACTTTCGTTACCGAATTAAGGAGAAAATAGGTCCTTTGACGAAACTTAATTAAATTAACAATTGCTTTGACTAGACTTTAGTAGGGATTTCATAAAATACCTAAGTTTTTCCCGCGGCTCCGCCCGCGCATACGTCGGTTATTTTCCAAGGTTCAATCTATTTCCGAACCAAAATTCATCCAAAATACATTTGGTTGGTGGCTAAAAGACAGAGTTAATATTTCATTATATAACATTAATTTACGAGCGACATAGTCATAATTGTGGCTAAGCTCCTTGAATAAAGATAAAACAAAAAAAACATAATTACCTTTTGAAGTGATAACTTTTTATGGGATGGTAAACCGCTTCGTATTCGCTTTGCATCTCTCGCCATTTATACTCCTTGACATATCGTTTAACTTTTAAGATAACTTTTGAAATTAAGGAAACTGTTGTGAAACTGGCGATGTTGGAATATTAATTGGTTGTATTTACAGCTCACTTTTTTAAAATATATTTTTTTATCTATAGAAATTAATAAAATTATAGTGTCTGTTTGTAATATTAAAATAACCACTTTACTAAATGCATATGTATGTATACACGGTACATATACCAAAAATGAAGTTATTTTTTTTGTCTATCTGTATGGCTCTTTTTTCCGGGTAATCTCAGGAACGGCTGGACGGATTTTGCCGGGACTTTTACTGGCAGGTAGCTGATGATCCAGTGAGTAACTTAGGCTACTTTTTTAAGACTATCTTTGTCCCGCGGCGTTACTCGCGGTACAACAATAACCGCTGGTAACATCGCGGGGTTTAGCTAGTCTCTTAATAAATCTTATTTTGTTTAGGCATATAATAGTGTCAGAGAGTAGGATTTGATGCGAAGACCTTTCAAAATCGTAGAGACGTAGCATAGCGTAGCACTTAAATCTATCAATCAATCTTACTTTGTGTAAATTTACTGCCTACGAGCAGGGTTACAGAAGGTTTCGGGGTTAAATATGGGGTCGGCAAACACGTCGTTGACTGATAGGTCGAATTCATTAGCAATTTCGACCTTATAAACATCTTCGAAATTATGTATTTTGAATAATCTATACAAATAAATATAAGTGAAGTGTATGTTTGTCATTTAAAATTAACAGCTTTTCTCTGAATGTATATCAAAGTATTTACGATACTTAGAGCAACCTCTAGAAAGGTGGCATCAATTTTGACAGGATATTGACTGGTAGATAACTTACGATATAAGGAGTAACTTGGCTACTTTTTTTAGGTAAAGACACCACAACAACGAGGTAATACCGCGGGTAATACCACGGGGCTAAGCTAGTATTAATATAAATAGATAACTTATGGTACCTATGCATTTCTCGTTGTTCATTTGTTTGATGAAAACTTCAAGGAGAAAGGACACTTTCAGTAAAGTGCAAGTTTTCCCTACGCACTTGTGACTTGAGTTTATATGTGGCACTTACCATTAGGTCATCCGACTGCTCATTATCTCCTATCTTAAACCTATAAAGAAACCGACCCGAATTGATTCATTAATACAGGACAGAAAGCCTTAACAGGACTTATGACCTCAAAATTTTTGCTGCTAAGTTTTTTATGTTGCAAACCCGCAGGCACGAACTGCTTTTGGTTTGCGAAACATGTGGCTATAGTTAAGTGTAAAGTAGTGTTAATTGAATGGAGATGAATGGAAGAATAACACAACATCCTCGACCCTCATTTATTACTGTGAAAAAGGGCAATATTTTTTTAAAACATTACTTTAAAGGGACAGGAAGGGAATACTCTTATAATATTATATATGTCGTGGCATAGGGCGAGATGGTTTTTAGAAATGGTGACGTCAGCCTCGCCGACGTCACTGCTTATCTCATTAGTGGCACTCATGATTAAAACAATAGAAATCATTCTCAATCAATTCATTATTACACCCGTTGGTAGGCAGGGTTTATTTACACAACCAAAGACAATATAGAATTCCAAATAGTTTCTTGAATTAATGATGCTACAGTTAAAATCATAGATCGACACAACATTGTCAAGGTGAATTAGGTGAGAACACGAAAACCCACTGCCCGTCTGTGTCGATCCATAACTTCTAGTTTTCGAAATGCGTAGGGCCTTATGAGAAGAGTACTGGTAGAGAAACTCATGGACACTCTTTTAAAAGTTACAGCTTAACTTATTAGTGATATTAATTTCAACAATTAAGATGCCTATGTACTTAACTTATTTACAGCTTGTCCTTCCTTGTACAATGCTCGCACTAAAGTGACTGGTGATCTCTTAATTTTAAATTTCTCAATAACACGAAACCAACCGACATCAAATGTTACTGGCGATAGTAATGGCGCCCGAATAACGGATGTCGCTTGTTTTCGTATTACTTTACAAAACCATAAGATGTGTCAGGCCCTATTTTAATGGCATGAAAAATCCTTAATTAAATAATTATAACCTCTGCGATCAACCTCACATTATTATAATTCAAATGCAACAGCGGATGCGAGCCTAACTTGTTAGGCTCGTCATTCAGAATAATTATTTGAAATCAATTATTTAAACATTACTTTGTTCACAGACAATCGTTATTGAATCTCATATTTTATTATAATAATTGTTAGACAGTTACAAGCTTACAATTTAAATTAGGAGTAACAGTATTCCGTTTAGAAATGCCATAATCAATCAACTTAATCAAGTAACCCTTTTTACAGGAAAATAGAAATAGTTGTAGTTACTTAATATTAAGATATTAATTGTTAGACAATAACATTTCGTTTTTGAGTTTATAATTGACAGTAAATTTTTATTAAGACGCTCAAAAACACAAGTAGATCCCCATCCCCCAAAGACACTTGTGACGCCTCTAGTGTAGGGTGTCCATGGTTGGCGGTTATCGTTTACCATCAGGCGATACGTCTGCCCGTTTGTCCCCTGTTCCAAAAAAAAACACTTTGTTGCGATAATCGACATATGTACATACGGGTAGATCTCCGGCACTGTGGATACGTTGTGTCCAAAACAAGTCGGGGATCTACGCCAAACACAGAAGTAACAAACGATACTTTTTATTAAATGCGAGCAAAGCCGCGAGTAAAAGCTAGTAAAATTATAAATGTGAATGTAAGTTTGTTTGTTACGCTTTCACGCGAAAACTTCTTAACCGATCATCATGAAACTTTGTATACATATTCTTGAAGGTATTAGAAGTAACATAGCATACTTTTTTACTTAGAAAGCTAGCATTAAATAAAATGCAAAAGGTTTTTTCTGTAAAGCAAAATCATGGTGAACCTCGTACATCCTTACAGGATTTATAGATTGCATCAGTAAGGTTAGCAATCAGGCTAAGTATTATTTGAGCTTTTGTACCTAATATTAAAAATATTTACATAAATAATTTTGATCGAAAATTACAAGCAATGTTAATATTTACAAAAGTATCAATTCTCAGAAATAATAATACAAAAGTACGATATACAATATAGTTCAATTCAATCTCGATTATAATTTCCTTTCCAATGAATTAATTAATTTGCGAATTCAAAATAATAAGATAAAGTAAACAAAAGTTTAGTGTTAGTTTGAAATCTTTAGTATCAATAAACAAAAGTAAATTAAACTTTATTTATCTAAGAGTCAAAGTAGACCCACAATCAGAGTTTACCACCATTAAACAAACTACATTATTAACTAAAACTTCAGAATGGGAGAGCCATGCATTGGCATAAATGAGACGGCTTGAATGGGTAGATATTATGGCCTCTCAAAAATCTGTAGCTCAGTTATTCTATAGCCTTGTTTTCATCATCATCATTAAGAACAACCTATAGTAACTTCACTCCTAAAATAAATTATCTTCTAAGAAAGACTTCTTCTTAGAAAGGCAGCTTGGCTTACTTAACTATGGCTATGGGTTAGCATGAGTTTTCAAATTTTTCTTCTCCTTCTCGTGCTGTTGTTCTGTTTGGTTTCTTTCCCTTCTCGCCTCTTACGATACGGAATAATAAGAGTGGTGACTTTATGGCCACTTCCTCATACAGCGCAACAAAAAGTATACTATATCGTCATCTACCGAGAATACATTGAACTACGAAGTAACGAAATGCGGAACAACTACTGTGATCCTGAATCACGATATAGAAGTTCTCGCATCAGTAGTTGTATATATACAACTTCGCAACGTCAACGGTTGGACTGCAGTCCGCCGGGCATTATCACCTAGCCTGGTCAGAAGATCCTCCTTTTGTATAGGACTACCCGTTCTTCTACAAGTGTCAACGTTCATGTGATTCTTGAGTTGCAAATTTCCCTAAGTGCTGGTCATCATTTCCAACAAGGTCACACGTCTCCTCGTTTGACCACCGACATTATAAAAAAGTCAACTAAGTGCAAGTCGGACTCAGGCACTGCGGGTTCCGTACAAACTTGTAGATATATATTAACTGATGTTACTAAAAATGTATGTTATTAACGTCTTATAAGACGTTGCTTCGTATCAAATTCCAAGATTCTGAGTTCACGGAAAGTACCCTATTTTAAATCCCTTACGAGCTTTGAAATTTTT
Source organism: Spilosoma lubricipeda (assembly GCA_905220595.1). Lineage (NCBI taxonomy): Eukaryota > Metazoa > Arthropoda > Insecta > Lepidoptera > Erebidae > Spilosoma > Spilosoma lubricipeda. Next base: position 3,530,308 of record HG992286.1, on the reverse strand, counting down.
GAGCATAAACGGCTATAACGGTTGTAACTTTGACCTAGGAGTTTGATTTTTTCACAGCTCCAAGGGACAGTAGACTTAAGTATTTGATATGAACTTCAGCCTTATACCTCCAGGTGTGTCTAAGAAAAAGGGTCTTGACAGACAATAGGACAATAAAGTGGTCCTAGAAGGATTCGGTTTTTTCCTTTTGTAGTACGGAATCCTAAAAACTAACTTAACCAACATTTTTTTTATTTGAATTATGTGCTCAACAAAAATAGAATGGGGTATATATTTACCGAACAAGAAATAAAATTGGAGTGTCTGTTTGTAATATTAAAATAACCGCTTTTTACTAAATACATATTATGTAAATGTAGTTAAAAACAATTTTATCTGTTTGTTCCGAGTAATCTCTGGAACGGCTGAACCGATTTTAACGGGACGTTCACTGGCAGGTAGTTGATGAATCCAGGGAATAACTTAGGCTACTTTTCTTTAGACTTACTTTGTCCCGCGGCGTTACTTGCAGTACAACAATAACCGCGGGTAATACCGCGGGGATCAGCTAGTAAAATCTTATAACCTAAATAAAACCTTAATTTTTCAGACAATCGCATATTTTTAAACTACTCCCTTGCTGGATATCCATCCTGTGTCGGGGGGGACTTAACATACATGCATAAAACAGATTAAAAAACACCCAGAGTCGTTAAATAATTTGTGGAACAGACAATGTGTTGTCTCATGTTAGGATCGGACCCACACACTCAACTTAGTAACAGGACCCCTTTAGCAGTGGTTGAACGCGTCCTCGCCGCCTACTAATCTGTGATCCGTGCAGTCAATTTTCACGTTAGAATAGCCAAATTATCTATAGTTTATTCAGAAATACAAAAGTCTGTTTATAGAGTTTCTGTCTGTTATAGGCTGTGCCTAGCACGAAATCAGGTAGTGGTATCACAGTGGTCCACCCAGCCGATTTGTATTGAATATCATAGGATAAAATGTCCCCAGCGGTCAACCACCTTGACTTAAAGTTTGATCGCTAAACAAACTTAGTAATACTTTGTGATAGCTTAGAAATACCCTAACTAACATCGCACGTGTCTAATTATTACACTACAATTAGCATTTATTACTTTGAGTTAATCCGCATCGGTGTGTGAAATATCAACTAAACCAATTGTATTGTTTTAAGTTTTATTTGTACATAATGCCATCAGATCTAATTTATGGATACACATCCATAATCAATTTCATACTATCTGTGTGTTACGCTTTCACGCAAAAATCACTGTACCGATTTGGATGAATTTCGGTACAGGCTACAGTTTTTAACCGACTTCAAAAAAAGGAGGAGGTTTTTCAATTCGACCGTATATAAATATTGTTTTTATACTTTTTTTTTACGTGTGTTCGGGGATAACTTCGTCGTTTATGAACCGATTTTGATTATTCTTTTTTTAATGGTAAGGAGATGTCCCGACGGTGGTACCATGATAATTACATTAATATCTGATGATGGCATCCAAGAGAAATCAAGTTGTACTTTGAAGTCGGTTTTATTTTTGTTAAAATTGTACTTGTTCGCGATACGGACATAGACGCGAGCGTGCCGTGAGTAAAATAATAATAATAATAATAATAAAAAACTTTATTTGCAAAACACAACACACAACCAAAATACAAAATTTCTAATACAGTAAAGAAGTAATATAAAAATAAAGATTCTAAGTAAGAAATAGTTTTGTTTTTTTTTTGGCTTGCAACATTTTAAATGTCAATCAAAGCTGTCAATCACATCAAAGCCAAAATATGTTACGTGGCATTAGTGAGTTTGCTGACGTGTATTATCGTGCACTAACGCATTATTACACCATATTACACGTCATACGGACAATAAATTCATCTACATAACTTGTACGTAACATATCAACATCCCAAACAGAGTAAAAACATGGCAACGAGGGTTGTACGCCGCGTCTCACAAAAAGGCGGACTCTCAGCGTACACTGCGATAGGCACAGCCTATCTCAGTACTGATTTTCAGAGCCCCCCATAGCAGTTGATTTGACGCCGATAGGTGTCAGTACCATAAGTGGTTCTATCTGTCTCTTCTTCTACCTACAGATTAAGTTCAATAATCAATATTTGACCAAAAATCTTAAGCAGGTATGTGATCTTTCTAAGTTTGTCCTTTCATTTTTACAATTAATTATGTAGGTTTCAATTTTTAACAATTATTCTTACAGCCACGAGCAATTATTTTCAATAATTAACTACAAATAAATTTAAAAAAAAATACAACAAAAAAAAAATATTTAAACATACAAGCATACAAAATATAATTAGAAGCTGCCATCATACCGGGACTTATCAGGCTGGGAAGCCAATGCAAGTGAACAAGAGAACAAGAAGAGAGCAAGTGAAGGGAACACACATCAGCGCGACATAGTTACGTTGAGTTTAACCGACTAATATAGAGAAGGTAATTCTCATTTTGAGGGTATTTTTTCACTCTGTTACCTCAAAGTTCCTTAATTAATGAATCGATTTGAGAAATTGTTTTTTTTTCATTTAGGACGGTATAGTTATTTCACTTGATTCAATTGGGAATAAAAAAAAACTACCAATAAGTTAAAGAATAATAAATCAATTTATTACAGATCCATTAAAGTCGACATTCATATATTCATGGAATTGGAGTATTATTTGAAGAAGAATATTCTTTTGTTGATTTACCTTTATATTTATTGAAGAAAATAACATTAAAGATTACAGATATATTTTCACGATAGAATGATGTTTGTTCGGTGTTATTTGTTTACAAACAAATATGTTGCTCTATCGGTAGAATAAATTCGTCTGGTTCCAGCGACATTATGGCTCCACCAACCCTGGAGCAGGTAATAAATCAGTTTGTTTGTACGGAAATTACACATTTTGTGAGAAACTGTTATTTAAAGTAGTGGGTAAACTTATACTTTCAAATGTGTACGCTATTTGTTTAATAATAACATACTAGTGGACGCCCCGTGGTCGAAATTCAACCAACATTCAGTTACTTTTTTTTGCTTTCTGCATTCCACCTTCATATAAACTTTAACTGTACCAAATCTCATACTCGTTTGCAAAGGGATACAAAGTTTTTCCTTTACATGTAAATATATAGATGGGACTAATCCCGCCTACACCCTCACCACTGTAACTCCTGTACACCCGGATCAACAGCAGTGACCCACGAACACACTGAGTTATGACACTCAGGAAGTCCCGGGAAAAATTAAACTGTCTTGGAACCCGCAACATAACCAATCAGAAGAACAAGTAAAATTATTACTTAAAAAACCCGCCTGCGTCAACGTATGCCATTTTCATTAGATTTTTTAAATAAAACGTATCTCAACCCCTTTCCGCACTCTCGTCCCCATCCCTCAAAAGCCGGCAACGCACTTGTGACGCCTCAAGTGTTGTGGGTATCCATGGGCGGCACTATCGCCAACCATCAGGCGATACGTCCGCTCGTTTGCCCTATACTCCATAAAATTAAACAAAAAAAAATGATCGTGATTATCACACAGGACAATATTATAGCACTGCCCTCTTAACTTTACTTAAAGGAAATTTGCCGTATATCCACCATGGCATAGTAAGCCAAAACCTCAATTCCAAGGAGAGGCCTATACAGCAGTAAATTAGTAAAGGCTGTTAACTATTATCATCCGTAAATTAAATACTTTCAAACACTTTAAAGATAAATTCTCCGATTCCCTGTTTGCATAAACGTGCTCCAAGTTTAAATGTATCTCAAATTACATAAACAAACGCTAGGATTTGAATAACGTTTTCAACAAGTATTAAATATCGTATTCAAACTCAAGGCGGTGGTAAGCGGATTATTTGATGTTGTTATTCTGAAAGTTTCGTTTCAACTAATATTGTAAGAGATACCTAGAAATATATAATTTACTAACGGACAGAAATTTCCAAGTGTCTGAATTTCGGCCTCAATCTATACAAATAAATTAAAATTGGAGTGACTGTTTGTAATATTATAATAACTCCTTTTTAAGAAATGCATATCTATACTAATATATAAAGCTGAAGAGTTTGTTTGTTTGTTTGTTTGTTTGTTTGTTTGAACACGCTAATCTCAGGAACCGTTGGTCCGATTTGAAAAATTCTTTCGGTGTTGGATAGTCCATTTATCGAGCAAGGCTATAGGGTATATATCATCACGCTACTACTAATAGGAGCGGAGCAACAATGAAGAATGTTTCAAAAACGGGGGAAATTTTCACGCTACGGGCAATATAAGGCGCAAACGAGGTTGCGTGGGTCAGCTAGTGTATGTATACACGATACATGTACCAAATGTATTTTTTTACAGTTTTTGTCTGTTTGTCGGTCTGTCTGTCTGTCTGTCTGTCTGTTTGTACCGGGTAATCTCTGGAACGGATGGACTGATTTGGACGGGACATTTACTGGCAGATAGCTAATGATCTAAGGAGTAACTAAGACTACTTTTTTTAGACTAGCTTTGTCCCATTGTCGTAGCGTCGTACCGCGGGTAACAACCCGCGGGGTTTGCCCCTTTCTAGTATAACTTGAATCACAGAAGAGGACTATTAATTCTTTTGTTCTGTGACTTGAATTATCATAGTACAATATACTTATAGTACCTACTATGACATTTTAAGAAGTAGACCACTTTGACTTTTTGTATCGACTTTCGCGTAATTTTAAAATTAAATGCCCGTCTTCTAAAAAAAACTTTAATTTTTTCAAATTTCATGCTTCAAAGGAAATGTACTAGAACTTTATTTTACCTATTAAACAAACATTCTACTACCTTGTACAAGATTCAACATAAACGTAACTCTTACTATTTACGTTAATCTAATATCTTTAAAAGCAAGGAGTTTCTGAGGCAATAAATCGATCTAGCTGGAATTAATTATGTCACATACGGCCATCTGCTTCAAACTAACCAGAGTGAATATTCTAGAAACCAGGCTGCTAAATTTCGAAATACATACAAGAAAGCCTCGTAGTCTATCCTAGTCTGAATACGTTTTCGGGGATGTAGACATACATAAAACTTATATGTAGGTAGGTATGATATCTGCGAATTAAAATTTCAACTTATCAACTGCAATTCTAAAAATGCACCGTTTTTTCAGCATTACTTTTTTATAATTCCAATTTTTTTTAATATTAGTACATATTTTTTTTACTAAGGTTCTTGTTTTAATGGCTACAGAAAGGCAAGAAGGCTCTATCGTTGAGAAACTGGTTAAATGTACCTTATTCAAACCTTTTATTGGACTTGTTTTGACGCATTGCGGATTCACAGGAATCTCGGTATTATCCTCAACAATCTCTAACAATAAAAGGGTTCCGAAAAATGGAACTTCATTCATTTTTGTTTTGTTTTACCTTTCACATGAATTTGGAATGAAAGGTCATTCTTTATTTCAGTCACAGTATTGGCTTGTCTAATCATAGAAACGACGAACCCGATACGTATGAGATTTCCCGGTACTTGAGTTTTGTGAGTCCATATAGGGTCACAGACACTTAACTGCATGTGACCTATCAGCTCATTTGTCTTCTACATTATGTAATAACCAGCCAATCAAAACTGTTTGCCATGGTACAGATTGTAATGATCGCAAATCATCAACAACTTATAATAGTCCACTGCTGGATATGAACCTAAGGGAAGCTGAATGGAGGTTTTAGCCCACTAAACAAAAAGGAAAAGCCGAAATTCACGATTTTATTAAATTTCGAAATAACAAACAATATCAAATTTTATAACATACAAAATAAAATAAGTGTCATTTCATTTTCTGTATTTTAGTCTTATCATTTCTTTTAGTCATATCCATACCTATATTATAAAAGCGAAAGTATCTCTGTCTGTCTGTCCTGCTTTCTCGGCCAAACCGCTGAGACGCGCGCAAAAGCTAGTATTGTTATTTTTATGAAAAAGACAAAAGTGTATAATAACTCGATAAGTATATTTGAAGTTTCTTCATAGCTGTCTGAATAAGTACTAACTTTTACCATGAACCACTTACTACGGTGATGGCATTCTAATGGACCTGACTCATATACATAATGTATTATTCAACTTCGAGGACATACGACTGCATTATTCTTAAATCTCATACTTAAACATTTCTTTAAGCTACGTATATTTCTTCAAATTGATAATGATGTAAATACCTACATCATAAAATAAAAAAAATTCCAAGTAGGTCCATATTATTCGAAAGGGAAGCTGAATGCGGGAGTTCTGAGCTAACAATCATAAAACAAAATACGTAACCTCATTCTACTTTCAAATTCATCACAGCAACGTAACAAAAATATTGTCTAATATCAGTTTTCCTAAGAACATCTGTGTTAGCATCAAGAATTTCCCAATATACGCTATTATTGACGCCTGGTTCTATCGTATTGAGCCATGAACTGAATATTTAATCAATATTGGTCACTATTGCTGCCTGTCTTTGTGCTATAGATTCAATGACCTTAAAAATTGTTTTAATTGATTTTTTTTTAATTGGACCTTATATACTTTAGAATACGTTAAATAATCCGTTTACATATATTAATCAATTGTTATAAATTCGGGTTATTTTCAAAATTAGCAGAAGTTCATTCACTTGTGTAAGTAAAAATAAAACACCGAAATGTATGTACGCGCGAAACTGCCGATCGATTATTTGATAAATTCTATTTTTTACGTGTTTGTTATTATCAGGTATTATCGGACTTGGTGGTTTTGCGGTCGCCACGCCACTTTGTACTGCGAGAGAGTTGACTGGTGTCTATAAGCGATTACCGCTGCGCATAGACTCCCGCAACACAAGAGGCGTCACAAGTGCTTTGCCGAACTTTTTGGGATGGGGAAAGGGATGTGGGGAGTGGTTGGGGTATGGCCCTCCGGTATCCTCACTCACTCGGTGAAACGCAGCGCTAGCGCTATTTCACACCGGTTTTCTGTGAGGTGTGGTATCACTCCGGTCGAGCCGGCCCATTCATGCCGAAGCGTGGCTCTCCCACGGTAAAGCGAGGTAGCGAGTTCAAAGTGTTCAAACCACATGGGACAACACAAAATGTTGTTCTGAGACTGGGTGTTCTTTATGTCCGTGTAATATAGAGTGGTTTTTTCACCTATAAAAAAAATCAAACACTTAATCTCATAACCTCACTAATGCATGTTCTTGATGTTACAAGACAAACATCAAAGGGATGGTTAACGACATTATGGTTTCTAGTGATTTTAGGTACCATTAATTTCATCCAAGGCGAGTTCTAGTTATTGTTTTACAAGTGAAGTACAAAGGATTACAACTTACTATTCTCGAAATATCAAGTTTCCAGAACAGTGAGATGTAAATTTGTCTTGACAGTTCAAAGTAATGATACGATATTGCGTTGGCGTATCAAATAGTAGTTCATGTTTTGAAATAAGTGTGTTCGTATCTCTACATAACTAAGCTTATATTTCGGTACTCAAAGCTCATTGAATTTATGATAATAATCAAATAAGTAAATTAAATTATTATCAAATTAGTCAATTTTCTGAAGTTACTACGCAACCAATCAAGTTAAGGAAAAATAACCAATTCATCAGTTAAGCTACTTATTCTATTTGTATTTCATTTCTCGGAACACAGCAGATGGTAATAATTTTAGATACTTTTGATGCTCTTCCATATTTATTAAATTGGGAAAACGTATAACGGTATCCTATTAAAGGATGGTAAATTAAAATTAAGAAGGTTTCGGTGAATATAGAAATTATAGACTTTTCAAGTATTTACCTACATAGAAAATAATTTTCGTGGAAAAGCCACCATCATCATCTCTGACCAAAGCCACTATAGCTGGAAATAGACCTCGCCACAATAACTTACCTGTGCTGGATTCAAGGAAGTCATGCTTAGACACAGCCGAATACTGACTCGGCTGGAGCGACACTATGACGTCATAGAAAACCGGCTTTCTTTCGTTGCTTTCGTCAAAGTGAATGAGCTAATGAGCTTTTGTTAATCTCCTGAACCTGGGGAAGCGAGACTCAAACCGTTGTAATGTACTTGTCGCAGCAGATACTAATCATCGCAGGAGTCGTCTAACGTCGACGTTTGAACCTCCACCATAAAAGAATAAAAGAGATTTTTATTTCAAACGAACAAAGAAAGTTATTTTAGTAATGTAAGTCGTAATTCACAAAAGTCTCAGCTGTCCCTCTGGGTGCTGTAATTACTAGATGGAGTCATAAAAGAATTGTGTAGGCCTGAACTTTCTTTCAGAATTATTTTTTCCTAAATCTAGAAGTTTCAACGAAATTCACTTTGGACTTCTTTAATCTTAAAGTACACTTTAAGGTCTCCGTGTACCTTAAATATTTAGAACAGTATCAAGTAAGTTCCTACGCATTCCCCGCGTAAAAAAGAAGGTAATAATATACTAGCTGACCCACGCAACCTTGTTTGCATCTCCTATTGCTCGTAGCGTGATAATTTTCCCCTGTTTTTTTAACCTTCTTCATTGGTGCTTCGCTCCTACTGGTCTTAGCGTGATGATATATAGCCTATAGTCTTCCTCGCTAAATGGATTATCTGACACTGAAAGATTTTTTTAAATCGGACCAGCGGTTCCTGAGATTAGCGCGTTCAAACAAACAAACAAACTCTTCAGCTTTATTTATAGTATATAGATAACAGAAAAAGTCGATAGCTACTTCCTTCAAGTTTATTAGCCATAAATCCTTTACATCAGCAGGCAACACCAACTAGTATCAATAAAGTTTATGTAGCTCCTAATTCCTTTTTGAGAGAACATCTAGTTCTTAGTGCCTAAAAGCATGTCAAATAGGAAAATTGATGAACCTAACATTGACTATGCTCTCTATGTTTATTTGTCACACCTAATAATACAACAACACATATTGCAGACACAGCAGTATAGCTACCAGCCCATTCTTACAAGTAACAATTCCATCAGTATATGTTCAATCGTCACCCACCAAATTTTCTTGTTAACGGCAACAGATTAGCCCCAATTAATTTGGCGGGATAAAATAAGAGTACGCAAAATTTAATCTTTTAATTTCGTAACGTCACATTTGTTAAGGCGTTAAGTATGTATGTACGTTCACAACTGTTCCCATTATCGTTAGTAAATCGTTTGTAAGGCTTCAAGCCTCTTAGTTATTAATAATATGTTAGGTAAAGAAAGGTTCAATAGTAGCAATATAGCAAATGTAGCATTCAACATATATATATAGAATATAAATCAAGCAGAGCAAATATATCTCCATCTCGGTGACGTACAGCCGTATGAGGATCTATTGTGTTTCGAATCTCGACTACCGTATTTAAGGCATATGCATATGCTATGTCTATGGGGTGATATATGGTAAGATTAAAACATAGCTTAATCGAAGGTTTAGACTTTATATTATTATTATTATTTAGGGTTGTACATTTTAAAATATGCGGAACAAAAAATCCTAAATAAACACAGTTTCTTTTAAGAATAGCAGATTTTCCGTAATAAGAGATAAACTAGCTTTTCCCTGTCTCTGACAAGTTTAAACCGTTAAAGCGTATAAGCATATCATTTTTCATTCGTTCAGAAATGGGATCATCACTTCGACAAGAGGCTTAGGGCAACAGATTTTGAACTCTTGAGTTACTGGTCTCCATGAGTGGTGATAGTTGTTTACCATAATTTATCTACCGTATAAGTACTATTCCCCTTGTATCGTAATTCTCAATTCTGAGGGTCGTGACCCCTTCTTGCAGCTATTCTGTGAGTGATAATTCGCCACCTGTTTCAATCTTGAGCAGTGTGTATGGCAACATGGATCATAGTGCCGAGAGTAGAGCAAACTTGATCTCCTCAGCGCAAAGGGTTACGGCCTCTGAATCTTTTCCCCTCTATTTAACCCGTCACTATCAGTCACTCGAGGTTGTCGCCTTCTCTCCTCGCAATGTGGTTAAAGTTTTCAAGGATTCTGTGGAGGTACAGGAACGATAGGCTCACTAATTTTCCATAGGTTCTAAAAAAATAAAAAATAAGAGATCTCAAATGTTCATCAAGCTTTTAGGTAGCCGAATATTATGGCGATTGTTTTTTTGTTGCAGCAAATTAGCTTTTTTTTATAAAATAAAATAAATTTTCTAAATAATTGCCTGTTGAATTTTCCGTGTCTGATGTCTGATGATCTTCATTTAATAAAACAAATTAGAAGTGAAGAATGTAAGAATAAATAAATTTAATTAGATTTAAAATAAATTGTATAGAATGATTCGAAATTAGATTCTCTTAGGATTTTTTTATGTAATAAACTGTTCTTACTTTCAGTATTACTTCTGTTTGTAGTCCGTATATATTTTATACTAGTTGTGCCCGCTACTTCGTACACATAACATTTGAATTTTCAAGTTGTTTTTAAAATTTCACCGTTTAAACCTTCCCTGGACTACGACAAACATTTCAAAACCAAAATCAGCTAAATCGGCCTAGCCGTTCTCGAGTTTTAGCGAGACAAACGAACAGCAATTGATTTTTATATACGAGAAGATTACTGTCGCGCTTAATCAGTACTCTATATAAATAAATAAAATTGAAGTATCTGTTTGTAATATTAAAATAACCGCTCTTTAATAAATGCATATGTATTTATACACGGTACACGTACCAAAATTATTTTTCTTTTTCAATTTTTTGGTTGCCTGTCGGTCTGTCTGTCTGTTTGTGGCAGATAGCTGATGATCTAAGGAGTAACTTAAGTTACTTTTTATAGACTGGTTTCGCCCGGCGTTGTTACCCTCGTATTAGCATAATAACATATAATTACATATTGCCTAGTCTATGAAGATAAATCATGCCTAAATCACCTTTCGATCTCTAGTACTCTTTAACGAACATTGCGTGACAAAAATACATGACGGGCTATTCCCACATCATAGAGCTAAGGGTGAGTTTATTTCACATCAACTTGCCATAGTGAGCGCGCGCCTTCGGTGTTGTGACTGGCCCGCTCTGAACTCTTCCCCAGTCACAACGACGAACGCGGTTCCCGTGACAATACATTTTAAGTGATATAAACACACATTAGGTCCTCAAATAAAGACTGATAAATATTCATTGATCCAAGAATAACGCAATCATGATATCAACAGTTCACTATAGGTAGTTGTGCAACAGACACTCCAATTTCATTTATTTGTGTAGATATAACTCAACGGGTATGTTTTTTTTTGGTGTAATTAATTGCTGTGGTCACACACACACACCAAAATATTTTATTAAATCAATTTTTTTCAATAAATATAACCGAGGCATGATTCTTTTGTTTTAGTATCTGTGTACACATTATGTTTTCCAATAATTCGATTGAGTGCTCGTTCAGAACCGATTCTAAATAATTTATGTGTTTGTTTTTGTTATAACCTGTTGTTTTAACAAGTCCTTATTCATAATATGAGTAAGAATTCGTATCATGAGTAGATATGTATATAATCTATACTAATATATAAAGCTGAAGAGTTTGTTTGTTTGTTTGTTTGAACACGCTAATCTCAGGAACCGCTGGTCCGATTCAAAAAATTCTTTCAGTGTTAGATAGCCCATTTATCGAGGAAGGCTATAGGGTATATATCATCACGCTACTACTAATAGGAGCGGAGCAACAATGAAGAATGTTTCAAAAACGGGGGAAATTTTCACGCTACGGGCAATATAAGACGCAAACGAGGTTGCGTGGGTCAGCTAGTATGTATATAATATACATATTTAATCATTTTGTCGTTTAATTTGAGTGATCAACTTATATTCTCATCGTATAGATTTTATAGCATAAAAAATCAAAAGTGGAAATAGCGAACTTATTGGTTAAGTAGAATTAACAACTACAATGAATAACTTTGGGAGCAGTATTCATTATGCAGGAGCCACGGCTTCATACTACTATATACATGGTGACGTCTGTGTATTTCTTCTTCACAGTTCATTATATAAATACTAAAATGATTCGTTACAATGCATTCGATCACGTCTTATTCTCGATGAGACAAGCCGTGTCTTTTACTACGTGATAGATAATCTACTAATATCTAAATACTACTTACCTAGCTGCTTGGTCTTATCTATGTATAAATTCTATTTATTTAATAATATATGCCGTATGAATAGTGGACATCGTCTTATATTCATATTCTTAGTAAGAAAAGCCCTGTCTTGTTTAGACGGTGGTTTACTACGCTAATCAGACGGGGTTTTAACCGACTGCCAAGGAAGGGTTATATTTTGCGCGCGCCTCTTATTTGTGTGTATTCTTTATTACAGTATTAGTTTCAAGTTTACCTTCCCTTTGCACTGATGTTGTCCTGCGTCGATTGCTGCCCTAATCGCTGTTCTCGCCAATAGCGAGACGTCTGCAGAAACGAAACGTAAACGTCAAAGTGAAAAGCGCATGACGTTTGCGTAAGAGACAAGAATTCGAAATATAACGTGTACGCGGCGCGCGCGCTTTATAAAGTTAAAGTATATTCTGTTCAAGACAATAGAAACGCGAGTATATAAATACGAACCCCGAATCAGCTCGTTAATTGCCGTATCGTGATAGACAATCAGTGCCACGAAGAAAGAATTGGGTACCTACCAGGAGTGCCGAGAACCCATGGAGTTTCTTCAACCAGCTCCTAAACGTCAACAACCCGTGAGTTCATTTCCACCCTTAACCCTCCACCGCTGTTTGTAGTATGTATGCGTGCGCCACCCACGGGATGAATAAGGGAGGGGACACTTTGTACTGGCACTTTGATTTGTGTTTCATACTAGTGGTAGTCCAGTGGTCGAAATTTGAGCATAGTTCTTTTAGTTTTCTTTGTTTACCTGACTGCGAAAGAAGGAGGTTTATATTTTTTTTCGTTCGGTTTATGGTATAGGTGGCAAACGAGCAGACGTATCACCTGATGGTAAGTAATTAACGCCGCCCATGGACACCCGCAACATCAGAGGCGTCACAAGTGCGTTGCCCACCATTGAGGGATGGGGAAAGGGATGTGGGGAGGGGTTGTGGTATAGGCCTACGGTATCCTCACTCACTCGGTGAAACACAGCGCAAGCGCTATTTCACACCGGCTTTCTGTGAGGCCGTGGTATCCGGTCGAGCTGGCCCATTCATGCCGAAGCGTGGCTCTCCCACGGTAGTTTCGAGTGTATGTTGTAGGTACGTAAAAATTAATCTCAAAAAAAATGTTTTCAAAATACATCGAGTGCGAAATTTATATGTTTTATTTAAAAAAAAACTAAATTTAATAAGCATGACAAATATTGACGCAGTCGGACACTTGGCATAGTAGAAAGCGGCGTGGCGACTGCTTAAACCACAAGGCCATATGAACTTTAACTCCTCCTCCATATAAACTTTAACTGGGCAAAGGGATACAAAGTTTTTGTCTCGCGTATAAATTTATAGATATAGAATATTCTTTTTTTTTATAGAACCATGGACACCCGCAACACCAGAGGCGTCACAAAAGCGTTTTTGGCTTTTGGGGGCTGGGGAAGAGGATGGGGGGGGTGTTTGGGGTATGGGCCTCCAGTATCCTCACCACGAAGATCCTCACTCACTCAGTGAAACACAGCGCAAGCGCTGTGTCACACCGGTTTTCTGTGAGGCTATGTGATAAAATAAATGTGATGAATAGGCCTTGGGAGAGCATCCCGAAGCGTGGTTCTCCCACGGCCTATTCATCACATTTCTTCACGATACATACGTAATATATATTTCAAAAGTTTATACATAGTTATATTTCCGGGATCACATGAAGATTTAGAAGATAATCAGTATTACTTTTAATTAACATTCCATTAATTTTATTTTATTTATTTTATTTTATTTTTATTTTTGCTCAATAGGTATAGTTACAGACAACAGATCATTCATCACACAATAACCAGTAGCAATATACAATTTCAAATCTGAAGTCCAATTAAAACTATACACATCATTCCCAATCACAGTATTAAGGCTTCGTCTAGGTGGTAACAAATATAAATAAAAAAGAGAACAAAAATTCAGAAGGGTAGCAAGTGGATACTGCACCGAGATACAGCATCTGGACTAATTATTAATGTCTATAAGGTGTTATTATATTATATATAATCTAAGGCTTACACATAATCCTTAGACAAATACAACAGTATTTTTGTTTTCTATTTTTAGAATATGCTATTCACCATATGAAACCGACTACGACAGCCTCTGTTCACTACGTTAGTGGTAGAATTGCTTTTTCCTGTCAGAAATTAATGGAACAATAATTCGTTTACACGAGATGACAATTCCTGTATTGTATCTTGTAAATATACTACTTTCTTTGGTTTTTTAAAACAATATCAATACCTCAGATTCGGCTAGGTTGCATTGAATGCATCCACTTGTTTATTAAATTGTCTAGACTTATATATTTTTTTATAATAGAGTAAGTTTCAAAATTTAGTAGATTAGTATAAGATTAGTTACCAGTTTACAAGTTCTAAGTCAAATGATCGCTCAAGCAGGCATCGATTAAAGTATTTGATGTAAATTTCAATATTTTCACATGCGAAAATTGTATCATTAAATATCCTCACTTTAGTTTTACACTAGTGTAATTTAGTCAAATTATTGTATAATAACTATTTTAAATCAAATGTCCTTTTACCGTGGGAGAGCCACGCTTCGGCATGAATGGGTCGGCTCGACCGGAGTGATACCTCGGCCTCACCGAAAACCGGTGTGAAATAGTGCTTGCGCTGTGTGTGAGGATTCCGGAGGCCCATAACCCAAACCCCCTCCCCCTATCTCCCTTCCCTATCCCCCAAAGACCGGCAAGGCACTTGTGACGCCTCTGGTGTTTGAAGGTGTCCATGGACGGCGGTAATCGCTTACCATCAGGCGATACGTCTGCTCGTTTGCCCGCCAATTATATATATAAAAAAAGTCTTATATTGTAACAACCAACATATAGGTCAATTAAAAAATAGTATCATTATTATTTATGTGGGACTCCCACAGATAAGATGGATATTTACAAGCCGTAGATGACCCTGAATCCATCGTGGTGCCACGCATTTCCTTTTAGGTTACACCTACCCCCTCAGTTGGAAGTTTTCATGTTAATTATTTTTCTATAATCGTCTACAATCGCTAACGCTTCTATTTTGTTTGTTTTGACCACGTGACTTAGCGTTGAGAGATCTCACTCTCTTATATTTCTTAGTTTCCTACTATCGTTTACGTATGATTATAAAATGCAATTTGGTAAGAGCAGGCGCTACAAGTACCCGAGACGCCGTGTGGTTAATAATCGGCTATGGTCCAAGTTTCCACACAACTATAAAAGAGGCAGTACCTGTTCCAGTAAAATGGACACAAAGCTTAAAGCGTTAACTATCAACTGCAACTGGATGTCTAAAATCTTAAACTTTCGTTCACAATTAATTTCTTTGAAAGCTTTTGACACCCTGCACTCTGATATTCTACGAACAAACTGCAAGCAACAGTTGGTTAGCGCTTTGAATGGCGAATAAAATAACGGCTTAAAAATAAAACTAAGATTGTCCCGCTCTCTATTGATCCGAGAATTCTCGAAGATATGTTTAAAGTGTTAGTCCGATATAATTGGCTACAGCGGAATAACCTTTTAAAGTAAGTGAAGCTGTAAAATTTATTTTACTAGTTTAAAAGCATCTGACAGCTGACGAAGGTGAGATAGGAAGGGAATGTGTATGATAATTACTCAGATTAAATAAAAAAAGGTAGATAACACACGGCTTTTTCTTGTTAAAGAGGAAAAGGTAGCGTAGTCCCAAGTAAACACACGCTTTAACGCACTAACTAATGTATAAACTACGCTAGTTTTCGTCAGTATCGTACAAGTATCGAGGATAATAATGATGATTAGAGATCATATGTTTATATCATTACACATTCGCTTTTAACTCATATTACTGTACGTATTATAATAATAATAAATCTCTTTATTGTACACCTTATAAAAAATATATGATAAACTTAAAACTATTATGAAGTATGTACAAGTGGCGGCCTTATCGCTCCAAGGCAATATCTTACAGGCAACCATGGGATGGAGAGAAGAATAGGGATGAAAAAGTATATGGTAGTGTCTGGTGTATTATTGGTGGAAAGGAAAGTAAAATAGAGTTTATACATAACATAAAATAATAGCAACACGTAGTGTGAGTGACCAAGTAATACATACAAAAGAGATGAGTAAAACATACCTACAGACATTCCATGCAGTATAGCAAGCTATGGGACATTGATGTCTCTCAGGTAATATTCTTTTACTAGTCCCCTAAAGGTAGTTACTGTTTTCGCACGTCTTATTTCGACTGGTAAGGCGTTCCATAGGCGAACTGCTTGTACAGAGAAGGAATGTATTCTAAAATGTAATCTTTAAACGTAATTTATACTTTCGATTGTCAAAACTTGTATAAATACATGCTATTCATATGTCATTATCAAAGGTTAGGGCAAAACCAGTCAGTATTAAAGTCAAGAAAAATAGTGGAATACGTACAAATTAGTAATTCTAGAATGTAATCTTAAACTTTTCTTATAGAGATGTTGATGTGAAACTAGTAGTAACAGTTTCTTTTGTCTGATGGTAACAATTAGTCATTTTAGGCAGATTTATAAGAGGTTAGTCATTTTTCAAGAATCATGTCATCCATGGTTAATAAACTTAACTGTATCGGCTTTTCTTTTTGAACTGACATAAGCCTCTTCCGTAGTACAGGAGAAGTAGGTAAAATTATAATTATTCAAAATAGATAACTTTAAAAATGTATTTTCAATATAAAAACTCGTCATTTTCTTCAAAACGGATTTAAAGATTAAAAATGCTTCTAAATAAAAAATAAATAATTGGCGTAAGAATAATAAAGCTCATAAACAAGTCATGAATTTTTAAAAGTTTTTGGGTTTAAGTATCTTCAATTTTGCGCTTTCTAAAACTCCATAGCAACTACACTTCAGAAATTCAAGCGGGTTATAATAACGATATACGTATTTAACAACGTTCTAAAATACGACTTATAAAGCTTTACGTGTGCATTCATCGTGTAATTTGTCGATCATATTCAAAGCCCCTGTTATTAATATTAATAAAATATTAATTTTATTGGCCATTTAGACAGATAAAACAATTAAGTAAAGGTACAACATAAATTCATCTTTAGCCGAGCCTTTGATCAAACTAAGTTTTGGTTAGCTATAGTACTACAACGAAACGGCTGAACTAAATTGTTAGGGTTCCGTACTCAAAGGGTAAAACTGGCCCTATGACTAAGACTCCGCTGTCCGTCCATTTATCATCAGACTGCTTTTCATGAACCGTGATAGGCAGACAGTTGAAATTTACAGAAATGATGTATTTCTGTTACCGTTATAACAAAGATGTTTTTTTTTGCTAGCTTTTGCTCGATATTGATAACGGCAACAGGTAAACGCTTGAAATGTTTAGGTAACGGAACGGAACCCTTCCTGCACGAATCTGGCTGATTTTTTACGTAGACCAATTGCCATCAGACAGACCAACAACCCAAGAACTAGGTAATGACAAAGCTCTGTATAAACCGTTGCATGTTGTCGAACTTTTAAGGGCTACTATCCAAAAGGATTGCCACAAATATTTATATGGTAAACGGAACTGAAGCCTCTACGAGATGTCGAGGTATGTCAATGGTCACCCATCCGTTTCTTTTTACATGTGGAAACCGCCACGGACCCTCACCACACCGGGATTTGCAGCAGGTGAAAAAAAAACTGCCTTAAACTGGTCTAGCTAGGATTGCTTAACTTTCCAAGTTTCTTACGTCATTAGCTATGAGCACAAAAAAGAACTTATTACTATTTTAAAACAAAATGTTTCTGTATTCATTATACAGAGTGTAAATGGGGTGGTGTATTCTGACTTGTGACCAACATTGCAATGCTCAAGGGATTCAGATTTCATTATTATCGCGTAACCCCAATTTACTGATGTCAGTAATCAGTTCTGTTACAAATGTTACGATAACTTCAAATGACAATATTACAATTTCGCTCTGAAAACTGTCTCGACACTGAAAATTACGTTAAATAAATTTTAACAAGGTTTGTTTGACACGAATTTATCTGTCGATATACCAGTATCGAATGAAGTTTTTTTTTGTAAAAGAGTTATCTACACAAATAAATAAAATAGCAGTGTCTGTTTGTTTTAAAACTTAACAGCTTTTCACTACTTGCATATGACCGTAAATACGGAACTTAGTAACTTTTGCCTGTCGGCTGTCTGTCTATTTGTCTCCTGCTAATAAATTTTGACGAGCCTTTCTCTGGCTGATTAATAATAATAAGGAATAATTGAAGCTACTTTTTTATACTAACTTCGCCCCGCGGCGTTACTCGCGGTTGTTTGTACAAATACAACCGCGGGTAACACCGTGGAACTCAGCTAGTCTATACATCGATACAAATAAATAAAATTGGAGAGTCTGTTTGTAATATTAAAATAACCGCTTTTAACTAAATGATAAGCATTTAGTTAAAAGTTAAAATATACACGATACATTTACCAAAATAATATTTATTACAATTTTTGTCTGTCTGTCTGTCGGTCTGTCTCTCTGTCTTTTTGTTACAGCTAATTTCTGGCACGACTAGAAGATTTTGATAGGACTTTCACTGATTAGTAGCTGATGATATAAAAAGTAGCTTAGGCTACTTATTTTAGACTAGCTTCGTCCCGCGGCGTCACCCACGGTACGACAATAACCGCGGGAAACACCGCGGGGTTCAGCTAGTAAAAGAATAAGAAGTGTCAGATATTATATTTAGGTCTCAATCTTTACTAAGATATAAGGTTAACGCTCATAAATCTTTTAATTACTATGAAACGATTACAATGTGTGGTACTTATTATTTTATAGTCTATTTTGATAACGCAATTAGGCATCTATTAATTAATATTACATTTTCTTCGCAAATATTGTTGTAAACGTCATATGACATAAAAAGAAAATAAATAAAAGACAAAAAAAAGTTGCACAACTTTGAAATGTTTTATCCTAAAAAATCTTGTACACAAATCATACAGAAATCGAATTTCAAAACTTAAAAATTAAAAAAACAACAAAAGCCTGTCGATATCGGGTGGTATTAAAAAAATATTCAAGAAGAGGTTTTATTTACTTAAGTAAGAGAACAAACAGACTACTTCAAATTAATAACAAGGTCCGCGTCTGTCACCCGGGATTTATGAAAGCCGTTAAAACTTTACCCTTATTTATGTTAAGCTTAGTTCTTGAGGACTTTTTATTTATTTTTATGATACAAGGTAGCAAACAATCAGAAAGGTCACTCTTGACGGTAAATTAATATCTGCAACTGCAACAAAGGTTAATCAAATGGGTTCCCGTTATTTGAATCCTGCAACCTTCTTAACCTCCCCCCCCCCCCTCCTTCACTCCCCCTCTTCCCTTACCTTAATTCTTAGGTAAAATAAGGTAAAAGGCGAAGTCTAGCTTTAAGATAAGCTGGCTCTGTGAAAAACATGTAACAAATCGCATAAAACCATTTTTAGGGTTCCGTAGTTCACCTCTCTTCTCTCTGACTTATAGTTTCGTCATGTCCGTCCGTCCGTCCGTCTTCGGCTTATACCCGTAATGTTTCTTGTGAAACGTAAAACTATGAGAACTGAGTCTGTAAATTATCTTAAACCAGATGTTTAAAACTTTAAAGTCGTTGATATCAGCTACAGATTATGTGCTTTGAAGGAATTAGGTCGCAGAGTGCGGTTTAAAATCCACTAAGAGTTCGTCGAAAGATGCTGCAAATGATGGCAGCTTTAGTAGTCTGATAAACTTTTGTTACAGATCTGAGTAAAAAGATTTTTTTATGTTGCTTGCTAGACGTTTTGGATTCTATGACCACTACTATCTTTTGTAATTTTACTACAGTATTTCTACCTATACCACAATGGGATGGTTTTTTGAAATTTCCAGTTTTAGGTTTGGCCGTTTTCATCCTCGAATTTAATTCTATGCTAATAATCTGAACTTAAAATACACTTTCAAATCAAAATCTTTCTACCAGATATGTATAGATTTCGATTCCATAAGACCTGAATAGGGACAAATTTTGAACGATAGCCATTTAAACATATAATCACCTTTTATTTGTTAAAGAGTGTTATGTGGCAGACAACTATCTGATACTTTACCAGGAATTGGAGCCACCAGTCCTAAATATATAAATCTTCTATAGTTGTAAATGTGAAGGTAAATTTATTTGTAACGCTATGCTTACTTTTTATGAAATGCGAGTAAAGCCGCGGGCGAAAGGTTACATATAACTAACTAAACAAACTCCACATATTTCGAAATAGATCTCTAGTAGTCTCAAAGTAAGGTTTTATTATAAAACAAATGCCTGTTTGAAAATAGTTCCAAATTCGAATCAAAGAAGATTTACGTCACAGCTACCATAAATAGATAAACATCATCTACCAAATTATCAATCTATGGCTGAAATTGAGTTGTTCGTTAGACGTGCTTTTCGATGTTTCGTGACTTTTGTTTATGTTTCCGTATTTGCGTGTTTTTCTACTTGTTCAGTACTTACATTTCGCACGTGACTGGATTCCATACTGGATATCTTTGATTGCTTGCATTTTAAAAGTATACTACTTGATTTCTCCGAATACAGCTGTAATGATTGAGGGCACTAGGCCACAATTTTCGCATAAATTTAGAGGCTAAATAAAATTAGCTCTATTTCATTCCAACACCGTACTATTTTAGTATAATTTTGAATTGTCAACGTTTAGGCTTTAATATTTTGCACCAATTATGGTGTGCTTCAAAGCAATGAATTCACTTAACATGTTATCCACACAAAGACAGTTTATTTCTTAGCAATGTATGCAGTACAATGTAAATGCTTAATCTAAATGTATTAGATTCCGAAGTGTTAATTAGTTCTGAAGTTATGCATATATTATTTTCACTGTTGTATCTATTTTATAATTTCAAATTTTAACAAAAAAGGACCGACTCCAAGTACTGGACCAAATTTAAGTCATCAAAATTCACCCAGTCGAAAGTTATGAGTCAACAAACTTAATAGAAAAGACCGTCGAATTAATAACCTCCTCCTTTTTTGAAGACGGGATTTTACTGCCATAACTCTGTTGGACTTCGTATCACGAAGGACAACATCATTAACAAGAACATGCTGACATGATAAGATATCTTCAAACAAGTTAAACTGCGGATAAGGTTGTTCTATTCTATAAGGTATATTCCGTGCCGTTTTTACTTCATTATCATTATCTCATCCGAAACTCCACTGTTGGATATAAACTTCCCTGAATTCTCTCCATAACGTGCCGCCCGCATAGTATGTACTTACAGAATCGGTTTTAACAAAACCAGAATTTGAAAACAAAACCTCATAGTACCATTTTCTGTATTTTACTGGATGGTGACGATATACGTCGATAAGCCGTCACCGATGCTCCATAAGAATAGAAGCATTAGGAACTGCTTGAAACGATTTGGAGTGAGTATTGGACGCGTTATTGTCTAATAACACGTCCAATTTCAGTTAAAGTGGTTCAAGGTTCACGTTTTATGTACGTAACTGTTCATATATATCTCTTTTTCGAAGAAAGGAAGGGGTTAACTTCATAACTCCATTATACGAAATTATGCGCTCATTGAATGTTTACAGCAATTAAGTGAAGATTTCCCGTATGTGTTTTTGAATACAGACTAATAGGTCTTTATGTGTATTTCAGGGAAATATAAACTATTAGAGTCTTGCAATAGGTGCTGTCGATGTTTAGTATGAATAATATACATTGGTTTCGTTTACATTCGATAGATGGCGTTGTATCAATTTTCTGCATCGCTATTTAAGAAACAGCTAAGCTAATCAAAGTTATCCACTCTTGGGCATGTGCTTCATTATCAATCATAGTTCCCAAGGACAATTTTTAGGATTACGATCGATCATCATGAAAAGAAGAAAATAGCTTTAAAATAAAAGAAGTAAAGAAATCACATTCAAAGCTTAATTTATCGCGCGCTAACTATTGTATCTGTGTGTGTGTGTGTGTGTGTGTGTGTGTGTGGAAAATTATGTTGTATTTGCATGTATGTTACTAACATATCATATCCTTATACAGGAACATACATAAGAAGACAATATATACATCGGTAGTAATTTGGAATGTTTTGATAACCGTTGTCTATCTAAAAGTAAAGATAAGTACAGACTTGTTTGACACCATTCGTTTACTGTGGAATCGTTGTTTCAATCCTGTCAAGACAGCCTATTTCCGCAAAAACATGACTGGGGTAAATTTGGAACGAGAAAGGGAAAGATATAAAATACTGCTCAAAAACTTATAAAGCTTGCTTTTATTGATACAGACAAGTTAGAATTTGCACACATAAAGTCAGACGTTAGATTATACATAAAAACTGTTTCTATGACAATTTCTTCAAATAGGTTTTATTCTAGAATAGCACATAAACTCATTTTGTCAAGAAAATCTTGACTGACAAAATCGAAAACAGCCGCGGGTAAAAGTTGATAATGTTTTGTATGAAAACAGACTTAGCAGTACTTAAATCTTTTAAGTGTATTTTATACCCTACTAGCCGACCCACGTAACCTCGTTTGCGTCTCCTATTGCCCGTAGCGTGATAATTATCCCCCGTTTTTGTAATTCATTGTCATTGGTGCTCCGCTCCTGTAGGTGCGTGATGATATATAGCCTATAGCCTTCCTCAATAAATGGGCCATCTTACACTGAAAGAATTTTTCAAATCGGACCAGTGGTTCCTGAGATTAGCGTGATAAAATAAACAAACAAACAAACAAACTCTTCAGCTTTATATATTAGTATAGATTTATATACCGCTCTATGTGATGATGGGATGCACAAACAATGAAAAATTTTGTGCTGGTCAAAGGCGGATCAAGTTAGATGATTTAATAATAGAATTCTAAGTAAGCTACGTGAGCCTACATAGATAGGGAAAGTTCTAATATTCGTGATTAAATCATCATATTACCCTTACGAAGATTGAATTTAGGTCAACTACACCCTTGAACCATTTATCCTTGCCCGAACGTAGTACATTCTGACAGAGGAATTCTAATTATATTGAGGAGCAAACCCAATGTTTTTAACGTATTTCCTTTTAGTTTGTTTTTATGGTATAATTAAAGGGGCAAATTGGCACATAGGTCACGTGACGGCAAGTGAATACCGTCACCTATGGACATCTGCATCCCTCTTTGTTTCCCCCTCCCCCTACCTGGCATTAGAGGAAGGGGCATCTCGACCAAGGTCCATTCTGAACCTCGATAAAGGACATATCAGGGTACCAGCGGGCAAAAGTATGTAATAAATGGAAAAATTAACAGACACGGAGATCAAACTATGTTTTAAGGACTGTAATATTAATTTCATTTTGACGTTCTTTTAATTCCTCCCCATTATAATCAGGAGAAGAGGTTTTGGACTCCTGTAATCTCACTTATTTGATTAGAAGTTACGATAGCAATGATAGCAAAGCAATAACCTTAGCAGTGAAATCGCAATTTTTTTAATTCAATGATGTATTTAAATAAAATAATAACTACCTATGATCGCGATAGATGGCGTTATTCCTCTTGTCTGAATTACGCTCTCGTTTATTTTACTAGCCTACTAGTAGCATCATCTAAGGCAATCAGACTGATTTAGTTCAACCTGTTTTCTGTAAGGCCATGCATACATCTTAGTGACTTTTTCGTGTAGAATTTTTAAATAACAACCTTACTCCAAGTGTCAGTAATACGTCACCGTACCCAAGGGTAATACATCATTTTCTCCATTAAGCTGCCAGACAGCTACATGTTTAGTACATTTTTGTTGGTAATCGAAGTCGAGGATGACGTTTATGATTTCCAATGTCGTCACATAAGGCTATGTCCCGCAATGCTTATTTAAGATAATTATTATGTAACTTCATAAGAAAAGTAAATTAAAGAAACTAAGAAACTGTTTTATGTTAGACTAACTTTGCCCGCAGCTCCACCCGCTTGTATGTCGGATATCATGTCAACCATAAACTTTATCTTTTTAAAATATTAGTATGTGTATGACCAAGTAAAATTTTAACAAAAATAAAACCGACTTCAAGGTTTCACTCGATATCTCTTTGATGCCATCAACAGATCTTAGTGTCCGTACATGATACGGACCACCATTGGGATATATCCTTTCCATTAAAAAAAGAATAATCAAAATCGGTTCATAAACATAAAATCGGCGAACACAAATTAAAAGTAAATAAAAAACATTTACGGTCGAATTAAGAAACCTCCTCCTTTTTTTAAATCGTTTAAAAAACCTTATCATTAAAAAAAGTATTACTGACTTTCCGGATTCCAAATTAGGCAGATCCTTTAAGATGGCAACCAGCCTGCAGCAACAATCTCAATTTATACATTTTACAAATAAATTCGTCTTGGCAAGCGTAGTAGTGGTACGCCCTCCGGCCAGATGGTGGGATAAATTGTGTAAGAGGGCTAGCGGCGACTGGATGCAAAAAACAACAGACCGGGCTCTGTGGTATTCCTTGCGAAAGGCCTAGGTCTAAGAGAGAACTGCAATGGGCTTACGATGATAATGATGTCGATGACAACTAAATTACAGCCACACAGGGAACAAATGATCATGTATATTCACAATATTGTCCATGTCGTTCTCAGAACCTCAATTTAAACGAGGCCAAATTTGAGCGAAAAGTATAAAGCGTCAAACTTACTAACCACCTACCTAACTTATTTAATCTTGAATGTAAGCAATGAAAACTATAATAACTTGGTAATATACATTTAATACGGTTTCCGCACAACAATAAACACATTACGTCAACGTGCAATGACCACTCTGTTCTAATGTCTAGTTTTATTTGCCATACTGCTAGTTAAGTTTCATATTTCAAGAGCTTACGCAACCTGAATAAGAAATGGTGACGTTCAGATGACGTACTATGTTACATTGAATATATTACATCCAAAAGTCATGGTTAAACTACTGAACCGTTTTGTTTGAAATTTATAACGGAGATCCTTTGATTATTGAGGAAAGATATAGGCTACTTTTGACCATCTTAACCGACATACCCGCGGACGGAGCAGCGGTAAAAGATAGCTTATCTATAGAATCTTGATTTATTGATGCAAAGTTCAATTTGTAGTTGCAACAAATACTAACAATAAGTTTTTTTTTATCGTGGAAATGAAATCATTTATTCTGCAATTAGCTTACATGAACACTTTTGAATGTCAATTTTTTTTATGCAGATGAATTCTGTCTTTCCGAACGAAAAATTCATAAAACCGCATTAGTGTCTAGCAGGAGGGGGTTTAAACTAATCCTGGAAAGAAAGGACGAAACAAACTCAGGGATTATCGTCTTTTTATTTTTATGGAAGAGCTTCAGCAATAAAAGAGCCCATAGTCTGACAGAAAACTATAATTTAAAGACAAACTGTTACTTCCATAGACAGGTCTGAGACACAGGGTTAATAAATTTGTTAATAATTATTTACTATTCCGTGGTAAAGGTATGCCCATGAGGTCTGATATTATGTCATACTTCAGGTGATTTTTATCATTATGGGATATTGGTATCCACTAATCTTTAGACGAATATTTTCGCTTGTTCATCATAAATACTTTCATGAAGTAAGTACTTTGTAAGTGATATTTGTAAACGAATGTTTTCAAAAATAAAATACACAGGTACGACTTAAGTATGTACTTCCCATCTACAGTTATTCGGATATCTTTAAAAATAACTTGGTGCACAATAGAAACGTACCTTTAGTAAGATATTGCTGCCCTAAATTTGTCTCTGAATCTCCGAGTTAGGAACAAAACCATTCACAAAGTACACATTCAATTCAAAGAGTTCATACAAAGAAACTTTCAACGCTGCTTAGTTTTTCAATTCCAATTTCTAGAAACTTCATTGATAATTTATTGTACAAAAAAAGGTCCGTTTAATTAATCACTTCGAATATAAATACTGAGGGAACGATTGCCTTTCTAAATACACGCGCGCCTTTGACAAAAGTCTGAGCCGCACTGAATAAACGCTGAATGGGGAAATCTCCGCAGGCTCGTGTTTGTAGGAGATAATTTGTGATGGTTAGAAACTAAGGCGGTACTTTAACCCTATGAATTATTGAGGAATTGTTGTGGTAGCTATTAATCTTAGAGTTGTTTTAGATACTGTTTCAGACTAGGGTTGAATAGGAGGTAGAATAAGTAGTTGTATGTATTGTTACGGGTTTACTAATCTATAACTAATGAGTTCTTAAAGTTTAATGAGTTTGAATTGATTGAGTACACAAGCGTTTGGTCTGAAACGAGGTTAAGCACTCATTCACGCAGCTGTGGTAACCATCCTGCATAAAGCATTAATATCCTACGTATCATACTTATCACACTTCACACTGATATTAAAGTTTGTGAGTATGAATGTTTGTTATTCTTTCACGCAAAAACCAAGAAATGGATTTGATGAAACCTTTTAAGTAATATAGATTTTATATCAGAATAACACAAAGGCTTGTTTGTTTGTTTGTTTACCGCGATTACCGATATACACAGGAGCGGAACCGCCTGCTTAAAAGTAACTTATTTCGTATTTCTAAAAACATACATGTAATAGATGAACTATGATCAGAAATAAGAACAGATGGTGCTTGACAAACTATATTAGTTCTGGGTCTGAACAACGATATCTAATCGTAGAAAGTCCGTCAAAACACTTTAATAATAAAAAAACTTTAAGCTAAACAAGATTTAAAAAATATAAATTTTCCGTGACTTATTTTTATTATAAGGTCAACGTAGCCGTAACTTTTTTTACAACTGAGCGAGCAATATTCCATTAAACTGTGATAAATCCTGCGGATATACGACAAGTAAGTCATAGTTTTTTTTAATTTCTTTTTTTTATTTATTTAAAAAGGGGGCAAACGAGCAGACGTATCACCTGATGGTAAGCGATTACCGCCGCCCATGGACACCCGCAACACCAGAGGCGTCACAGGTGCGTTGCCGGCCTTTTAAGAAGGAGTACGCTCGTTTCTTGAAGGTTTGAAGGTCGTATTGGTCCGGGAATACCGCAGGCGACAGTTCATTCCACAGTTTTGTTGTGCGAGGCAGAAAGTTTCTTGAAGCGCACCGTTGGTATATATATGGTAATTTCAGACTGCTACAGGGTTTGTCTTACAAGAAAAACCTAAAAGCAGCCCGACGCCGGGAAGATGGCAGTGTTTCCCGCCCGGGCCTCGGCGAACACGTTAAGCCTTCGGTCCCGGTTGTCATGAACATCTATGGCAATCGTTATTGGGAAGTCAATGCCCTCAAAAATACTGAAAACTTTTTCAATCTTCGACTTCACATTCATGATTGTGGAGGACCGATACCAGACACTCCGTGGACAAGCTGATATTCAAGTAAAACCGATTGAACTAGTAGCTGACCACCTCAGATCATAAAAATAAGTGTGATCTGTGCTGAGCCCAAAATAATCTTGGGAATAATAAAGGCCAGGAAGAAGAGACATGTTTTGATATGTACATAATAAATCTATACATCTATGCTAATAAATAAAATTGGATTGTCTGTTTGTAATATAAAAATAACCGGTTTTTATTAAATGCATATGTATGTATACACGATATATGTACCAAAATATTTTTTTTTACAATTTTTGTCTGCATGTCGGTCCGTCTGTCTGTCTATCTGTCTGTTTGTTTGTATCGGGTAATCTCTGGTACGACTGGACCGATTCTTGACGGGACTTTCTCTGAAAGATGGCTGATGAACTAAGGAGTAACATAGGCTACTTTTTAGACTAGTTTTGTGTTACCCACGGTATGACAACAACTGCGGGTAACAGCGCGGGTTCAACTAGTAATATAATATAATGAATTCTACTAATGAAGTGGTGTTAAACGCCAAAAGTCAAAAAAGCTTCAATATTCTAGGTGTGATTTATTATATAAACGGTAGATTTTATTTTTTTATTTTTTAGCGCTGCTTATATTCTTATTGCTTGTATAATTTTTTTTTTGTTTTTTTACATTTTTGTGTGAAAATCTTAATGCGGTTAACTTATAGTTTCGGAAAAAAGTGGCTGTGACATACGGACGGATAGACAGACGGGCAGACAGACAGACATGACGAATCTAAAAGTGTTCAGGTTTTTGCTTTTGGCGGCACTTTTTAAAGTAGTAATATAGTATAATAAAGTAACGACGTTTGAAGAAGACATTCTGTCTATCTAAATGAAAAAACCACACCAACATTTTTTACGCGTATTTAATCATATCTTGGTACCACAAATCCATCATGTAAAATTAAATAAAAGAAATAGCGATATTCTCAAAAACTTTTTCCTCAAGTCATTTTTCAACATCTAAAGTTTTAGTTTAATTTTGAAGTTAAAAAGCCACTGATTCATTAAATAAATTGTCAATACATATAAAGTGCAATGAACAACAGTAAATTTCACAATATTAAAATACGGGAAGAGAATTCGCTCAATACATAATGGCCGGAAAATGTCCACTTCTGGAAGTAACCCTCTCCAAAGCCTCACCAATCAATCAGTATTTATATAGACCTACTATCCATAATGGCATAAAACAGCAGTATAACTTATCAATACAAATGCCATAAAGAGGTAAAGTTTGTGAAATTGTAGGGAATAATCTCTGGATCAATTGAAACGAGTATGAAAATTCTTGTACAAATAAGAAGTCACATTATTTGTGAGTGCTATAAGCTATATTTTAACCCGAAAAATGATTACCCCGATATTCGGACAAATGGGCAAGCGGAGACGCAAACAAAAGGTAGTAGTTATTAAAAAAAAAATTATAAACGCGAAAAAAACAAGAAACTGTTAATTTTTTTTTTTTTTTTTTTTTTATATTTGGCCCTTCCATAATGACTCTACTCTGCCTGATGGAAAGCATAAGCAGAATCCAAGAGTGATGGTCACCATACTGCGAACGCAGACAATGCAACAATGCAGCATGGTGACCCACACCATGGCGGGCTAGTGATGCTTTCGCATCATTGGGCCTCCGGTCTCGCACTCACCAACGAAACATGACAGCATGATCGCTGTCATTTTACGTTGATTTTCTGTGCGAGGGTAGTACCGCCCCGGTCGAGCCGGCCCGTTCGTGCTGAAATCAGCGTGGCTCTACTACCTTAAATTATATTAGCCTTATATTAACCTTATATTACCATTAGTTGGTTCCTTTAAAAAAATTCTTGAGTCGGTTTACGAAGTCAATAATGTTATTTGAACGCATAAAATATTTCATGGCATAGCAATCGTATAAAACGGCTTTCGAGTTTTTTAATCGCATAAAATATCAAAAGTAAAATTGTCGCAAAATGTATGTTATAGACATAAGAACTGAAAATGATACATTAATCATCGCTATATTTTATACATTTTCATTCTTCTTTAGATCAGTGCGAAAGTTATAAAATACCAGCATGAGTAGAACTCAGAGAAACAAGACACGATTTATGAATTTGTTCGATACCGGCTCTTTCATTAATATATGCTCTAAGTGGTATATGCATGCTCTTAGGTTATGTCAAAGACAATGGTAAAATCTAACCTCACTTTAACTTTGGTTGCGGACAGTGTTATAGCGCGCCGGTATAATTAATAAAAAGAATACAAAAGTTTAAGCTCCCGATAAGAATTTGTTTTGGCCGTGGAGGTTTGATGGCCTAATATAGTAAGTACCGAGTGTTTTCTTTGTCGCGTTATTACTTATGTCGGAGTAATTAGTGATACCTCGTGATTCGGAACATAGAACCATAGAGAAAAGTACAAGATCGGGTTTAATTAGCTTCAGTGTAAATTGTTCAGCCACTGCCTGTGATAAGCTTTAATTGTATTCGCAATGTCTTGCGCCTGTATAGCATAGTAACAAGGTTTCCTTCCTTCAAGGAACGCAGCACTGGTGGACGGACTAAATAGAATTAACTAAGACAATTTAGTGTCCATTTGTAATTTTAAATTAATAGCTTTTCACTAAATGCGTATGAAAGGATATACAAGAATACATACATACACCACTGTTCTTTACACATCACATAACACAAAAACAAAATACAACAGATAACACATGAACACTTTTGATGTTATAACGTCCCCAGCCCAAGAAAGCCGCTTTCCGCCATGTGGGCGTCACCATGTTATTAACACAAATTAGACGGATGCTTAATCTTCGTCTTTCAATTTGCACACATTTGAATATTAATATATTAAGGTTTATTCTAACTGTATAAACTACACGACTGGGTGTCGTTTACTTACTTATCTAATTATTCACTTATAAAGTTAATTTGACATTTTCTTATATTGGAAACCAGCTGAGTCCCGTTACCCGTTGTTCCTTTTGTTCCGCGAGTAACGCCGCGGAACGAAAATATTTGAAAAAAGTTACTCCTTATATCCTTACCTATCCTCCTCCTATCAGTGAGAGTCCCGTCAAAATCGGTCCATCCGTTTCAGAGATTAGCCAGAACAAACAGACGGACAGACAAAAATGGTAAAAAACGTTGTTTTGGTATATGTACCGTGTAAACGTATTACATATGCATTTAGTAAAAAGCGGTTATTTTAATATTACAAACAGACACTCTTATTTTATTTGTATAGAAGACAACTCCCTCAGGATTATATAACTAGGAATATACATCCTGTGTCGAGGGGGACTTTACAAACATACATGAAACGGACAGAAAGAACAACCAGAACAACAATTAATTTGTGAATCGCACAAAGCGTTTTCCCATGTAGGATTTGAACTCACAACACTTAGCGCAGTAGAAAGCGACGTGGCGGCCGTTTAAACCACCGTGCAGTCAAATTTTAAACACATTATTGATTTTGAAATAAAGACGCAACAAAAGTATATGCAGTTTTTTGTTGTAAGGCCTGAATCTTGCTTAATATTTAATTTTTAATCGAAACATCGACCCAGTTTCCAGCGTGTCAAGGAGAACAGATTTATTTTTGGTATCTGAACATAGCTTTCCGAGAGTTCATGACCTTTTAGTAAAATTGAATGGACATATTCTCATACACATGACTTAATGCACAGGGTATTCTGTACCAGTCAACATCAGGGTTTAAATAGAAACATAATTTATGAGCATAGGGCAAAATAGAACCAGCTCTGGTTAGATTATAGATGTTTTCATTGAGATTCATATTTAAATATTGAACTATCAACTATTTTCTGGTTCTCCTCGTAAATGCAATAAAATGCGTCATTATATACCTTATTATGGTTATTTAAATGTTTTAGTAATGTTAGTTGCTCAAGTTTTTGAAGAAATTAAAACAAGATCGTAACTTAAACTTTGTCCTTCAGCGAGGTTTACGGAAATCCTGAAATGTAGTACAGTTTTCTCTTCATACTTGATGGAGCTTTAAATTATCAATAATTCAATGAGTTGCGGCCGAAGTTCGACCTGTGGGCAACTGCTATGTACAAATAACGATGTTATATTTTAGAAGTTGCTTCACTTCAGATAAGCATAAGACTAGATACAAAATACTACTTTCTGAACGTATTAATTAAAAGAATATTTCGTTTTGTTTATCTGTGATGTTAATTTTCTTTTTTCTTGTGGATCCTTTTCTTTTCTGGATTAATCACTCATATCTTTTGCTAAACGTACAGAGGATAGTTGTCGAAAGACTTACGAAGGGAAGTTTTAGAGAGAATGTGTGTGGAAGTGTCGGAAAATGTCGTCCACGGCGAATATTTACCAACCAAATTAGTGCTGTTCTGAAGAAAGCCCATATAAAAATTATCAAGAACGGGCGAACCTGTATAAAGCGATTGATGAATGTAAATGAAGCAAAAGAGATGTGTCAGAACTGTATGAAGTGAAGATCAATTGTCGCAACCTACTCATCTGGGAAATAGTCGTGACGTCATGTATATATCTTTTGTAAAAACTTCAACATGGTCGACTAAGTATTGTTGGGATTTGTACGCGTAAACAAACAATCCATATTGACGTTACCATTTAGAAATTATAGTAGTATGAATTAGAAGATTTCTATTTACATTTGCTAGATAGCTCTGATGAGATGGACTATAAACAAACGACGAAATGTGTGAGAAACCAGAACAAGTGCTTGCGAGGTAAACAACACCATAAATTTCTTCTTTTAGGGTTGTTTCAATTTCCTCATCCTTAGCACTATAAAAGTGTAACTTCGTAATTCTTTTACTTCTTATGTGAAAAACACAGTAAAAGAAATACACAGAATAAATTGGAAGCCTTTTGTGAATTTCATATGAAATGGAAACAGATTTCTGTGTTTTTTACCAGAACGGACATCGTCCGAATCTGAATCGATAAAATCTGCTTACAAATAAATAATGAGTTGACGTGATAAGGAGAGTAATGGTGTCTTTTGAAATTAAACTCACTTTTATTTTACTACTTAAATAGTAACCTGAGGTAAAGCCATAGGGCGAAACCGGTCACGATCATTTTAACTAAATTGAAGAAAAGTTGTTACCATTTGCGCTGATATACACTATTTTCTTGTAGGTTTAGTTTTTTTTTATGGAATGGAGGGCAAGAGACGAGTTCTAGAATTATAAAAAAAAAAATATCAATTGCGCTGGTGTGTAAAAAGTGCTAATATTAACAAAGCAAAAGTGTTCGTACAATCTCTCGGAAGAAGCCACCTAACGAAGTTGACCACAGCAGTTGAGATGTCTCTACAAAGCCGCCACTATGTCCGTCCAAGTACAGAATCAGCATACAAGACCCATAAAATTGCATCGAGGAGTGAGCGAAGGGGACGTTATATACCCGAAATTGTTCAAGATGCTGCACTGAAAAGCACGTGGCATCAACATCAATGGCGAATACGTCTCTCACTTGAGATTTGCAGACGACATCGTCATCACGGCAGAGACGTTGCAGGACCTACAACAGATGTTGAACGACCTGGCTTACTCTTCTGTACGCATCAGCCTACGGATGAACTTGGACAAGACCAAAGTCATGTTCAATGAACATGTACTACCGGAACCGGTTGCGGTACACGGTGTCGTTCTCGAAGTTGTGCAGAAATATATGTACCTCGGGCAGACCTTGCAGTTGGGTAGAAACAACTTTGAGGACGAGGTGAACAGGAGAATTCCACTGGGTTGGGCAGCGTTTGGGAAGCTTCGTTGGGTCTTCTCATCGTCGATCCCCCAGTGCCTAAAGACGAAAGTCTTTAATGTGTGCGTCATAACCGTAATGACATACGGAGCCGAAACATGGCAACACAAATTTAAAGTCGCCCAGCGTTCTATGAAGAGGGCTATGCTCAGCGTTTCTCTGAGGGATTGCATCAGGAATGAGGTAATCCGGCAGATAACCAAGGTTATCGAAATAGCCCATAGGATTAGTAAGCTGAAGTGGCAGTGGGCTGGCCATATTTGCCGTAGAACCGATAACCGTTGGGGTAAACGGGTTCATGAGTGAAGACCGCGTCTCGGCAAACGTAGTGTAGGACGTCCGCAGGCCAGGTGGAGTGATGATTTGCTCAAGACGGCTGGCAGGACCTGGATGCCAGAAGCCAAGGATCGAACTAAGTGGCGGGAAATTGGAGAGGCCTATGTCCAGCAGTGGACTGCAATAGGCTAATGATGATGATGATGATAATCGCAATATTATTTTGGATTAGCTACTAGATGAACGGGATACCTTTTATCTAATTACCTGAATATCAGTTATTTCACGAAGCGACTGGCATCTTAAAATTACAAGAGCTGAATGCGAGAAGACGAATATATGTCAATGTAAATAATATTGAGAGAGGCTGTGGATATCATGTCCTTTATTTAATACATTCTAGAATAAAACTCACTTGTACTTATTCCACTATTTTATTTTATTTTACACCTGACCGGTTTCGCCCTATGGCATTCTCAAAGTTTGTGATTACATTCTCCCAAAACATTTACATCTGAAACCTAACAACTGTGGGTACTTGGAAATATCAGTGTGTCAGTGTAAGAACTTCTCCCCGAAAATAGGGAAATTGTACCCTGTGTCTACCACTGCTATTTGCTAAATGGAAACTTATAAAAGTAAATAAGTAAAAGTAATGTTATCAATTTACGATTCCAAAATATTATTTAAATAAGTAGATTCTATAAATAGATAATCATTAAAAAAGTCCTTGAAATAAAATGATAATGTCATGTCCTATTTCTATTTATATTTTATACCATATGTCTATTAACCTATATGTCTAATGAATTACATGTCCAAAATTAATAAAGTCATTAAATTTATAAATTATAATCCCAGAACAAATGATACAGATTACATTACTTAAAATATTTTAACAGTGGTGAATTATTATTGATGTCTAATTGCTGATTCAGAACCTTGTCACGATAGGGAATCGTGACAAGGTTCTGAATCAGCAATTAACAACTTATTAATTTCCAACGCCTCCAAAGCGGTTAGTTTTTTGCCCTTGTCACATATGTGTAGTACCTTAAAGTCCACTTTAGGATCGAACGAATGCTTTTCCAATAGTAAGTGTTCTGCAAAATTGGACTCTATCTTTTTTAGCCTCCAACCCCTAGCATGTTCTGTTATTCTGGTTTGGAAAGACCTTCCTGTTTGGCCACTGTATTTTTTGTTGCACACTGCACATGTGAGTTCGTACACCCCGCTTTTGTCTGTGATAGGAGTCTTATCTAGACTGTTATCTATGAGGTTTTTTAGACTACGGGTCGTGTAAAAGGCTGGTTTTGTTATATCTATGGATCTGGAACACCTATATAAGATTTGCCCTATGTATGGTAAACGAGCCCACCGTTCTTTTTCTGTCTTAGGAGTTGATCTGTTAGCTTGATATGAAAATTTTAAAACCATTTTTGATGTCTTATGTTTAACCATTTTTGATGTCTTATGTCTGTTAGATTGGGGGAGTAGCCATTATTATGTGCTATTGTTTTTATTATTTGTAGTTCTTTATTGAACTCCTCCTTAGACATTGGTTTCGATAGTAAGCTATGTACCATGACATGGAATGCTGCATGTTTGTGAATTACAGGATGCTTTGAATCAGCTGGAATAATGTTGTCCGTGAAAGAGGGCTTCCGGAAAATTTGAAACTGGTGTTTATGGTCTATTAATTCAATTTCAATGTCATGGAAGTTTAGCTTTTTATGTCCTATTTCTATTGTGAATTGTATGTTATCGTGAATAGTATTAATAAATGCCACAAATTTGTTAAGTTTATTTATTTAAAAAATCAGTTTCTTAGTAAACTACCAACAGTGACTTATATTTCTACAAGAAAATGTCACAAAAACTAAAGATTAAATAGTATGAATATTCTTCCCTCTGTAGACGTAATAACAACACCATTTCCTGCTGTCGCAAGCCCGTATTACTTACGTATAGTTACAACACTGCCTTGACTTCAAAGGAAAGTTATCTTATCTTAAGTTAACTTACTGAGAACCATCTAATCACATTCTCTGACTAACTTGTACATACAGCTTATATAGAAAACTTAATTTAATGCGATGAAAAGGAATAAAAAAAGCTCCCCTAAGATGTAAAGGCGTAAAAAATTAGGTACCAAATTTTGCTGTTTACAAAAAAGGCTTTGTAAAATGCATTTTATAAAGATTTTTTTGTAAACATCAAAATTTCAACAGGAATTTTGATGCCATAGCTATACCAATAAATTAAATTGAAGTGTCTGTTTGTAATTTTTTTACTAAATGCATATGTACACACGGTACATATGCCAAAACTTTTAAAACAAAACAAAAAAATTACAACCGTTTTCATAATCTCAATATTTTGTTTTATTCAAAATACTTAGCTAGAGTATTTCGCCTTTCTATAAATTAAACTTGATTAGCTTATATAAGAACTATATTTGTTTTTGTATTTTGTATTAGATGATCCTATTCTTATGGCAATATCGATATAAGTGTAGGTTAGTTACGCTTCATAAACCTCAATTATCTATAGAAATTAATATGTAGATGAAGGTTAGGATAGCAGGCTATTTTAAACAAGCTTTAGCGGATATTATCATAATTCTAATGACATTGTATGCATAGCATAGTCTGTAATGTTTTAAGTCTGTTTGCTTAATCTGCATTGGTAGAAAAAAATTAAAAGTTATTATTTATGAACATAAAGAACGCTCGTATGGAAAATTTATTTCGAGACATAATCTTTTATTGATAAGTTAATAAGTTCCATGCTTATCATCGTTAATAATTCAAGTCAACCTATCACCATTCACTGTTGAACGAAAGTCACGCCCAAGGAGTACCAACTATCTCGTTCTTGGGCAGTCCACATCCATCCGCTACATCGTGTCTCCATTGTAACACATTTCAACTCTTGCTACCATCGGTTCGTTTGGAGACATAACCGACCCACTTTCACTTCAGTGTACTGATTCTCCGTGCACTGTACAAAACACTTTACCTACAGCCCTGACTTTTTTTTTTAGAATAGGCCGGCAAAGGAGCATACGTATCAACTGATGGTAAGCGATTGCCCATAGACACCTGCATGCAAACACCAGAGGCGTCACAAGTGCGTAGCCGGCCTTTGGGGGATGGGGAGGGATGATAGGGGAGGGGTTATGGGCCTCCGGTATTCTCACTCACTCGGTGAAACACAGCGCAAGCACTATTTCACACCGGTTTTCTGTGAGGACGTAGCCTCCCAAAATTAGTGCTATTTGGCGCTGTGTTTTTTGTGTCAGTTCCTAACCACAAGCAAAAAGAACAAACTAATAGATAAAATAGGAGACAGTTAGTTAAGTAATAAGGTATAGAATATTCTTGCATGCCTATATTCTTGCATAGCCTTGTTTACGTTCACGGGACTCGGAGATACGTGTTTAAGTTGTTTGTGTGATACTATTCTATGTTTTGTTTAAACTTTAAATTGTATTTAACAGAGCTACAACCAGCTACACACATTAAGGGGCAATTTCAATTCCTTACAAAATCCTATCTACGTTTTATTTTTAATTTCAACGTGTCTATGAATCACGTAAACGTTACGTTGGTCATTGTTTATATATATATAACTAG
Organism: Spilosoma lubricipeda; assembly: GCA_905220595.1. Taxonomy (NCBI): domain Eukaryota; kingdom Metazoa; phylum Arthropoda; class Insecta; order Lepidoptera; family Erebidae; genus Spilosoma; species Spilosoma lubricipeda. Next base: position 3,493,006 of record HG992286.1, on the reverse strand, counting down.
CTGAACCCCGCCGTTTTAACGCGGATATTTTTCTACCGCGGGTAACACTGCGGGACAAAACTAGTCTAAAAAAGTAGCCTAAGTTACTCCCTAGATCATCAGCTACCTGCCAGTGAAAGTCCCATCAAAATCGGACCAGCCATTCCAGACATTACCCGGAACAAACTGACAGACAGACAAAAACTTTTTAAAGTACATTTTTTAGTATATGTATCGTCTAAAGTTACATATGCATTTAGTAAAAAGCGGTTATTTAAATATTACAAACAGACACCAGTTTTATTTATTTGTATAGATTTTCATTCAAAAATTGATAACTATAGGTATGAAAAGAATTAAAATCTTAGCTTTGAATTAAAATACTAATTTCTTGGGTGAAGCATTATAACACGACAATGGCTTTAAAATATTTAAACTCTGCGAAAATAATCATACAGCTATCTTGCTAGATTTTAAACAAGTTTCAATTGAAAATATGTTTATAAAACAAAGTATTCTCAACAAAATTTACATAAACACGACACAGAAAGTTACACAAATCATAGTGAACAGTGGGTAAGAAAATTGAACTCGGACTGTTCATAACGAAGTTGGATGAAAGATAACTTGCTCAAAGAAACAAGTATTTTCTTTTTAAATAAAGGAACATCAGTGTTATTTCTATAGGGATACAGATTGATTTACAGAGCGTTAGTGGATGTATACAGTTTTACTTGAATAGGACCAACTCTTAACAATGAATAATGCTTAAGCTTTCACCGTATTAATTATAAGTATGTAAAGAAATTGTTTCTTAACATCAAAGAATTAATTAAAACAGGATTATAAGCTCTAAGTCCAAAAAACTAACATACAACAATATGCTTTTCCAAAATGTATTAATGTACCGAATGAAAAAGAAAATCAAAAGAATGACACATCTGTGGACCGATTAAAAGAAACTTTTTTCTTAAAAAGAAATATTCCCTACAGCCATTGAATCAAATTTAAGTAGAAGAAGAAAAAGGTGGCAGCCCGATCTTATCAGGACGCGATCAGCCCGTAGCGTCTTTATAGGCCCGATTGGAGATGGACCTTATGGCTGCGAAGGCATAAGACCTAATTAGGTTCGGGATCGATATGGGAATGATTTTAAATTTTATCCCTTAGTCGCCTCTTACGACACTTGGGATGGGATGAATGGTGGTGACACTTAAAGGCTACTTAAAGGATATAACAATATGCAAGTATTTTAAGTTTCTTTAACCTTTTTTCACCCAAAGCTCCCAATTTATCCCTATTCTAATACAGTCACTAGCACGTAAAATGAGTAGACGGTGAGTGCAAAATGGTTAATGACATAAATACGCTTATGCCCATAAATCCAATCCCCTCCCCCACGAAACAGTCAAAGGGAGGGTTCAGGGTCCAGTTACTTCAGCTTGACATCAGTTTTCTATGAGTCAGACATTAAGCACACAATACCTAATATCAGACCTTTTATCCGAAGGTTCAAATAAATGAATTCATTTAAATTCCAGAATTAAATACGTTATGTGTTTGGTATTTTTAAGACATTCAAAGACATCTTGCGTAAGTGTAGAATTCCTTCCATTCTTTGTGATACTATTTACTCATGTATTTTTAATCTCGAATACTGTCTTTGTACCGAATATATATTCAGGAATTTAAGTTATTTATTAATAACAATGAAAACGTCCCTGTCCCGTTCTGACTACAAAATCCAATTTATTACAAACCTTCTTGGAATATATTCGCGTCTTATGTTGAAGTGTATTCAAATACTCCTATTTTTACGATTCGACTTTAGGAAGTAGATCTGTGGGATTTTCGTATTTACATAATTCAATTTCGACAATATTTTACCAAGAGTAACTTTTGTTGGTACAAACTAACCTTTTCCGTGAAAAATGTCGGCTGGGAAAACTACGTAGTAGTTTTTTTTGGAATCACTTTAAGCGGTATTTTGTTTGTTTACTTCTCACAAAGTTTAAAAAGAGGAGGTAGTCAATTTATCCATATATTTTATGGTATGATAAAATCCATGCCATCTAAAAGATGGTAAGTTGCAACCAGCGTCCATGGAAACCCGTTGCCTTTGAGTGTACCCTGCTCTTACTGCCAGGGTAGGTTCTGTGCTCTTCTTCTTCTTACAGTACCTCTCCACTAATGTAGGTTGGTAGTCAGCTCTGCATACTCCTTTCTGTCCTTTATCAGACGAAACAGTTTTCAGCGCGTGCGATCCCTGTCAATTTTTTTATGTTTCTGAGCCACGATTTTCTTCGCCTTCTCGTTTGGCGTTTGTCACGAAGATTCAAAAAGCATTTGTTGGTAAAACTACGTTTTCAGGACTTCAAGTCTCTGGCTCGTGTCTTTTTCAAGGTCCATTGTTCACATCCATAAAACATTAGACTGTCAAAACTAGCCATCGTTTTGATTTCACGGTGGTCTGGCAAAAAGTACGATTTAATGATGATTCGAATAAAAAAGTAGAAAAAGGCACCAACCTCCGCCCAACCACTTTCCGAACGGCATGATATTTTTTCTAAGAACTTTATTAATAATCTAAACGGTCTTAGAGTTAACACTAAGGCGTTTTAAATCGCATCAAGCTGCACAGGTTAACTGCCAGCTTACTAATACAAATACACATAGATATACTCGTTAAACCTTAGAATTTAGGTACACGGTAATACGTTTAACACTGACGATGCTTTGAAGTAAGTGGCTAGCAGGCCAGCAGGCAGGCCCAAGATCGAGATAGTAGTCACTCTTTGGGGAAGACCTTTGTTGAGCAGTGGACAGCGATAGTTTGTTTTGTGATATGTTTAATAATTTCACGAGTACCATGGTAGTTTGAGCGGTAACTACGCCGCTTCTTGATTGCACTGAGTGTTGTGGATTCAATCGCAACAATACACAATCGAGTTGCTAGGTACATCAATATTTATGTGTACCTATTTAACTATTGTCGGTATTTTCAAATCTTTTCATTCTTGTTACGAGATTACTGCCAGCCACTAGCGAACATTCATCGTCGTGCTACTTTGAAGAATATTGTTTAATTGTTTAAGTGTAATACGTGACCTGAATATATTTCGGTAAGTTAACTGCCGTATTTTAAATCTTTCGTCTTCTTCCGTTCTAGGGCTATAAGCGTGCTTAGTCGCTGTTAGTTTTAATGTATAATTTATCTGAAATTATAATCGCATTGAGGGAATTTTTGATTCCATAATTCTAGTTGCGTTGCTGTTTAATATTAAGTTCATGTTGTATTTGCATTTTCTATTACTGTGCAGTTGTGCAATATCTGTAAACGTACAGCGAATGCCTAAACGGATGTTCGTTGCGCGTTTCGGTCTGTTTGTGGTACCTATTGAGGCCGCCTATCTCCTCCGCTTCAGGCTCCGTGGTACCGGTTGGAACTATCTACACGGTACGTGTTTGTGCAACTCGCAGCAGCGACGTTTTGCGTCTGCAGCCAGAGCGTCGTTGCTGCCAGACCCTTAGCCTCAGGAGACTGAGCCGCTGGGAGCGCCGGCTGCCAAAACAGGCACGTTTCTATCCCGTATGCGACATCAATTTTATTTGCTCTGAGACGACCTACCTGCGACCTTAAAAATTATAAGCTACCGGAGCCTATTTTACCATCGCTTAAATATATTTTTGTAACGCTTAGCATTTTGATGTTTAAACCTAAACAGGATAAAGGTAAGACATACCTCTAACTACCCTTTCGGGAATACAGACCCAAACCTATGTATATATATAGCTATATGTTTTTACCGACATAATTTATATGGTAAGCAATTTAAGTGATTGCTACTTCGAACTCAATTCAGTGCGCTACCGTTGTGAACCATTTCGGCTGTATCACTTATCAAATGATGAAAGGATTATGAAAGAGGTTTTTTAAAAGCTTCAAAATGAAGACTTGTAATATATCATCATTAGGGACCGGATTATATCGCATTCGCATCGCATCTCGGTCAGTAGTTGAGCATGACTATTTTTAAAGAAATGATCGAAGACACAATCTTACCACTGAATATTTGGAATAATACTTGATTGTTTACGTTTACAACAATATTAAATAACTTTAATGTCATGTAATTTTACTGTACCCATTATCGCCAATCAAAAGATAATTTACTAATTGTATTCTGATTTTGTAATAAAAAAAATAAAATTAGGTTTTCTTCTTTTCTTATTCCTAAAATTAGTCATTTAATTTTGCATATTTTGCCAATTTTCGTGCATATTTCAAGCATTTTCCATGCATAAAACAAGCTTTTTATGTTGCATATAATCCGGTCTCTAATCATCATTAACAATCGTTGATAGGCTACAGCTGTACCTACTCTCTTCTTAAACAGGAGATTTTGGCCTAATACCCGTGCGCTAGACAGTCTTTATGAGTGATGCTGAATGTATTCATGTGTAGTTAGTTTCATGATAACGTGTTGCGATATTTTTCTACTACAAAGATCTGGAATTGTTACCAAGGGCCAGTTTCAACAGCTCCTGATAAAATGTCAGATAGTTACCTACCATATAACACTAAATAAGTAAATGTTGCATATATATTTGTGTCTCTGAAATAAAATGACATATATCCTATATATATATATATATGTATACATATTTGAGCTGCCAAAATGAAATCCCCGCCTGATGGAAAGCACAAACAGGATCCAAGAGTGGTGGTGGCCATCCTCAATGAACGAGGACAGTGCAGCATGGTGACTTGCACTATGGTAGCCTAGTGGGATGCTTTTTCACGCCCCGCTTAAAGGACCCGCGATCATAGTGGGACGGAAACACATGCGCTGGTAGTGAGTTCCAGGTTTTAACTGCTCGGCACGGCACTGGAAGGAAGAACCGAATCGATGAGTGCGATAGCGTAGGCAGAGCAGAGTCATTCTGCCATAACTGCCTCGGTGGCGCAGTGGTAGCGTACGCGACTGCTGTTCTTGAGGTCTCGGGTTCAATTCCTTGGTCGGACCAAATGGTTGTATGATCTGCAAATATTTGTTTCGGAGTTTGGGTGTTTTCTATGTATAATATGTATGTGTTTACAAAAAAAAGTATATAAGTATTTATATCAGTTGTCTAGTACCCATAATACAAGCTCTGCTTAGTTTGGGATTAGATGGCGTTGTGTGTAAGATGTCCGAAATATTTATTTATTATTTATTTATTTATTCTGGCGCAACAAAAAAAAAATGTTTAAAGCATCATTTAAAGTTTAAATTCACTTGTTTAATAGGCGTTCTCATAACGCTTAGCGACATGAATAATTCATTGAAGGCACAAGAATCGAACACAAGTCACGATCCTAATACACTGGTAAAGTATATAAGTATAACTAGCGACCGGTCACGGCTTTGCATGACTAAAATTTTAAGATGTACATCTATTTAATCATTTCTTAAGTTACCCACGTTAGCCATACAAATATATTTTTTGGGCCATTTAGTTTCACAATACCAGTTTTATCATCATCATCATTTAAAACAAAAAGTACTTTACAAACATACATGAAACGGTCACAAAGAACACACAATACATAAAATAAAATCGAAACTGGTCGCTGTCTGTACACGAATAGAAGATATATTAGGAAAACTATTATAGGGGGCTTTGTGAACGCAATAGAACCCAAAGCAATGATTTTTAGCATTTTGGACATTTTGTCTGTGTGTTTGTGCGCGCTAATCTCAAGATCGGCCTAACTGATTTGAATACGGTTTTCACTAATCTATTGTAGTTAACTTCACTTAACATTTAGTGTTTGTTTCATCTAATAATCGATTCACAAATAAAAAAGTTATGTCGGTTTGTGGAATCACCGTGATATCTGACCTTTACGCGGGCGGAGCCGCAGGCAAAAGCTAGTACTTAATTAAAAACGTCATCATTATTATCATCCTCTTATAGTCCATTGCTGATCGTAGGGGTCTACGATCAGCAATGGACTATGGATCTTTAAGAAGAAAGTTTTGGCCACAACAGATAGATGGGTGGCTCCCGTTTTGCTAAGGAAGGATGTGGATTTATTATATTTCCAACTCCTTGCGAGTTCTTAGATATTTTGACTATTCCTATTACTTCCAAAGCGTCATGATTCGGTTTGTTCGGGTCACTGTTGTTGATTCTGCTGGAGATTTAGTATGGACGTGTGGGCGCGATTAGTCTTTAAAAGTAAATCTAAAAGACAAAGAAAATAATCCTATGTTAAGATTGTGAACTGTTTTTAATTCCTTTATCAAATAAGTACGAATTTATTCTGGTAGATATACAAACTTCTGTCTACTCCCTTTGGTTTGCCTAAAGTAAGAACATTTCTCTGTATTGATTACGTGTAGGTATTATTCTCATGTAGCACCAATTACATTATTCAATGAAGGATATATCAAGCACTGTATGCGCGCAGCTTTATTCCAATTCCCCGAAATGTGACGTCCCTGTCGCGTCCTATCCCGTTCGAAACAAAGACAGAACAAATATATTACTACTAAATAATGTGAACGTAAGTTTGTTTGTCTACTTAACCAATCACCGTGAAACTTTGTACACATACTCTTGGACGTATTAGAAATAACATAGGCTACTTTTTATTAAATATTAAATGCGAGTGAAGCCGCGGACTATAACTAGTATATAATATAGATGACCTGGTGAACTTGGTGCTGTTTTAGAATTAACATGCGTTGTATCTAGCTGTAACCAACTACCGGCTTCAATTGTGTTTTTAAACTATCCAGGAACCTAAATGTCATCCTAATCGGTCAAGCCGTTTAGAAAAAAATAGGAGACAAATACACCTACAGAAGAATTATGTTAACATTTACTGTTATTTTTGCCGTTACAATACACTACTGATGTTATGATCGTTTTAACTTGATTGTATTTGAATGAGTTCGTTTTTCTACAACAAATTTTTATTATTATTAGGTATATTAGAACCTAATAATACTATATATACATAGACAAAATAGACGACTGCCGCGCATTCTGTAGTGTAAATAATTCAAATTCAATTCGTATTTATGTAAAGCAAAACACTTATTTAATGAAAATCTAAAATTCGTCTTTCGAAGAATTCAACAAAACTTGTGTATGTTAAAGTATATTCCTGAATAACTGAAGACGGTCTCGAATTTAAGCAGCTACAATATAAAGAGAACACACAACATAAAACAATTATTAAAAACATACCTTTTGATGGTTATCACCGATCATAAAGAACACCACGAATTTTCTAATATATCTATTAATAAGAAGTCTAATTTCCTTTGGTTCTTAACACTGTATAGTTAACTGTTGACACACACAAATTTTTAAACAACCGAGGCTTATAACAATTAAATATAAATAAACAATAAGTTAATTTAGAATGTTCGAAGACAAATTAACCAGGCGACACATTTCCGAAAAGACGAGCGCCTGCTGTGAAATTCTGAGCAACACTGAATGGGCGCTGAATGAGAAAATTCTCCCAGGCACTGTTATGCACGATAAGACTTGTGAGCGCTAGATATGAATTATAAAGAACTTGTGTGCTTTACTTTTTTCAGCTTCTTTTAATAAGAATAAGATTACTGTTTTTGTTCCATATAATTTTATTTATTCTATTTACAATTAACTAGTTGTTGCCCGCGGCTCCGCCCGCGTATATGTCGGTTGTCGGTGCAAATAGTAGCCTATGTGTTATTCTGATGTATAAGCTATATTACTGTAAAGTTTCATCCAAATCCATTCAGTAGTTTTTGTATAAAAGAGTAACAAACATCCAAACATCCATCCATCCTTACAAACTTTCGCATTTATAATATTAGTAGGATTAGTAGGATATCATTGTTATGCTTTTATGAGAACATATATATATATATTACTAGTTGTTGTCGCGGTTCCACCCGCGTATATGTCGGTTATCGCGGCAAATAGTAGCCTATGTGTTATCCTAATATATAAGCTATATTACTGTAAAGTTTCATCCAAATCCGTTCAGTAGTTTTTGCGTGAAAGAGTAACAAACACCCATCCAAACATCCATCCATCCTTACAAACTTTCGCATTTATAATATTAAGTAGGATAAATTGTATAATGACATAAGTTAATAGCAAAAGTTTTGACGGAACAGCCTTTTTAATCCTTTTTGTACGTTTAAAATTAAAAATTCGATTAACGAAACTAGAATAAAAATTCTCGTAAATGTTTTGTTTTTTTAACCGTTTTGTTTTTGTATGTCATGGAAACATCCCTGTAAAATCCGTTTGATATTTTGAAAGGGCATATTTTGATACAACATGTTATTGCAAGCACTGAAGGATCATGTATCGAATTTCAACAAAATAATAATATAAACAGAGCGTTGGGATAAACAAGCTATTCGAAACGCAATTCCGGTAAAGTATTAGTAAAAGTATTTATATAAGCGAATAACAGGCAAAATTTTCAAAGTTTTATTCAATACTAGCTGAACCCCGCGGTGTTACCCGTGGCTATTGTTGTACAGCAGGTAACGCCGCGGCACAAAGCTAGTCTAAAAAAAAGTAGCCTAAGTTACTCACTGGATCATCAGCTACCTGCCAGTGAAAGTCCCGTCAAAATCAGTTTAGCGGTTCCAGAGATTACCGAGTGAGAGAATCCCGATGGCCGCCACGAGATCACGCCACGGTTGCCCTCACGCCTATCATTCTACCGCGTGTTGGGCGACGTGTCCACGGTTTGGCCATCGCAGTGGTAACACTCAGGCGTTGGCTCCTTGCGGGTCAGACACAGGTGATCTCCGAAGCATCCATTTCTAATGATCACCTGCGTCAGTCGGTATGAGAGGGTCCCGTGATGTTTCGTGCCCAGTCGAATGCCCTAGTCTCTTCTTTCCTTCCTTCACGAGGGTCTGGCGGAGATGGGGTTCGATAAATCGAAACTAAAGACTCAGACGCGGGGTATAGCACATGGCAAAAACGTGTTCCTTATATATACTCGTAATTGAATAAAAACATAAATATAGGTACTTCTTTTATATGTAATTACATTTTAATGTACACAAATACAATAACAGACCTATCATATGTTAGGTACGTGTTGGCGAGTAGTTTTCTTATTGATTTCTTGGACTACAATCATATTATTTCGGACATCGCAGTAACTTACACAAGGATACGGCTCTTCCAATTCAGAAGAAGCAAAAGGTAGTAAAACTATGTTTACGACAAACACACCCATAAAAGTGCGCAAAAGATCGCACACGGAAATGAGAAAAAGTTATATATTATTTGTAAGAGAGATTAATTAAAAGTTTTCGTAGAACTGTTATTGTTAGATTCTAACACCTAAATGCACTGCACAGATCATTACAGAAGACGTAGAGGAATAAGCGCTCATATCGCCTTTTTCTATAACGCTGTGAGTTGTACGTTTAAACATCCCATATAGGACAACACTTTGTATATATTTACATATGATCCGGCATGTATTGACATCGTCATCCTTCATCAACATCTTGAACATTGATATTGTTCTATTACAAAATATTGAGTTGCCTCTGTGGCGCAGTGGTGGCGTATACTGCTGCTGTGCCTGAGGTCTTGGGTTTGATTCCCGGATTGGACCTAATGTTTGTTATGATCTGCAAAGATTTGTTCCGGAGTTTGGGTGTTTTCTATCTATAATATGTATGTGTTTACAAAAAAAGTATATATGTATTTATATTAGTTGCCTAGTATCCATAACACAAGCTCTGCTTAGCTTGGGACTAGATGGTGTTGTGTGTTAGACGTCCGAAATATTAAATATATATGTTAGTTACACAAATCTGATAATAAATCTTAATTCATCGTTATTTTGGATAATAATTGAGCGAAGGGATAAACAGAAAATACATTAGTGTTAATATAAACTAAATGGTTTTTGTAGAATAAAACTTAAATAAAATAGTTTAGTATACATTTTCCTGAAGCCTTTAAAAAAGCTATTATACACCCTATTTTTAAAAAAGGAGCTATGGACTGCCTAAATAATTATCGTCCTGTTTCGGTGCTTACGGTGTCTAAGATTTTAGAGAAAATTTTAAATCGAGCACTGAAAAGATTTCTGGAAAAATTTAATATAATAGCACCGAATCAATACGGCTTTCGCCCAGGTTTATCCACGGAGAATGCAGTAGCAGATTTGACCAATATCGCTGTAGAGAAATTAGATGCTAAAAATAGATGCCTATGCATCTTCCTAGACCTCTCAAAAGCTTTCGATACGGTTTCCGTGCCTATTCTACTGGAAAAACTACAAAAGCTGGGAATACGAGGATTGTCCCATGACATTTTTAAAGACTACTTAACAAATAGGACACAACGTGTTAAAATTGAGAATTATATTAGTGATGAAGTAACAGTGAACTACGGTGTACCGCAGGGCAGTGTTTTGGCCCCTACCCTATTCCAGTTATATATTAACGACCTATGCACAATTCAATTACCCAATACCAGCATTTTTACCTACGCAGATGATACCGCCGTTTTTATTTGGGGTCCTAACTGGCAAACTGTAAAGGAGAGAGCAGAATACTCCTTACGCGAAATTATGATTTGGCTAACAAAAAATCTCTTGACACTAAATTTAACAAAGACCAATTATATAACTTTTTCCCTTAGCAAAACCACGGATCCTGCAAAGAGTTTTTCCATTAGAGCTCATACATGTACAGATCTCAACGACTGTAACTGCCTAGAAGTTACGCGAGTCGAAGAAGTGAAATACCTGGGCGTACAGATAGACCACAGACTAAAATGGAAAAACCAAATAGATTTAGTCACATCCAGAGTAAGGCGGTTAATATATGTCTTTAAATCCCTAAAAGACACACTACCCCATAGCAAACTTATATTAGTCTATCTATCTCTTTGTCAGTCTGTAACAGAATATTGCATTCGGGTCTGGGGTGGTGCAGCAAAAACGCACCTTATTGGGTTAGAGAGAGCACAGAGAGCGGTCCTCAAAGTAATGACGGGCAAACCTTACAGATACCCAACGGCGAAATTATATGCAAAATGTAAGGTTCTCTCAGTTCGACAGCTGTACATATTGAAAATTGTCCTTAGAAAACATCGTGATGTGCCCCGTCCAAACCATAATAAACGCAGCTTATCATCTGTGTGCCCTCGTTTTACTTGCAGGACCACCTTTGCAACGATATAAATAAAAAACTTAGTATAGTTACATTAAGTCGCCGTGAAGTAAAGATGAAGGTTACTAAGTTTCTACAAGAACTAGATTACGAAAAAACTGAAAATCTACTTACATTTAAGACATAAGCACACAACACCGCACAAGCACACAGCCACACACACACTCACACACTCACACACTGGCTCCCAAGATACAGGCCTTTGGCCTAGTTTGGGTTTCAGTATCAGTACATACATAATATGTCATAAAAAAAAAAAAAAAAAATCTCCTCACTTTCTCAACCGTGTAACACCAATTTAGAACCTAAATTTTTCTTCACCAAACTTATGAACCTTGTAAACAACTTCAAATATTCTTCGCCGTGTGGGGCCGGCATAGAATAGCCCCACCCCATCTCATCCCGTGGGTGTCGTAAGAGGCGACTAAGGGAAACACGCAGCCGAACACCAGGCTGCCGAGGAGATCCCAGCCCTTTTCAGGGCTCGCCGTCGCTCCCAGTACCCCTCTGTTTTGCAGAGGGGACAGGGGATGAGACGGTGCCAGGGAACCAAAGACGGAGCCGAACAACATCAGGCTGCCGAGGCGGGTCGGCCCTTGCTGACCCAGGGGCTGACGGGCTCTTGTGCCGTCGAGTCAAGGAAAAGACTTTAAAACCCGACAGCAAAGTCGTTAAAAGCAGTGGCTGCCGTCGCCTCGTACGCCGATGGGATCGGCCGACGGGGTGGTGGCGGCCGGGGGAAAGGCTCTGCGGGAGCGGGATCGAGCGGGGAGCTCTCCTGCCTCGCGAGCCGAGTACCCCGCGAGGAGGGGGGGCGCCGGCGAGCGCAGTTTGCTCGCGCTCCTGAGTCCGAGCCCTGCGGGAGCGGGTTCCCCCGACCGCTGCCCTGCGGGGCATGGGCGACGGGGCAACGGCGAGCGTAGTTTGCCCGCGCCCCCGAATGAGAGTGGCCACGGGCGGTGGGCCGGGGGGCCTGCCGCCCCACGCTAAAGTGGCGGAATGCGCCCCTCTGTGTTCCTGGGGCGCATTCATACGAGGAGGACAGGCCCCGCCATCTGGGCGCGTGGACCGGAGGGTGGGGCCTCGACTGAGGCGAGCCCGACGATCAGGGCATCCCCAGCCGAGTCGCGGTGAGCAAACTATCCCGCGGCTCGGATTGGGCGAAGGAGGAACACCGTGGTGGTTTAGTGGGTAGTCTGGCCAGGCTCAAGTGGTCAGGAGTCCCACACGAAGCGAACCCCCTGCCCCCGCGGGGGGGGAGCGAAGCGCGTAAATGCATTCCACCACGTAAAAAAAAAAAAAAAAAAAAACTTCAAATATTCTTCGGTTTATGTAGACTATTCACTTAGATTTTACAGCTTTTTTGACTAATCTTAATTTAGAAATTTTACACCCCTATTTACACCCCACCTCGGATATTAGAGTTTTAAACTGAATAAGTAAAAAATAAAACCGACTTCAAGGTTCGACTCGATTTCTCTTGGATGCCTACATCAGATATTAATGTCCTTATCATGGTACCACCGTTAGGACATCTCCTTTCCATTAAAAAAAGAATCATCAAAATCGGTTTATAAACGAGGAAGTTATCCGCGAATACACATAAAAAAAAGTAAAAAAAATAATATACGGTCGAATTAAGAAACCTCCTCCTTTTTTTTTGAAGTCTGTTAATAATGGACTGAAACACGACATAAGGCTCTCTTTACGCTTCGGATTCTGATACCACTTTAGCCAGACGGATTGCTATATTGTTCCCTTAGTCGCCTCTAACGACACCCACTTGATGAACCAAATGGACAGTTTAAAGGTAGTGGAGCCACGCTGATTTCAGCACGAACAGGCCGACTTGACCGGGACGATACTACACTTGCACTGAAGATCAACGTAAATAACAGTATTCGTGCTGTCGTGTTTTGTTTATGAGACCGAGAGATCGAAGGCCCAATGATGCAGACCACAATTCTTGGATTCTGCTTTTGCAGACAGCCATTGCAAAAAGTCACTTTGGCAGGTCCATTTATCTGTACAAATAAATAAAATTGGAGTGTCTGTTTGTAATATTAAAATGACGGCTTTTTACTAAATGCATATGTATGTATACACGGTGCATATAACAAAAATGCAGTTAAAAAAAATTGTGTCTGTCTGTCTGTTTGTCTATCTGTCTGTTTGTTCCGGGTAATCTCTGGCTAACTGGCTGGAACGGTTGAACGGATTTTGACGGGACTTTCACTGGCAGGTAGCTGATGATCCAGGGAGTAACTTAGCTACTTTTATTTAGACTAACTTTGCCCCGCGACGTTACTCGCGCTACAACAATTACCGCGGGTAACACCGCGGGGTTCAGCTAGTAAATAATAATAATGAAAACCACGTATCGTTATCAAAGAAGTAATTAAACATCTTCGAATTATAATTACTAGACAAAAATAACTCATAGTCCATATAATCAAAATCTATCTCTTGTTAAGGGAAACACATTAAGTTATCATATTACCATTTCCCCTACAATTTAATACAGATATTTGAACTGTAGTAATGTAACTAATTGATGCAGCTAATTATAATATTGGTCGAAACTCATTAGTAATGTAATGACCAATATGACAATATTGGTGATGATTGAATGATGCCACAAATTTGAACTAGGTTTGAAATACGAGCATGATATAAGTTTTCTAGGGTTCCGTACCCGAAGGGTAAAACGGAACTTTATTACTAAGATTCCGCTGTCCGTCCGTCTGTCTATATCCGTCTGTTACCAGGCTGTATAACATGAACCGTGATAGTTAGACAGTTGAAATTTCCACAGATGATGTATTTCTGTGGCCGCTATAACAACAAATACAAAAAAAAAAAACAATAAGATAAGTGTTTAGGGCTCCCACTCCCATTTGCGAAACGGCAACAGGTAGACACTTGAAATGAGTCTTGGCTGATTTTTAGTATTTAGTTAGGTCTTATCTTACAGGAGAAATACTTCAGCTGTATCTTATTATTAACGCAATTTCGTATCAGAACGAGTTAGGAGAAGGAAGGAGATCACCAAAAAATGAGTTTTATCCTGTCAAACGACATTCTAAACGTCAAAGATTGACTAAATTAGATATGTGACTCTGGGGAGATCGTTTTTTGTTTTTTCGGAAGATGGTCCCCATTTCATCTCATCCACATTTTTTTATATTTTATATCATTAATTTCATCACGACGAAGACTTAATGACATGAAGACTTATGATTTGAAGACTATTAACACTTGACATTGGCAGAAATAGCTGATCCGAGAGATCCGGCTGGTTGCCATTTCATCAAAAAAGAATAAGAAGAATATGTGTCTCTGAAATTAGACGTTATCTAACTACATACATGTAGAAATTAGTGGAGTGATAGGATATATAATTTAAATTTAAATTTATAATGACTATGTATCTACCATGCGCAGCAATCTACATATGCGCAGAGTAGAGCTTGCGTCCGTCGTCGGATGAATTAGTCGTTTAGTGCTACGCGGATAGTAGATATATCCGGTCGCGAAGAGCTCCGCGTAGCACTAAACGCGCCATATAGGCTTTATACATTATAACGTTCGTCGTCGACATCCGCGTAGATCATCTTCGTCGCACTGAATAGCACCTAAGATCGACTGGTAGAAAATGCCTACGGCCTTAAGTCCGCCTTTGCAAAATATGTGCATAAAGATTAAAATACAAACTAATAAAAAAATTAACCTGAAACTTGAAACCCACAAAATATTTCAAATTTTTCCTTAATAAAATAAACTTTGCTAAAATAATGACGTATAATTGATTAAAGGTTTCCAGTTTATGACCAGGACCTTTATGACATACATAAAGTTACAAACTTGAAATCACTACTATTATTGTAAAATGTAGGGCATCATATATGAGCTTTTATGGATATTGTAACCTTTATAATCCTCAAGAGACTATTTAAATAATGACTACTTAAGTTAATGCAAATTAATATAAATAGATAAAACTTAACTAGCCACCCGGCTTCCCATGGATATCTTTGAAATTATCTGATTTCCTATCATATAATATGCATGTATTTTACACCTTTCTCTTAAATTACTGTTTCTATTGATGAAAACTGCATCAAAATCCGTTGAGTGTTTTAAAAGATCTAAGAAAACAGACAGCGGAAGTGACTTCATTTTAGCCAAATTGCAAACGTTTTTCTTTCTGAAATCGTTAACGCCTAAATTCTCGTGTGTCATTGGCTAAACTTAAACAAAATTTCTTGAGAACTGATAACTACAGAAATGCTTATTGTGATGTTATCGAGATAAATGTCCAACGGCCGCCGTGTAACAGGGCTTATGGTGTCGAACGCCAGTCACGCCATATAGTTTGCTATTCAGTATAAACATATAACCCGAGCGAAGCCGGGTTTACACATACGAGCACTCGCGCAAGCGCCCTGCGTCGCTTAAACGAAAGAGCAGGAGCAGAGATAAGTGTTCGCCGCGCAGTAGAAAGAGAGAGGGACATTACTTCATCTCCTACGTCACGTCTGCGTCTTACAAATATTCGATCAGGTCACCGGTCACGTGTCCTGACGCAAGTTTAACATTTTTTACCAATTTCAAAAAGTGCACAACGCCTCTTAAGCAGTTTTCAGTTCAAAAAGCCTATAAAAATTATAACCCGACTACCCAAAACCATTGCTAAAATTTATATAGCCTATGTCATCTGAGCCATCATTACGCATCTATTAAAACGTCATTCGTTGAAATCGGTTCAGTACCTTAAGCGTTACGGTAGAAAATACAAACATCAATACTCAATACTTCCTTTTAGGTTCGCCATAGTCGAGTATATGTAGGTAAGTATCAAAAATACGAACATTTATTTTTAAACTGTTAGCGTACATTTCAGCCGAGCTTTAAATTAAATACGAACCAAGCGTAAATGGCAGTGAAAACCATGTTAACACGTCCCTATTAAATATTAACTTACTTAAGGCTATTCAGTTGAAATATACTTTGAACTACGGACTGAAACCCTGTAATGAAAGTTTGAAAAATATTTTATTGAAACTCATCAAATAAAGTTTGAGGTGAACTAAAAAAGACTTTTAGTTGAGGAGATAAACGAGGAATACAGCTCACCCATCCTCCTCTCTTTCTCCTCTATTCAGGGGTAAAAGAATTAAACATCTAATAACAACACTAACTGTACGAGATAAAACGAAAGAACAACTTAACACTGATTTTCTAAGACGGCAAACTGATGAATGTAGGGGCTAAACAGTTAGATGCATGCAACGTGCAGCAGCAGTTGTTGTGGAGAATCTTGGGGAAGTCGTGGGCCCGTGGTCCTATGTCCAGTGGACCTCTTTAGACAGCGATGACGATAATGATTTTTTAAGAGACCAACGTAACGCTCCGGTCCAGCCAGCCTATGTGTCGTAATACATCCTCCCTGCGGTTCAAGGTGTCGTAAGTAATCATCTGAAAATGTGTAGATACACATAGTTCTCATTTAATTAAAATCTGTACTAATATATAAAGCTGAAGAGTTTGTTTGTTTGTTTGAACACGCTAATCTCAGGAACCGCTGGTCCGATTTGAAAAATTCTTTCAGCGTTAGAAAGACCATTTATCGAGGAAGGCTATAGGCTAAGACCGACAAGAGCTGAGCAACAATGAAGAATGTTACAAAAACGGGGGAAAGTAATCATGCTACGGGCAACAGGAGACGCAAACGAGGTTGCGTGGGTCGGCTAATGATATATAAAACCGTTACATAAAAGTCTTTTTACAATGTCAAAAGTTTGTTACAAAAGAAAAAACATTGTTAATGAAAACAGAAGGGTGCTTTCAATTCCATTTCTTTCAATTTATGAATGGGTAAAAAAAAACGTTTGTTTCAACATTCGAATTAGATGAAAGACTTTAATTTCAGTCACGTGGCCGTAGTTACAAGTCACGTTTCGAAATCTGTGGTTTCAAACGGGGACAATTAGCATCTGACGGTATGTCTCCAACTAAAGAAATGTGAAAGGGGGAAAATTTTATAATTATTTATTTTAATTGCTTTGGAGACATGTGACTGGGGTACGACTAAAAAGGCCAATCGATAAACTGGAGTAAGATTAGCTGTTTCGTTACTTTCAAGTTTTGAGATGGATGGCCATTTTTACACGACTTAGTTGAAGCCTACAGGAAGGGTTATAGTTTTAGCAGTATATGTATGTTTGTATGTTCCACTGTAACTCCTAAACTACTGAGCCGATTTTAATGAATGAGTCAATAGATATGTAGAAATGACCCGGGTGAGGTAAATAAAATTATTTTTAAAATTTAATTAATACTTTTACACAGTCGGGTGATATTTCTTTAATTTTTTTTTGTTGAAAACTTGTTGTTACATATTTAATATATACATTTGAATATGTAACCTGTGTTTCAAATATTGTGTATTTTTCTTAAAATATGTATACTATTTTTTTTCGTTAGACCTTCTGTGACTACATATATATATATGAAAGCTAGCTTTTGCACGCGGCTTCGCTCACGCAGACTTTTATCCCCTGATTTACGCCCTTTAGGGTGGAATTTCCAAAATTCCTTTCTTAATGCTCACTTACGTTATATAAAGAACCTACATGCAAAATTTCAGGATTCTAGGTAGAGCGGTTTGGGCTGTGCGTTGATATCTAGGTATGTCAGTCAGTCACCTTCCTGTTTTCTATATATAGATGGATAATGAACTAATTAAATTGCATTTTTATTCAGTGCTAGCTGAACCCCTTATTTTTTTGTATGGATGTATATGTAATAGATTCAAGTTTAAAAATTATGTATCGGAAATTATGACAAAAGTGGTCCTTGTACGAAACTCTAATAAAACACATTCTCGAAGATAAACAATGAATTTTTGGCAGTAACCAATTGGTTATTTTACGAATCCGAAATACCGCTGATGGTCGTCGAAGTTTTCACACATAAATCTGCAATAAAGGATCATACTTCAAAAATAGAGTCTTTGATTCAAATATTGGATTGCTTCTGAAAATTGGAATCTTTAAAATCGCCTCAGGGTTGCATCATAAAGCATTCAATTGAATCATAATATTGTTATTATTGCTATCAGACATCTAAACGATCAACTAGAATAAGTTTCTTTCGCGTTCCATGATATAATAATTATTATTTTTAGGGGACTTAACGCGATCACTTATACGCGGTCACGGCCTGACTCAGCCCGTACCACGCCCAGTTCAACCCGGTCGAAACGTCAGGCAAATCAGAGGTATGTAATACCTTTAAATAAGTGATCGCGTTAATTCCCGTCAAAATAATCATTATTACGATCAACTGGAATTGGAAAGACAAACATACAGACTGATTACGCAGGCCTATAATGAACAGTTGGCTGCACTCGACGTTTTACTGAATTTCAGTTATTTCAACTTCACTTCAAATAATTAATTGCATTCCATTACGTGACCGACACTTTGGAAATGTCAGGTTGAGGTGATTTACAACGAGCGAGTCGTGCAAGTTTTTTAACTGACTTCAAAAAAAGAGAAGGTTCTCAATGGGACCTTATTTATATATAAATATATTTTAATGTGTTTTCGCGGATAGCTTTGTCGTTTATGAAACAATTTTGATGACTATTTTCTTAATAAAAGGAGATATCATGATAAGGATACTAAGCTTTGATGATGGCATCCAAAATAAATCGAGGGAAACCTTCGAAATTCGTAGGGGCGACTATAGCATTTGTTATTTTTTTATTTTATTTGAAGGCTAGAGTTTAGAAGGAGTGAGTTCTTTTTTTTTGTTAAAATTTTACTTGTTGTTTCTTAATTACGATACTTGTCTTCTCTCTAAGAAGAACAACCACTCTGTATAAAAGTTTGAAAAGAAGTTGGCCATGAATGTCTCAAAATAGGTTTGATATTTCAAAAAAACACTGTAGCAATAAAATACAAAGTTATTGAGAATCCTTTATTTATGCACTATTATATAATGGTTTTATACAGTAAATATGATCTTAGTTTACACTATTTACTAGTCTTAACCTATTGCAAACAAATTTGGACATGTCTTGTAATATTTTTTAAATACAGATGCTAAATTAAAATTGTTTATACTACTCTATTGTATATGTATGTTTAAGAGTATGTAGATGTGTATGTGTATATTTTTTGCTGACTATGTAACCCTGTGCACATCCACCACCATCTACTGGAAGAGAATGCCTTGGGCATTAAGTCCGCTGATGTACAGAGTTCATAAAGTATTAAATAAATAAATATTTAAAAGTAAATACATTAAAAACGTATTTCTCAGACATGAGTAACAGAAGTTCTACGACATTTAGAATTGATCAAATTCCGTCGACGCATTTTCCTTCTACAATATCGTTAACACCAATCGCTGAAAAAGCATTGAGATTCTTTTCAATACGTTTCATCATACTACTTTCGGTAATAAGGCCGCCCTTTGTACATTATACTGTTATCATTTATTGTACACTCTTTTAAATCTGTAATTAAACCAGGCGTGTCCTAGCAAGAAAAAACCTGGAACCCCGACGTGCCTAGGGCTATCTACAATTGTTCATCATTATATACAATTGTCTAATTGTTAGTAGTTCGCAATTTTCATATAGCTGTTTAATCGGATATTTATAAGGTTTAAAAGTCATTACCTTCAGTAAAGACCTCTGAGCCCTTTCCAGTTGTATCAAATGGGTTTTACAAGCACCACCCCAGACCCCTACACAGTATACAAGTACGGATTGATCTAAGGCGGAATATATATCACGAAGTAAAGAAAATTCCACGATATGTCTAAGTTTTTAGAACCAAATTAACTTACCAGTGCGAACAGTAATATGATTTATATGGGGTTCCCAAGATGCGGTATGGACCTCTGGTATCCTCACTCACTCAGTGAAACACAGCGCGAGCGCTGTTTCACACGGTTTTCTGTGAAATCACTCCGGTCGAGCCGGCCCATGTGACGAATATAGGATAAATGCCTTCCTTCTTCCACTTCTCATTTCCTTTCGAGCGACGCAGAAGAAGTTGCACGGTTCAGCAGTTTATATAAGTTAAAACAGATAAAAATTAATATTATATTCGGCTGTCAAACCTTATTGACTATCGTAAATGCAATACCAGTGCTGGCTGAATGTAGGTATTATTTTATTAAATTCCATTAAGAGAATTCACTTAGAATAGTTTTAAGTTTAAGGGTTGCTTACGTATTAATGAATTCATGGACCGTTGTTCGCAAGTGATTCCTCCGATGGGATTTTTTACCCGTATTGTAACCTTACTGAAGAGAAAGTTACAACTAGAATAACAGTAAGGTGACTGCCTTGTACTATTCTTAAGTAATTTTATTTACCTTATTCACCTTACTAATGTACACAGTTTCATTTGTAGGTATTATTGTCTTGTATAAAGGTAGAACTAATGTGACAGAAATTATTATTTTTTTATCTTCATGAACAATCCTTTTATTTTGTATTTCACAGACCTAAACCACATGATTGATTTCGACTTGTTTTTTGTGTGAGTTTGTCAGGTAATTAAATAGATCCAGTAGAACTTTGGTGCTATGACAGGTCAAGATAAAAAAGGAATCTCAAATGTTTTTAAACAATATTAACGACTTTATTGTCATCATCATCATTTCAGCCGAAAGACGTCCCGATTGTATACCATGTTCACTTCCGTAGATTGGAGCACTATTTATGAGTCGTATAATATTTAAGAAACGTTAAACATGTTTTATGATAAACTATATTTAAACGCGTCTAAATGCTCGCACCCGAACATCTATACAATGCGAATACAAAGTAGGAGACACGCCCATGCAACGAGTTTCGCAGATAAGGGATTTAGGGGTACATTTCACTCCGGATTGAAGGTTTCGCAAAATATATAAAATAGACAAATAACACATAGAAAGCCTACAGAAGCCTCGGTTTTATGCTAAGACAGTCTCATGGTTTCACCAACATTACAACTCTGAAGGTATTATATGACGCATTAGTTTGTAGCCATCTGGAACATAGTGCGGTCATTTGGGCTCCGCATCAAGCAAAGTGTTGTGACATGTTAAAACGGGTTCAGAATAACTTTACAAGACACTTATATTTAGAACTGTACGGGGTTTACCCGTTCTTAACATTGATGTACCCAACTCTGTTTGTGCTGGGTATGGTTGTATATTACAAACTAAGAATGTGACGTGAATACACGCTTGCTGTGTATGTAGTTAAACTACTACGTAGTCTAGAACATAATGCTGGGGTACTGGGCCACCTGAACCTGTGCGTGCCTAACGGGTACGTGTAGAGGCGCCGACGCTCACCTCTATTGGCTGTGCCAGTAAATAGGACTAACCCACTTGAGAAAACTCCCCTTACGCGAATTATCCATCTAATTAACGAAATTCACAAAGATTTAGATATTTTTTCGTGTCAATTGAGTGTACTCGCAAAATGTCTTGTCAATTTAATTTGTTACATAACATTAAAGTTGCAATATTTTGTTTTATATTTTTAATTTTAAGATATGTAGATATGATTGTTACTTTTTGAGTTTATATTTCGTTACTGTATATATTTCTTTGTTCACTTGTAAAGCAATAGATGTAATATTAGAAATGTAAGTTTGTGATTATGTACTATAATCTCACAAATTAATCTTTCTTTCCAAATATTCCTTGCCCAACAGTATGAATTAAACACCAATTATTAGCTTGTGCATAATTTCATAAAGGTTATTGAGTCTCGATATCCATAATATTAATTCAATAGTATTATCTGATTACTGTTGCTACTATGTATTAAATTCACCGTACTATCTCTAAATATAATACTCTAGGCGAAACTTGTAAGGTTTTAATTATTGACTTCCAGATCAATTTTCGTAGAACAGAGACTTTACTAATTCTGAGTACAAGGAAGGATCAAATCTGACATATGATTAATAAATGAAATGAGAAAGAAAAGACGCAATCATCATCGTCATCAACTACAGCCCTTAATACTCCACGCCTGGCTATAGGACTATCCTTAGAAAGGAGGGATTGGACTACTATATCACGTGACCAGATGAGGTGGAATAAGGTTTTTAAAAAAAAAAAATTAAAGTATTGTTTTTCTTTGTAACAAAATTGATTGCAAGACTAAGTATATATAATATGAAACCGGTTGAACTAGTAGCCGACCCCTAATAGTCTTGAGAACAAAAAAAGCCAGGAAGAAGACTTTGTTAATGAATTATGTTTGTATTTTTAGAAAATCAGTCGTTTTGGTCAAGTACAATCAGTGGAGTAATATTACAAATCTAAGCACGTACTTCCTAGTCTGAAGTAGCAAATAATGACTATTCATAAAGGGCATACACTTTGAAAACAAATCTAATTCTGTAGGTAAATAATGTCGTATTTATATTTCAGAAATCTGGTTCGGATGGAAGAATTTATATTTGTTTTCGAGAATGTCCAACGGAGGCTCTTTAGGCCTGGCTACAAATGGTAATTAGAGTTTCTCAAATGAAATGTCTACCTTACTAGGCTATTAATGAATTCTCTAGCTATTACTAAAGCACTGTAATGATTGAATGTGTGAAGTGTCGAAATTTGGATATTGTAAAATAACTTTGTGATCTCTTGAAATCCCTCTTCTTACACTCTCTTCAGATAACTTATTTTCAATCTTTTTATGTCTTTAGAAGCTGTCGAGATTAACTGTACATATTCTTTTACTATGTAAACACTATCTCGTTTTTTTTATTTATTTATAATTAAAAAGAACCGAATTGAAAAAAGAGTTGGCATAGGTAAAAACCTGACTTATGGAATTTCTCGAATAATCGATTCATTTGTCATTTTGGTTTTTATCTGAATATCAGTTTTCCGCGACTAGTATCAAACCACCGTAACCCGGAGGGTGAACTAAATTGAAAGATTGATATTTCACAAACAAACATATTCTGAAATGATAAGTACTAGAGAAAGTCTTTTCAGTTTACAATGAGTAATGGGCCTACCACACGCGCAAGAATCAGCACAGTTTTGCCTCCTCAGGTCGGCAGTGTTCCGTGTACAAACACGGAACACTGTACGTGCGGTTGGTAAAACTATATCACGCGCCTGTATCATCTAACGAATGTTAGAAAATGAACAGCATGCTAGATTGTTCAGGGAAAAGTAGTAGGTAGAATAATAGAAATGGGTAGAATGCAGAATAAAACAGTGGATGGATGTTAGAGCTAAATTGCAAACTGTATTAGAAGGTCAGCGAAAGAAGTGTTTGGTGAAAAGAAAGGGAAGGGTGTGGTTGATAGAGAATGGTGAAGGTGGAATGAAGAAATACAAAAAGCTTTAAAAGTAAATAAGAACGCTTTTAAATCTTGGAAAAATGAAAAGGAAGGATAATGAAAGAACTTAGAAAAATAGAATTTAACGAGTGCAAAAAGAAGGCAAAGAAAATTTTAGCAATGGCCAGAGCTGAAGCTCAAATGAAACTGCATAAACATCTGCAAGATCCTAGAGGGAAAAAAGATCTGTTCCGCATTTGCAAAAATTGGGAAGAAAGAGCGAAAGATCTGAAGCATATAAGATGCATAAAAGAGAAAACAGGGAGAGTGTTAGTAAAAGATGAGGATATAAGGTTCAGATGGAAGACTTACTTCGAAAAGCTGATGAATGAACAAAATGAATGGGCTGGAATGTTGAATGAGGTGCATGTGAATATAGGATAATGTACCAGTTGAAGTATGGAAGATACTGAAAGAAGACGGATATCCACTGATATCCGTCTTCTTTCAGTATCTTCCTCAGAACATTCCTAAGTTTAAAAGCTGTAATCCATGTCGTATACCATAGTCCACAAAACTTTAACAACGCGTGACTACGGCTTTTGAAATTTGTTTCTTACTTTTTAAGCGTTGTTTTTAGTCGTAGTTGGGTTTTAGTTTTTACTTTTTTTTATTTAAAATGTTTTGGTGCCTTTATAATACTCATTGTTGTGCAAAGTTTATTTCAAATAGGTACCATAGAAATATCACACTTATCGAATAAATACGGACAAAGTCACGAACAAATGCTAATAATATATATATTTTTGAAATCTACAAGTAACGCCCTTTCCAATGATACCAAACACGGCATATTTACTTCAAATTTAGTTTTTAATACAGTACTTTATGTCGGCTAGAGGGCGCCACATTCGATTCAGTGACACGTCATATAACCTCTAAGCAGCGGACAATCAAGACACTTCTAACGATACCTCATTTGTCTTATTCTGACTAGTTTAGAAAGAATGAGTGAACAAAAAAGCATACCATAGAATTATCACACTTATCGAATAAATACGGACAAAGCCACGAACAAATGCTAATAATATATGTATTTTTGAAATGTACAAGTAATGCCCTTTCCAATGATACCAAACACGGCATTTTTATCTCAAATTTATTTTTTAATACAGAACTTTATGTCGGCTAGAGGGCGCCACATTAGATTCAGTGACACGTCATATAGCCTATAACCAGAAGACAATCATGACGCTTCTAGAGACACCTCATTTGTTCAAATCTAATAAGTAGTTAAGGAGCTAGGAGGGAACAAATGAACATACATACATACATACATACATACATACATACATACATACATACATACATACATACATACATACATACATACATATATACATACATACATACATACATACATACATACATACATACATACATACATACATACATACATACATAGCCTGTCAAAATCATAACCCTCCTTTGGCTTTGCCGTAGCCGGGTAAAAAAGCATTATAACTTATAAGTTTTCACTTCTATTGGCAGTTTTTATGACTGCCAATATTTTTTTACACTTATTTGAATATTAACAGAAAACATACCCGAGATTTATTACAAACTTATCCCTGAAAAAGACGATGATCGTTTTGTCAACATATTCTATCATAGAAACTATTTCTAAATACGAATTGTTTGACACTGTTTTCTATACAAAATACTGTGTAAAAGGTAAGTTGTTCTGGGTTCTTTGCTTTATGAAATTCAATAGAACTGGTGCCACGTGTGAGGTTTTCTGAAGGAATTCAATGAAATATAACAGATGAGCTTATGAGCAGATATTCAATGCTCAAAACGCTATTATTAAGTCAACTTTGTTCCAAAAGTTGTTTTGTGGGTAAAATATGTCAATCCTCAAACTTTTCAGTCCAATATTTACATATTCAGAGACAAAATATTTCAGTAAATGTTTTTACTCTATATAACAAAAGTTTTTTGTGTGTTCAACAAAAGTTTTGACACTTTCAGGGTTATCGACTAAAAAAATTAAGTAAGCTAAAACTCTAAAAACAAAGACATATAACGAGTATTAAATATTTCATAGCAAAATCAATTAATTTCAAGGTGCTACACCTTGAAATTGATTTATAGTATTATCAAATGAGTTGGTGAGTGCGAGACCGGAGGCCCAATGATGCGAAAGCATCACTAGCCCGCCATGGTGTGGGTCACGATGCTGCATTGTTGCATTGTCTGCGTTCGCAGTATGGTGACCATCACTCTTGGATTCTGCTTATGCTTTCCATGAGGCAGAGTAGAGTCATTATGGCAGGGTCAAACTAAAAAAAAAAAAAAAAAAAAAAAAAAAAAATTGTCTTACCTTTTCCTTGGGAGCTTACACCTAAAGATTAAACGGAACGTACCTATGTTTAAATTATATTGAGAAAATACTAAAACAAAAGATTTTAGCCTACTTTGCCACGCTGGCAGATGAGTTGGTATATTTCGTTTCAATTTTTCCTTATCTCTGCAGTGATTTTAAAAATAAAGAGATTTTATTACTAAAAAACTCCTAGACAGAGGTTTTACAGCCGTACTACCAGCACAGACTACACACGTCTCTAATAGTCAGCTGCTGGAACATACCTTCTAAGAGATTTAGGCCTACAGTGTATACCACTCTGGGCCGACAGAATACCAACCTATAGGGTTTGTGTCAAGTTCACTTCACTCCACAGTGCTCTTATTTTGCGAAGTTTACACTCTCAGTCACTTTTTACGATGACAGAATGAATAGGGGTGGTACTCTATATTTTCCTTGTCGGTCACTACGCGGATAATTGAACTCAGCTGAAATTAAATATCAGGATTAACGACTGTCTCGTTGGTCTCATGGTTGGCGTGTGCGACTGCTGATCATGAGGCCTCGGGTTCGATTCCCGGGTCGGACCAAATGTTTATATGATCTACAAATATTTTTTTCGGAGTTTGGGTGTTTTTTATGTATAATATGTATGGTTTTACAAAAAAAAAAGTATCATATGTATTTGTATGAGTAGTCTAGTACCCATAACACAAGCTCTGCTTAGCTTAGAACTAGATGGCGTTGTTTGTTAGATGTCCAAAATATTTACTATTATATATTATTACTAGCTGTCCCGGCAAACGTCGTTTTGCCATAACTACTAATAAATTAAAAATTAATTAAAAAAACATTGTCCAGCGGACAAAGTTGTGAATCTAAACCATTCCCAGATCCCCTTGAACACACACAAAAAAATTCATCAAAATCGGTCCAGTCGTTTGAGAGTAGTTCAGTGACATACATACACATACACTCACAGAAGAATTATATATATAAAGATTAAAAATAGTACTCATTATAGTTTGTAAATTACTCTAAGTAAATCTACAAATTGTATTACATTTATTCCAAAGTAGTAACCCTAGTGACTTAATATTGTTGAACCATTTCATGGGTAATATTGAATCATGTAATATCTTCTCATCAATATATCTTTAGCTACAGGAATTTAAGGCTTTGTTCTTTATTTAAAACGTAAAAATACCGTCAAACTTATCGTATGTTGGTACAATAGCTTTAAACTGCCTCGTTGGTCTAGCGGTTGGCGTGAACGACTGCTGATCATGAGGTCTCGGGTTCGACTCCCGGGTCGGACCAAATGTTGTATGATCTACAAATATTTGTTTCGGAGTTTGGGTGTGTTCTTTCTATAATATGTATGTATTTACAAAAAAAAAGTATATATGTATTTGTATCAGCTGTCTAGTACCCCATAACACAAGCTCTGCTTATCTTGGGACTAGATGGCGTTGTGTGCTTAGTTGTCCAAAATATTTATTATTATTTATTAAATATAGAATAATGTTATCCTGCTTCTATGATTTATCAGAATTTAATTCGGTAAATGGTAAAGAATGCAGTAATCAATAAGTATAATCCCACTTACAACATTTTCATGTAAAATGCTACCTAAACGACTGCATATACCTAGATGACTGTATTTATATTTATTTATGTGTGTAAGTTTATATATATATGTAAGTATTTGTTTTAATATTTAGTGAACTATTAACATTTTAACTGACTATTTAGTGTGTAACCTCTGTGCACCCACCCTTTAAAGATTTCTGCACCACCTAAAGGTTGACTGAAAGAGAATGCCCTGGGCATTAAGTCCGCCGATGTACAAACTTAGTGCATAAAGTTTTAAAATAAAAAAATAAAAGTAAAATACAGGCTTAACCCGTGAAAAAGATACCAGAGCCATTGAAACAGCTAATTTTGAATCTACACGCCCTAACTCTACCAACCCTAACTTCACAATCTCTACATCTCAGTAAAAATCTATGTAAGACATTAAAAAAAAGAAAGAGGTGCGGAGTAAATTCAAGCTTAGGTTTTAATCGGCTAAGGTTTACTTGGTTCAGGAGGGTGGACCTCTGTAAATTCATAACATTTTGAGGAAAAGTCAATGTAATCGTAATTTACGCAAAACTTGGGGGTTAAATATCCTTTAATACCCGTAAAAATGAATATTATTAAAACAAGAAATGATTGAAGTTATGTTTTTAGGTACCAATAAACTAGAAACAAGAGCGTAACGGCGTGCAAATGCTAGTTGTAAAGTATTTACGATAAACACGTTTTCAATCTGCTAAAGTGGCGATGTTCTGCACCAGGTGCTCACATAATATGGAAGTCATTATGTCGATAAACTATAAAAAACGATATAAAGACAATAGAAGCTGTTGGTTACTAAGCGTTTAACTTAAGAAGTATTGAATTCTTCTATTTTTTTACTGCTTTGTAACGATCTGATAAGGTATATTAAACACACAAACAGTTGTCAGAAAAGTAAGAAAAGTTAGAAGAGAACGTCAAATCCTTCGATCAATAATAGTACTAGATTAAAAATAAAGAAATTTGACAGGATATAAAGTATTCTACTAGTCCTTTTGTTTGATACCCATTTTGAAGAGTTTGTGACGAAATATTATGTACTTATGCGCCATTTTGTAGGCGGCCATATTGGATTTACACTGTTTATTTGCTTTTATATTTTCGATTAGCTGATCCGCTCAACTTCGTTTGCGTCTCTCCATAAGAAATATTTTTT
Organism: Spilosoma lubricipeda; assembly: GCA_905220595.1. NCBI lineage: Eukaryota > Metazoa > Arthropoda > Insecta > Lepidoptera > Erebidae > Spilosoma > Spilosoma lubricipeda. Next base: position 3,464,347 of record HG992286.1, on the reverse strand, counting down.
TCCTATTTGTACAACATTTTTGGTTGATACCCGGCTCCTATTAGACGTAGAGTGATGTAACATTAGATGTAACAAAAAAATTATTAGCAAAATCGGTTCAGCCGTTCACGCGTGATGTCGTGACCAAGGCAAATATTGATTCATTTTTATATTAATAGATAGACACGAGCCTTTATCAAAAGTTGTTATATTTTTCCCAAATTTAAGACTCAAATAAATAACCAATATACCTATCTCAATAACGCCTAGAGTCTAGACCGATTTTTTAAATAACCTTCTTTGACGTCCGGGTTAATATGTAACACGGGAGCCTTGAGAAATGCTTTTTTAATGCTCAATTTGTAATTCTAATTGTTTTAATACTAATGTAATAATTAAACCATTTTAAGTTATTTTGATAATGATGAGTTTTTGATTACAAAATTATGTATTATAATTTACAAGCTCAATTATTCATGTTTTGTTATTGTTAGTTCCGCCCCCGTCCCCGTCCCTGCTGGATCAGGGCGAAGGACTTATTTAACGTCACTGACAACGAAGTCATTCCAAAAATGTAATCTTACCATGAGGTTTTGACATTTCCGTTTGTTGCCCGTGGTCTACCCACCTAGTTCAGCCGTAGAACCGTTAAACCGTTGGGGTAAACGGGTATTTTAGTGAAGCCCGCGTCTCGTTAAACGTAGTGTAGGACGTCCACATAGTTGGAGTTAGGAGTTGGAGTGACAAAAAGCATCCAATGAAAACTCCCTGGCAAAAAAATACTAAAAAGTATAAAATAAACTGGCTCTTCATAAATTGCTATGCCAATTCTTGTCAAGTAGTATTATTATGTGTGCTAGGTACCTAAAACTTGTTTGAAGTCGGCGCCAAGCCAAATGTAATAATAGGTACCACACTCGCTATATTTCGAAACGACGTTAACCCGCGCGTGTCTGCCCGCTTGGGTTGTTTTGTGCTATACGAGGAGTAGGTATCCGGCAGCGGCGAGTGCGGTATTTCCTTTCAAAATGTTTTATTTCTGTTATTCGAAGTAATAACCCATGCATCGACAGACTGTCCCGTCCAACAGACAGTCTCCAAGCTGCAAGAGCTGGGGTTGGAAGCTCTCCCTCATCCGCCATACTTACCAGACCTTGCACCTACCGACTATTACTTTTTCCAAAATTTAGACAACTTTTTAGTGGGTAAAAAATTCAATTCCCGAGAGGCAGTACAAAATGCCTTTGAAGAGTTTGTTGCCTCCCGTCCAGCTGATTTTTACAAGAAGGGCATCAATGAACTGCCAATGCATTGGCAAAGATACGTCGATTGCATGGTTGATTACTTCGAATAACAGAAATAAAAAAGTTTGAAAAAATAAGTACTTTCACTTATTGCATACAAAACGGCAATTTCATAGGTAAAGACCTGTTATACAAAAGATAATACAGGAATTGTCATCTCGTGTAAACGAATTATTGTATCATTTATTTCTGACAGGAAAAAGCAATTATACCACTAACATATGAACAGAGGCTGTCGTAGTCGGTTTCTTATGGCGAATAGCGTATTCTAAAAATAGAAAACAAAAATACTGTTGTATTTGTCTAAGGATTATGTGTAAGCCTTAGATTAATGAAATTAAATGAAAAAATAATACTGATTATCTTCTAAATCCTTATTATGATCTCGGAAATATAGTGTATAAACTTTTGAAATATATGTAACGTATGTATCGTAACGTGAAGAAATGTGATGAAAATGCCTTGGGAGAGCCACGCTTCCGCATGCATGGGCCGGCTCGACCGGAGTGATACCACAGCCTTGCGCTGTGTTTCACCGAGTGAGTGAGGATACCGGAAGCCCATATCCCAAACCCTTCTCCTCCTCCTCCCCAGCTCCCTAAGGCCAGCAACGCACTTGTGACACCTCTGGTCACAAGTGCGTTGCTGTTAGTTATTATATAAATCTATTTTAGAATATACGCAATAGACAGGAGATGCCTCTTTACCATGAAGGCCTCGATCGCCACTTTCCGGCCATAACTCCTTAACGGTTAGGAGTTAAAGGATAAATCTTATATGAATGTTACCTTTGGCGTATTTTTTCAAGTTACTTAGGTAAACTGATGATGGAAGGTACAACTCCTCAACCGTTAGGAGTTGGAGGATAATTATTTCAATTTCATTTGCATCTATAGCCCTTTAGTTGTACACTTTTAAGTTATTTAGGTGAGCTGATGATAGAAGGTAAAACTTTCAATAGTTAGAAATTAGAGGATGAATTTATTATCACACGTAGGTATAGACCTCAACTTGAAAACCAGACTGTTTTACTGGCACAGACCTTGAAATTAGTAAAAAAATTAGTTTATAAGGAAGTACTTTATTTATCAACATTTCCGAATTCTACAAAAGATGAGTTTTAAAAATTCAAACACCAAGTAGGTAAAATACAAAATGAATTAGTGATACATTTAATAGATTTGCTTCAAATATACTATTGACAAAAAAAAGAGCTGCACTCTTTATTGAAATGCATTGCAATCTATACTTCTGCGCGAGCGAAGCCGCGGGCAAAAACTAGTCCATAATAATATTACTAATTCGGAAATAACTGTCTGTCTATCTGTGTGTCTATTACGCTTCCACGGCTAAACCGCTGCACTGATATCAATGAAATTTGGCATGGAGATACTTTGATTGTTAAGGAAGGACCTAAGCTATTTTTGACCGCTATAATTGACATACACGCGAGCGCAGCCGCAAGCAAAAACTAGTATTGCTATATTTATAATATGCATTAAATAAATGTCGTAATGTTTGAAGCTATCACCTCGCCTCCTACTGCGCTTGTCCCACATGGGACAAAACTTTGTGTAGTCTACATATTTTAATTCTAAGTCTGGGTGTTCCTTATGTATGTACACAACATCAGGCAATATCAAAGACACAACTGTATGGTGTATTTAATGTTCCCTGCATCACAGGGTCACGTTAGGGTAGAGCAACTGTCCGGCAAAAGATCATACCACACCTGGGGAATCACGATCCTCAGTAGTGAGGTTTAACGACGTGAGGAGGAGGAGCAACACAGGGTATGGTCCTAGTGAAGAAATTATCCGCCCCGGTGGCGCAGTGGTAGCGTACGCGACTGCCGTGAATGAGGTCGTTTTCCGGGTCGGATCAAATATTTGTACGATCTGCAAATATTTGTTTCGGAGTTTGGTATTTTCTATGTATAATGTGTATGTATTTACAGAAAAAAAGTATATTTGTCTTTATATCAGTTGTCTGTTGGACAAGAAGGCGTTGCTTGTCGGACATCAAGTCCGAAAGTATTTATATATGTTAAAACATAGTAAATAAAATACCATGGTTACCACTGCGCCGGTTCTAGCTAGTTTGATATTGCCGTATGTTAGATGAGTGTAAGTGCCGATGCCGTAAGTTATTGATATTATTATTATTATTTTATGTAATAGGGGGCAAGCGACTGCTGATCCAGAGGTCTCGGGTTCGACTCCCGGGTCGGACTGCTGTTGGGTTTGTCTTATAATAAATTCTTAATAGCAGCTCGAAGTATGGAAGATAGCGGTGTTTCCTGCCCGAGCATCGGGAGCACGTTAAGCCGTCGGTCTCGATTGTCATGAACATCTATCAATCGTTATTGGGAAGTCAGTGCCCTCAATTTTTTTTTTTTTTTATTTATTTAAATAAGAAAACAGTATACATTAATAAACATAAAACACCCATAAAAAGCTTATAGGTTTATCTTGGGTGTGAGTTTACATTCCTCAGTTCATTTATTTGATACAAACGAAATATTTGTTTAATAATATCTACACGCATGGTATAAACGAGTAATCAGATACATATAAGATTATTAAAAATTGTTGGTAGCACTACAAGAATTAATACTGACAATTAGTTTAACTTTCCAATTCAGTTCACCTTCAGGGTTGCGGAGGTCCGATGCCAGTCGCTCTGTGTAAAAACTGATATGCAGGTAAAACCGGTTGAACTAGTAGCCGACCCCAAATCTTGGGAATAGTAAAGACTAGGAAGATGATAAGGGGGCAAACGAGCTGACGTATCGCCTGATGATAAGCGATTACCGCCGCCCATGGACGCCAGCAACACCAGAGGCGTTATAAGTGCGTTGCCGGCCTTTGGGGGATGGGGAGGGGGATAGGAGGGATGGGGAGAAGTTGGGGCCTCCGGTACACTCATTCACTCGGTGAAACACAGCGCAGGAGCTGTTTCACACCGGTTTTCTGTGAGGCCGTGGTATCACTTTAGTCGAGCCGGCACATTCATGCCGAAGCGTGGCTCTCGTACGGTGATTAGCTATTATACCTACCGCATTAAAAATAAGTAAGTACTACAAATACACTTCATAAAACAACCCAACCTTACCATTTTCAATTAAAACCACACATTTACATTTAAGATTGTGGGTAGTCTCACTGTGCACAAAAAAAATTTTGGCTCTATAATTAATTTTAAATAAAATAAGTTCTAGTAGAAATCATAAACATCTGATGGGTTATTTAACAAACTGACCTAATCCTCTGCCGGTACAAGTGTTATCTCCATTAAGCGCTTCATCTACTAAACTTCTGATACACAAGCAATATGGAATCCCTAATGAAGACAATAGCCGACATGAACACTGAGTTCAACACTCGCATGGCTGAGTTCGAGTCCCGAGATAGGCTCCAAAAGGATACCAGCTCACCCACATCTTCCGTGCAACTTCAATCAGAATTTATAAAGTTTAAAAAGTTTGTACTCCAAGCCCTGAACAGCATCCAACAGCAGGTTCAAATATTGATACAGTCTGCTGACAACATGGAGACTCGGAGTAGGCGAAAGATGCTGCTGATTCATGGTGTTCCAGAGGAGAAGAGCGAGGACATTGCATTGGTGACAACTAAACTCATTAGTGAACAGTGTAAGGTGAGCTATTTCACAATAATTTCTATAAAGAGGAGTCAAAGGATGGGACGAGGTTCGTCATCTGATAAGCCCCGTCCTATCCTTGTTAAGTTTCAACAAGTTGCCATGAGAGACTCTATTTGGTTCGCCAAAACAAACTTAAAGGGAACAGGTATCACATTATCGGAATTCCTCACGAAAACTAGACATGATGTTTTCATGTCAGCACGACAGCAGTTTGGCATATCCAACTGCTGGACCCGGGAAGGCATTATACACGTAATAGGTCCCGGTGATAAAAGGCATCGTATTACGACACTTTCTGAACTGGATGCTATTTGTCGTGATGTGGTGAAGCCAGTTGCAGTAGCCAAAACAACTAGCAGCAAATCCAGGCGAGCCGTCAAGAAGTAGTGCATCAAATTGTTTGTTATCACTCAATTATTTGCAATTTGTTTAACAACTTTTTACATTAACTGTTTAACCCTGATTTATCTGTATTTACTAAAGATTACCTTCACTTTACATTGTGTCTATACCATACCTACGTTGTGTATTGGTGATTACCCTTTTTCAAATAAATTCAGTATTAATTCATTTAGCAGTGATACGTCAACCATCAAGTGCACATTTGACAGCAGGTATGCGACATGCGTTCCGGTTCATGAATCGTAGTTACTTTGTGTTGACATGATTTGGATACTTGTCTTTTGGTGACACAATTTCTATTGCTTTTTTTTCTTTTATTTTATTTTTCTTCTATTTTTAATCAAAAGTTTTAAAGTTATTAAGTGAAAGTTAATGTAAAAGTTATTTTAGTCTTTTTTCTTTTTTATGATGGTTAATTAGGCCAACTTTGTTTTTTAAATAACTTATATCTGTAATAACATACAACCGGCAGATGGATGTTACATATTTTATAATTTTAAACATTATTAATATTTATCATTTGTACTTTATTTAACTGTATTTTATATTACACACTGATGGCGTCAAAAGTCACAGATAGTGATAGTGAGGAATATTTTTCGGCATCCAGTGACGATGCTAGTTTCACCAGTATTCCTTCACTGGCAGATACAATTTCTAATAATTTCTCTGATGTTCCCAGGAATTTCAATGTAGTTCATATAAATGCCCAAAGCATTCCGGCACATTTCTCTGATTTGCTGACAACCTTCGACTGTACGAATGTCCACGCCATTCTTGTTTCAGAATCGTAGCTAAAGCCATGCTTATCCACGGTATCGTACTCGTTACCAGGATTTGAGCTGATAAGAAAAGATCGTATTTGTGGACGAGGCGGTGGAGTTGCCACGTATCTTCGATCTTACATTCTCTTTTCTATAGTAAATATGTCATCTCAGCCCCCATGCACAAATGCTGGCGAGCATTTATTCATTGAAATTTTACTTCAAAACACAAAACTACTTCTCGGTGTATTTTACAGTCCCTCTTTGCGAGTAGATTACTTTTCCTCACTTGAAGTACTGTTAGAAAATCTAATCCCCTCGTACAGTCATACTATAGTCATGGGTGACTTTAACACCTGTTTATTGAAAAACGATTTTCGTTCTGCCAACCTTCGTTCACTTATTGAATCTTGTAATCTAACTGCCTCGTTGGCACAGTGGTAGTGTACGCGACTGCTGTGCATGAGGTCTCGGGTTCGATTCCCGGGTCGGACCAAATGTTTGTATGATCTGCAAATATTTGTTTCGGAGTTTGGGTGTTTTCTATGTATGATATGTATGTATTTACAAAAAAAAAAGTATATATGTATTTATATCAGTTGTCTAGTACCCATAACACAAGCTCTGCTTAGCTTGGGACTAGATGGCGTTGTGTGTTAGATGTCCGAAATATTTATTATTATTATTATTATTATTTATTATTATTAATCTATCCATTCTTCCACTAAATCCTACACACAACTTGCCTAACCGTAACTCATCTCTCCTTGATCTCATCCTTGTATCTTCTGTCGAGCACGTCACTAAACATGGCCAGTGCCCTGCAGATTCTTTTTCCTACCACGATCTTCTCTATCTTTCCTATCTTATTCGTACTCCTAAACCTAAGTCTAAAATTATCTCTCGCCGTAATTTTCGAAACCTGAATATCGATAGTCTTCGTGGAGACGCTGACAACATTGACTGGAGTCCAGTTTTTAACTCACAATGTATTGATGACAAAATTAGTTTCTTCACGAATAATATTATACGCTTATATGACAAGCATGCACCGATGCGACAAATAAAGGTGAAACATCTTCCTGCTCCCTAGCTTACTGAAGATATTAAAGAGATACAAAAACAGAAAGCAAGGGCTCAATCTAAGTATAAACGACATCCTACAGCAACCAATTGGGAAAAATTTGTACTGGTAAGAAATCACTGCAATAAGATGTGTAGGAATGCTCAGCGCCGACATATCCATAAATCTGTTGAAGATGGTGATCCAGTTAAGGTCTGGAAATTTCTTAAATCGTTGGGGATCGGCAAGTCACGTCCTAAGTGTGCTTTAAAAGATGTTAATCTCGACTCCCTGAATTCACATTTTTCAGCTTCCTCAAGTTACGGGGGAGCTATCAAGACTGCGACACTAAATTATCTTTCTTCTCTGCCGACTCCTGGCTGTTCCCCATTCTTCTTTTGTCAATTTGCTGCATGTGATGTGAGGAGGAGCATAATGTCAATAACTTCAAATGCCGTAGGAAGCGACTGCATCAGCCGTAATATGATACTTCCTATCATGGATGAAATCCTACCTGTATTTACCCATATTCTCAATTACTCGATATGCGTTAACACTTATCCAAATGCCTGGAAAAAGGCGCAAGTCATTCCTTTGCCCAAAAAATGTAACCCATCCTCCTTATCAGATTACCGTCCCATATCTGTCCTGCCTTTTTTCTCCAAAGTTCTCGAGCGTCTCATTCACACCCAATTATCCTCATTTCTCTCAAAAAATTGTCTCCTTAATCCTTTCCAGTCAGGTTTTCGTCCAGGCCATAGCACTACCACTACTCTAGTCCATGTTACGGATGATGTTAGGTCAGGCATGGATGAAGGAAAACTAACGGTTTTTGCTTTATTAGACTTCAGCAATGCCTTCAACACTGTTGATTTTGATGTTTTACTAGGTATATTGTGTTCTCTTAACATATCTCCATCGGCAATTGACTGGTTTCGTAGTTACCTGTATGGTCGCCAGCAGCGTGCTTGTATTGATAATATTTACTCCTCCTGGTGCACAACATCTGCGGGCGTACCTCAGGGCGGCGTTTTATCCCCGTTACTTTTTGCAGTTTTCATAAACTCTATCACAAATCAACTACTTTCTTCCTAACACCTTTATGCAGATGATCTTCAAATTTACTCCCAAGCTACTCCTGATAATTTAGCACAGGCCGTGAATAATATAAACAGAGACTTAATGCAAATATGTAACTGGAGTAGGGAATATGGACTTACAGTAAATCCAACCAAAACTCAAGTCATTATAGTGGGTAGTCCCAGGCTGCAGTGTAAACTAGACTTTCAGAAGATACCAGTTGTTGATTGCAATGGTTCGGTCGTGCCATATAGCGAAAAAGTTAGAAACTTGGGTATCTATATGGACAGGTATCTATCCTGGAGACCTCAGATCGGGGAAGTTAGTCGCAAACTATTTGCGGCAGCTGGGTCTCTGCGAAGGCTACGGAACTTCCTCCCCATTAACACAAAAATTGCGCTCGCACAATCTCTGTTTCTTCCTATCCTTGACTATAGCGATGTCAGCTATCTCGATCTCACCGAAGACCAATTAAATAAACTTGAGCGACTTCAAAACTTCTGCATCAGATTCATATTTGGGTTACGCAAGTATGACCATATCTCAGAGTATCGTTCTAAATTCAAGTGGCTACCAATACGCTTTCGCCGGAATCTTCATATCCTTTCTCTTTTATACAGTGTTCTGTTCCATCCTCACACACCTTTTTATCTCAAAGAACGTTTTCAGTTCTTGCGGAATACACATTGTAGGGACCTGAGGTCATCGGAGAATTTGAAATTAAAAATGCCACAACACTCCACTCAGTTTGCCGACAAATCTTTTACTGTGCAAGCAGTAAGACTGTGGAACAGCTTGCCGGAGACCATCCGAAAAGCTAAAACCTTGTCAGTTTTTAAAAACCTGGTGAAGAATTATTATCTGTCACTATGAATAATTTCGGTTTCATTATACTTAATGTGTGTGTATATGTATATGTGTATGTATTTATGTATGTATATGTGTATGTATTTATGTATGTATATGTGTATGTGAACGTATGCATCTCTTGTTATAAATTTATTTATTGTTTGAATATTCACGTAATTGTGTTACTGGTGTATAAACTGCCTCAAATCACAAAAACCCAATATCCATACTAAGGTTGTCTGGAAGAAATCGCCGTGAGCGATAAGACCGCCAATTGTTACATACACCTTTGTTAATCATCTTTTGTTATGTATTTTTTTTTCTGTCATTTTATGTATACAATAAAGATATATAAATAAAATAAAAATATACACAACGCTAATCATTTTCTCAGTCCAAAGCAAGCCGGACAAGATCTATAAACAGCCAGCAACAGTTTATAACGAGTAATCTGCGCGGGCACACGTATGCCAATCTAAACTACATATTTAGCTGCCATTATGATCTTCAAATTATTATTGTGCCTGAGCATTGTGGGGCTAGTGGCTGCTCAATCCCTAAATCCAACGATCAGGATCCCCCACGGCATTCTCCAAGGAGCTTGGAAAGTTTCGACGAATGGACGATCTTATGCCAGCTTCGAAGGTATACCATATGCGCGGCCACCGATCGGAAAATATCGTTTTAAGGTAAGTTCATATTTCTATTGTAGTTATTGACCCTATGGACTGTGTTTTTTTATACCTGAAAATAATATATACAAATAAATAATTATGTTATATGATTATTACTTTCTACCAACATTTCATGGTTTTACAAGGATTGTAATGTTTTGTTTGTATATTATACTTGACTACTTGTTGCCCGCGGCTCCGCCCGCGTGTATGTCGGTTATCGCTGCAAATAGTAGCCATGTGTTATTATGATGTATAAGCTATATTACTGTAAAGTTTCATCCAAATCCGTTCCTTAGTTTTTAACCGACTTTAAAAAAAGGAGGTTTCTCCATTCGACCGTATATATATTTTTTTTATGTGTGTTCGCGGATAACTTCGTCGTTTATGAACCGATTTTGATGATTGTTTTTTGTAATGGAAAGGAGATATTCCAACGGTGGTACCATAATAAGGACACTAAGATCTGATGATGGCATCCAAGAAAAATCAAGCCAAACCTTGAAGTTTTATTTTTGTTAAAATTTTACATTATATGAATGTTTGATGAGAGTGTTTAATATGCACTTATTTATATACATTCTACACAACAGCTATTTTATTATTATTATCTAATACCTTTGAATAAGCAATTCTTGTATATTAATAATCTGAATCTCGGAAACAGCTACAAGAATTTTCATGAAATTTTGTATGCAGAGGATTTTGGGGGCGATAAATCAATCTAGTTAGGATTCATTTTTAGAAAATTTACCATAACAATACCGAGCAAAGCTCGATCGTCCAGGTACTTTAATTTAATTTCAAACGAAATCAATCTAAATGTTTTTCTTTATGTTATAGGGGGCAAACGAGCAGACGTCATCACCTGATGGTTAGCGATTACCGCCGCCCATGGACACCCGCAACACCAGAGACGTCACAAGTGTGTTGCCGACCTTTGGGATATGGGCCTCCGGTATCCTCACTCACTCGGCGAACACAGCGCAAGCGCTATTTCACACTGGTTTTCTGTGAGGCCGTGATAACACTCCGGTCGAGCCTTCCCATTCATGCCGAAGCGTGGCTCTTCCACTCACTCTCACACACACACACACAAATATACAAAGAAGATTTCAATAAATTGCGATTTACTTCAAATCATACTCATTCAAATCTTAATCACTCACCTCATCAGCAAGAATTTTGCAGACACTTGGTAAGGGGTACAGAATTTTATCCAAAAAGAGTAAATAATAAATAATAATAATAAATAATAATAAACATTTCGAACATCTAACACACAACGCCATCTAGTCCCAAGCTAAGCAGAGCTTGTGTTATGGGTATTAGACAGCTGATATAAATACATATATACTTTGTTTTTGTAAATACATACATATTATACATATAAAACACCCAAACTCCGAAACATATATTTGTAGATCATACAAACATTTGGTCCGACCCGGGAATCGAACCCGAGACCTCATGATCAGCAGTCGCACACGCCAACCGCTAGACCAACGAGGCAGTCAATAAAGAATGAGATATACTGGGTAAACGTGCTGCCCATGTATCAGATTTAGAATACGGAGCATCACCATCCGCATCCATCCCCTGGGTATCGTCAGAGACGACTAGGGACAACTACACAGAACACTATCGCTGTTAAGAGAAGAGAAACCAGAATCAAACCCTATACCAGGCCGTCAAGCCAGCGTAGATACATCAAACCTCCTTTCAAAGGAGAGGCCAATGTCCGGTAGTGGACTGTTAAAGACCCTTTGTTGCCCTAGTTACTACCAATCTTACTACCAGTTGTAATACCGTTAATTTTGATTACCCTTCCTACTACTCCAGTATTGAGTGACTTATGATGATGAAACGTGCAGACCCTGACTGAGTTTTCAGTAACCTCCACTCCACTTACTAACCAGTAACCCAAAACCAACGAAGAATTGGTTTTCTTAAGATCGTGGTAACACTCAGTTTTACGGAGTGACCCTTCCTTTAGGAGCGTAAAGACTTCAAAAGAAAAGATTTTCTAAACTGTCTTAAATTCCTTTTCTTTATGTACGTTCCTCGAAATTATGTTGGAACAATTTCAATATTTTTCTTAATTAAATTGGCTCAGGTTAAGAATGTAAAGATAGGAAATGTAAGGTAAGGAATAAAACCTGTTACAATTTATCAATTATCGTGATTAGGTACATGGCATTCGATTAAACGAAAAAAGTCTTTTAGATGTTAATTTTCTGGTGTTTTGACTACTAAAAATGAATATTTTTGATATAAATGATGTAATACAGTCCTTTTTTCTCGACTATAAAAAAAGAGTAATAGTTTTGGCAGTCTACGTATTTTTTTTAAAGATAAAGCGTGCATTATGAACGTACATCCCGTATCGCGTGGCACTTTACAAACATACATGAAACGGACACAAAGAACACCCAGATTCAGAACACCAATTTGTAGATCACACAAAGTATTGTCCCATGTAGGAGTTGAACCCATAACACTGGGCGCAGTAGCAAGTGGCGTGGCAACCGCTTAAACCACTCGGCCAACCTTGCAGTCTGGGTATGTTTAGATGTTCCACCGTAGCGCGTAAACTACAGCACCTATTTTAATGAAAGAGGTGTTAATAAATTCGTAATAAAAGCCCGGGTGACATAAACTATATACATTTTATCAAAATGTAGTCGTTTTTTTATCATTTTCTTGTATAATGTCGCAAAATGCGTTCGTCGTGGTATTTAGGTAGGTTTTGTCTTTTTTACTTCAGTGATCTCGCTCTCACCAACGAAACACGATAGTTCGAATTCTGTCATTTTAGATTGATCATCTGTGAAAGGGTAGTACCGCCCCGGTCGAGGCAGTCCGTTCGTGCTGAAATCAGCGCTCCAATTTAAATCCAATCTAGCTCATTCCATTTAAAAAACAAAAGTTACCGATTTCAATGGATTTGTTTACTGAAATGTTGAAACAAAAAGCCGTTAAATTCCTTTCAATTTCAGTATGAACGTCGTAATTAAATTAATTACTACAATTGGAAATGTTTGCCCAATTATTTTCAAGATTCAAAAAAAAATCATTTTGTGTTTGCGAAATCTAAAACTAACACTTGAAACTTTTATTAACTTACATTTCGATACTCGCTTGAAGTTTTTGCATCAATACAAATAGGTTTTATTAATATAGTTAGCTGAACCCCGCGGTGTTTCCCGCGGTTAATGTCGTACTGCGAGTAACGCCGCGGGGCGAAGCTAGTCTAAAAGAAGTAGCGTAAGTTACTTCCCATATCATTAGCTACCAATCAGTGAAAGTCCCGTCAAAATCGGTCCAGCCGTTCCAGAGATTACCCGGAACAAACAGACAGACAGATAAAACATTTTAAAAGTACAGTTTTGGTATATGTACCATGTATACATACATATGTCATATGCATTTAGTAAAAAGCAGTTATTTTAATACTAGCTGTTGCCCGCGGCTTTGCTCGCGTGGAACTTGATTATATGCATTTAATTAAAACTGTGTAAAAGTATGTATGAATAATTTATTCATGTTTTTAAACGTCTTTATATTTTTTTGATCAATAGCCCTTTTAAAAAACTTTCATACAAACATTCGACCCATAATTTAACCCCTTTAGGAAGAGAATTCCCATAAATGCTGATATAAGTATTCATCTATTTGTAATCATAAACATAAAGACGAAAGTTTTTAGGCTGCTAAATTAAAAAATGACGGACTTCCAAACTAACCTATATATGAAATGTCAATGCCTATTTCTCCCCTTAGGGGTAGAACATCCAGAAACGCTTAAATACGTATCTACTCTTTTTTAATCAATAGCACATGAATAAAGTTTTATATTTCTAACTTAAAAAATGACGAATTTCCATACAAACTTTCATCCCCTATTTCACCCCTTTAGGGCTAGAATACCAAGAAACGCTTAAATATGTATCTTCTTTTTTTAATCAGTAGCACATGAATAAAGTTTCATGTTTCTAACTTAAAAAATGACGAACTTCCATACAAACTTTCAATCCCTATTTCACCCCTTGGGGGTAGAATATCAGGAAACGCTTAAATACGTATCTATTCATTTCTAGTCAGTAGCCCAAAACCAAAGTTTCATGTTTCTAACTTAAAAAATGACGAACTTCCATACAAACTTTCAACCCCTATCTCACCCCTTAGGGGTAGAATATCTAGAAACGCTTAAATACGTATCTACTCATTTTTAGTCAGTAGCCCAAAAATAAAGTTTCATGTTTCTAACTTAAAAAAATGACGAACTTCCATACAAAGTTTCAACCCCTATTTCATCCCTTAGGGGTAGAAATTCCAAAATTCCTTTCTTAGTGGATGTCTACTCAATAAAACAATCCTACTCACCAAATTTCATAGCCCTAACTATCATAGTTTACGCTCGGCGATGATGAATCAGTCAGTCAGTCAGTCATTTTATAAGTATAGACTAGATGTACAAGAAAGGGACAATTTTGCGCATGAATTATATCTATTACTAGCTGAACCCCGCGGTGCTACCCGCGGTTATTGTTGTACCGCGAGTAACGCCGCGGGACAAAGTTAGTCTAAAAAAAAGTAGCCTAAGTTACTCCCCGAATCATCAGCTACCTGCCAGTGAAAATCCGTCCAGCCCAGCCCAGTCCAGTAACAAACAGACAGACAGACAGACAGACAAAATTTTTTTGACTACATTTTTGGTATATGTATCGTGTATACATACACATGCATTGATTAAAAAGCTGTTATTTTAATATTACAAACAGACACTCCAATTTTATTTATTTGTATTGAAGTATGGAGGGCGCTGGTGTGCCACGCTTAACATCGGCTCTGTGCTTTTTTTGATCAAATATATATAAAAACGCGTACTTAAAGTGTAACTAAACAATTAAAGTTAGTTAAGTGCATAATAATCAAGAACAAAGTGAAATACACAACAATAAACAATAAATCAGTGCAATTCAAACAGTGACAAAACTTTCACAATTCTAGTGCTGTAGTGGTTGTTTACAAATTAGGCAAACTATTAACGACTAACAGGACTTTAAATGACTTTAAAAAACATCAATCGACGGGGAGATAATATAAGACATATAGTGTAACTCATAAATTTTTGTTTTAAACTATTTTGTGAAAAAACATTGGTCGAAATACCCTCAAAGTATAATTGGTTACCCTCAATGAATAAGTCATTGGTTATTTAACTGATTAGCGCTATCTGACGGCGCATGGCTATACTAGTTGTAGCCTAAGAGGATTGATCGAATGTTTTTACTGTAATAGCCGCACGAAGTTTTGAGAAACGCCGAAAGAGGACACCACTTATATGATAAACAAAGAATTTAACTTTCTGATTTATTGTAAAATTCCTACACCACTATGGAAGAGGTATTGACAACACTTCGTTATATTCAAAAAGAACTTGATGATCAGAAAAAAATGATTCTTAAAAGTGGAGAGAACGTAACGGAAAACGTAACATTAAACATAAACCAATTACTAGAAGAAAAATTTGCAAGTTTAGAAGGAAAATACGAAAATCTCAAGTCAATAGTGGATAATCAAGAACAAAAGTTGAACTATTTAGAGAAACAAGCAAGAACACGTAACCTTGTATTTTTCGGTTTAGAAGAACGGGAAAAATCTTATTCTAATTTAGAAAGTAACCTTATAGACTTCATTTACAAATATTTACAAGTAAAAATGGACTGCAAAGACTTGCAAGCTATAAGAAGAATAGGAAAGAAAAGTGATAAGCCCCGTCCTGTTATTATTACCTTTACCACACTTGGGACGAAGATTAGTATCCTTAAACATTAAAAAGCTCTAGATAACACTCCATACTATATAAAAGAGGATTACCCCCAGGCAGTTTTAAAAAAAAGAAGAGATCTACAAGAGCAAGCCAAAGTTGAACGTGAAAAAGGAAATTCAGTCATAATAAAATACGACAAGCTAATTGTACTGAATAAAGCGTCTGAAAATAAAAATAAAAAACGCCACTTTTCTCAATCACCTGAAAATAACCATAATATCGAAGGCGGAAAACGATCTCATGCAGTTAAAAAGAACAAAACCCTGGCCTCTCACACAACACAAAGGTCTTCTAGCTTCTCAGAAGGTGTATTAAAACCTGGAATGCTAAACTTTCTAACAAAGAAACCCGAAAATAATAGAATAAATAAACAAGATAACATAGACCCTCCCAAAAACAAGTAGCAATCAGAACCCCAGGCCCTCCCGAAGACTTTAAAACAAATAAAAGGAAACATAATACCAAAAGCACTTCTTCCAAGCCGGTTGGTCACCGTGGAAGAGTACGACCATAACCCTCCAAGAACCCTTAAAAGCCCACGACAAGATAATAACAATACTACCAAACTTCTAGTGTGTGCCTACAACGTGAGAACACTATCAACGTACGAAAGACTTGTTGAACTGATAGAGGCCGTAAAAAATATAAAGTTCGATATTTTAGGTCTGTCAGAAGTAAGACGACTAGGAAATAAAATAGAAGACTATGGCGACCTAATTCTATGCTACACTGGCGAATCAGCAGGGCTTCATGGAGTCGGATTCCTGGTCAAACAACACTTAAAACCATACATAACAAGCTATATTGGTATATCTGAAAGAGTAGCTCTATTGAACATGAACATCCACAATTACAAACTAACACTGATTCAGGTTTATGCGCCAACGGAATCAGCCAATGATGACGTCATAAATAAATTTTACACAACACTCAATGAAGCCATAAAAATAGCCAACAAAGTCGTCCTAGTCATGGGCGATTTTAATGCTAAGATAGGACTCCCCCAGACCTATGAATACAAAATAATGAAAGGAAATGGATACGGAACCCGAAATGAACGAGGGGAAAAATTAATCGAATATGCATTAGAACATAACCTACCAATTATGAACACTTTCTTCAAAAAAAGACCTGGTCGCAAATGGACTTGGAAATCACCAAACGGACAGCATAAAAACGAGATAGATTTCGTGTTATCAAACTGCCCCAAGCTCTTTCAAAACCTAGAAGTACTAAGTACAAACTATCCATCCGATCACAGAATGTTAAGGTCGACTCTATTACTAACCCAAACTAAAAAAATCCGAACAAATTACTCTAGCAAGTTGTGTAAAACTCTAAAAACTGAACAAGAGATAACTCAATATAAAGAAAACCTGTACCAACATATCTTTAAATTAGAAGAAAAAGAGACAACTACAGTTCAAAAGTTATACGATGACATACTCGCTGCTATTAACACAAGTCTACAGCAAATAAAAACAACAACAGGTACTAGGAAAAACACAATATTATCAGATCGTACTATAACTCTCATGGAGAGGAAAAAACTGATTCAAAAATCAAGAACAAAAACAAGAGCCATGAAGAACGAACTTAAAGCATTGTACAAACTTACCAGCAAACACATAAAGACTGATTACCAAAACTACAGAAGAAATACCTTACAAAGACACCTAAAAGCCACAGGTAGCTTAAAGAAAGCTCAGAAAGAGCTACAAACACACGTAACATGGATAGACAGCCTAGACAGTAAAGGAAAAGCAACTCAAAACAGACAGGAAATAGTAAAAATAGCAACTGATTATTATAAAAAATTATACGCCAACCCAGCTCCATCAAATATACAGCCTCTAAGACACGAAAACTATACCAAAGACGACCGTACTCTACAAATAAAACCTATAGACGAGATAGAGATAGTAAACAGCATCAAGAACTTAAAATCGGATAAAAGCCCTGGATCGGATGGCTTAACAAATGAAATATTAAAACACGGAGCATCAATACTGAGCCACCCATTATTGTTTTTGTTTAATCGTATTATAGATACCGCTACCACACCATCACAATGGAGCAACTCTAATATAATACTGATATACAAGAAGGGAAACCCTAAGAACATCTCAAACTACAGACCTATAAGCCTAATATCTAGTCTCTATAAGTTATTCGCAACAATAATTGAGAAACGAATTAGCACTACTATACAAGATCTCCAACCGGTTGAACAAGCAGGCTTTCGTAAAGGATTTTCTACAGTGGATCACATACACACTTTAGAGCTATTGATAGAAAAATACGCAGAACAACAAGTTCCACTGTATATCGCCTTCATAGATTATCAAAAAGCCTTTGATACTCTGCTGCACTCGAGCATCTGGGAAGCGCTCAGCCTACAAAACATAGATAAACAATATATCGAAGTTCTGAAAAACATCTATGAAAGATGTACAAGTAAGGTAAAACTCGAAATGTTAGGGCCACAAATACCAATACAAAGAGGGGTAAGACAGGGTGACCCGTTGTCCCCAACACTTTTTATCTCAGTGCTAGAAAATGTATTTAAGCAGTTAGACTGGAGTCGTTGTGGTATATTTATAAAAGGCACCTACTTCAACCACCTACGGTTCGCAGACGACATAGTAATAGTGTCTGAAAGCTCTAACCAACTTCACTACATGATTACGTCGCTCTACCAGTCAAGCAAACAGGTAGGCCTAGAAATGAACTGGTCAAAAACCAAAATAATGTCCAATAGCACACAAAATCCTATAATCGTTAACAACGAACCACTGGAATATGTAACGGAATATATATATCTCGGAAAACAAATATCATTTGACAAGAATAGGAATATATTAGAGGTGGATCGCAGAGTTAAGCAAGCATGGAACAAATACTGGAACCTAAAAGAAGTTTTTAAAAGCGACCTCCCAGTAGAACTTAAGAAAAAGGTGATGGACTCAAATCTACTTCCTTGCCTAACATACGCATGCCAAACATGGGTATTTAACAAAACTGTCAAAAACAAAATCACTTCATGCCAGAGGGCCATGGAGCGCAGTATGTTAAACATAAAAAAGCAGCATAGAGTCCGCCACTCAAAAATAAGATCATCATCTAAAGTAATTGACGCCCTTACACATGCACAAAAACTTAAATGGAAATGGGCAGGCCATGTTGCAAGACTGCAAAACAATAGATGGGCAAAAAAACTGACGTACTGGAAAGGACCGCTAGGGAAACGCAAACGTGGAAGACCACACACTCGTTGGGAAGACGAAATCTCACATATAGCTGGACCAAATTGGCTAGAAGTAGCAAAAAACAGGGATACCTGGTACTCTCTGGAGGAGGCCTTCACCCCAGGGGTTCTCTAACAAGATAATACTTAATTACTTTTTAAACTCTCAAATATGTAACACTTTGTTTTAGAGAAATATAAGGCTTTTTTATTTTTATTTTATTTATTTATTGAAGTATAGAATACACTGTAATGTTTACATGCATTCCTAAATTAAACTTTATTTTTTAAAATAAAACTTTATTTGTAGTAGTCGCCTCGCGGCGCAGGCCTCTCCTAAATCTTTACACCTATTTCACACGCTAATCTCATCTAATACGAGCCACATCTCAGTTTCAGATGTCTATCCATCTTTTAATTGGTCTCGTTTCTTACCTTTTCAAGTCTCTTGGTAACCATTCTGTTATACGTTTTGTCCATCTGTTGTTACATATTCTGGACATGTGTCCTGCCCATTGTCATTTCAGTGGTCTCGTTCTTTTTAGGGTTCCGTAGCCAAATGGCAAAAAACGGAACCCTTATGGATTCGTCATGTCTGTCTGTCCGTCCGTATGTCCCAGCCAATTTTTTCCGACACTATAAGAACTATAATGTTGAAAGTTGCTAAGTAGATGTAGTCTGTGAGAATAAGATTAATACACAAAAATAGAAAAAAAAACAATAAATTTTGGGGGGTTCCCCATACTTAGAACTGAAACTCAATTTTTTCTTTTTCATCAAACCCATACGTGGTAAAATGCGTACAAGACCAATCTAAAGAGTGGTAATGGTGTACATAAACGCGCGCCACCGCACGGCATATCGTGGCGCGCTGCGACTCGCAGTCTGCGACCCGCGCGCTAGTCTTGTACCGGTATAAGACTAGCGCCCGGGTCGTTTTTATGGAGATATCCAAACAATGTATGGACTTGTGCCCCAGAATGACCAGTGATCAAATAAGTGGTATTTGATAACTTAGACTTTCCAATCAAAGATTGAATAAGGTTCATGAAGCATAGCAGATTGTGAAAAATGTTATGAAGGTTTAAAAAAATACACAGACAACATATTTTTTTCACAGTGCAATTTACTGTAAAATAATTTTAAGTATTCTCATGTCAAAACTACACACAACTAGCTTATTTCCACGGCTGCACTCGTGTGGAAAGTCCTTGAAAAGTAGCTTATATCATCCAACGTTTTAGCTATCTCCACACAAGAAATATGTACATCATTAGTTACTGTACTTAGTTTTGTTTACTTATAGCTTACTAGCTGACCCGCTCAACTTCGTTTGCGTCTCTCCTTAAGATTTTTTTTTTCCCATTTGCCCAACATTTTCGGTCGATACCCGGCTCCTATTGGCTGTAGAGTGATGTTACATAGCCTAAAACCTTCCTTGCTAAATGGCATATCCAACAAAAAAGAATTACCGCCGTTCACGCGTGATGTCGTGACCAAGGCAAATAGGGATTCATTTATATATACATACTAGCTGTCCCGGCAAACGTCGTTTTGCCATAACTACTAATAAATTAAAAATTAATTAAAAAAACATTGTCCAGCGGACAAAATTGTGAAACTAAACCATTCCCAGATCCCCTTGAACACACACAAAAAAATTCATCAAAATCGGTCCAGTCGTTTGAGAGTAGTTCAGTGACATACACACTCACAGAAGAATTATAAATATTATATTATACATATAGATTACGGAATTAAAACAAAACAAAGAACATTATTGATGGGGTGACGGCCCAAGGGGGTTTCCACACGTTAAAAAAAAAAAAAAAAAAAAAAGATTAATAATCTGCGCGGCGAAGGACTGCGCATCGAATCATCGAGTTGCGTGGGTCACAGCTGCGCGAGGTCCTGGTGGTGGAATGGCGGAACAGGCTTTCATGCCCTTCCGCCGGCCTCGTCACCATCGAGGCCATCCAGCCAGTGCTCGACCTGTGGCTCGGGAGAAGGCACGGCCCCCTCTCGTTCCATGTGACGCAGATCCTCTCGGGGCATGGCTGCTTCGGGAGGTTCCTGTGTCGCATAGGCAGGGAGCCGGACGCTCGGTGTCATCACTGCGTCGACTGTCGGGAGGACACAGCGTGGCATACGCTGGCAAAGTGTGCCACTTGGGAGGGGCCGCGCCGTGCTCTCGTCTCTGTAGTAGGCAGTGACCTCTCGCTGCCGGCCGTAGTTCGTTCTATGGTCGACGGCGAGGAGTCCTGGGACGCGGTGGTGTCCTTCTGCGAATCAGTCATCTCGCAGAAGGAGGCTGTGGAAAGGGATAGGGAGATCCTGACCTCTCTCTCGGCCCGCAGCAGTCGCACCGGGCGTCGTAGGAGGGCATACGCTGCCCTCCACCGGCCTCCGTAACTGGATCCAGGGGCGGCGGACTTGGGGATGTTCGTCGCCCCCCTAACCAACTGGACCCGAGGTGGCGGCGCGTAGTGTTCTCGTGCGCCCCTCTAAGAAGTCGCGAGGGGACTTTTCCCCTCGCTGACGAGAAGTGGCCCGCAGAGGCGGGCCGGCACTTGTCGGGGATTGCGGTTGTCTCTCAAGTTCCCGCGATCCCCGGAGTAGGTGAGAGAAGGAACACCGGGGGGTTTTAGTCAGTAGGAGTCTGACAAACCCCTTCGCCCTTTCCCCAGGGCGAAGGACATCCATGAGGATTTCCCCCGTCAAAAAAAAAAACGATTAATAATCTGAGCCGTACGTTATGTTATCGAATGTTGATACTAGCACGCGTGTCGGAGTTGTTGTTACGACTGAATAAAATAATTAAGTACTACTATTTAAAAGTAAACTAAAATAGCTGTATGAGCATTATTGGCTCGTACAATATCTCATGACTTGATCATGTTCATTTCCTTTCACATCATGAAATATTTCTATTTTATACCATGTTTCTCCATGTTATAGCTCTGCTAGCTCTCATCTAACAAGCATGATATAAAAAGTTGACTGCTCTGATCTGTAAAAAATATATGAATCATAATTCATATATAGTTATGTTATCATTTAGTATTAACTTTAACCTAAAAAATGAAATTGAAATGCTGGTTTTGAAAAATTGAATGGGGATTCTTATTCAATAACAAAGTTTTGTCCTTCATATGAAGAAAGTAATAGTACGAACTGTAATTATTACCTATAGATTTAATAAAATAATAATATTCTATTAAATTCACCACCACTATGCTGACTGGTTTTCAATATTTCTAATGTTTTTATAACTAACTAGCTGACCCGGCGAACTTTATACCGCCATATTTACATTTCTGTCTCAGCTTCCCACAGGCGGTGTACAGTCGCGGACAAAAAAGAAGACTTTTTCCGTTATCTTTTAATTTTTCTTGTCCTAACAATAACGAACACATAAAAAAGAATTATATGCTGTGGTGGAGGCGATCGGAAGTTATGCGCATACATACATTTCGGCGATTCATCTTCTATACTTATAAAATAACAAGTCCTGACTGACTGACTGACTGACTAACTGATTCATCATCGCCGAGCGTAAATTAAGATAGTTAGGGCTATGAAATTTGGTAAGTAGGATCGTTTTATTGAGTAGACACCCACTAAGAAAGGAATTTCGGAATTTCTACCCCTAAGGGGGTGAAATAGGGGTTGAAATTTTGTATGGAATTCCGTCATTTTTTAAGTTAGAAACCTGAAACTTTATTTCTGGGCTGCTGATTAAAAATGAGTAAACACGTACTTCAGCGTTTCTGAATATTCTACCCCTAAGGGGTGAAATAGGGGTTAACATTTCGCGTATAGTAACCTATACGCGAAATGTCTAGAGTCTGGAACGTCGCGTCGCGTGACTACGGCTTTTGAAACTTGTTTCATTCTTTTTCAACGTCTTTTTTTGTCGTAGTTGGGTTTTAGTTTTTACATTTTTTTTTTTAAGTTCGAAACATGTGATCCGCTTCCGCTTATGATCTTGTTCGTAATGTATCCTCAGCCTTGCGGGTGAACTGACTCCCGCTACCGCTATCTGCACGAAACCACTTCCACCTTCGTACTTGCGTCCGGTTAGACCTCGCGGCCTGTTCTTGATCTGTTTCAGCCAGGATACCCAGCCAGCACTAAGCGTTATCAGTGCCTGACCAGTCTGTCTGACCAGCCAACCTATATCCGGCTCGAAGAACCATGTGTAATTAATGGTCGAGGTCGGGAGGAAGTGAGGGTCTAGGCGGGAATTATTCCTTCAGGGTACTGAATAAAAAACCTGATAGGATAATCCTGAACTTTATTTGGATCAAGTTACCTCTTAACTTAAGATCTCCATAATCAAAAACAATTGCCGAGGTCATTCACCTGCGGCGACTCTTAACACCAAATTTTAATAATGTTCTAAGTTACACAGCGCCATCTATTGACATTGTAGGAACTAAACTTACTTGAACGCACTCCAATTTTATTTATTTGTATAGATTTTTAAGTTAGTGTTTATGTAATGAACTTAAAGTTAATGGAATATGGAATGCACTTTTTGATTGAATATTTTAACTTATTTTGCATTATAGTTACGTCATATGGCAATTAAAATGTTTCAAAGTAAAATCAAGTCGCAAGATTCGTTTAAAATCTTTTTTTTTTGTGAATTTTCATCCTAAACTTCTACGGACTGTATGAAGTTACTCATAATCTATAATTTATTTTATTTATATCAAGAACAAACACATGATCTCTGTCATTCTGGGGCAAAAATTAGACATCTCCGTTGTAGATTATTTCAATTTTTAACCGTTTGAGGTCGAAATGCTAGGGTTATGGGGTCCGAGTGCCCGTGCTATGCTTAAACAACTAGTTGAGAAATTGATCAACGCTTCTCGTAACCAGATGGCCTGCCTTTTGCCACAGAATAATAAATAGTTTTTTTGCTCGCATAGCGCACTAGCATTGCCATTCGAGGATTTTTATGATGCTTTTATGTAAATATTTTCATTAGCTTTTTTTATTTTCCTAGTAATTAAATTTAATTTTAAAGAAGGCAACTAAGGTTCCTTGTATATATACAAGGATGTTTCCTTTTTATCTATAAATGAATATAGGTTTCCGTTTTACATTTTCAGAATTAAAGTAATTATATATCATTAAAATAATTTCTAAGACCTGTTGAGTACAAGACTGATAAATTACTAGTCAATACCATTAGCCGACTAGTACTTTATGAACAGATAGATCATTAAGTCTAAAACCATTGAACTACACAATTAATGAACATTACGATAAAAAAATTCTTTCAGCTCTTATCATACATGAAATTAACATAAACAAGTACAAACGACGTTTTGTGGAGAATACGCAATGGAGCGAACTATTAGAACGCATAAAAGTTTAGCTCAATGAAGAGTTAATAATTAAAAAAATTTAAAGTAAAGCTTTTTTTCTGTGAGGAAATCCTCCCGGATACCACCCGCTGTCGGCTATGTCGGACTCAAACCGACGGAAAACCGCACGCTTACTCGGGTACTATAAACCGGAGAACCAGGTCTATCATAGAAAGACAAATCCTGGAACCCCCACATACCTCGGGCCGCCTATGGGTTGTACATGGTCCCATTCTGTGTGAGAATCCCGATATTCTCATCGCTGTCCCCAGAAAGGTGCCTGCTTCTATTAGGGTGGCAGATGGCCTTCGTGGGCCGCCCCCCGGCGCCTCCATAGTGGTCCACTCGGTCCTCATACCGGTTCGGGCCCAGATGAGGTATCTGGGCCTAATCCTCGATTGCCGCTGCGGAGGCTCTCCAGCCGGTCATCCTCGAGTGGGCAGGCCGGCAGCACGGGACTCTTTCCTTCCGACTGACGCAGGTTCTTTCCGAGCACGGATGCTTCGGAAAGTACCTGCACTCGGTCGCCAGGAGGGAACTGAGTCCCGCCTGCCACCACTGCGACTGCAGTGAGGACTCGGCCCAGCATACGCTGGCGATTTGCGCCGCTTGGGCGTCGCAGCGCCGGGCCCTCACTGCAGTCATCGGAGGAGATCTCTCGCTACCGGCCGTCATACGCTCCATGGCCGGTAGCGACAGCAGTTTTACCGCGGTCGCAGCCTTCTGCGAAGACGTAATCTCGCAGAAGGAGGCAGCGGAAAAGGCCCGGGAGGACGACCTCCACTCGGACCCGATCCGCCGCCGGCGAACCGGGCGGCGGCGGAAAATTAATATAACCTATGTCACCCGGGTCAATATTACGAACTTATTGATACCTTATTCATAAAATTTATAGAGCAGTTTAGACACAACGATGAAACATACAAACATAGAAAGACTGCAAAAAATATTACCCTTCCTTTTAACTGTGCCGTAGTCCGTTAAAGAGAAAGAAAAAAGGATCCCACTATAACTACACACACTCGGCTGAAGTAACCGAGTGACTGACGTTTTGACGGAACCCTGATTCTTAGGAAAAGGCTACAGGCTTTTCCCTAAGCCAAACATAGCTATGAAGCTTTTGTGACTCGAGAGTTTCAAGTTGCAGGGACACAAAATCAGTCACGGTCAGATAACCGTATGCTTGTCTGCCAATATACGGTATATTAATATAAAAATAAAATAAAAAAATTAAAATGAAATAATATTCTCTCCTTTTTGTTCCCAGGAACCCCAACAACTAAAACCATGGACTGGAGTGTGGGACGCCTCGAAACCTCTATCTGCTTGCTTGCAATACAATCCTTTCGAAAATAAGCTTAATGGTAACATTTTTTGTCTACTTACCTTCTTACATCAATCGTCAGAAAATTTACTATGAGATCTGAGCATGTTCGAAAAGACATACTTAATGCAACCTAGTGCAATTTATTTACTGTATAGGTAAATTTGCTCTCGACAATGCATAGGGCATTATGGTTCTTTCACACTCGAGCGAGTTGATTCAAAGTAATTTATTTCTCTGAATAGATCCTCACAAACACTTCTGCAAGTCATACATTTAAAGTTATATGAAGCCGGAATTTACTATGATTACCCTTGAGAAAAAACAAACTCAAGAATTTTTATATCAAGATTTTGTAAATAATTTTACACTAGGCTCTCAGCAGTTACTACCGGTTGTGTTCTGATTAAGTATATACCAATGACATATACCACCATTTAAACAGTTAACTACAGTAAGTAAGTATTCGCATGAATTTTATTATTTAACTAGCTGAGCCCCGCGGTCTTACCCGCGTTTGTTGTTGTAACCGCGGGCAACGCCTAGCTAGGCTAGAAAAAGGAGCCTAAGTTACTCCCTATATAATCAGCTATCTGCCAGTAAAAGTCCCGTCAAAATCGGTCCAGTGGTTTCAGAGATTATCCGGAACAAACAGACAGACAGACATACAAAAATTTAAAAAAATGCTGTTTTGGTATTGGATATGTATGCATCGTGTATACATACATATGCATTTTATAAAAAGCGGTTATTTGATACTACAAACAGACATTCCAATTTAATTTATTTGTATAGTATGTATAGTATTACAAACAGACACTCTAATTTATTTATTTGTATAGATGTATATATTAATAAAATACACTCGAATACTTTTTATAAATACAATACAACTACTGTCTCGTTGGTACTAACCAATAGACTAATCATGAGGTTTCGGCTTCGATTCCCGGTTCGGACAGCTGTTGGGTTTATCTTAAAAAAAGTTCTTAATAGCAACCCGGAGTATGGAAGATGGCAGTATTTCCTGCTCGTGCCTCGGAGAGCACGTTAAGCCGTCGGTCCTGGTTGTCATGAACATCTATGGCAATCGTTATTGGGAAGTCAGTTCTCTGAAACATATTGACAACTAATTCAACCTTCAAATTCACTTTACTCACCAGTCGCTTCGTGTAAGAACTGATATTCAGGTAAAACCGGTTGAACCAGTACTAAAAACACACACACACACCACACACTACTACTACCACTACTTATAATACATTTTATATATTTTTTATTATTTTTATAAGCCTTTCATAGTGACTCTACTCTGCCTGATGGAAAGCGTAATCCAAGAGTAGTAGTGAGCCACACTGTGGCGGCCTAATGAAATACTTAGTTCTGTGTCATTACTTATTCTTTGATATCAACCAGTGTAACAAGTAATTCCTTTTACATGTATTATTTACGCTATATGGTGAACAAAATAGTTGTAAAGAATTCTCAACTCATAATAAACCTGTTCAAAGAAACATTCAGTTATTACCATCTTTGGGCACCCACACATAATCGCGATGCCATACGATGCGTCGTAAAGCTCTTCGCGGTGCATTCGTGCGAGCTCGCAGATATTTGCGATGCGTTGCAAATATCTGCGAGCTAAAACGCAGTTATGTGTGAGAACCCTTAGTTCTACCATGTTTTTCTTGCAAATTTCTATTGGTATTTTCGTGGCAAATTCGACTTTATTCTTAGGTAAGCTATAAAACACGTTAATCGTAACAAAACTTTTTTTTTTCTTCAATGAAGGCGATAAAGACATTGAAATTTCAATGTTCAAAGCTTTAAAAAAAGGTTCCTTACGAACCCGTGCTGAGTTATTTCAATGCCTGCCATAGTTATGAAGTAATCAAACTCATTGACATCTGAAACCAATATATCACATTGATTAATTTCCCTAATTCATTTTCTCTCGCATGATTGAGAAAGCCGACCCCGCGTAACGGGATAAGGCGAGGAAGAAGAAGAAATATATTTGGAAAATTAATTACACGAGAGAAACCTTTCATTTACGTCTTCGATAACACATTCATAATAGCAATTTGTCGAACAGGTAGCGAGAATTGTTTGTTTCTGAACGTTTACACTCCAAGGCTGCATCCAGGAGCTATGTTGCCGGTCATGGTCTTTATCCACGGAGGTGCC
Organism: Spilosoma lubricipeda; assembly: GCA_905220595.1. Taxonomy (NCBI): domain Eukaryota; kingdom Metazoa; phylum Arthropoda; class Insecta; order Lepidoptera; family Erebidae; genus Spilosoma; species Spilosoma lubricipeda. The sequence goes on along the minus strand of HG992286.1, from coordinate 3,436,594 downwards.
TTCATGTATGGTGAAGGAAGCATTTATGGTGCTGCTAACATCATGGACTGGGATATGGTAGTGGTTACCATCAACTACAGGCTTGGACCTCTTGGTGAGTTTTGTCTGGTGTTATAAATGCAACTGATAGGTTGTTTATTACATTTACACTTGAAAAATTTAGCCGAAAATCGTCAAATTATGCATTTCCATTGTTATGGCTAAGGCAAACGTCACAGGTATTCAGAAAAGTAATTGTTCCAGAAATGTGCCTGGCTTTATTGACTATTATTGAATTGATAATGAGTGATATAGCACGAAGTAAATAGTCTTAAAGTATATTACTCTATGCAAAGATGATAAACTGACTCACTGAATGTCTATGTTGCTAACAAGTACACATATTTTGTTCAAGTCATCTTCAGTGAGAAATTTGTTTTAAATAGAAAGTGAAATTAAGAAATTTAAATAGATGATCTTAAATGTAAACATGCAGTTAGTTTTAATATTTGAACATTGATATTTGGAGTCATTAACGAAGTACTTGTATTCTCCTTAATACTTTTATAAGAGTCTAAATTTGTCCGAGATTTCGCATGCATAATTCTAATTTCGTTTTGCTAACTTTAAACATTTACATTACATACGGTTTTCTCTTATTTTACTTGCTTAGTAATAAAATTTAGTAATTCTCTAATCGCAGCGTGGTAATAAGTATCGCCGCTTATTACCACGCTGAGTATTATAGGTTTGATCCACACATGAGCAAACCCTTTGTACGATTCATAAATTATTCAGACTGAGGTCTGGATATTCTTTGTACCCGTTTTATATATGTTTGTAGAATCCCTCGCGACGTAGAATAAAAAAAAGGATATATTCAAAGTGCGAGATTGCGTTTTTTTATTTATGATCCTGCCAGAGTGACTCTACTCTGCCTGATGAAAAGCATTTCATTATAATTCTAACACATTCTCATCATATACTTGTATTACATCAGGTATATTTTAATAGTGTTTCTTATTCATCTATCTGCAGGATTCCTGAGTACAGGCGACGAAGTTATACCTGGTAACAACGGATTGAAAGACCAGTCATTCGCACTTCACTGGATCAAGAACAACATCATGATGTTTGGTGGTAATCCTGACAGCATCACACTCACGGGCGCTTCGGCAGGTGGCGCCAGTGTGCACTACCATTACTTATCGCCTTTGTCCAGAGGTATGAGATAACTTACATTTTTGAAGTGAAAGCTTATTTAGCCGCGTTGAGCACATTTGGTAGGAAAAAACCTTATGGGTTTGCGTCACTGACATGCTAATGTTTAATGTTGATAATTTTAATTTAAACATTATGAAATTTCTAATTTTACACATTAATTTTACAAATAACATTCCAAGTTACAATTCCACTTGTATCGTCAGTCCTTATGACTGTAATTTTTATTTCAAGTTAAATAGCAGACTAAAATGTAACAGATTTCATGTTTTTCTTAATGGTTTCCTCATTACTGAGGATCGTGATTCTGATATAAATGGTCTACTATGCTCCATCGAACGTCATCAGCCGCTTCGTGTAGTGCGGCGCTGATGGGTTTATCCAGCTGATCGGGTAACTGATTCATCCAGCGTTTCGACTCTCAGCTCTGGGTCTTTTCCCTTTCATCTTCCCACTTATCCGCAGCCGTTCCAAGTTATTGGCCTTCTTTCTTGTGATGTACTCAAAATAAGATTTCAATTTAGATCTCAAGCAATAGGACTACTAAAATTACAAGCAAACAAAAAACCTGAATATACGAGTATACCCCTACATAAACATTAACTTTTAATAGTAAAACATGGACTGTAGTAAGAAAATACAGTTTTCTTTTTAAAATGAGATTACAAAAGAAATAATTTAATAACAATTAGTGGTCATTTTTCTAACATTTAATCCTTAACACGCAAATTTATGGTTTAGCTTTATATTATTCTATATTCAAGCAATGACACAATATTTCGTCAATGATCAGAGTTTAGCTAGTGAATTTAACAGATATCCATTGGGAATCGGCATTCTTGTAGCATTCGCATGCCCGTGAAAACTTGTGTAGGTAAAAATTGTTGAACGTATTCTAACAATAATATTATTTGAAAGTTTTTTATTTTGCTTTTATTTGTACTTACTACAGCATAAAATGAAAATCCGAGCAAATAAATACCTACATTGTGTACCTATCTATTGTGTTGAAATCGTATGCTCCCTTGGGTTGTGATTTATAACGCTAGTTCTTTCCCAATCCTATTGATTTTATTTATTTTTTCTTTTTGTACACAAAAAAATCAGGCTGACACAAAGGCGAGCTTTACCATACTTGAGTTCTTCTTCAACAAATCATAAAAGTAAACAGTGTAGAACGTATTTCGTTGATGACCGATTAGTTTCTCATCCGACAGTGTCAGGCGTAATTCACACCGACGCGGCGACACGGTCCCTTCTCCTATTAATACAGGCCAATTATCGAGTTTATATATGTTACTGTAAGATTGTCAAAACCGTTAGTTTGTAATCTATCTCGCGAGATTGCAAACAGTCGAAAGATTGTGAAATGGTATCGACGAATCGCAAGTCGCGCGCTGATTGGTTGAACAGCAGATGTTCCGCGTCGCCGTATTTGTTTGTTAATTCGTCTTTGATGCGGAATGTAAAGTATTTTTGTGATTTTAAATTGATTTCATGTTGAAAATACCTTACAGCTTTAGAATTAGTTATATTTTAGTCGGTTCGATTCCGACACACCACCCTGCCACACACCCCGGTGGGACGGTGAAAAAATTCACTTAGTAATCTTTACTCAAGATGCATGCGTTTATTACTATTCTATCTAGATGCTTGCAAATAGTCTTGTTTCTTTGTTATTTATTATTACGTAAATTTGGCAACGAAACGAGCTTTTACAGGCCACAACATCATATCAACTTCTTTGTTTCGAGTTCATTCACTTTTGCATTGTTACATTCTAATAAACATGTTACTCTAAGCCTAGACGCATAGCTCACAAGTAAATATAGACTTAATAAGGTAAATTTTAACTGAATTCTTGGTAATAAACTCAACACCAGGAGAGTTGATAATAAACAGGATAGTTAAAAAGAATACAAAGGAAATTCGAGCTATTGCTAGAGAGTAAAAATATTTTAATATAATACCAATTCTCTTCTCGCGTTTAATTTCAGTTTTGATTCTTTTTTAGTAAGGCATGTTTAAAATTTTAAACAACAAGAAAATGTTTAACAAGCTTAAGCCCGACTGTAAAACAACTTTTGAGAAAAAATATATGTACGGTCGAATTGAGAACCTGAGAGAATTTTTTTTGAAGTCGGTTAAAAATTAATATAGTCTTATAGTCCACATCTATTGAAACCTGCCCCCCTAGCCAAGTTTCAAGTTTTCTTCTTTCTGTCATACTATGTCTCAGATTGCTTTGTGTAAGATTAGCGAATGACACACGAGAATTTAGGCGTTAACGATTGCAGAAAGAAGAACGCTTGCTACTTGGCTAGGGGGGCTGATTCGTTAAAGCTCAGTAGTTTAAAAGTTGCGGTATAAGGGCTCCCACTCATAACTGCGAATTCGCAACGAATCGCAAATATCTGCGAACTCGCACGAATGCACCGCAAGAACTTCACGCCGCATCGCATCGCAGTTATGTGTGGGAGCCCTAAAACAAAAACATACATAGACTACCATAATATTTCCCTTCCTTTTAGTCGAATAAAAAGAGAAATCTTGAGTTTGTCTGTTGCAACGTCCGTATTTTTTTGAAATTAATCAAGGAAGCCTACCATGCATTTTAAAATATCTCCATGTTCAACTAGTTCTAGTTTTCTAGTTTTGCAAATATATTACCACTCGGTTTCTGACAAGGCCACTGTATAAATCGAACCTGACCGGTTCGATTCGATCGATCATCGCTCGATCTTAATTTTTTTATGTTTGGCCCTTCCAAATACCAATCAGAATCCAAGAGTGTTGGTCACCATACTCACTGCGAATGCAGACAATGCAACAATGTAGCATGGTGACCCACACCATAGCGGCCTAGTGATGCTTCTGCATCATTGGGCCACCGGTCTCGCACTTACCAACGAAACACGACAGCACGAACTCTGTCATTTTACGTTGATTTTCGGTGCGAGGCGAGGGTAGTACCGCCCCGGTCGAGCCAGCCCATTCGTGGTGAAATCAGCGTGGCCCTGCTACCTTGTTTCAAAAAGATTTCAAAAAATATTTTTACGCATAAAGTAAATAACATGCATAAGTCTTAGAAATAAAATTAAAACTCTATTTTCCAGGAACATTCGCAAGAGGTATAACCTTCAGCGGTTCAGCCTTTAATTCCTGGACACACTCCATCAAACCAGCAGAGAAAGCTAAGACCCTTGCTTCCATCGTGGGCTGTCCTACAAACTCGAGTAAGGACATCTTGGAGTGCCTGAAATACCAGCCTGGGGAAGTCATTGTTAATGCTCAAGTAGACATGTTTGTATGTATCTATTTGACTATTACTTTATTTTAAACGAAAGCTGTTTCTGTTGTTAACTGCCTCGGGGGCGTAGTGGTAGTGTATGCGACTGCTGTGCTCGAGGTCTTGGGTTCAATTCCCAGGTCGGTCCAAATATTTGTATGATCTGCAAATATTTGTTTCGGAGTTTTCCATGTATAGTATGTATGTATTTACAAATAACTAAAATTAAACCGACTTCAAGGTTTGACTCGATTTCACTTGGATGCCATTATCAGATCTTAGTGTCCTTATCATGGTACCACCGTTCGGGTATCTCCTTTGCATTAAAAAAAGAATCATCAAAATCGGTTCAAAAACGACGAAGTTATCCACGAACACACATAAAAAAAAATATATATACGGTCGAATATTTGTATGTATCAGTTGTCTAGTACCCTTAGCACAAGCTCATAGCTGTTTAGCTTGGGACTGGATAGCATTGTGTGTTAGATGTCCGAAATATTTATTTACTGGCTGAGTCCCGCGGTTTTACCGGCGGTAATTGTCATACAGCGGGGTACGCCGAGGGACGAAGCTAGTTTAAAAAAAGTAACCTAAGTTACTCCTTATATCATTTTACGTTAGTTATATAAACCATTTCATTCTACGACGACAATCTGTCGCTTTCTTTAATCCGGTTTGTATCAAAAGCCCAAGTTACGCCAAAAAAATGTGTGAAGAAAGTAATCTTTACGTTCCTTTTTATTATGATTGAGACTAAGGATCTATATATTATTGGAACTTTGTACACCTTTTTACAAAATGTGCGAGAGAGCAGTATGAAATTTGGTACAGTTAAAGTTTATATGGAGGAGGATAAAAATTAACTAAAAAGATATGATTGAATTTCGTCCACTGAGCGACCACTACTGTAATCTAATAATATAAAATTCTCGTGTCACAGTTTTCGTTGCCATACTCCTCCGAAACGGCTTGACCGATTCTCATGAAATTTTGTGAGCATATTGAGTAGGTCTGAGAATCGGCCAACATCTATTTTTCATCCCCCTAAATGGTAAGGGTCACCCATCCTTAAAAAAAAATTATGGAAAAACGACGTTTGCCGGGGCAGCTAGTTAAATATTCGTGTCGTACTCATTTTTAGTCCTTAGCACATGAATAAAGTTACATGTTTCTAACTTAAAAAATGACGAACTTCCATACAAACTTTCAACCCCTATTTCACCCCTTAGGGGTAGAATATCAAGAAACGCTTAAATACGTATTAACTCATTTTTAGTCAGTAGCCCTAAAACAAAGTTTCATGTTTCGAACTTAAAAAATGATGAACTTCCAGACTAATCTATGTGCGAAATGTCAACCCCTATTTCACCCACTTAGCGGTAGAATATCCAGAAACGCTTTAATACGTATTTACTCTTTTTTAATTATTAGCACATGAATAAAGTTACATGTTTCTAACTTAAAAAATAACGAACTTCCATACAAACTTTCAACCCCTATTTCACCCCTTAGGGGTAGAATATTCAGAAACGCTGAAATATGGGTTTACTCATTTTTAATCAGCAGCCCAAAAAGTTTCAGGTTTCTAACTTAATAAATGACGGACTTCAATACAAACTTTCAACCCCTATTTCACCCCCTTAGGGGTAGAAATTCCAAAATTCTTTTTTAGTGGGTATCTACTCAATAAAAGGATCCTACTCACCAAATTTCATAGCCGTAACTATCATAGTTTACGCTCGGCGATGATGAATCAGTCAGTCAGTCAGTCAGTCAGGACTTACTATTTTATAAGTATAGATTTATGCGAATTTTGCTCCTAAAGGGGTTGAAATATGGGTCGAATGTTTGGATAACTCTTCTATCAACATAGGCAATGATTGTTTTGTAGAAATCATATATGGCCAAATCGATGCTTTTATTTTTTCTAAAGCCCTTTTGTTCTGGACATAGTAGTTTATTAAACTCCAAGCAACAGTACAATCCATTATAGATGTATTTCTCAAAAACCTTAGAAATAATAGGAATCAAAGCAATAGGCCTATAAGATTCCATTAACTCTTTGTCCTCTTTTTTGAGTAAAGGTTTTATTATTGCCGTTTTTAGGCTATCAGGAAATATACCACTGCTGATACATAAATTTAATAAAAAGCTTAAGTGGCCACAAATATATGGGCAGACTATTTTAATTATCTTGGTCGATATATTGTCTTTGACCCTACACTATTCGTAGATTTAAGTTCATGTATAATATTTTGCATGTCACTTGGTATGCTAGGATTCATAAAAATAGAATGCGTTCTAGTCAAAATTGTTGATGTTACATTATTGTCGTAATTGGATGTAGGTTTAATTTTATCAATGAAATAATTATTGAAAGCATTAGCGATTTCACTGGGATTCATAATAATTGTATTATTAACTTTAATATTAGTAATATTGTTTCGGGGTAAGTTAAACCTTGAGTTATTTATTATGTTCCAAGTAGTTTTACTTTTATTTGCAGAAGTTTTTATTTTGAGTTTATTTTGCGCTAGTTGTGTAAGTTTTATCTTATATAATATCTTTATTTTTCTGAGACGGTTTTCGTCTGAAGTTCCACAAAAGGTGTCTTTTTTTTGCACTACATTTTTTAAACCCCGTGAAATCCATTTAGTATGCCTGTTGACACGTATGATTTTCGTTTTAAATGGAAAACAGAGATCATAAAATACTTTAAAGTTATCGATAAAATACGTGTATGCTATATTAGGATCAGTTTCTCTATACATTTCAGAAAAAGACAAATTGCGTAGACAGTCCTTAAATTTTTCAATATTGTCAGCACAAAAATCACGACAGCGTTTTCGCCATACTTTCAATTTAGTTGTTTTTATGCGAAACCTTAACAGCTGTGCCGTGTGGTCCGACAAAGCTAATTCCAACACCTCCGTCCCAAATGGTTTTTGTAGATTATGAGCAAAGTCAATACAAGTTTTACTTGTTAGTCTAGTGTGTTCCCTTATGGCTAACTTAAAATTATAGTTTAGGAGTAATGTTTCTAAGTCTAAAGTAGCGCTGTTTTGTTTCAACAAATCAATGTTAAAATCACCTGCGACTATTACGTGCTTATATCGTTTCTTATTGAGACATTGTAAAACTGTTTCAAGCCTATTGAAAAATACATATAAATTATTCACTCTGGGCACTCTATACATACACACAACAACGATCCCGTACATTGCTAACTCCATTGCGCAGCATTCAACCAATCCCGAAATTGAGAGCTTTTTTATTTCCAACAGCTCTTTGCATTGATGTCCGTTCTTTACAAGTATGCATGCACCACCTCGCTTACTATCGCTTCTACTATAACATGCTGCTAGAGAATAGTTTGGCACTACAAGATGAGTTTCACTACCAGACAACATAAAATGCTCTATAAAACACAATATTTCGACGTGTATATTCCTAACAACTAGTTCTTCAAGGCATATTGATAATGCATCAGCTTTATTTAATAGACCAGCAATGTTCTGATGCAGGATGACGAAGTTGTTATAAACGAAAAAAGTCCGATGTCTCCTCGTGGTTTTCTGTTTCCGCGGAACATTCAGAAATACTATGTTGGAGAACTTCCTTACTCTTATTAAGATCATGTGACTCGAATAAGCTTAAGTCAATTAATATATTTTCCAATATGCGAGTATATATGTTTTGATCAAAAAATATATATGTATTTATATAATGATCAAAAATAAATAAATAAATATGTTTAAAAACATGAATAAATTACTGATACATTCTTTTACACAGTTTTAATTAAATGCATATAATCAACTTCCACGCGAGCAAAGCCGCGGGCAACAGCTAGTAAAAGTATAAAAAAATAAGTATAAAAATATAAGTTAAATAATGAAAATATAATCTTACATCATATGTATAAAAATGAATTGCTGTTCGTTTGTCTCGCTAAAACTCGAGAACGGCTGGGTCGATTTAGCTAATTTTGGTTTTGAAATGTTTGTTGTAGTTCGGGTAAGGTTTATAATAAAATAAATAATAATAATAATAAAGCTTTATTTAATTCCATGCATTGTACATAATAAACGATAACAATAGGTAAATTATTAACCTATAATTCAATTACATACATTTTTTACACTTAGATGAATTTGATTTCTAATTATAAATTTTATTTATTTATTTTATATTTATTTATTACACTTAGAAGAATTTGATTTCCAATTATAAATTATATTTTGTAATTATTTTAATTATTAGTTGCTTTAATTATCAACTACCTAATTATTTAATGCATGGACCCCGTTCGGGTAAAGCCTCCCCCAAGGAATACCATCCTTCTCTGTCATTATATTTTTGATCAGAAGATATTTTCTTTGTCATTAACTCACGTTATGGGTGCAAATGTAAACTGTATATTTATTAGTTTTGGTTTTGGTCGAACTCTCCCGCGGTGACCGCCCGTACTGGGAGATTAGGTGTTGAAAGAGGGTCCGATCTTGATTGCTATGCTGTGTTGTGGTCTGGTTGATTCTGTCTGAGTGAAAATTAGTTTGGGCTTTTGTATTATATAGTTCTTCATGTCCCCTTCATTTTTCTTATTTTTCTTACGTAGTTGTTTTCTAGTCTGTTGAACATTTTGGTTGTCAGGGTGGAGTGTCTCCGGGGACTCTGATAGGTTTCTTTTGCTTGACTCTTTTTGTGGGGTTTTTTTATTGCTCAGTATAATAATTTTGTCGTATCTTATAAAAGCGGTGTTTCCTGCATCTCTTTCTTTCTGTAGCTGGACTTGTAGCTCTTTACGCTTAATTAAGACTTCGATTGGGTAGTCTTCTTTTAAGTAATAGGAAGTGTTTTGAAGATTATGTTTGTTTTTTTGTACTTTTAATTTGAAACCTAAAGTATTAAACGTTATTACTATCGGTCGAACTTTTTCACTCTTTTTACCCAACCTTCTAACAGCTTCTATGTTGTAAGGGTCGCATGAAATTTTTATGTATGTTTTTATTATATTTATTACCATTTTTTCCAGTTCATCGTACGACTTTTCTAGATAGAAAAGAAGAGATCTTCTACGCCAAAGAAGATCAGATTTTTGCGTTTACACTGTCTTTCTAAGTTGTTAATTTTATTTGATTGCTCTTCTATTTTTTTGTCCAAAAGCTCATTTTTCAGTTCTAAGTTATTGAACTTCTCGTTGAGGCTGTTGATTATTGTACCTTTAATATTTTCTTTCATCTCTAGCATGTCCTGTTTTTGCTGCTTTATATCTTGCTGCATACTAATTAAAATATTTTTTATCTCATCCATATTTGGTTATAGTTCGCTTAGCGCTCTCTGTGGGAACAGGTAAGTACTTCTCGGCTTAGTGACGATCGAGTTGTCTAAACGTATTAAGAGGTGTCCTAAATGTTGTGAGTTGTTGGAGTGCGCGTCGAACTAGGATCTGGCTAGAAAGTTCTGATGGATCATAATAGATGGCGCTGATTGATTCTTTAATCGATGATTTAGGAACGGAGATATTATTATGATTACTTAGGATTTTTGAGGTTATAGTTTCTGATGCTTTTGGTTAATGTACTGTTTTAATGTAATTCCAGTTCCAGTTTTATCTTACACATGTTACACTTATAAAATTTTACACTTGAATAATGATTTGCTCTTGGTATCGTAACGAATTTCTAGTGTCATTTGATAGAACGATTTTAAGCACTTTTTAATAAAATTTATTGTAAATGCACTATGTTTTATATAGTGTTCGAATTAGTTTATACACTGGTATTATATTTTGATTGTATCACTTTGTTTTGGAACACTTAAATAATTTTAAAACTTATTTAATAGCGAGTACGATGTTGACAGTGTCGCAGTCTACCCACTTCTCGAGTAAGGTTTATACGGTGAAAAATTTTAAATAACTTGAAAATCCAAATGTCACGAGTACGAAGTAGCTAGCGAAGGGCGTAGCTAGTAAATAAATAAATAAAATGAAACAACGTCAATTCAATTTTCGTATCTTTATCTTGCAACGATCGCCAATCATTTCAAAAGCCCTGGGCTTTTTATTAAATAACATTTAAAATTAAAAATAAATACACAAAGTCGCTGTAATAGATTGTTTTCTTAAATGTAAAATTGTTAAAAATGTATTGAAATGTGGGACCAGGGAAATAGACTGCAGTAGAAGAACCCCGGTCTCCTGTTAGTAGTGTCATTACTACCAAGACCAAACTTTTCTAAGACCATGGGGTCTTCGGATTGGAGAAGACACTTTGACATGAACAGAACCTTAACTAACTGGTACATTATAGTAAATTCTTGTGATTGAATTTGTCAATGTAGACAGGGATAACTGTAGTCGACAGATCATGAATCATAAATTAATTAGATATTTTCAATTCCCCAGGACTGGAAAGTAAACTTTTTCACACCATTCACTCCAGTTACCGAAGCGTGGGGAGTACGTGAACCATTCCTTCAATATTACCCATACCATGCCACGAGGAATGGGAACATGATGAATGCTCCTCTGATCGCTTCAGTTGCTTCTGAGGAGGGATTATACCCTGCTGCTGGTAAGTTCATGCCTCGGATAGCCCGGTTCCATTAAGCGGGGCGTGAAAAAAAATTTGACTAGTCCGCCATTGTGTGGGTCACCATGCTGCATTGTCCTCATTTGCATTGAGGATGGTGACCACCACACTTAGATTCTGCTTATGCTTTTCATCAGGCAGAACAAAGTCATTTTGGCAACTAAAACATGAACAAAAAGTTATCGGTCCTGGTCACAATACGAACATCGTCGTTATGGGTACTTGCAGCCCTAAGTTGTTCTACAATAGTTTTTAAATAACGTTGTCTACGATATGCAAGAAATTTAAATCGCGCAGTTATTTTGTTGCCAAAGCGATATATAAACTGATCAATAATAAATGTAAATTGTCGACATATGGAGTTGTAAAGTAATTCGTTGAGTGAATACAACAAGTTCCACTGTATCTGGCTGTTTTATTGACAAAGCGCCCGTATTCCGATTGAAAAAGTGTTCAAACGTAATCAAATCAAATCAAATTTTAATAGCAATGTCTTGTTTTCCCGTCTAGAAATGCAACTTCACATCACACTTATTTAACTCGTTACAAAATGTAATGTTCGGATATGGGGAAGCACTCAAAAACACAACAGCTGTTCTGTAATACGATTTATTTCAAACTAATGTCGGTTACAATTCCACCCTTCTATCTGCTCTATATATATATATACTGACTCCACACAGATCACCTACGAGTAGTATTTGGGTACTGGAGGTCTGATAGTAGTCACGTAAAAAATTGAAGATCAGCTTTGTCGTAATAGATATAAAGCTAACCTCAACCTAGATTAGGCACGGGGAAAAAAGAAATCTACCTATGTTTATAAAAAGACCTGAATTCTATGTATTTAATTCTTGTTTCAGCATATCAGAAAGATCCAACGATTCTACAAGACTTGGAAGCGAACTGGGATGATCTAGCTGCCAATATATTTGAATTCAATGACACACTTCCCATCAGCCGTCGCGCTGAAGTGGCGCAGGCTATCAAGCAATATTATCTTGGAGGCCAGCCAGTTAGTCAAGACACCTTTCCACAGTTAGTACAGGTATGTATGCCATTAAGAGGCTTAGAAGACTTTTCAAAGTAATTATCTATCCAAATTTATATGAAAGTCAAGTCACGAAAGTCAATTTTTAAATGTTTTGTCTGTCTATCTGTTTATTCAGGCTAATCTCTGCAACAACTGTACCGATTTTAACGAAACTTTCACTGGCAGGTAGATGATGATATAATGAGTAACTTAATCGTATGCCTCGCATTGCTACCCGCGTTTGTTAAACACCGAATGCCCTACTAACGAGTACTGTAGTAATGTATTCTGTTTACTTGCATTTTTTACTTTAGTATTCATATACAGGCTCTCGGCGACCGTCTGTTTGTTGCTGACATTGGCAAATTGGCGCAAATCCACGCAGCTAAGTCTGGCCAGCCAACTTATGTCTACAGATACGCTTACCGAGGAACATATAGTATTTCAGACTCATTTTCCCAAAGCAAAGTTAACTATGGTAAGTTTTTAGTTATAGAAAGCAATCCCTGAAATTGTTCTCTCCTTACGACAGTGTTACGTCAAATAGGCCATATTGAACATGATTTCCAGGTTTTTTTTATTGGAATATGGAGGAGACGTATCGCCTGATGGTAAGCGATTACCGCTTAATTAGGGAGAGGGGACGGAGAATTAAGGAAGAATATGACTTGAGACATTATTTGATCGTGTAAAAATTCGATTAGATATAGAACTCGTAATTCTAGGCTTGTTGCTTAGTTCCAGTTTCAGATATGCGACCTGAGCCTATTCGAGTTTATACTTGAACTCCACAATCTGTCTATTTAAGCAATTTTCTTGACATGCTTTCCCATCATCTTAACCGTATCCAAAATAAACTCCCAGTGTGCCACCCTTATTCTTAAAGTTCCCGACTGCAGGCTTGACCCCATGTATAATAATAAGAATAATTGCCTCCTAAATTCTAACCATACGTCCGAGTCGAACACCTGATTCACGTGGGGGGCGGACACGCGATATTTTAATTTCTGGCGCGGTAAACATGGCACTGGTAACCCATAAAATATGGAGACCCGTTCTAAAAAGAAACTGAGAGGACCGCTTCCCGGGGGCGATCGCCGGGGCACACCTGGAGCTGACGCTGGGTGTTTCAGCATGCGAATCGTCAGTGCATGCTGAAACACCCAGCGGGCTCCCACCGGATCTTCCGAATATATTACAGCCGACCAATATGACGAAACCGACAGACTTACAGACAGGACAAGTAGCCCAATAGAACCTTTCAGCCCAAGTACAATTTCTTATACGCCTTCAACTGCAACATCACCTTCTGTCCATAGCAATAGAGATAAACACGGTAATATTAAATTAATAACCCTAGCCGAGGATGTTTCGCAGGAGACATTTGTCACTCAATCTGCGACCACCAAAGCTGGCAAACCTAGAGTGCGTATGCAATAGAGCATAGAAATTAATACCTTTATCATGCGCACATATTTGTATATCACTAAACTTGAGACTGATAGGACTGTCTAATATATAAAATTCTCGTGTCACAGTTTTAGTTGCCAAACTCCTCCGAAACGGCTTGACCGATTCTCATGAAATTTTGTGAGCATATTGAGTAGGTCTGAGAATCGAACAACATCTATTTTTCATCCCCCTAAATGGTAAGGGCCACCCATCTTTAAAAAAAAATTATGGCAAAACAACGTTTGCCGGGGCAGCTAGTGTACTATAAAAAACTACACGATCAATTTTATTCTAAGATTTCCACACTTAAATTTATCAGCACAAAGAGTAGCCGACCAAAGAAGAGTAATTGTCAGAAATAAATTGTTACCTGATTATGAAATAAATAAGATGAAGCAAGAAATAGCAGAGCTACTAAACAGAGAAGACACAGAAAATACGTTACCACATTCATCTACTATTTTAACACCAATCACACACACAATCGTTCCCCACGCCCAAACATTACCCGCCACGTCAAAAACACAGCAAACTTTACTAACACATTCACACACTTCTACTCAGACTGACACTTTCAATAATACTGACTCTATTACACAAATAATAGAAGATGCACAACTGTCCCCCTTGCCACAGATCGATATGTCTACACAAGAATTAATTAACCAGTTAGAAACCGCTTTAATATTTTACACAGGTACCGATCCAACAACACGCCTTAAACTACCAAAACTAAGAGAAAGTAAAAAACTTTATGGATATGTAGACACTTTCAACAAACAAATACTAGGCAATTTTTTCTCTTCTGTATCCGACTTAAATACTTACACACTCTCATATACTGTAGCGCACTTGTTATTTGTCAGAACTTAGGATATAAAATCATATCTCATAATACTAACATTCGACCTCAGACACATAAACCACACAAACCAGCATGGCAAATAAGGACTGAAACAGACATTAAAAATTTAAGAGCCGATATAGGTAGATTAACACAGTATATAAATAACAATAGGTCTAGGAAAGTAGTAGCAGCCGCTGAGATCATTTTTAGAAAAACAAAAGTACATACAATTCACGAGCGTAATAACGTTAGACCAGAAGAATATTTGGACACGCTAAAACAAAAACTAACGCTAAAATCGCAGCTTATCGAGATACTATGGGTCACCATGCTGCAACGTTCTTATTCACATTGAGGATGGTGACCACCACTCTTGGAATCTGCTCATGCTTTCCATCAGGCAGAGGAGAGTCATTTCGGCGCAGCCAAAATATTAAAAAAAAAAAAGATACCTAAAAGCATTACGGAGAAAAGAAGACAATAAGTTATTTACCACTAATGAAAAGAGTTTCTACAGATCATTCAACAGCCCTAGTACACAACAAAACATATGTCACGATATACAACAACCTAGCGAACTTACAAACTACTGGACTAATTTATGGAAAAAAACAAATGGATCACAATGACAGTGCGGAATGGATAGCAGAAGAAGAAGATAGAATGATGAATACAGAGATAATGGAATTCAATGATATTACTCTAGAAGATATAGAGATTGCTACAAGAAAAATGAAAAACTGGAAATCGGCTGGTATAGATAGTGTACACAATTTCTGGTACAACAAGTTTTTTGTCCTCCATCATAAATAAGCAAATAATATAAATGAAATTATTAAAGGCGAACAAGAACTACCCAAATTTGTAACAAAAGGTATCACTTACATGTTACCTAAAAGCAACGATGCAAGCAATCCCTCACAGTACCGTCCTATCACATGTCTTCCCACAATTTATAAGCTCATAACATCATTAATAACACAGAAAATTAGTAAACATTTAGAAAGAATAATATCTTATCCGAAGAGCAGAAAGGGTGTAGGCAGAACCATAAAGGATGTAAAGAACAACTAGTTATAGACTCTACAATTTTAAAACTCTCAAATAGACATAAAAGGAATCTACATATCTCATATATTGACTATAAAAAAGCCTTTGACAGCGTTCCTCATTCTTGGTTAGTTCGTATTCTTCATATTTATAAAATAAAATCCTATTCTTATTATCTTCCTGAAAAATGCCATGTCTGATTGGCGTACTACATTACACATATCCAATGGAACAGATTTATTTGTCTCAGAAGAGATACCCATAGAAAATGGCATTTTTCAGGGAGATTCGCTCAGTCCAATATGGTTCTGCCTTGCTTTAAATCCTCTATCCACTCTTCTGAATAGCACTACCACTAACGGATATAAATTAGACCCTAACACAAATATTACACACCGAATGTATATGGATGATATTAAGTTGTTTGCTAGAAATAGTAAGTGCCTTGACCATTTATTGTCAATAATAACACAATATAGCCAGGATATAAATATGTCATTCGGACTTGACAAATGTCAAACTTTACATAAACACAACGGGAAAATAGCAACTAATACTGACAACACACTAGAGTCTAATCTATTTTAAAGTATGGAACCAGCAGACACCTATAAATATCTAGGAATCCAACAATCTCACAACATCAATCACATTGAAATTAAAAAACAACTCTCATCCGAATACGCTAGAAGATTAAATCTGATATGCAAGAAAGAACTTCATTAACATACCCGTATTAACGTACTCATATGGAATAGTGAAATGGACACGTACTGACATAAACCGTTTAGAAATTAAGACTATAACAACACTAACAAAACACAAATATTTACATAAAAAATCGGCTATAGAAAGAATGGCACTTCAAAGACAAAAGGGTGGAAGAGGACTCGTAGATCTGACAACGTTATGGGAAGGACAATTAAAAAATTTAAAAGATTTCTTTTATAGTAAATCAACAAAAAGTAATATACATGCAGCCATTATTGAAATTGATGCTAACTTTACTCCATTAAATTTATGCAATAGAGACGTAACCTATAAAAACCCAGAATCACTAAGAAAAGAAAAAATAGATAGATGGCGTTCAAAAGAACTACATGGCAGACATTTACACGACCTAGAACAGACACACATAGATTTAGATTCTTCGAATAAATGGCTACAGTTAGGTTCCCTTTTCCCTGAAACTGCCCTCAGTTTCAGGGAAAAGGGAACCTAACTGTAGCCATTTATTCCTGGTCCTGGTTAATAACCTGGTCTTGTATTGCAATCATAAATCCCTATTTATGATTGCAATACAAGACCAGGTTATTAACACTAAAAACTATAGTAAATTTATTTTGAAAGACCCGAATATCCAAAATGATAAATGCAGAAAATGTCACCGATCCGCAGAAACCATTCAACACATCACAAGCGCATGTCCAACCCAAAACGACTATACTCATAGACACAATCAAATCGCTCATATTGTCCACCAGAAATTAGCTATTAAATATAATTTGATACCACCTAAAATATTACCATACTACCAATATTCTCCAAAACCGGTGTTAGAGAATCAAACTCACAAGATTTACTTCGATAGAGCCATATTAACTGATAAAACTATCCACAATAACAGACCTGACATAACTCTTATAGATAAACATAATAAACACACATACTAATAGACATTGCAGTTCCTAACACACATAATTTACAGAAAACAATTACTGACAAGATACACAAGTATACAGAATTAAAAGAAGAAATAGTTCGAAGTTGGAAAATCGCTAAAGTGTACATTGTACCTCTGGTACTCTCCAGCACCGGAGTTATACCAAAACATCTTCATCACTTCCTACGACAGATTGAACTCCCCACTGACACATACATTACTATGCAAAAAGCCGCTATACTAAACACTTGCCGCATTGTTCGAAAGTTTTTACAGGAAGACACAACATCACACATTACAGCCTCAGTCCCACATCACTCAAATGAACTCCACTTGGCCTAGGCCCGTGGTTTTCTTTATAATACCGAAATTTAGATTTCGAGAACAACAAATGCAACAATAATAATCATCCCACCTCAGCGAGGAAATGACTAAATGACGTAAAAAGAAAATGGCGCGGGCAAAGCAAATCAAAAAAAGTACACCAAGAAGGTTCCGTGTTTGAGTTTTTAACAAATTAAAAAAAGATTGTATGATAAATTCAGCACCATAGAGGTAGAAGTAAATAGGTTTAATGATGTATTGAATTCACAAACTATAAGTGCACATGATGTTCTAAATTCAATTTACTTTATCCTCTAGCGAATAAAAATGGCTTTAACACTCAGATATTGAAGGGTGGGAAGGAATACTCTTTCCGAGATGGTGGGATGAAAAGCTCTTTAACGGCGTTGTGCACTTTAGCAATATTTATTTCGGGATTGGTATAAAGTGTTAAACTCGCACCAGGACATGTGAACCGTCAGGACACGTGACCTGACCAAACACGGCGCAGGGCGCTTGCGCGAGTGTGCATTGTGACAGCTGATGGCTCGACAGACTAATATGATTAGACTGGTAATATGTTTAAGTCGGACTGTCCACGCATCCGCGCTTACGCATGACCTCATTCAGTTGGTACTCCAGCCCACCAGGATACCAGATATACTGAGTCAAGCACCTTCCTTGCCAGAGCCTTCCCAGAGCAGTTCAGTGTATCAGTGCTCGCCCCTCTGGAATCCTCTGATCACTGCCTGGTGTCCACCTCGCTGCCTCTTGTTAACCCGACGACAAGTGTCGGCAAAAAGACGGCTATGGCACTACTCGTCAGCTGAATGGGATGGAATCCATCCCGTGGGCACAACGCTGCTTTAAATATGGAGATCTGTCGCAAAGTGCGGCCGCCGTGGCTGGCGAGATCATTGTCGGAATGGAATACTCCCTACTGTAAGGTCACCAGCGAAACGACCCGTCCCTGGTTCAATCGCGAATGCGCCCACGCCGTTGCCCAAAAGCAATGGGCCTATCGCGCACGGACCAGGGCCCGCGCTCACGACCACCTTGACGTGGATCGACTAAAAGCAGCAGACATCGAGTGACCGAAGCTCCGCACGCTTAACAAAGCCACTAGGTAATGCAGGAAGGCTTACGTCACAGCGTATGCCCAGCGCATTGCGCGGCTTGGCCAAGAACTCATCGCATACCCTACGGGTAACCGAAAGTTCTGGGGACTGGCTTAAGCCGTGCAGTACAACTTCTGCCAGCCTACGCCGCTGAAATATCCCGACGGATCACTTGCCCATCAACCGCAGGAGAAAGCGAAACTGCTTGTTGATCCCGCTAACTCCCGAATCGATGACCGCAGCGTGCACCCGCCTACCATTCCAGCCTGCGATGCTACAATGCGGGATATTCACATCCGGCAAAATCATGTCCGTGCGGAGCTTCGGTCACTCGACGTCTGAAAAGCTAACTGTAGGGTACTGGGTGACCCGATAGTATCCCAACGGCGGTTCTTAAGAACTGTGCACCAGAGTTGTCTCTGGTATTGACGCGCCTGTATCGCCTGTCATATTCCTCGGGAACTGTTCCGGAGGCTTGGAGAGAGGCGACTGTTCAGCCCATCCCCAAAACAGGCAGCCGCTCCAGCCCAACCAACAACCGCCCGATAACTGTCACCCCCACTATCTGCAAAGTATTCGAACGGATCATTAACAAACAATTGGTCCACTACCTGGAGGATCACTCCCTACTTAATGATTGTCAATATGGTTTTAGACCGATCCACGCGTATTCTTCTAGCATACGTCTCACACCTTTGGGGTGAGGCTATTGACAGGCACGGGGAATCTTTGGCCATAAGCCTCGACATGGCCAAGGCCTTTGATAGGGTTTGGCACCGTTCGCTTCTCTCCAAACTGCCGGCATTCGGCTTTCCCCCAAGCTTTGCAACTGGATTGCCGCATTCCTGCACCAGCGCCGCATCAGAGTACTTTGCAACGGTGCGGCCTCCGACTTTCAGTCGATCAACGCAGGAGTACCGCAGGTTTCCGTCCTGTCGCCCTCGCTGTTTCTTCTGCATATCAATGACATGTTAGCCCTTGGCAACATTCATTGCTATGCAGACGACAACAATGTTCATGGAAGATATTTTGGACACCCGGCAGCAAAGTCAGCAGTCATTGCGGTAAAACGACTATAGCTTATCGCTCAACTCGACCATGTTCTGGGCCGCATTTCTCAATGGGGCTGCGAGAATGTGGTCGAGTTCAATGCCAAGAAGACACAGGTGTGCGTGTATTCTGCCGAAAAGTCTCCATTCCTTCCCCTTCCGACTTTTCAGAACACTCATGTGCCATTACAAGGCAGGCTCGATTTCCTGGGCATCTGCCGCGAATTCAACCCACGTGAGTACGTTGAGAGCGTCACTAAGACGGCCTCGCGGAAGTTAGGTGTTCTAAACAAGGTAAGACGGTTTTTCTCACCTGAGCACCTGTGTCTTCTTTATGGAGTGCGCGTGGAGTACTGTTCTCACCTTTGTGACGGTGCCGCCCAGTATCAGCCGTTGCAGCGGCGAGCAATCCGCATTGTCGGCAGTCCTGATGCCACCGAGTCCCTTGAGCCTCTGCAGATGCGTAGAGATATCGCCCCTATGTCGGTCCTCTATCGCCTTTATCATGGGGAGTGTTCAACTGAGCTCTTCCATCTAGTCCTCCCTTCTCCCTTCCTCCACAGGACAACACGCGCCAGCCTTAGAAGTTACCGCCTTAGAGTGGAAGACATACGCTCTCGCACTCATCGATTCGGTTCTTCCTTCCTGTGCCGTGCCGAGCAGTTAAAACCTGGAACCAGCGCACGTGTTTCCGTCCCACTATGATCGTGGGTCCTTTAAGCGGGGCGTGAAAAAGCATCTCACTAAGCCGCCATAGTGCTGGTCACCATGCTGCACTGTCCTTATTGGCATTGAGAATGGTGACCACCACTCTTGAATTCTGCTTGTGCTTTCCATCAGAAGGGGCAGAGTCATTTTGGCAGCTAAAATATTTAAAAAAATACTATGTAGCATTAACCTTTATTTTTATAACATAACAATAAGCATTTTTTTTACTTCTTTTATTGCGCATTTTATTTAAAGAGCTAAGAGATTCATTTCAGGTGAGCCTTAACAACTGTTTGTTTATAGTTTTGAGTTTTCACTTCTGTCGGTAGTCCTCATGACTGCTTTGTGTTTTTCTATCCATTTAAGCTTTACCGCCATATAACAATTTCTTCTTGATGATGATGATGATGATGATGATGATGATGATTATGATATCCTTGATCCCTTAGCAGGGACATAGGGCTCTCAGAAGTGTCTTCCATTTTTCCCGGTCCTGCGCGACGTCCTCTAGTTGCTGCCAGCTGAGTCCAACCGACGCGGCCTCCTTCTCCACCGACCTTCTCCAGGTAGTTCGTGGGCGCCCCAGTCGTCGTCTTCCGGCAGATTGCCAGCGCAGGCCCTGTTTGGCAATGTGGTCGTCAGGCCTTCGGAGCACGTGCCCAATCCAACGCCACTTCCTGACCAGAATCTCTTCCCGTATGGGCCTCTGGTTTGTTAGCTCCCACAGCTTGCTGTTCCTTATGGTTCTCGGCCAATAAATCCCCAGTATTCGTCTCAGGCATTTGTTAACAAATACCTGGATTCGTCTGGTGATATTATCCTTCACGAGCCATGTTTCGCATCCGTACAGGAGGACAGACTTGACATTGGAGTTGAAGACTCTGATTTTTGTGCGCCGGGTAATTACAGAGGATGTCCACACTGGCTTTAGTTGCGCATAAGCTGCTCTCGCTTTATTTATGCGTTTCTCGACATCAGCATCCGCTCCTCCCAAAGGGTCGACAACACTTCCCAGGTACGTGAATTGCTGCACTTGCTCAACCGGTTCCCCCTCCACTTTCACTGCATCTGCGCTTACGGCGTTGAGACGCATTTCTTTTGTTTTTGCGCAGTTTATACGAAGCCCCTCTTTAGCAGCGAACTTAGCGAGATCGTCGGCTTTGCTTAGCAAATGACTGTAATTCGTAGCAAAGAGGCACAGGTCATCCGCGAAGTCAATATCTTCCAGGGTTTTCCCATCCACCCACGGCAACCCTCTCTCTCCTTGGCTAGTTACTCTACGCATCACCTCGTCCAGGACAATCAGAAACAACAGTGGGGATAACAAGCAGCCTTGCTTTACACCTGCGGTGACTGGGATTGGGTCAGATAGCTGTCCATGGTGCAGCACTCTACACGAGGAACCCATGTAAAGATTATGGATTATGTTGATAATCTTGTCCGGTATACCTCTCTTCTTTAGAATTCGCCAAATACTCGACCACCTGACTCTATCGAACGCTTTCTCGAAGTCTACGAACAGAGTGAATAGTTCGCTTTGCATCTCGTTGCATTGTTCTAGGATCATACGTAACACGTTTATCTGGTCAATGCATGACCGGCCCGCCCTGAATCCACTCTGCTCATCTCTCAGCGTCTCGTCAACCGCACTGTACATCCTCTGCAGCAGGATCTTGCACAGAACCTTAGAGCATACTGGTTGCAGGTTAATGCCTCTCCAATTTGAACATTGGGACAGATCTCCTTTCTTCGGAAGCTTGATTAGGATTCCCTCCTTCCAGCTTTCAGGCGCTGTCTCCGTCTCCCAGATGGTTTTCATAAGAGGGCATAGAATGTCTGCGACAATCTGGACATTTGCTTTCAGCGCTTCTATCGGTATCCCATCATTTCCGGGAGCTTTGCCACTCTTTAGGGCTCTAATGGCCCGCGAAATTTCGGGAATATCCGGGGGCTCTATATTAATATCCAGTTTTGGTATGTCGTTCCTGGTCGGTGACTCTGGTCCCACGTTTACATTCCCCGTCCGGAAGACTTCAGAAAAGTGCTGGTGCCATCGTATCATCTGCTCTGCCTGTGTGGTGAGAAGCTTGTTCGCTTTGTCCTTAATAGGTCGGCTGGGTTGACGCTTGTTGCAGAGTTCTCTTCCGGCTCTGTATAACTCCCTTGTGTTTCCTGCTGCTGCAGCATCCTCAGCTTTTTGGGCGATTTTTGCGGCTCTCACTCTCTTGTCTCTCTTGGCGCTGCGCTTTACCTCGCTTTCGCACAGAAAATACTCGTAAGCCAAACTTTCCTTCGAGTTCTGGTCTGTTGCACTGTTTAGCCTGTCTTTAATGGAGTTACGATGTTGGATTTTATCCCAAGTCTCTGAGGAAATCCATTCCTTCCGGCTGCAGCTTTTGTAGCCCAGTACAGTTTCACAGCTCTTTTGGAACACGGATTTCACGGTGTTCCACTCCTCTTCCATGGTGCTGCTTTCCGTTCTTTCTGTGTAGTAGCGGTTATGCAGTTCGACACTAAGCTTGTGCCTCGCTTCCTGCTCTTGTAGCTTTGAGACGTCGTATCGGCGTGACAGTTGAGTCGCTTTATTTTGCACCTTTGCTATCTTCAAACAGATTCCCGCCACAATCAGGTGGTGATCGCTGTTAACGTCAGCCCCTCTTCTGCTTCGGACGTCCAGGAGGGAGTGTCTCCACTTTCTGCTGATCATCACATGGTCTATTTGGTTTTCCGTTCGCCGATCTGGCGAGACCCAAGAAACTTTGTGGCAGTTCTTATGTGGGAACATTGACCCACCAATGATCAAGTCCTGTTCACAGCAGAAGTCGATCAGCATATCGCCGTTTTCACTGCGTGATCCTAGTGCGTGTTTTCCTACCCACGATTCGATACCCTGGTTGTTGCCTCCAATTTGCGCGTTGTAGTCACCCATACATATAACTATATCACCCTTTGGTATGGTTCGCATTGTTCCTGTAAGAAGGTTATAGAATGCTTCCTTCACATCTAGATCTGCAGCATTTGTCGGTGCATAGCACTGTACCACTGTGATGTTTCTTGCTCTAGACATAAACCGGGCTGTTATTATCCTATCAGATATGGGTTTCCAGTCCATGAGGCTTTCTCGGGCTTTCTTGGTTAGAAGTAGTCCTACGCCATATTCGTGCTTAGTTTTAGGACCTGAGTATAGCAGAAAGCTGTCCTCCACTTTCTCCTCTCCAAAGTCTTTCCATCTGGTCTCGGAGATGCCCAGTATTTCCAGTCTATAGTCCCTCATGTATTTCAAGACTTGGTGCACCCTACTTTCCTCCCGCATTGTTCGCACATTCCAACAGCCTATCAAAGTCCGTTTTTTCATGCCAAAAGTCGTTTGTTTTAGATCGGTCCGGTGTTTTCTTCTTCGAGTTTCTATAATAGTTATGGTTTCGGGCATACGGGTTATTAGCCTATAGTACCCTAGATGGCTAGTAGGGCTGCTACTTCAGAGTGTGCCATCCCACTTGGTTTGGTCTCGGAGTTTTCCTTCTCCTATCGATCTTCCAGGGAGTATTTAGTTCTCTAGGCTGTCGAACGCCTCTTCTTGCCTAGACTAGGCTGGATGGATGGATATACCGCCAATGGTCGGTCGCCATTGCCCCGTTGGTTATCTAGCAGGGAGCACCACGGTAACACGTTGGTCGCCGTCGCCTCTCGGCGCGTGCAGGTGGGGTTGACATTTGGGTCGGTAAGATGTTAATAACCGTTCCCCCTTACTCCCCCTTATTTCTTCTTGAACCACTAATAAAAGAATGAGGTATTCTACGCGTCTAAACAGAATGACGTCGGTCGGGGACTGTAGTCCCTCAAACAGGTAACGAAAGAATGTTTGTAGGGAGTACAGTCTTCGTGGATGTTTGAGTGGTTATCATCATCATCAGCCTATTACGTCAATATGATCGATTTTGGGCTGCTCGCATTTAGCTCCTGCCATCTTGTGGAAGTCGTCACTCCACCTGGACTGTGGGCATTATACACTACGTTTGCCAAGATATTAACATTACTTGAGGACTATCTTATCTAGTAAAATACTTATTATTTCAGGTGTGAGTCACGGTGACGATGTAATAACTATGTTCAAGTTCCCTAGAGTCGAGATCACAAGTGCAGAACACGCAGCCATGGCCGATGCCCTCATAAACATGGTGTACAGCTTCTCCACTGCCGGGTAAAGTATCAATATGATGAATAAATAATTCTTTCACCGAGTCACCTTGGTATCAATAGCTATACAAAAAATATACATTATCGTACGAGAGACATGCTCGTTTGCTCATCTCCCTCTTCTATACAAATAAGTAAAATTGGATTGTATGTTTGTAATATTCAAATAACCGCTTTTTAATTAATGCATATATATGTGTACACGGTACAGGTACGAAAATAACATTGTTTTAAATTTAGTCTGTCTGTCTGTCTGTCGGTCTGTCTCTCTGTCTATTTGTTCCGAGTAATATCTGGAACGGCTGGACCGATTTTGATGGGACTTAGGAGTAACTTAGACTATTTTTTTTTAGACTAGCTTCGTCTCGCGGCGTTACTCACGGTACGACAATAACCGCGGGGTTCAGCTAGTTACTAGGTATATACAAGTACAATTTTAACAAAAATAAAACCGACTTCAAGGTTCGACTCGATTTCTCATGGATGCCATCATCAGATATTAATATCCTTATCATGGTACCACCGTCGGGACATCTCCTTTCCATTAAAAAAAGAATCATCAAAATCGGGTTATAAACGACGAAGTTATCCACGAACACACATAGAAAAAAAAAGAAAACATATATACGGTCGAATTGAGAAACCTCCTCCTTTTCTTGAAGTCGATTAAAAAAAACAGTGGAATCAAAGTTTCAGATTTAATAAAACAATATTTTCTATTGTTATATTAAACAAAAACAGTACAAATTTTGTTGGCTAATAGAAAAGCTCCAATTAGAAAATATGAAACCGTAAGGAGAAAAGGAAAAATAAAAAAAATTCTAATAGATTCTCAAAGGCACTCGATTTTGACATGGGCACATGGTTGTTAAATATAGAAATGGTGATTTTACGTCATACTTACAGTAGGTGCCTCTTCCCGAAATTTCTCCCACCCACTACCCCGATGTCGAGGTCCCTGCCGTTAAAATAAAGGCGAAGTTCCGTTTTCTTTATCTCAATTTATCTTCATATTATTTTCTTATATTTTCTATTACATATCCAAGAGGAATTATCTTAAAACTATTTTTAAAAAATTACGTAACACCAACCGTAAACAAATGGGTAATTTTACAACATTAGGTCATTTGAAAAAGTTAAATCCTGTAAGATATATTTTATACTGACATTAAGTTTGTCACGACTTGTAACAGTCCGACCGGAGTCGTCATCACATACCTGACACGATTACAAGTCATAGACTTTTAACTTGTGTGTCAAGGTTGCGAATTGTGACCAGGACAATTACGAGTCACAAAGTTTGATCGTTAGTATTTTTAATTTTTTTATTCCTTTTCAGTATTCCACAACTTACCCATTGTGGCCCAGAATGGCTTCCAGTAAGGCCAGGTGCACCCGAACTAGACTACCTCGATATTTTATCGCCAAATTATTTTAAGATGAAATCATCAGATGACTTCGGTCTGAAATCGTTCTGGGACAGCCAAGGCTTCAACGAGAATGAAAATTATTGTGATTCCACTAAGGGCGAAGTGTAATTCTTTTTGTTTTGGTATATACGTAAATCAAATTTGAATTAAAAAATAGAGTTGTGATCGCATGTGACCTAAGAGCGAAATAAATAGTTTTAATATCATATCTTTTAGATGAGTTTTAACTTAATTACAAGCTTGTAACTAGTTTAAGATTTATGTTTGAAGGTAACCGTAATCGTAATTGACCATTTCTTTTATACTTTTAAAACCACGGTATATTAGACACCAAATCTTAGCAAAAAAAGTTATGGTTTATTTTATATTATATTTCACATTTTACATAATAATATAAAATCAACATATATTTTAAAAGGCATAATTTATTTATAACAAAACAACTCACCTTATTGGTTTACTTCCCATGTTAATTAATTTCTGCAATAATTTGTCCAATTTTACAATGAGTATCGTAATTGACAATGCAATTATGTCTCAATTTATATAATTATACGTATCTGCTTATAATATATCTACTTAAATAATTTCGTAATAACAATTTCATTTTGTTATTTTACATTTTAATTTCATGCTAGTTTTATAGAAATAAATAAAACACTTTAACTTTTTATGAAATGATTGTTTATTTATTTTCCTTTATTTATTTATTTCCGTAAGTATTTATGTTTTTGACTAAAAAAATGTTGTAATACAAGCACGCATTCTTGTCCATAATTGAGTTTTTATAACACAACTAGACAAAATGTTTTTGATTTCATTTCTACAATATTTGGTACAGGCGAGTCATCTTAAACACACACACGTAAAAAAACATCGGAGTAAGATCGGGACCATTTTTCTGGGCATGGGATAGGTCTTCTCCTTCTCCTACCAATCCACCGATCAGGAACATTTTGATTTAACAATTAATGGACGGTTCATGAAATTAAGTAATGTGCAGGACATCATCAAGAAGTTCAAACATGTCATCCCTCAAAAAGTTCTGGTAACTTTGTGTGTTCAAATTGTACCTAACTCTCAATCTCACCTAACCTAAACCTGAGCAAAAATTTCGTACCTTTTTCACTCATTTATTTTTTGTTTATTTTTAACCGACTTCAAAAAAGGAGGAGGTGCTTTGTTCCACTGTATTTTTTTTATGTATGTTCACTGATTACTCCATCAATTGTGGACCGATTATGAAAATTCTTTTTGTATTCGAAAGGCCCCCAAGGTGGTCCCATTGCCACCATATCAGGATATGATGATGGGATCCCAGGGAAATCAAACCTTCAATTTTTAGGTACGTACTATGTTTCTCGTATATTTTCTGAAGTTACTACGGTATTTGCGTCTGGTAGTCATCATTTCATGATGATGAGCTGATGATGTTAGGTACAACGGTTAGGAGTTGGAGAATAAATCTTTAAATATCATATGTGTGGAGGAACAAGTATCATGTCCCTCCAATACCAAGTACCAAACCAAAGGGAGAATCCTCCGACCAGGCGAAGGCTGGCCACTGCCCAACGATTGATGTTGGGATGTTGTATGTATGATAATCGGCGCGAGAACTTTCATTGCACAATTCAGGATTGGTAGTTTCTTCGTTTCCTTCGTTACTCAGTAGTTCGACGTATCTTCGGTAGATGGCGCTATAGTATGTTATGTTGTTGTTGCGCTGTATGTGGAGGTCACCACATATGTATGTATATTACCTTTAGTCGTTTTCTTTCAAATAATTTAGGTAAGCTGATGATGGAAGGCACAACTCCTCAATGGTTAGGAGTTGGAGGATTGTTCTTTCAATTTCATACGTATCTATAGATCTTTAGTCGTATACTTCCAAGTTTTTCAGGTGAACTGATGATATAAGGTAAAACTCTTCAAAAGTTAGGGATTCGAATATAATTTTAATATCACACGTACTTATAACTTATAGACTTTAATTTGTATTCTTTGAGTTTGATAAATGATAAATATATTTGAGGGCACTGACTTCCCAATAACGATTGCCATAGATGTACATGACAACCGGGACGACAGCTTAAGGTGTTCTCCGAGACACGAGCGGGAATTACCGACAGTTTCCATACTCCGGGCTGCTATTAAGGATTTATTTTAAGAAAAACAGCAGTCCGACCCGGGAATCGAACCCAAGCCGTCTTGATCTGCAGTCGCTTACGCTAACCACTAGACCAATGAGGCAGTTCCGTACCGTACCGTAGTTCATATTCAGCGATCATTAGAGCAAATTTGAAACATCCTTTCAAATGTTCTGATTTTCTGTTGTCCATAACAATATTATAAATTCGAAAGTGACTATCTGTATGTTTATTACGCTTTCACGGCTAAACCACTGCACTAAAATCAATGAAATTTGGTATGAAGATTCTTTGATTCTTTAGGAAGGATGTAGACTGCTTTTTACCCGGATAACCGACATGCACAACATGCACAACACAAACAGCGAAGTGTTTCTAGCAATGAGTTCGCCGTTTCCTAATGCACTCTCCCCATGAGGGGATAAAACTGTGTGTGTAGTTTTCTTTATATACATACACAAAATATGTATAAGGAAATATCCTAACTCACATGTTCCCTGCAACACGGGGAATAGTCCTAGTGAAGAAGTTGTCTACATCGATGGCGCTGTGATAGCATGTACGTGACTGATGGTCTCGGGTTCGATTCCCGAATTTGTTCAAGTATTTGTACGATACTGCAAATATTAGCTTCGGAATTTGGGTGTTATAAAAAAAAGTATATATGTGTTTGTAGATGGCGTTGTGTGTTAGATATTCGAAAATCTTTATTTATTACTTAATGTTATAAAAAGTAACTAAAAAATCATGATTGCTATTGCACCGGTTCTGTGTAATTTGGTACTGCCGTGCGTGAGATGCGTGAAGTTTATATTAACAATTTATACTACACTAGCCGACCCACGCAACCTCGTTTGCGTCTCCTATTGCCCGTAGCGTGATAATTTTCCCCCGTTTTTGTAACATTCTTCAATGGTGCTCCGCTCCTGTAGGTCTTAGTATGATGATATATAGCCTATAGTCTTCCTCGATAAATGAGCTATATAACACTGAAAGAATACTTTAAATCGGACCAGTAGTTCCTGACATTAGCGCGTTCAAACAAACTCTTCAGCTTTATATATTAGTCTAGATAAAAAAATAGTATGTACTATTATGTCGTGTTTAAAATACACCTCATAAAACAACCTTACTATTATCATTTAAAACCACAATTTATACACAACGCTAATCAACTCAGTACCAAAGCAAGCCGGACAAGATCTATAAACAGACAGCAACAGTTTATAGCGAGTAGTCTGCGCGGGCGCACGCATGCCAGTCTAAACGACATTTATCTGCCATTATGATCTTCAAGTTATTCTTCGTTGTGGGGCTAGTGGCTGCTCAATCCCTAAACCCAACGATCAGGATCCCCCACGGCATTCTTCAAGGAGCTTGGAAGGTATCGACGAAAGGACGATCTTATGCCAGCTTCGAAGGTATACCATATGCGCGGCCGCCGATCGGAAAATATCGATTTAGGGTAAGTTGATATTTCTATTGTACCTATTTTCTTCATTTTTGTTTTATACGTGATTATTATGTTATACAATTACTTTCTACCTGATGTAGGTAAATGGTTTTACAAGGATTATAATGTTTTGTTTGTTCATTATACTTGATTTTGTTCATATTTCAAAATATATAAAGTAATTTATATAATACGGTTTTAAATGTTTATATATGTATAAAGTTTTGTTTTTTAAATACTAACCGACAATCGTATTATTTTCTTACATTCACAGAGAGCTGAGCTTTTTGTTTTAAATTTAGCACTAGAACAAAATATCTAACATTAAAAAATTAAGACACTTGATAACGGGTACAAGGTACATGCATCCATACACAATTATTGACATACAATGGTACGAAAAGCCATGCTGCAATGACAGCTCAAATGAATTATGAATATATATTATCGACACTAGTAATCTAATATCAGTACATTATGATTTATATGGACCTATTTATATACATTCTACACTACAGCTATTGGATTATTACTATCTGATACATTTAAACAAGCAATTCTTGTATATAAATACTCTGAATCTCGGAAAGAGCTTCAATGTTTTACATAAAATTTTGTATGTAGGGGGTTTCAAGGGCGATAAATCAATCAAGTTGGGATTCATTTATACAATAAATAAATTATTTTACAAAAATTAATATCAAACGAGTTAGATTTAAATGCAAATATACAAAGATGATTTCAATCAATTACGATATACTCCAAATCATACACATACACTCATATCATCAGCAAGAATTTTGCAGACACTTGGTAAGGGATATAGAATTTTATCCTAAAAGAGTAAATAAAGAATAAGATACATTGGGTAAACGTGCTGTCCATGTATCTGATTAAGAATATGCAGTAACACCATCCGCATCCATCCCGTGGGTATGGTAAGAGGTGAACAGGGGCAAACTACGCAGTCCAACATCACAGTAAAGAGAAGGTAAATTTGAAACAAACCCTATACCAGCCCGTCTGGCTAGCATAGATAGTACATCAAAACGTCCTTTCTAAGGAGAAGCCTATGTCTGGTAGTGGACTGTTAAGGACTTGTTGATCTTTCAACCGTGCATACCTTGAGAGGAGAAACCCAACGAAGGAATTGGTTTTCACTAGGTCGTGGCAGCACTCAGTTTTACGGGGTGACCCTTCCTTTAAAAGCGTGTCACTGTACGGGCTCAAAGACTTCAAAGATAATAGGTTTTCTAAACTAATTTAAATTCCTTTTCTTTATGTACGTTCTTTGAAATTTTGTTGCAAAGGTTTCAATATTTTACAAGCTTTTTTATTTCATATTTTATTGTTATTACTAGTTGTTGCCCGCGACTCCGCCCGCGTGTATGTCGGTTTTCGCTGCAAGTAGTAGGCTATGTGTTATTCTGATGTATAAGCTATATTACTGTAAAGTTTCATCCAAATCTGTTCAGTAGTTGTTGCGTGAAAGAGTAATAAACATCCATCTATACTTACAAACTTTCGCATTTATAATATGTAGTAGGATATATCATTTTATAATTTAGTTTCAGCTGTCCCGATGTTTGTCTGTAATTAAATCTTGCAAGTTAAATTTGATCCACTTTCTGATTTCCGATTGAGATGAAATTTTAAATATACCTACCTTCGTTTCTAATGACAATGCAATTATTTTTTATCGGTATTATTAGCAATCCAAAATGGCTGCCGTAACAAAATGGCGGCGTACAGATTTTTGAACAACCCACCCAATATGGATATCAAATGAAAGGGCTTAAGGTTATTGTTTTTATAAAGAGTAACAAAAGCTTCTTAAAAAAAACTTTTTAATTTAATCACTTGCTTCATAAATTTAAATTAGTAGTTTTAGTAAAGTACATGTTTAAATGTATTTTTTTATGTTTGTCTGTCTATCTGTCTGCCTCTCTGTATGTTCCGACTAATCCCTAGATTGGTCAGGCCGATTTTGACGGAATTTTCACTGGATATAAGAAGTAACCTAGGCTACTTTTTTACCCGACTGCGAAAGGAGGTTTACGTTTTTTGGGTGTATGAATGTATGTATATTTCTTTGGTACGCCCTAAAGCCTAAACGGCATCTTGTATTTTTATTTGAGTGGTGTCAATAGACTCGTCTTAGTCGTGAGAGTGACACTGGGTAAAGTCCATTCGTTTAGATAATTGCGGTGCACCCACACGGTGCAAAGTTAAAATACGAATATAATAATTCATACAACTGCGTAAACTGACAAATCATACTAGCTTGTGGGTAGACACCGCAGGAGGGCCCTTTGATTTTGTGTAGACTTGACGCACGTGCGACGGCGATGCGCTCAATTTGACCGTATCAAAGCGAAAGGACTATACACTAGACTAAAACATAATAATATATGCAGTCGGTGTGTTTTAAACTAGCTCCACCAAGCGTCGTTAACAGCGGTTGTTATTTTAAAGGTTCAACAACAAACGCGGATAGCACTGCGGGTCTAAGCCAGATGTAAATAAGTCACACCTCAATATATTTTTTTACTCATGAACGGTTTACCCACTAAACCTGAAACTAAACTAAACGGTTCCCCCTGTCGTACCTCACAGCTGAGGTACATCTCGGGGTAACCAGAGTCAACCCCGGGGCGGGACGCACTCGCGTTACCGCCATTTAAGATCTTCCTCCTCCCCGGACTTGAAGGGCTTCCAGTAACCTCACAAGTTAATTGATTTATAATATTTACTAGCTGTCCCGGCAAACGTCGTTTTGCCATAACTACTAATAAATTAAAAATTAATTAAAAAAACATTCTCCAGCGGACAAAATTGTGAATCTAAACCATTCCCAGATCCCCTTGAACACACACAAAAAATTTCATCAAAATCGGTCCAGTCGTTTGAGAGTAGTTGAGTGACATACACACTCACAGAAGAATTATATATATAAAGATACGTCACCAGCTATTAGATGTGAACATCACCAGACAGGTTGTTATGGAAAGCCCTGGATGAGACCAGTGGACGTCCTTCGGCTGAGACAGTGTTGATACGACGCTATTAAACGTTAACTAAGACATATAATCCATTCTAGAATAAAACCCACTTGTACTTTTTCCACTATTTTAATTAAATATACACCCGACCGGTTTCAAGGTTAAGTTCGACAATGCCATTAAATTAAAAAGTATTTTGTTATCGTCTTCAAATAAACACTAAGAATTGTATTCCATATTTCGTGCGCCAAATTTGCTTAAAAAGTGGGAACAAATAATTTTGTTATGTTTTATTAGATAGATATTTTGTTAAACCACTATGGTCGGCCATATATTTATGTATAAAAAAAGTAAAAACTAAAACCCAACTACGACAAAAAACGACTCTGAAAAAGCATGAAACAAGTTTCAAAAGCGGTAGTCACGCGTTGTTAAAGTGTTATGGTTAAAGAGGGAACAAATGAACATACATACATACATACATAGCCTGTCAAAATCTTTTTTTTTTCTTTATGTTTGGCCCTGCCGAAATGACTCTACTCTGCCTGATGGAAAGCATGAGCAGAATCCAAGAGTGGTGGTCACCATACTGCGA
Organism: Spilosoma lubricipeda; assembly: GCA_905220595.1. Lineage (NCBI taxonomy): Eukaryota > Metazoa > Arthropoda > Insecta > Lepidoptera > Erebidae > Spilosoma > Spilosoma lubricipeda. Next base: position 3,403,438 of record HG992286.1, on the reverse strand, counting down.
ATGCAGACAATGCAATAATGCAGCATGGTGACCCACACCATGGCGGGCTAGTGATGCATCATTGGGCCTCCGGTCTCGCACTCACCAACGAAACACGACAGCATGATCGCTGTCATTTTACGCTGATCTTCTGTGCGAGGGTAGTACCGCCCCGGTCGATCCGGCCCGTTCGTGCTGAAATCAGTGTGGCTCTACTACCATGAAAACTCTCCTTTGGCTTTGCCGTAGTCGGGTAAAAAACACACACATTGTAATGGACTATTGTTGAAGTACACTCTCTTTGGACTTTGACTGTATCTAATCTAAGAGGTATCGTATGCCATTACGTAATTTTCAACATTGTTATTGTTTTGTAGACCAGGTGTACCTAACTAACTGATTCTATCTCAATAACCATTTCCGTAAAACCGTGGAGTCGTGTATTTATTTTTATTATATGTTATTTTATAAGATATACAATTTTTGTAACTGAATTTAAATGTAAATGTTTAAAATCAAGCAAAAAACTATTGCTTATACAATAGATGTTTATTCACACCGCATTTCATAGTCACATAACCACAGTGTTTGACTTTTAAAATTCCCTTTTATTAACCGACTTCCAAAAAGGAGGAGGTTCTATGTTCCACTATGTGTATTTTTTTTAACAAAATCGTAAACTTATTTGAATTTAATCGAAATTTTCATTAACCACTCGTTTCTAATCCAAAAGTTTCGTAATAAAAAAAATTCAAATGATCTGAAACTGTCAATAAATAGCATAATGAAAAAGAAAATTTTTAGATATTGAAAATAAGTTTCCTTTTTAGTACCGACTGCAAAAAAAAGGGTGAGGTTCTCAATTCGACCGTATATACTTTTTATGTGTGTTCAAGATAACTTCGTCGTTTATGAACTTATTTTGACGATTCTTTAATGGAAAGTATATATCCCAACAGCGGTACCGTGATAAGGCCACTAAGATCTGATAATGGCATCCAAGAGAAATCGGTCGATTTGGTCGTTCTTGGAGACGGTTTTATATTTTGTTAAAATTTTACTCGTTAATCGTATACTCGCTTTATATTTTTATTATTATATATATTTCTGTCTCTTCTCTATTGTAATAGACATTACGCCGGAATGGATTTAACAAGCTTTAGACTTGCTGCAATATGTGGAATATTCAGCACCGTGTTGTTTGTTTGGTTGAACGGGATAATCTCAGGAAGTACTGGTCCAATTTTAGAACAGCTTTTAGTGTTGGATAGCTCAGTTATTTACGAAGACTATATCATTATGGTATGACCACCATTCCACAGAGCGTAAGGATATCTCCTATGAGCGAAGCAATAATTAAAAATCTTGCAAAAACTGTTGCATGCGCTGCGTAAATAATGTAATAAAGATCTTTTAATGTTTTAAACAGTCAGCGACAATGACGATATGTCACGGAGCCCAAGGCCTTTAGAGTAGTTACCTGAATGACCATTCATCGACTAATTTTCCTGTATATTATTTAAACTGGCGTATACTCGCTCCTGTACGGACATAACACAAATAACACCCACTTATCTTATACAAGAATTGCTCGTTTCTCGAATCGAATCTAAATCTTGCAAACAGTTCCAAAAAGTGTTATGGAATTGAGTATGCGGGAGGTTTCGGGGATTATAAATCGATCTAGTTAGGATTCATTTTCATAATGTTTAGCAAAAAAAATACTGAGCAAATCTCGGTCATGCAGGTACTAAAATTTAAACGTGCTAGAATTGTATCTATTGGAGCTGTGTAGTCGTAAATTCACCACGATTTTCAAATCGTGACTGTTACTATGTTCTTTTATCATTCTGGTAATAATAAGTTTACAGTAACCGTTGTCAGTCGTAAATTGCAAATGCATTTTTTGTTTGTTTATCTTCCTAGCCTTTTTTAGTATCGAAAGAATTAGTTCAACCGGTTTTATCTGAATATCAGTTTTACCACGGAGCAACTGGCGTCGGACCTTCAACCACACAGAGGGTGAACTGAATTCTAAAGTTGAATTATTTGTCAGTATATTTGAGGGCACTTGCATATAATATTTGTCATTGGCATTCATGATAACCGTTTCCAAAGGCTTAACCTGCGCTCCGAAGCACGGGCATGAAACACTAGCATTTTTTGTTAGTGGTTTTACTTTAAATTGTCCTTAATAGCCTAAGGAGTTGCTTTTTAGGTTATAACTGTTTACCTCTTATTATACTAGCTATTGTCCGCAGCATTGCTGTTTCTTACTTTAAAAAAGACGAATTTTTACTCAATCATCCATTTCTTATTTAACATCATATATTAAAAGGTCGAGTCATTCAGAACAATTAATTAGACCTTGGAGAAAACCTACTGTGTCATCTAACGATGGACTCATAAACTCACCGGGCACGGTTGCTTCGGTGAGTTTCTGAATAAAATCAGATGTGAGGTTACAGCATAATGCTGGTGAGGGTATGGTGCGAGTAGCATCTCATATATAGTGAACTGTTTCTCCTTTTTAGTTCGTTTAATTAATACTACCTGATGAACTTTCGGCTATATAACTCTGGTTTCTTTGGGGTCTTTAGAAACTTAATTAATTAAAAGCTGAGCAGGCGATCATAATTATGACCATCGGGTCAGTTTTATCGTAAAGCATCCAACCATCGTTAAGAACCTCAGATAATATAGCCTGTTCTTAATTTGTGCTCTTGAATCCCAATTATTACATTTTCGGAGAAATGTTTGGTTTTCCAAACTCAAAAAACAGTGAAATAGTCACTTTCTGAACAACGTTTTCAGTATTTGCACCGAAACTTATTTCCAAATCTGTTCGCTTTGAGTTTACTTAAATGAGTTGCTTTGTTTGTTTTGATATACACACACAAAGTATTGGTTTCCCAAGCCAATCAACTGTACTATTGACCAGATAACACTGATTTTGCATACAAATTGGTTTCGAAATTATGCTTTGTCCAATCTCCTTTATTTTCTTTATGACAGTGCCCTAAACATCTCTGTCATCAGTGATGACTAAAACATCCCAAGATTTATTAAAATAATCATATATTTCTTATTTATCCGAGAGGATTCTCTTTATTCAATTTTCATATTATAAAAATTGATTCTAGCTACAAATAGAATTCATTTAACAAGTTATACTAATCTACAATAACTCAAAAAGCTCTGCACCAATTGAGTTCAAATTTCGAAACGAATGTTCAAAGATTTTTATTAGTTTTGGTGTCAACCTGCGTTAATGCAATCACCAATGCCTAATGATGCAGAAGCATCACTTATTGCATTATCTTCATTCACAATTAGTATGGTGACGGCAACTCTTGGATTTTGCACTTTGGCAGGCTCATACATAAAATCAAGTGTGGTAAAGCGGAACTTGGCAAGGTCCACCTAGTCATTTATCTTTATATATATAATTCTTCTGTGAGTGTGTATGTCACTGAACTACTCTCAAACGACTGGACCGATTTTGATGAAATTTTTTGTGTGTGTTCCAGGGGATCTGGGAATGGTTTAGATTCACAATTTTGTCCGCTGGAAAATGTTTTTTTAATTAATTTTTAATTTATTAGTAGTTATGGCAAAACGACGTTTGCCGGGACAACTAGTATATCTATATTATTCTATAACGCTCACTCAACTCATATCAACCGCTTTCTTCAAAAATGTACCTACAAAGCAACAGTGAATTTCTACATATCTTTAATGTACCTACAAATAAACAATGTAAGTATTTCTATATACCTTTTTATTGAACAAGAAATTTCGTACCGAGCCCACTGTGTTTTATCTTTTTTTTAAATTATCTAAGTTTAAACTTGAATGTCAACCACATGGACGTAAATTTAGATTTTATAAATATTTACTGATTAACATTACATTTGGTAAAAGTTTAAAATAAATTCGCATGTTTTAGGGGGTGTTAGAGGGGGAGCGTAGAAGGGGAAGGGCTGGGGATAAAAGTTCCGTGATTTATGTTCATCAAATAAGTGCTCAACACGCCTAAAGAAGTTTTCACTTAAAAAACTTAGATTTTTAAACGAATAAAAAGAAATATCTGGAGCAGAGCTTCATTTATTCACAAGCCTTAGATATTTCACTCTTCGAAGCTCTAGGCATTGTACGTGTTTTTCATTTCATGGATCGTTAAGTAACCGGTTGGAGAAACGGTTATCAAAATTGAATTGCTATTAACCTAAGATATAAAAAATGTAAAAATTAAGAAAGAAATTTATTAAAATGTATAAATAAAAACTATGATCCATATTTGGCCAGGCTTGTAAAAGGGGAAACTAGAAATACGGAATAAATAGAAAAAATCTATTAAATGCACAGTATAAATAAGAAAGAAACCTAGTTAGAAACAGAAACAAAATCTAAATATTTTATAAACTTTAAAGTTAAGAAATTTTCTGCGTCGCACAACAAAACTGTGGAATGATGTATATCGCTTGCGGTATTTCCAGACTAATACGCCATCAAACTTTCAAGAAAAGGGCGTACTCCTTTTAGACCGGCGATGACTTCTGACGCCTGTGGTATTGCGATCCGTCTGCTCGTTTGACCCATATTCCTAACATACATGAAAACTTACTAACATACATGAAACGGGCACAAAGAACACACAAACCTAGAACACTTTGCGGATACACCATGTGGGATTTCAACCCACAACATTCAGTGACTCAGCGCAGTAGAAAGCGGCGTGGCGACCGCTTAAGCCACTACGCAAATCGAGCAATCGTCACATAATAGGTATATTACTGTATACGAGAAAAAACGAAAAATATATTAATTAGATACCTTAGGCAAAAAGCAATCGGAAAATGTTAGTTTTAGATCATAAAATAATAAAATATTTTATGTAATTTATTTCAAAGGTTTCAGTTTTTTTATCTGATCTTTAACACCATGAAATAGCAACTGCCATGTTATTACGTCAAACCGTTGTGTAAAATAAAATAATAATTATTTATTTATTTATCACATACACAAAGGTAAGTACAATATTTTTTTTAGTCACAATACAAAGTGTTAACTGTCAACTGATCAGCGTATGCTTTATATTGTAAGCGCATTTGTTTTTGTTTACAAAGTGAACTGACGTCAACACCACAGAGCAATATGGCGTCCAGTGCGTCCAGCGTTTTTGACAAATTAAGCGCGAAATTTGAAAATGTTAAATTTCTTTTATCTTTAACGTCCTAGCCTTAAGCTTTTGATATCAGCGCTGTTCATATGCTAATTAACTATTAAGTACATTTTTCTACCAGTTTATCAGAAATCAGTCAATTATCCAAATCGTTATGTAGACCATAAATGAGCTTCGACTGACATTACGAATAAGTACCAGTTAATTTTCCTGTTGACTGAACTGTATAGGTACTCAAAAGAATGAGCAAAAGGCGGCGAGCGCATTTTAGAGGGTTTTTGTGAATGTAAAAGAATAAACTACTATATAAGAATTTTTTGATGGCGCCCATCGCTTTTGTTCTCTTTACTGAAAGGACATTAAACGTGAGCATGTATATGTTGACTGCAGCGATAGTATAAGCGTTGGCCTCGTTGCTTGTTACTGCTTCATAAGTATTTCATGTATGTTTATAAAGCCCTCCGCTATACAGTATTTATTCCTACTACTCGAGTTGTCTCTTTAGAAGAAGTTTTGTTATATATATACACCAATAGTTAGAAGGGTATTGCATTTTCCAACCGTTTAAGGTCTAGATGCTAGGATTATGGGATCCGACAGCCTGTGTTATATTTAAACAACTACCTAAGAAACTGACTAACGTTCTCTTAACCAGAAGGCGGGCGGGCCTTTTTCTCGCTCAGTGAATTAGCATTGCCATTCAACGTGGCAATGCTACCAGTCTTTTAGGAATGCTATCAGTAGGTGATGATGTGGAGATTTTTTTGTAAATTTTCATTAGTTTTTATTGATAATCCTAGTGTTTTCAAATTAAATTTAAAGAAGATTACTTAGTTTTCTTATGTAAAGCACCTTTCCTTTTTACCTATTAATAAATATAGGTTTCCCACAACAAAATAATTCCTAAAACCTGTTGAGAACATGACTAGTAATTACTAGTCAATACAATAGTGTGTAGTGATAAAATACTAGTCTGCTAATAAGCAGACTAGTATTATATCAACAGATAATGAAGTCAAAAACCTCTAAACTTCACAATTAATAAACATTAAGACCACCTAATTATTTCAACTCTTATCATACATGAAGTTAACAAAAACAGGTACAAGCAACGACTTGTCGAAAATATGCAATAGAGCAAACTTTTAGAACACTTAAATAACCTAAAAATGTAGCTTAATGAAGAGTTCATAATTTAAATAAACGGGGTACCATACATAGGGTATGCCTGATATGTTTGCCTTTACAATTGAAATTAGCAGGTAAGCCGTAGCGTTTAAGTTGCACTGTGCTGGTATGTCTACTCAGCTTAAGCTGGTGACGGTGTATCTACCCTACCGTGTTCCATAGAGTGTTGTAATAAGTACTTACATGGTCCAAAATATATATTTCTTTTTTTTTTATGGTATAGGGGGCAAACGAGCAGACGTATCACTGATGGTAAGCGATAACCACCGCCCATGGACACCCGCAACACCAGAGGTGTCACAAGTGCGACCTTTGGGGAATGGAGAAAGAGATGTTTGGAGGGGTTCGGGTATGGACCTCCGATATCCTCACTCATTCGGTGAAACACAGCAAAAGCGCTGTTCCACATCGGTTTTCTGTGAGGCCGTGGTATCACTCCAGTTGAGCCGGCCCATTCATGCCGAGGCGTGGCTCTCCCACGGTATATTATTAGTCAAAAATTGATCAGAGTGGCGTGAAATTGGAGAGAATATATATCCAGCAGTGGACTGAGATAGGCAGATGATGACAATACGATCCCCTGGGGGATTTATCTGGAAGTTTTTGTAAACACAACGTCCGCTAGAATCCTTCGTTTATCATTTTATATTTATCAAACAATTTTGAGAACAATTTGAATATTTCATTTCTTATTCTATGAAACGTTTTAATTTTCTTTATAATAAATTTTATGATTCACACTTTCCCAATGTAAACATTTTTGCGTTTAGATTTATTCTAAGAAATTATATAATATGAGATAAAATCCCCTAGATAATATGAGGTCAGTAAAGTCAAAAATTGTAATTATAAAAACTTCAAGATAAATTCCCTATTGGATAAAATGGAATCTAAATCTAAAAAATCCAGATATATTCCCCAGGGGATCTAAAAAGAAATCCTTGTGGATGGAGCCAAAAATCCAGTATAAATAAAATAGTTAATTAAATCTTGCTTCGAGTGTGGTCAGTAAGCAGGTGTTGATTTGATATTTAAATATGTTAAAGACTTAATTAAGGAAACTTTTATCATAATTTTATCGTTAAATAACTGGTTATTTGTTACAAATGGTTCTTGCATAACTGTGCTCGGGTTAAAATAATGTTTTTACAGTACTTATGATACACATATAGTTAAAAGTGCATTTTTTTTGTTATTTATGAGGTATTTTTTAGTTGTTTCTATGCAGTCTGTTTTTAATGATGTAATGTAAATAGAGAACCACCTACGTATGTTGATAGGTATACACTATGTACATCCCTAATATTACAAATGTTAATGTAAGTTTGTTTGTTAAGCAGGTGAATGCTCACCTGAAACCTACTTAACCGATCATCATGAAATATTGTAATCATATTCTTGCAGGTATTAGAAGAAGGATACTTTTTATTAAATGCGAGCGAAGCCGCGGGCGAATGCTACTATTTTATATAAAACAAACAAATGTTTAAAAGCCTCGGTGGCGCAGTGGTAATGCATGTATACACATTCTAAAATGCACATTATAAACTGCTGTGCTTGAGGTCTCGGGCTCGATTACCGGGTCGGTGCAAATGTTTGTATGATCTTGAAAATTTATGTAAGCATGAAAGTTCTTTCAAATGGGCTATTGATCAAAAATAAATAAAGACGTTTAATAACATGAATAAATTATTTATACATACTTTTACACAGTTTTAATTACATACATATAATCAAGTTCCACGCTAGCAAAGCCGCGGGCAACAGCTAGTTAATTAATAAAATTTTCATCATGCCTGTTCTCAATTTCATTTTCAAAGTTCAATTTCCAAAATTTCAAACTTAACAGAATGTCAGTTTTCAATTTAATCATAACGTGTTATTCTTTATCTGAGATCATAACAATCTCAAATGACAACTGAAAACATAATTAATTTGATTTGAAACGGTTCGACAATATTTCATTTATACAAATATTAACCTTGCAAGGAAATGTTTTATTTGAGTTAACTTAATTAATTTAATAATTAATACGCCTATGCTACAGTTCGGATCTTCGTTTTCATAAATTAAAGTAAATGAATGGATTGGGTAAATTATATAGTTAATACGGTAAGAAAATGTGAATATTCTAGTGAAGGTCGATAGGCCTTTACTAATATAAGTTCGTATAATAATACATACTTATTCAGTTCTTAAATCCTACTAATATTATAAATGCGAAAGTTTGTAAGGATGGATGGATGTTTGGATGGATGTTTGTTACTCTTTCACGCAAAAACTACAGAACGGATTTTGATGAAACTTTACAGTAATGTAGCTTATACATCAGAATAACACATAGGCTACTATTTGCCGCGATAACCGACATATACGCGGGCGGAGCCGCGGGCAACAACTAGTATGTAATAATAATATTACGAATAAGGTAATACCGTAATAACGGGTTTTGCTCCTGGGTCCGCCGCCTTTTGATCAGTTATCGCGATAAAGAGTAATCCTTCCAGTCAGTTACTTTCGATGAATAAAGTGTAATTAATGTTTACATATTAATAAGTCTCTGAAAGTCTGTATAGGCCCTAAGACAAACAAGCAAATTACTCCTAAATAAATTCAAGAAGTTGAAAGTTACGAGTATAATCTACTTACATATCTACCAAAATAAGAAACACTAACTAAAGAATTAACAAAATTAACTTTTTAAAATAGTATCTTCAACTTTAATGTGTCCATTTCTTGATGTACCTAAGTACTTAGAATTTCATTTATTCCTTAATTTTCCTTAGGAAGGGGGGGTATGCTTTTAGGGTTTAAGCGGAAACCTCGTCAGTCGTCGCTTGTACTACGATGTTTTGAGATCAAATCCCAGATGGGCCACGGGACAAAGCCTTGAGTGATCCACAAATTGTTATCTGTCTGGGGACTTCCCCGTTGCGTGATTAATTTTTTAAATAGGCTAGACCATACCTACACAGAGTATACCCTCCCAGATATTAAAAGAAGTGATTTTCCAAATTTTTTGATAATTCTGGAATTTTGAGGTAATAAACGAAATACTCATGTGAACTTTTTTAAAAAAATTGATTCTAGCTACAAATAGAATTCATTTAACAAGTTATACTAATCTACAATAACTCAAAAAGCTCTGCACCAATTGAGTTCAAATTTCGAAACGAATGTTCAAAGATTTTTATTAGTTTTGGTGTCAACCTGCGTTAATGCAATCACCAATGCCTAATGATGCAGAAGCATCACTTATTGCATTATCTTCATTCACAATTAGTATGGTGACGGCAACTCTTGGATTTTGCACTTTGGCAGGCTCATACATAAAATCAAGTGTGGTAAAGCGGAACTTGGCAAGGTCCACCTAGTGATTTATATATCTACTAGCAGCCCGTCCCGGCTTCGCACGGGGTAGACAATTATTTATTTTTGGAAATTTGGATATAAAAACAGTTTTTCACAAATGTTTTTATTTATTAAAAAAATATTATTTATTAATTATATATTAAAAAAAAACCCCACAGTTATATTTGTATGTAAGTCTATTTATGTTCAATTTCTTTGATGGTTTAATTGGCGAGCACTTAAATAAGTAATATTTACATAGGATATTATATACATTTTTACTATGTTTTTTTAAGTAATTAGAATAAAAGCAGAGTCGAATAAAACATATACAGTCTAAATTAAACGTTGACAACTTTCAACTAAAAATGTATCTACCTATACATCTAGGTATTTCAAAGAAATTTTTGTTCGTGTCGATAGAAACTTGCTTATCATTATTTAGTATTTTCCTTACAAAATTTGTTTTTTTTGTTTTGTTGTTTTCTGCTTTTTATTTTGGTTTTATATATTTTTGTGTGTTTTTTTTTGTTTTTTATTTTTTATTAAAAAAGGGTTTGTCATTAATCATTTTCATTCTTATTATTACTTGATAATTTACATTTTTAGTATTTTTTATTTTACAGGTTTACTTTTACATTATTTACAGATATAATATTAAGGTAGATTTACGTTTTTTACTTTTATATTTGTCAGTTTTTATCTTAAAGCTTCACTGTAAACTACGTTGGCAGTTGTATTTGTAGATGGCAACAAAATATATTGATTTTCAGGAGATCCCATTCGAGAAAGGGCAACATACAGTTGTCCATGAGAAAAGCATTCTTTTCTTAGGTCGATGCCAACCATCGAAAATGTTTGACCCTGGGACTTATTTATTGTGAGGGCAAATGATGTTTTTAGAGGAAACTGTAACCTCTTAAAAGATATAGGCAAGTCCGTATGAATCATGGGGATCCGCGGTTTGTGGGCGAGCTGTCCGGCCGCGGCCCCGGTGATTATAGTGGCTACTATGACGTTCTCCCGCAATTCCTTCACCAGAAGTCTCGTGCCATTGCACATCTTGGGAGGGCATAGGTTCCTCAGCAGCATTACGGGAGTGCCTACCTTTAATTGTAGTTCGTGGGCGGCAAGCCGGAAGGATTCAGGGAATTTAAAAATTCTTGTGGATAGTGCACTGTATCTTCGATGTTGCATACTGTGTCAATAGATTTGTAAGATTTAAATTCACCGGGTACTTTTTCCATAATAATTTTGTTAATCTCATTAACCGATTCATTTCGCGGGGACACTATCGCTCTCGAACAGAGCCAATTGAAATTTCTCTCCGTAAGATTTTGCATGTCCGGATATATTGTGTCCACAAGAATTTCTAGGCTCTGAACGATTTGACCCAATTCGTTATCCAACAATACCTGGGGACTGTTTGCAACCGGAGACGGTAATTTTCCGTCTCCAAGTTTTAGAAGTTTTTGTGAGAAATTATTATCGTCATTGTCACTTAAATGTGCTCTCATATTTGTGCGCAGATTAAGAGTTTCAATCGATTGCCATAAAGTTGATAATTTAAGGCAAGCTCGAATAACGTCAGCTCGAGTACCTTTTGTTATAACTGGTAATGTTTGACGAAAGTCTCCAGCTAAAACAAACGTCACGCCCCCCATTATACGGTCTGAGCTTCGGATGTCTCTCAGCGTGCGCTCCACGGCTTCCACGTGCGCCCTGTGGCTCATGATGCACTCGTCCCAGATGACCAGCGAAGTGTCTTGTAAGAGCTGCCCCAGCGGACCGTTTTTGCGGATCGAGCACACAGATTGTTGTTGCAAACAACGGCCACGGCGCTATGGCGGTTTTGTTTACTGTTTGAATTTTTTAATTCGTAATATCTTTTGAATGGAAAGTCCAATTTAAATAATTTAAAAACTATTTTATAGGTAGTTAAATGGTCTTGACCTTAAAATAATTTATTTGGATAAGGATTAATATAAACACATAAATAGCATGGTTTGGATTTAAAATGAAAAAAGTTGTTGTAGTGACATAACTACAATAGTTGGACATATGCTACCGCGGAGTTTTTTGTAGACATTATGATGTTCTTCAATATTGTTGTACATTATTTTGTTCTATCGCTAATAGTTTCGGCAGCGCATTCGACGAAAGACATTTTAAGACTCATTTTTCTACACCTTCGGTTACATTGTTCAAATTTTACCAAGGATCCCTAATTTTTTTCAAAATGAAATGTTGCCTATGTCAAATTGGAAGAATGTAGCATTCTATTGGTGAAATTTTTTTTTAAATCGGCCCAGTACTTTTTGAGCCTATTCATTACAAACATACAAACATAGGTACAAATCTTTCCTCTTTATAATATTAGTGTAGATGTAGATGTAGATATTATTCTATAACGCTCACTCAACTCATATCAACCGCTTTCTTCAAAAATGTACCTACAAAGCAACAGTGAATTTCTACATATCTTTAATGTACCTACAAATAAGCAATGTAGGTATTTCTATATACCTTTTTATTGAACAAGAAATTTCGTACCGAGCCCACTGTGTTTTATCTTTTTTTTTTAATTATCTAAGTTTAAACTTGAATTTCAACCACATGGACTTAAATTTAGATTTTATAAATATTTACTGATTAACATTACATTTGGTAAAAGTTTAAAATAAATTCGCATGTTTTAGGGGGTGTTAGAGGGGGAGCGTAGAAGGGGAAGGGCTGGGGATAAAAGTTCCGTGATTTATGTTCATCAAATAAGTGCTCAACACGCCTAAAGAAGTTTTCACTTAAAAAACTTAGATTTTTAAACGAATAAAAAGAAATATCTGGAGCAGAGCTTCATTTATTCACAAGCCTTAGATATTTCACTCTTCGAAGCTCTAGGCATTGTACGTGTTTTTCATTTCATGGATCGTTAAGTAACCGGTTGGAGAAACGGTTATCAAAATTGAATTGCTATTAACCTAAGATATAAAAAATGTAAAAATTAAGAAAGAAATTTATTAAAATGTATAAATAAAAACTATGATCCATATTTGGCCAGGCTTGTAAAAGGGGAAACTAGAAATACGGAATAAATAGAAAAAATCTATTAAATGCACAGTATAAATAAGAAAGAAACCTAGTTAGAAACAGAAACAAAATCTAAATATTTTATAAACTTTAAAGTTAAGAAATTTTCTGCGTCGCACAACAAAACTGTGGAATGATGTATATCGCTTGCGGTATGTCCAGACTAATACGCCATCAAACTTTCAAGAAAAGGGCGTACTCCTTTTAGACCGGCGATGACTTCTGACGCCTGTGGTATTGCGATCCGTCTGCTCGTTTGACCCATATTCCTAACATACATGAAAACTTACTAACATACATGAAACGGGCACAAAGAACACACAAACCTAGAACACTTTGCGGATACACCATGTGGGATTTCAACCCACAACATTCAGTGACTCAGCGCAGTAGAAAGCGGCGTGGCGACCGCTTAAGCCACTACGCAAATCGAGCAATCGTCACATAATAGGTATATTACTGTATACGAGAAAAAACGAAAAATATATTAATTAGATACCTTAGGCAAAAAGCAATCGGAAAATGTTAGTTTTAGATCATAAAATAATAAAATATTTTATGTAATTTATTTCAAAGGTTTCAGTTTTTTTATCTGATCTTTAACACCATGAAATAGCAACTGCCATGTTATTACGTCAAACCGTTGTGTAAAATAAAATAATAATTATTTATTTATTTATCACATACACAAAGGTAAGTACAATATTTTTTTTAGTCACAATACAAAGTGTTAACTGTCAACTGATCAGCGTATGCTTTATATTGTAAGCGCATTTGTTTTTGTTTACAAAGTGAACTGACGTCAACACCACAGAGCAATATGGCGTCCAGTGCGTCCAGCGTTTTTGACAAATTAAGCGCGAAATTTGAAAATGTTAAATTTCTTTTATCTTTAACGTCCTAGCCTTAAGCTTTTGATATCAGCGCTGTTCATATGCTAATTAACTATTAAGTACATTTTTCTACCAGTTTATCAGAAATCAGTCAATTATCCAAATCGTTATGTAGACCATAAATGAACTTCGACTGACATTACGAATAAGTACCAGGTAATTTTCCTGTTGACTGAACTGTATAGGTACTCAAAAGAATGAGCAAAAGGCGGCGAGCGCATTTTAGAGGGTTTTTGTGAATGTAAAAGAATAAACTACTATATCAGAATTTTTTTGATAGCGCCCATCGCTTCTGTTCTCTTTACTGAAAGGACATCAAACGTGAGCATGTATATGTTGACTGCAGCGATAGTATAAGCGTTGGCCTCGTTGCTTGTTACTGCTTTATAAGTATTTCATGTATGTTTATAAAGCCCCCCACGATACAGTATTTATTCCTACTACTCGAGTTGTCTCTTTAGAAGAAGTTTTGTTATATATACACCAATAGTTAGAAGGGTATTGCATTTTCCAACCGTTTAAGGTCTAGATGCTAGGATTATGGGATCCGAGAGCCTGTGTTATATTTAAACAACTACCTAAGAAACTGACTACGTTCTCTTAACCAGAAGGCGGGCGGGCCTTTTTCTCGCTCAGTGAATTAGCATTGCCATTCAACGTGGCAATGCTACCAGTCTTTTAGGAATGCTATCAGTAGGTGATGATGTGGAGATTTTTTTGTAAATTTTCATTAGTTTTTATTGATAATCCTAGTGTTTTCAAATTAAATTTAAAGAAGATTACTTAGTTTTCTTATGTAAAGCACCTTTCCTTTTTACCTATTAATAAATATAGGTTTCCCACAACAAAATAATTCCTAAAACCTGTTGAGAACATGACTAGTAATTACTAGTCAATACAATAGTGTGTAGTGATAAAATACTAGTCTGCTAATAAGCAGACTAGTATTATATCAACAGATAATGAAGTCAAAAACCTCTAAACTTCACAATTATTAAACATTAAGACCACCTAATTATTTCAACTCTTATCATACATGAAGTTAACAAAAACAGGTACAAGCAACGACTTGTCGAAAATATGCAATAGAGCAAACTTTTAGAACACTTAAATAACCTAAAAATGTAGCTTAATGAAGAGTTCGGTTTTCTGTGAGGCCGTGGTATCACTCCGGTCGAGCCGGCCCATTCATGCCGAGGCGTGGCTGTCCCACGGTATATTATTAGTTCAAAATTGATCAGAGTGGCGTGAAATTGGAGAGAATATATATCCAGCAGAGGACTGAGATAGGCAGATGATGACAATACGATCCCCTGGGGGATTTATCGGGAAGTTTTTGTAAACACAACGTCCGCTAGAATCCTTCGTTTATCATTTTATATTTATCAAACAATTTGAATATTTCATTTCTTATTCTATGAAACGTTTTAATTTTCTTTATAATAAATTTTATGATTCACACTTTCCCAATGTAAACATTTTTGCGTTTAGATTTATTCTAAGAAATTATATAATATGAGATAAAATCCCCTAGATAATATGAGGTCAGTAAAGTCAAAAATTGTAATTATAAAAACTTCAAGATAAATTCCCTATTGGATAAAATGGAATCTAAATCTAAAAAATCCAGATATATCCCCCAGGGGATCTAAAAAGAAATCCTTGTGGATGGAGCCAAAAATCCAGTATAAATAAAATAGTTAATTAAATCTTGCTTCGAGTGTGGTCAGTAAGCAGGTGTTGATTTGATATTTAAATATGTTAAAAGACTTAATTAAGGAAACTTTTACCATAATTTTATCGTTAAATAACTGGTTATTTGTTACAAATGGTTCTTGCATAACTGTGCTCGGGTCAAAATAATGTTTTTACAGTACTTATGATACACATATAGTTAAAAGTGCATTTTTTTTGTTATTTATGAGGTATTTTTTAGTTGTTTCTATGCAGTCTGTTTTTAATGATGTAATGTAAATAGAGAACCACCTACGTATGTTGATAGGTATACACTATGTACATCCCTAATATTACAAATGTTAATGTAAGTTTGTTTGTTAAGCAGGTGAATGCTCACCTGAAACCTACTTAACCGATCATCATGAAATATTGTAATCATATTCTTGCAGGTATTAGAAGAAGGATACTTTTTATTAAATGCGAGCGAAGCCGCGGGCGAATGCTACTATTTTATATAAAACAAACAAATGTTTAAAAGCCTCGGTGGCGCAGTGGTAATGCATGTATACACATTCTAAAATGCACATTATAAACTGCTGTGCTTGAGGTCTCGGGCTCGATTACCGGGTCGGTGCAAATGTTTGTATGATCTTGAAAATTTATGTAAGCATGAAAGTTCTTTCAAATGGGCTATTGATCAAAAATAAATAAAGACGTTTAATAACATGAATAAATTATTTATACATACTTTTACACAGTTTTAATTACATACATATAATCAAGTTCCACGCTAGCAAAGCCGCGGGCAACAGCTAGTTAATTAATAAAATTTTCATCATGCCTGTTCTCAATTTCATTTTCAAAGTTCAATTTCCAAAATTTCAAACTTAACAGAATGTCAGTTTTCAATTTAATCATAACTTGTTATTCTTTATCTGAGATCATAACAATCTCAAATGACAACTGAAAACATAATTAATTTGATTTAAAACGGTTCGACAATATTTCATTTATACAAATATTAACCTTGCAAGGAAATGTTTTATTTGAGTTAACTTAATTAATTTAATAATTAATACGCCTATGCTACAGTTCGGATCTTCGTTTTCATAAATTAAAGTAAATGAATGGATTGGGTAAATTATATAGTTAATACGGTAAGAAAATGTGAATATTCTAGTGAAGGTCGATAGGCCTTTACTAATATAAGTTCGTATAATAATACATACTTATTCAGTTCTTAAATCCTACTAATATTATAAATGCGAAAGTTTGTAAGGATGGATGGATGTTTGGATGGATGTTTGTTACTCTTTCACGCAAAAACTACTGAACGGATTTTGATGAAACTTTACAGTAATGTAGCTTATACATCAGAATAACACATAGGCTACTATTTGCCGCGATAACCGACATATACGCGGGCGGAGCCGCGGGCAACAACTAGTATGTAATAATAATATTACGAATAAGGTAATACCGTAATAACGGGTTTTGCCCCTGGGTCCGCCGCCTTTTGATCAGTTATCGCGATAAAGAGTAATCCTTCCAGTCAGTTACTTTCGATGAATAAAGTGTAATTAATGTTTACATATTAATAAGTCTCTGAAAGTCTGTATAGGCCCTAAGACAAACAAGCAAATTACTCCTAAATAAATTCAAGAAGTTGAAAGTTACGAGTATAATCTACTTACATATCTACCAAAATAAGAAACACTAACTAAAGAATTATGAAAACTAACTTTTTAAAATAGTATCTTCAACTTTAATGTGTCCATTTCTTGATGTACCTAAGTACTTAGAATTTCATTTATTCCTTAATTTTCCTTAGGAAGGGGGGGTATGCTTTTAGGGTTTAAGCGGAAACCTCGTCAGTCGTCGCTTGTACTACGATGTTTTGAGATCAAATCCTAGATGGGCCACGGGACAAAGCCTTGAGTGATCCACAAATTATTATCTGTGTCTGGGGACTTCCCCGCTGCGTGAGTGTTTTTTTAAATAGGCTAGACCATACCTACACAGAGTATACCCTTCCAGATATTAAAAGAAATGATTTTCCAAATTTTTTGATAATTCTGGAATTTTGAGGTAACAAACGAAATACGCATGTGAACTTTTTTTAATCGAATTTTATGTGAACTCGGTTTTTTAGACGTATTACTTTGGTGCCGCTACGAATTAAATTATTAAAAGTTAAGTAGAGAGCTGAACTAATTGGAATTAAATAACTATTGTCCGTATTTGCATGGTTACACCTTTACATGTATCATTGGTTTCCGAGTGACAAATACTGCACATATTGTTCCGCGGTGTGTAATTGATTGCGTTGGATGTGCAACGGGCGTACAACATGGGCTGCTATCGACATAATATAATTTAAATGTTAATTAGATGTTTTGTCTACAATACTATAGCTAATTTTCAAGTCTAAAATTTGCCCTTCACTTACAACGCAGACGTGGACGTGTGAGAAACAGTTGAGCGTCCATGCCGGTAACTCATGACCGCAACTGAATATACATGTACAACTCTCTCATCCCAACGACCGACCAAAACAACAGGATGTCCGGGGTTCAATACCTTGAACCCCGGACATCCAGGAACAAATGTTATAAGACATTCAGACTCCTCTTAGCGCAGCGCCTGCGTGCTAGAGCGGGCTAACTGTTCGGTTAAAGCCTGAAACTACAGATTACCACATAGGCGATCTGGGCCTGAAACAAACCCTATACCTACCCGTGTGGCCAGCGATGTTTGTAGGCCAAAATATTTTTTTTAAAGTGAGGCCTTTTTTCAGCCGTGGGCTGTTAAAGGTTCTTGATGATGGCTTGTCCTGGGTGGAAATAAAACTAAATACGGATAATAAACAAACGGAAGAGGATAAACAAGGATTTACTCTATTGAAACTGGATAGGCATTTATAGTACTTCCAAATCTAAGAAGCAATATTAAACCTTGAGACATTAAAGTCAAGAAATAAATTGAAACAGCCTCCAATTGACACAATTTGATTGATAATCAGATTTGCGATTGAATTGGTGTACGATCGAATTACACGTACCTACATACTTATTGCCAATTTCCGTTAGATTTTTTTTTGTCTGACTGAAGTAAATTTACTTCTATTGGTTTTATAATCCACATTCATTTCTTTTTAGTTATCTTAGCAAATTAAGAAATGCAGAAGTTAGAAATACTATTTAAAATAGTAATTTACATGTTGATAAGAAAGTACAATGACATTCAAAATTCGAAAAAAGAAATCCCAATACGTATAAAACTAAAGTCACACTTGAATAAATTGTATTTTTTCCTTTTTTTGTATACTAGGTGTTGCCCGCGGCTCCGATGCGTCTATGTCGGTTATCGCCGCAAATAGTATTTCTGTAAAATTTCTTTCAGATCCGTTCAGTAGTTTTTGCGTGAAAAAGTTACAAATATCCATCCATCCATACTTACAAACTTTCGTGTTTATAATATTAGTAGGATTTATGTTATCATCATCGTCTTGAACATCTATGACAATCGTCATTGAGAAGTCAGTGCCCTCAAATTTACTGAAAAATAGTTCAATCTTCGAATTTAGTACGGGGAGGTCCAATGCAAGTCGCTTCGTGCAAAAACTAATATTCAGAGAAAACCGGTTAAACTCAGTTTAACCCCAATTAATCATGGGATTTAATTAATACTAGGAAGATGATATTATCACCATCATCCATCACCGTTCTCGGGGACTGGCAATCTTATTCGAGGTCACTGCAATGTCTAATGAAATGAGCTGTCATATTACAAAGGATTTTAACCTACCACTTTTAGGCTATTAACTTTCTTTATCTAATCGTCTTCAGAAATTTATAGAGAAATGTACGTGTCGTATGAGAAACAGGACTGAGATTGAGTTGTTTTTACCAGCAGATAATTCAAATTAGCCGATCTGCTGTCAATTTAGAAGATTTGATGTGACGTTAAGCCAACCTGTTCTGTCTATCTAATTACCATAAATTGGGCCAATTTGATTGCTCAGAATGGCATTTAAAATGTGTCGTGTGAAATTATTATGTATTAATAGATTACCCTAATATATATATGTTACTCTATTGCTTATTTTAAGGAAGTTTCATGGTCGATGTCTCTGAAATGGTGTTTGATAACAAAATTAAAGAAAAAACTCGTCGTTGATTAGAAACGAATATTAATGCATGTTTATCCATCGGAAATTAAATTTTTAAACGTACTGTCTATCAACGTGCATTAAATTACTGGCAAATAAATTATTTATCGAACAACTAGTTTATACGCTTTACACGTTTATACTAGTGTCATTGATAATTTGTTGAAATGGTGAAAAGGAGAACACAAATATTTTAAAAACTGAAACTGGACTCCGTAAAACCTTTTGATAAACTTTATAAAGCCCATGTCACCCGGACCATTATTACTAACATTGATACTTCATTCATTTAAATCGGTTGAGTAGTTTAGATGCTACGGTGAACATACAAACATACATAGAAACTCGTCCCGATAGACTGCCAAAAATATTAACCTTCCTTTTGACTGCGCCGTATTCGGATAAAAAGAAAGAAAAAAGTCCCTCTCAAAGTATTATGAGCCAAGATTAGGCCATGTTCAGATGATGAGATTCTAGAAACGCGCGTTAGCATGTGTGCTCCTAGAATTAAATTACATGTAGTTGTAAACGCGCGTACATGATGACGTTGAGAACATGGGCCTTAGGCTAACATAACCTGAAGCTGGCTGAAGTACCCAAATGACTGACGTTTTCGGAACCTTGATTCTTAGTGGAAGCCTTTTTAGCTCGAGAGTTGCAGATACAAAACGATCAGATAAGCCGTATGCTTGTCTGCCCACACACCATGAGAAATTAAAAAAGTAAGATAATTTCTTTCCTTTTTGTTCCCAGGAACCTCAACAGTTAAAACCATGGACAGGAGTGTGGGACGCCACGAAACCTCTACCTGCTTGCCTGCAATACAATCCTTTCGAAAATAAGCTGGAAGGTAACAAGTAACTTACTTTCTTACATCAATTGTCAGAAAATTTGTTATAAGATTTGAGCATGTTCAAAAAGAACCTTAATACAACCTAGTACTCTCGAAAATGGCCGGGTTTGGCGTTATAATTATCTCACACTGAAAAGTCTTCATCAATCAAGCAAGTTGAGTCAAAGTAATTTATTTCATTTGGAATGATTTCAGGACTTTGGAAGTTCTGAAGTAACTTCAGGACTTCCGCAGTTAGATGAAGGTGGAATTACGTATGACTATCCTTGAGGAGAAATAAACTCAAAACAAAGATAATATCGATGGGTCTGTAAATGGGCCAAATTATCAGTTTGGCCATTCTGATTTTTTATGGTAATAGCATCTTATCCAAATAATTAATCATGAGACCTATTAAAAAAGACATTTCTTCTTGGAAACACGATTTTTTTAATGTAAACGTACAAGGTACAAAGAGTAATTTGAAATTTATACGCGGGGAGTTCCCGCAAGTTTGTTATATATTATTCCCGTATAAGTGTCCATGTGGCATAATCTCTAATAGCTTTTATTAATGAATTATTAACTACTTTGATTATATGAGCAAGAAACCTAAAAAAAAATACTTTACGCTAACTATACGCTAGTTAGCGTAAAGTATTTTTTTTTAGGTTTCTTATACACTTAATATAAGGGCAAATTTGGCACAAGGACGTTTTTAAAGAAAAATAATTTTATAATTATTTATGTATAATATAAAATACCGTAGTATAAATAACTAGTTACTTGTCTAGCAAACAAGCAAAGTTTCATAAACATAAGTTTTATCAATCTAAAATGATAGCCAATTTTAACTTTGGCAGCCTCTCCTATAAAATTATCATTTTGCATTTTAGCTCATACACATAGGACCCATCGATATTAGCACTTACACCAATAACATATATACGGCTATATAAACAGTTAACTATACTAAAGTATTCGTGTGAATTTTATTATTTAATTAATAAAATTCATGCGACACGGAAGTATCTCAACTTCTGTCTCATTAATTTTTCTTCGATATCTAGTAGTAATAACAAATAATTCCTTTTACATGTCCTTTATGGTGAACGGAATAGTTGTAAAGAATTCTCAGCTCGTAAAAAATCTGATCAAATAAACATAAAGAATTGAGATGGCAGAAATTCAAAGTTTTATTATCATTGTTCTACCATGTTTTTCTTACAAATTTTGACCTTATTTTTAGGTAAACAAAGATATAAAATACATTAATTGTAACAAATGTTTTTTTTTCAACTTCTAAATGAAGACAATATTCATATTAAGAATAAGTAATTGTTCCTAATAACCCGGGTAGAAATAGATTTACCACCTACCATAATGATAAATAGTCAAACTAGTCCAAATCTGAATTCGATTTCATTACCTTTCGATTCAAATATTCTCGGCAAACTAATTACACAAGAGAAACCCTTTATTTACGTGCGCAAAAACAGTAACACACCTTTAATATAGCAATTTGTCCAACAGGTAGCGAGAATTGTTTGTACCTAAACATTCACACTCCAAGGCTGCAGCCAGGAGCTATGTTGCCAGTCATGGTCTTTATTCACGGAGGCGCCTTCATGTATGGTGAAGGGAGTCTCTATGATGCCCCTAACATTATGGACTGGGATATGGTAGTGGTTACTATCAACTACAGGCTTGGACCCCTTGGTAAGTTTTGTCTGATGTTATAAATGCGACTGATAGATTGTTTATTACATTCTCACTTGAAAAATTCAGCCGGAAATCGTCAAATTATGTATGCCCATTGTGACATGCAGAAAAACTAACTGTTACAGAAATGTGCCTAAATTTATTAACCAAAATGTATAACACAAGTGAAACCGCGTTCTGTGTAAATAGTGATCTTTGTGAATAGAGTTCTCTGGAGGAAGTAAAGAAATTATTCTGATAATTATTATGGATGCAACCAGAGAATAGCTTTTCACTGTAACAATCAATGTCTATGTTGTTAGCAAGTACATATTTGTTCAAGTCATCCATAGTAACATGCTCGTTTTAATTCAAAAGGCCTTCTTAAATGTAAACGTTTTGACACATAACTCTTGGTATCCTTCATAACGTATATCTTTCGCCCTTATTAAGTTTTAACACTAGCTTTGAACGTTGGCTCTTTAAATTTAAGATGACATTTTAGAACTTTTTTTATCCTTCACACATATTAGTCTGTTTGTAGTCTACCCTTAAATATACTGACAACTAGTTCAACCTTCGAATTCAGTGCGCACTGCCAGTCCTTCTGTCGAAAGACTTATATTCAGGTAAAATTGGT
Organism: Spilosoma lubricipeda; assembly: GCA_905220595.1. Taxonomy (NCBI): domain Eukaryota; kingdom Metazoa; phylum Arthropoda; class Insecta; order Lepidoptera; family Erebidae; genus Spilosoma; species Spilosoma lubricipeda. The sequence goes on along the minus strand of HG992286.1, from coordinate 3,380,734 downwards.
TGAACTAATAGCAACAAATAGTCTTAGGAATAATAATGGCTAGGAAGAAGAAGTCTAACACGATTTTTACTGAAGTATTTTCTATTCATCTATCTATCTGCAGGATTCCTGAGTACGGGTGACGATGTCATACCTGGTAACAACGGATTGAAAGACCAGTCATTCGCGCTTCACTGGATCAAAAACAACATCATGATGTTTGGTGGTAATCCTGACAGCATCACACTCACGGGCTGTTCGGCAGGTGGCGCCAGTGTGCACTACCATTATTTATCGCCTTTGTCTAGAGGTATGAGATAACGTACATTTTTATTTCAAGTTAAATGGCAGACAAATATTTTTCATGTTCTTCTTTTTCTTAATGGTTTCCTCATTGCTGAGGATCATGACTCTGATATAACTGGTCTACTGTGCTCCATCGATCGCAATCAGCCGCTTCGTGTTGTGCGGCGCCGTTCAACTAGTTGGTCGAATATCTGATTCGTCCAGCGCTTTGAATCCTGACTCCCACCTCTGGATCTTTTCCCTTCCGTGTTCTCCGGTACCATCAGCCGTTCCAGGCTTTCTTTCTTGTCATGTACTCATGTACGAAAATCACACCCAAACAAAATACCTATATATACCTCCCCCTTTTTTTTTTGTTAACGTGTGGAAACCCCTTGAGCCGTCACCCAGCCGGGGTTTGCGGCGGGGCGGTGTGTCGGAATCGAACCGACTAAAACCACACGGTGTGCCACTCTGCGCCTGAGAAGGGAGAGATCCGGGAATTGCTGTGTTACGACCTCCGGACCCCTCCCGGGATTATATACCTCCCGCTACATAAACCTTTATTAGTAAAACAGGGATTTTAGTTAGGAAATGCAGGTTCGTTTTTAATCTGGAATAAATAAGTTAATAACAGTTAGTGGTAATTTCTCTAACATTTAATCCTTAACACACAAATTCGTGTTTTAGCATTATGGTATTCTACATCAGAGTTTAGCTAGCGGATTTAACGGATTTCCACTGGGGATCGGAATACCCCCAGCGTCCGTTTACCTTTGAAAATTAGTGAAAAAAAATTGTTGAACGGATTGTGACAATAACTTTATTTGAAATTTTTTTTATTTCGTTTTTATTTGTACAATAAAAAATGAAAATCTGACCAAAATGATAAATAAATAGCTACCTAAGTAGTGTGTTGAAATCAAATGCTTCTTCGGGTTGTGATTTTTAATGCTTGTTCTTCCCTAATTCTAACTATTTAATTTTTTTACACAAAAAAAATACAATAACTGAGATCTTCTTCAAGGCATCTAAAGAGTGAAACGTGTGTCGTATTTCGTTGGTGAACGATTAGTTTCTCATCCGACAGTGTCAGGCGTTATTCTGACACCGACTCGGTCCTTTCTCCTATTAATAATAATAATGTTCTCCTAGCCGATAATGGCCACGGCCAACTACGTAGGAGATATTATAGTGCACAAGTGTGTGCAAACACAGGTGCACTCCCTGTTCCCTTTCTCTCAAAATCAGATGGGACGGTTAACCAACACGACCGGAGAGGCCTTTACGACCTTTAAGAAGGCCAAATTTCAAGCTGTTATTAAGTATTTTGAAAATCAAAAACTCAGTAACACTTTTGGCCCAACCCGGGATTTGAACTTGAGACCTCTTGATCATTGTCAACCGCTAGACTAACGAGGCAGTTAATCTTCTCCTATTAATACGAGTCCATCGGGTTTATATAAACACTAGCTTTTGCACGCGGCTTCGCTCACGCAGACTTTCATCCCCCGATTTACCCCCTTAGGGGTGGAATATCAAAAATTCCTTTCTTAGAGCTCACTTACTTATAGGTATAGATATGTGGACCACTCACTACTGTACCACTTCCTTCTTCGCGTGGTGATAGATTAATAATACGGAATGTCACTACCCCTATGTATCCCGTGGGTGTCCTAAACTACGCAGGATGACGTCACTGTAAAGAGAAGGAACCCTTGAAACAAACCATTTGTCAATCCAGCCACAGCGTGGCATAATTGGCCTAAACCTCCTCGCTAAGGAGAGGCCTATTTCGTAATACTAAAATCCTAGAGAAACTTTGTTATCTGTACTCAAGATATGAATGTCCACGTTTATTACTGTTTTATCTAGAAGTTTGCAAATATGTAGTCTTGTTTGTACGTAATTATCTCGAGGAACGAGCTTTTACAGGCCACAACATCATATCAACTCCTTTGTTTCGAGTTCGTTCACTTTTGTATTGTTATACTCTAATAAACATGTTTTCTCTGGAAGCATAGCCAACTAGTAAACATAAACTTAATTAGGTATATTTTAACTGCATTCTTGGTGATAAACTTAACACCAGGAGACTTGATAATAAACAAGCTTAAATAATATATAAAGGAAATTCGAGCTGTTGCTAAACATCGAGTAAGAACAGCATTTATTTATGTTATTACTAGCCGACTCATGCAACCTCGTTTGCGTCTCCTATTGCCCGCAGCGTGATAATTTTCCCCCATTTTTGTAACATTCTTCATTGTTGCTCCGCTCCTGTAGGTCTTAGCGTGATGATATATAGCCTATAGCCTTCCTCGATAAATGGGCTATCCAACATTGAAAGAATTTTACAAATCGGAACAACGGTTCCAGAGATTAGCGTGTTCAAACAAACAAACAAACTCTTCAGCTTTATATATTAGTATAGATAGATAATAAAAAAAATATCTATCTATAAATATTTTTATTTATAGATAGATAATAATATAACATTATATTGAAACCACCAATCTTCTTCTTGCTTTTAATTTAATTTTATTTCTTTTTTAATGACACGTTTAAAATTTAAAACAACAAGTAAATGTTTAACAAAAATTACCCGACTACGAAACAACTTTTCATAAAATTAATAATTGTCTTATAGTTCACTATTTCGTATCCAAATATTTCCCTTCCTTTTAGTTGGGTAAAAAGTTGGATAGTCATTGTCTGTATTTTTAAACCGACTTCGAAAAAGGAAAAGAAACTCAATTCGATCGTATATATTTTTAACCGACTTCAAAAACGGAGGAGGTTCTTAATTCAACCGTATATATATATTTATGTTTGTTCGCGGATAACTTCGTCGTTTATGAACCGATTTTGATGATTCTTTTATTAATGGAAAGAAGATATCCCAATGGTAGTACCATAATAAAGACACTAAGATCTGATGATGGCATCAAAGAGAAATCGATCGATTTGTTCGTTCTTGAAGTCGGTTTTTTATTTTGTTAAAATTTTACTTGTGTGAATTTGATCAATGACACAATATTTCGTCAGTGATTTGATCAACAAAGTCTACCATGCATTTTAAAATATCTCCATTTTCAACTATATAGTTCTAGTTTCTATTATAATATTTTACCACTCGGTTTCTAATAAGACTATATAATGGTATAAATCGAATCGGTCAATCTTAATTTCAAATAATATATATTTCTTTACGTACAAAGTAAGTAACATGCTCAAGTCTTAGATATAAAATAAAAACTCCTTTTTACAGGAACATTCGCAAGAGGTATAGCCTTCAGTGGTTCAGCCTTTACTTCCTGGACACACTCCATCAAACCAGCAGAGAAAGCGAAGACCCTCGCTTCCATCGTAGGCTGTCCTACAAGCTCGAGTAAGGAAATCTCGGAGTGTCTGAAATACCGGCCTGGAGAAGCCATTGTTAATGCTCAAGTAGACATGTTTGTATGTATCCACTTAACTATTTTTCTTTTTTTTTTAAATTTGGAATAAACATCCTGTGTCGCGGGGGACTTTACAAACATACATGAAACAGACATAAAGAACACCCAGACTCAGAACAACAATTTGTGGAACACACAAAGTGTTGTCTCATGTGGGATTTGAACTCATAACACTAGGCGCAGTAGAAAGCGGCATGGCGATCTCTTTAGTCACTAGGCCAACTGTGCAGTCGAGGTATATTCCTTTTGAATCAACAAAATTGCTAAGCTAATGTCTTTAGAAAAATAACACTTAAAGCTTTGTGGTATTGATTGAAAAATAATAAAGAAATAAATATTTTGGACATCTAACTCACAACGCCATCTAGTCCCAAGCTAAGCAGAGCTTATGTTATTGGTATGAGACAACTGATATAAAGCAAATATACTTTTTTGTATATAAAGAGGCGCTGATAGCCCAGTTGCACTTGGTGATTGAAAACAATCAAATAAAAAAAACCGAGGGTAAGCAACGACAGCGCGGTCACTACCTGGATGGGTGACCGCTAGTGGCATATTACCATGAGCGTCTCCGTGATTCGGAGGTCACGTTAAGCAGTCGGTCCCAGTTGTTATTATATGATAATAGTCGTGAAGCTTTAGTTGGAGGATTTTGGGCGACTTAAAAACATCCAATGAAAAGATAACGTAACCACAACGTTGTCTTGCCAGTCCCCAACCCGCACTTGGCTAGCGTGGGGACGTATGGCCTAAACCCCAGCAGTGGGACGTTATGGGTCGTTGTTGATGTTGATACTTATTTTGTAAATACATACATAGAAAACATCCAAACTCCGAAACAAATATTTACATTTCATACAAACATTTGATCGGAGATCGAACCCGTGACCTTAAGCACAGCTGTCGCATCCGCTACCACCGCGCCACTGAGGCAGTCAGTAACAAAACAATAAGAGCAGAGAATAAATTAAGTTCAAATTGGGTGGCGCACTGAAATTCATCGTTACGTAAAAACATCGACGAACGTTACGAACCTCAAATGGTCTCTTGTGGAGCCATTTCATTCGTTCATAATTTCATCACAATAACAACCTATTGCTTTCTTAAATCGGGTTTGTAGAAAAGGCTAGAGTCACGTTAGAAAAAGGTGTAGTGAAGGTAACTAGGGTTTACGTTAGTATTTTGACTGCCTCGTTGGTCTCGCGGTTGGCGTGTGCGACTGCTGATCATGAGTTCTCGGGTTCGATTCCCGGGTCGGATCAAATATTTGTATGATCTACAAATATTTGCTTCGGAGTTTGGGTGTTTTCTATATATGTATGTATTTACAAAAAAAAAAAGTATACATGTATTTGTATCAGTTATCTAGTACCCACAACACAAGCTCTGCTTAGCTTGGGACTAGATGGCGTTGTGTGTTAAATGTCCGAAATATTTATTATTATTTATTGTGGTTGAGATTAAGGTTTCCAAAGAGGTGGAATCTATAAAGGTATTACGTAATACGTGAAGCAAAAACTTAATGCACCTGCATACAAAAGTTTGGCACAGTAGAGTTTATGGAGGAGGAGTGCAGAAAGCCAAATTGGTTATGTTCGAATTCCGACCACTGAGCGACCACTAGTGTATTTAAATTATGTAAAAATATAATTTAACGTTAGTGTAGATGTGTGTAGCTTCTCGGTAATTATGAAACAATTTCAATTCAATTTTCGTATCTTCATTTTGGAAAGATCACCGATTATATAAAGATTCCTGGGCTTATTATCAAATAACATTTTAAATTCAAATTTAATATACAAAGTTGCTCTAACTGCTTTGTCAAATGTAGAATAATTAAAAATAAAGTGCACTTCCATTCAAGTTCATTCATGTTCAAATCAAATGAAATCAAAATCTTTATTGCTAACTAAGTGTAGGTACATTTTGTGATCTTAAATTAAAGTTTGTCTCAACTAAAAAAGTAAAAGGCTACTACCTTTTATAGGCATTCAGGGTAAGAGAATATATTCAGGGTAAGAGGATAGGATTGTAGTAGAAGAAGTCAGTTTTCCATTTGGTATATTCGTAACTCTCTGATTGGAGAAGTCAATTTGACATGAAGTGACTTGCACATACTCTTAAATTAACTTATGGAAAATTATCCTAGACTATAATGAAATACTTTTCATAAAAGAATTATTTAAAGTTACGTTTCAATAGATAATAAATAATTCTGTTTTGTAGACAGGTTTAGAATCGATAGTTTCCAAAGTGACGGGAGAGTCATACAACGCAAATAATAAACCCTCATCCCAAAATTTATCACATTACTACTATTTATTACACCAATTTAGTAGATAGATCTTAGAATTTAATAAATAATTTGCTATTTTCAATTCCCCAGGACTGGAAAGTAAACTGGTTCACACCATTCACTCCAGTTACCGAAGCGTGGGGAGTACGTGAACCATTCCTTCAATATTACCCATACCATGCCACGAGGAGTGGAAACATGATGAATGCTCCTCTGATCGCTTCAGTTACTTCTGAGGAGGGATTGTACCCTGCAGCTGGTAAGTTCATGCCTCGGAGAGCACAAGTGGAGCGCACATAAACATATGATGTTCTCCTAGAACATCATATGTTTATCGGTTTTCGCTTTTTTTTTTAAAGTACCCTATGTGATAATCCAGGGTGTCAGCTTCCTGCACACAAATTTTGCCCAAATTACTGCAGCCGTTTGAGCGTAAAGAAGTAACAAACATACACACTCACAAACTCTCGCCTTTATATATTAGTGTGATATACCGACACAACCGAAATCACCTAGTGCTTGGGTTGTAAAGATCAGATAGCAGTCCCTCTACTTAAAAAAACTGAAGTTCAGCTGCCTAACCAGCCTAGTTTGAAAAAATATTGTATAAAATACGATATAAAAATACCACTGAAGTAAAAATAACACTGAAGTAAACATAACACTGGAGTAAAAATAACACTGGAGTAAAAATAACACTGGAGTAAAAATAACACTGCAGTAAAAATAACACTGCAGTAAAAATAACACTGCAGTTAAATAACACTAAATTAAAAATAATACTAAAGTAAAAAACCTGAATTCGATGTTTATTTATGTAAAAAATACTTCTCGTTTCAGCATATCTGGCAGATCCAACTATTCTACAGGACTTGGAAGCGAACTGGGATAAGCTGGCTGCCAATATATTTGAGTTCAATGACACACTTCCTATCAGCCGTCGCGCTGAAGTGGCGCAGGCTATCAAGCAATATTATCTTGGAGGCCAGCCAGTTAGTCAAGATACCTTCCCACAGTTAGTACAGGTATGTATGCCATCAAAAGAAGACATACCAAAGTAATTATCTGTACAAATAAATAAAATTGAAAGGTCTGTTTGTAATTTCAAATTAACACTTTTTCACTAATCAATTTTCACCAATCACAAATCAAAAACACCACTGACGTGTATTGACTTAATCTGTTTACGTGCATTTTCTTTACACTTAGTATTCGTTAACAGGCTCTTGGCGACCGTCTATTTGTTGCTGACGTTGGGAAACTGGCGCAAATGCACGCAGCTAAATCTGGCCAACCAACTTATGTCTACAGATACGCTTACCGAGGTACATACAGTTTGCCGGACGTCATTTCTCCAAGCGAAGTTAACTATGGTAAGTTCTTTCTTATAAAAAGCGCCTTACCTGTCCTTACAATAGTGTAACGTCTAATAGGCCATAATAAATAGTTTTTTTTAAATTAGGAAGGGATATGACTTGGAAAATTATTTTTTGGTGTATGATTTCGATGAGATTTAGAACTCGTTCTATAGGCTTGTTGCTTTTTTTATGTAATATACGAGCAGACGTATCGCCTGATGATAAGCGATTACCGCCGTCCATGGACACCGGCAACACCAGAAGCGTCACAAGTAAGAATGTGTCCTAAAAAAATTATCTATACAAATAAATAAAATTGGAGTGTCTGTTTGTAATATTAAAATAACAGCTTTTTAATCAATGCATATGTATGTATACACGATATACATACCAAAAATGCAGTTAAAAAAAATTTTGTCTGTCTGTCTGTCTGTCTGTCTATTTGTTCCGGGTAATCTCTGGAACGGCTGGACGGATTTTGACGGGACTTTCACTGGCAGGTAGCTGATGATCCAGGGAGTAACTTAGGCTACTTTTTTTAGACTAACTTTGTCCCGCGACGTTACTCGCGGTACAACAATAACCGCGGATAACACCGCGGGGTTCAGCTAGTATTAGATATAATCTGACTTTTTCTATGCATGGGCCTGCCAAAGTGACTTTACTCTGCCTGATGGAAAGCATATGCAGAATCAAAGAGTGGTGGTCACCATACGTATTGCGAGTAACCACACCATGGCGGTCTAATGATGCTCCTGCGTCATTAGGCCTCCCGTCTCGCACTCACCAATGAAACACGACAGCTTACGTTGATCTTTTGTGTGAAAGTAGTACCGGCCCTTCCCAGTACCCACTGAAATCGGCGTAGTTCTAGCATAAAAAAAGTCAGTTTATATCTAATATATTTTTTTTAGGACACATTCGGACACAGACGGTTTCGGACTTTTCGCATCCACTCCACTTGGTCTGTGGGCGTTATACATACATTTGCCGAGATGTATAACTTAAGATCTATCTAATTTGAAATACCTTTTCAGACGTTTTGATGATGTCAGGTGGCCGAAATATTTATTTATTTTTAAATATTTTTTGTTCCAGGTGTGAGTCACGGTGACGATGTAATAACTATGTTCAAGTTTCCTGGAGTCCAGATCAAAAGCGCAGAACACGCAGCCATGGTCGATGCCCTCATAAACATGGTGTACAGCTTCTCCACTTCCGGGTAACGTATCAATATGATGAAATAATAATATTGTTACGTGTTACAGTTCGATTTAATTGAGAAATAAATCTTCTGACTTCTTAAGGAGACTTTGTTAAAAGCACTATTGAAATAACAATTTTACTCCGAATTACAATCTTAATGGTCGCTAAGGTCGCTATGTTGATCGCTGATATCACTTCAATGTTTATCACATTATAGCTGAAACTGAACTGAACTCCGGACTGCGAGACACTCAGTTTATACCCGTATAGTTATTATGATTTCTTTTGAGAGACGTCTTGTAAAGACGAGGTCATTCACCTTTCCAATGTAGCGCCCGCCGTCGAGATCGTCGCAAAAACCAATTGATATTCGACGCTACAGTCATAGAAATACGGCTCATTATTTCGTACCTCAGGAGATCGACGAGAAATTTCTCTGTGTGTGTAGATCTTTCTGTAGATGTCTTGAACGTTATTCGCGAACAATCTTCGTAACAATATATTACACAGAAAACACTTTCACACACAGACTATGTGACCAGGACAATCACGAGTTACAAACTTGCATAGATAAATAGTTTTGTTTTATGTTATAAGTGGTTTTTCTCTTTTCAGCGTTCCAAAACTTACCCAAGGTGGCCCAGAATGGCTTCCAGTGAGGCCAGGTGTGCCCGAACTAGACTACCTGGATATTTCATCTCCAAATTATTATGAGATGAAATCATCCTCTGACTTCGGTCTAAAATCTTTCTGGGACAGCCTCGGCTTCAATGAGAATGAAAATTACCGCAATTCCATTAAGGATGAACTGTAAATCATATGTCACATTTTCGTACTGGTTTATACCTACATATATCAAATTATGAAAAAATAGAGTTGTGATAGCATGTGAGCGAAGAGATATTTTTTTTGTGACAATTGTGCACAAATATTTAAATGAATATAAGATAAACAAATAGTTTTAATAGGTACACATCATTTCATCGTTTATATTCTGGATGTATTTTCAGTTAATCACAAGATTGTAACTAGTATAAATTTTATGTTTGATAATATTCATAATCAAAATTGACCGTTTCTTTTATAGTTTTAATATCATAGACTAGCAGACACAAAATCAAGGCAAGAAAAATTCTGTTGTCACGTCACATGGCAAGTCATTTTAAAAATTTTGAGCATTTCTTTCTGTCGCGTGACATCAAAATCATTTTTGAAAGAAAAAAAATAAATAGCCTTATCGAATATCCTAATAAGTTCCGTAAATGTTATAAAATTAAAGTTAATATAAGATTAAAGTATCTTATAAAGGGTATAATTTATTTATAACAAAACAACTCACCTTATTGAATAACTTATGTCTTAACTTATGTCTACTTATGTCCCCATGTTAATTAAATTCTGCAACAATTTGTCCAATTTTTCAATAGTATCGTAATTGACAATTCAATTTTATTTCAATTTATATACACATATCTGCTTAAAATTTAATATTTTCACAATTACAATTTCATTTTGTTATTCTCCATGTTCTATAGAATTAAATTAATTTAAGTATGAAAAGATTGTTTTGTTTTTATCCTGGACTTATTTATATCCGTATGTATTTATGTCCTTTTTATATTAAAAATATTCAAACTAGCTCATTGTTCTTACTCGTGTTTAAACTGTTGCCTGCTGTATTCCCGGACCAATACGACCTTAAAACCTCAAGAAAAGAGCGTATTTTTTTAAAAGGCCGGCAATGCACTTGTGTTGCGTTTGCTGTTGCGGGTATCTATGGGCAGCGGTAATCGCTTACTATCAGGCGATCTGTCTGCTCGTTTGCCCCTTTACTATAAATAATCACAATAAAAAAAAACTGACTTCGAGAACTGGACCAAATGAAAATGGGACCACACGGGAAGCACCAGCTTTCAAATCAAAAGAAAATCAAAATCATCAAAATCGGTTCACCGAGACCAAAGTTATGAGGTAACAAACATATTTAAAAAATACAATGGAATTGATAACCACCTCCTTTTTTGAAGTCTGTTAAAAAGATAAGACGACACCAGGCAGCCCTCTGTGCAGGGGATGCATGGAGGCAGAAGAAACGCCGCTGCACATTCTCACAGAATGTAAATGAATGTAGAATGTGTGGCAGATCAACGGGCGGACCTCCTTCAATCAACATTACTGCCGGAAGCATGTAGTGATCTGAAAAGGCTGCTGAGCTCAGGATAGTTGGAGTAGGAAGATGACAAACTCATGTACAACTACCCAATCAAGAGGCTAAGTGCGGAATGGCCCGGTAAAACAAACAAACAAGTTATTTCTTATTTTTTGGAAATTGACGTAATTTCAAAAATTATACTTAATATTTTTTTGTAATAAAAGATTGGCGTCTCAATTGTATGTAATGAACCAAAGTGATAGAATGAGACTTCTGTCTGTCTGTCTGTCAGTCTGACGTACAAATAACTAATTGGACCTACATGCATTTCCTCCAAAACGATTTGCCAACCTTGTTGGAAGATATACCACTCAATCTACAGAGAAATGTGATTTCTGGTGCATTCTGTAGTTATTGACCTAAAAGTAAATTCCTTGTACAAAATACATACATACCTACCTACATTAAGTAAATACGTATAATGTCGAACTTTGATAATGTTACTTTTGAAATACATTAGGTTGTTTTTCATTTATTACACTGGCGTTTTATACAAGCTCATATAACACGCCAGATAAAGGACTTTGTAATGTCAATCAATTACCTAATGACTGGTAACTCTAGGAATATAGATAAACAGTCCAAAGTTTACATGGCATTAAATAAATATAAAACCAATAGATACATGACTACTAAACAAATAAAACTGTTATATTTGATCGAAGTTCAAAGTAAGCATATATGTCTAGCTAATATTTTAAAGACTGACGTGGTAAATTGCACAATCTTCGAACTCGGCCTCATTAATCTCGAAACAATGATGAATCACTTTGTTGTTGTCAAGACTTATTTATAGAACGAACGTGGCACAGACGGGTAACTAGACATATCTTCGGTAAACATATGCTCGATTGCGTAAGATACCAGCTTATATTTTTCCGAAGTTACATCATTGCTTAGCCCGTAGCGACGCTCGTAGCCCAATTGCACTCGGTGATTAGATACAATCACTGGTGAAAAATCATCTCACTAGGCTGCCATAGTGTTGGTCACCATGCTGCACTGCCCTTGTTCGCATTGAGGATGGTGACCACCACTCTAGGATTCTGCTTAAGATTTCCATTCAGGCGGAGCAGTAAGTTTGGCCGCCAAATATATAAAAAAAGATAACCTGCATTCCTTTTTCAGGTTTTTCAGGTCCCTTGAGAAAACCATTACTTTCCTACGAAGATTTTCTGACAAGCAAGAATTCGACCATAAAAGAAACTAAGTATTCATAAGCTTTCGTTATGTCGAACATTAGGTCGACCCCAAATACCTTTGGAAAAATGACCGGAAATCGAGATAATGATGACATAAAATAACTTAAGTTGCTAAAATATAAAATAGTATTGATAAAACTAGCGGGACAAGTCACACACTTTTTTTTCATTTCGATATTAATTTACGTTTAAAATGAATAACTCATTTACTAGTAGATACCTAGTGTGAAATAAAGATAATAAATCACTTCCTTACGAAAACGCCTTACTTCGTAATGATAACTACATTATCTTTGTAATTCTAGAAAAATTCCATAAAAAACAAGGAAAATTAGGTGGCATTTAATAAAAGCTGTATTACTGGTTATATTAAAAATGTAATAAGTTTAAAATTGCACAGTAACAATAGAAATACACCCATAGAACAACCCAGTCTCAAAATACATTAAACACAAACAGTACAAGCTACCAAACACATCTATATACACAGTGCAAAGGTTATGTACTGGCCAATAAAACAATGTTATAAAGTGAAAATAACATCAATAACATTTATCATAACTGTATTGCAGTGCACTTTTTTTCTACAACAAATTATATTTTATATTTTGAGTATCAATTTGAAAGTGTTGTGCATAAATGATTCATTTCACAATGCATATGTATGTATTGTGTATACATTTATTAAAAAGCGGTTATTTTAATATTACAAATATACACTCAAATTTTATTTATTTATATAGATTACTCCAATATCATTTGTTAAATCATTATTACACAAAACATATCAAATAGTGCTCTCAAATGCAGATTCAATATAGAACTGATAAATCATACAGATTACAAAGCAAGAATCACAAAATATTAAAAATAATGTTGTTTGTCTACTGATGTAACAATATGTGATTTAATAATTAGTTCAAGAAAATTACATTGAACTATGAGTATATATTACAAATTCCAATAAGATTTAGGTATTTAGACAAACAAATATGAGATGTACTTTGTACAAACACACAATATTTTAATTAGAAAAATCTTTGTTATTGAATTAAATCAGGAGAGGGGCAGCAAAATGATGATTTGAATAATTAACAAATCACCATAATAACTGTTTTTCATTATTATAACTTTCAAATATTATTAAAACTTACTCATTATCAAATTAGAAAATTATCACCACAAACCTTACCACATGCCATTTTATTTATTTCCACATACATTTTCATTTGACCTCTTACATTCTTTGCACAAATAAAATAACAAATGATACATTCAGTTTAAACAATAAATAAAAAATGACTGTAGTATTTGAAAAAAAAAACAAAATAGAGCAATGAAAAAATTGTTTTATGAACAAATTCCAGATTTATGATGTTATTTCAAAGCTTGCAAATTCTTATTAAGCAACACAGGTACATAAAAGGGTTTTGATATATCTAATTAAGTATATGAACTTATTAATCTAAATCATATTAGAGAACATTTTTTTTTTTTTTAAATGTTTGTGTTGCCAAATATTTTTTTTTTTTGCAAACATTGACTTTGTTTTTTACAAGCTGATCAAGCTAAAATATATGATTACTGATAAATATATATTTGTATATATATCAGAAAAAATGTTAGGTAAGAACAACTCTGATATAACTAGCCTTAAGCCTAATAATATTTTAACTCGATACAATTATGACAGCAAATATTTTGTTCAATTTTTTTTTAAATTTCTTTTTAGGCATAGAATGATGATAATACAAGCCATAGCGCTGTACTCAATTGATAAAAAAATATTAAATTTCTTACACCACTTCTTTAATCAGACCATTTTCTTTTACATCTACTCATCTTTCTTTCCATCTCCTCCACTGGCCACCGTTAACTTCTTCTGCAATTTGCTGTGTTCTTCTGCAAGGCGGTCATATTCTTTATTAAGACTTTCAGCCTGTGACTTCACAGCTTCCTTGTCCTTCTTCTCTCTGATAAGATCTTTCTCCAAGGACTCAATTTGACTCTTCAGTTCTTCAAGTTCTTTCTTGGTCTTCTCATCACCGGCTCCCGCCTGATCTAAGAGCGTTCTAGCGGTTGCCGTTGCACTCTTTGCTTGACGGAAATTAGCCTCAGACTGAGCCAATAAAGTTGCAAGTTGAGTAATCATCTGCACCAACCGCCTGATGACAACCAGTAAGAATAATGCGAACCCAGAAATATAGAAGTTCCTCTGAGCACGGAATAGCCTCATGTTACCTTGCATTTCAGCATCCAGATGTTGGTGGTCTGTAGATTCGAGATTCGAATACTTTTGCATTTCGCGGATTGCATCGAGAAGGCATAGTACTAACACTCCAATCAGTATTAAGAAATAAATAGACGCTTGACCACTTATGTAAGCCAGAAACTTTGATTTGAAAAACTTGTTCCATTTCGAAGGACTTGCGACCGGTAATGTCAAAAGGAGAACTACTGCTATTTCGGCGTACAAGAACGTCGCAATTATTGTCCACTGTAGACTCATTTTAGATGGTTTGCTTCTAATGCAGATATTAACAACAGGTAGCGCTAAACAACCACAATCACAATATTCGCAGCGACAGCACGTAAAGCACTTTATATAAAATTAAATAGTCGGTGACTAATACAATGACTACTATGAAAATGACGTAGGTGTTCGGTTAAATTTTAATGACGTGTCTCAGTGCTGCCATTTTATTTTAAGAAACTTCTTTAGCGCAGGGTAAACAAGAAAATTTAAACTCACAAAACCATAAGATATTTTAGTAACGTACATTGGTTGTTTTGTAGTGTCTACTAGTCTCAATGAGGTGCATGTAATGCCAGTCCCAGTCAACTGTCAACTAGAAGCTGTTTTTAGGAAGGTTTCATTACACGACGGAGATAACGATAAAGGAAAAACAAGGACAGCGATATAGGTTTTGCTACAATGATACCACTGAAAATATGTTTGAAAAGTAGTTTTTTTTTTAATACTAACGCTCCGTTAAAACCTTGAAGATAATTACGAATTATTTTTTTTTGTAATTAAACAACATCGCAAAGTGTCTTAGTCGTAGTAAATAAAAAAAAAAAACAAAATTCAAATATTTACCAATAATTTCGTGTCATTTACTGACAACATTACAAAATATAAAATAAAAAATGGCTGCCTGTGCTTCCGTATAGGTTAATTGTACTTGTAATTTCGGTTTAATTTTAACAATAGTAAACTAATTTCGACTAATCCTACTATAAAGACGTTCAATCTTGAGTCATATACTCTGTTCCTTCGTTGTAGTAAAGTTTTGGTGAAATCAAGTGTTAGGTAAATAATAATCACAAAGCTGAGTGAGAAAGTGATTCTTTTAAGGAAATTAATGAAATCTTTTGTTAAATACTTTAAAACCTGTTATAAATGTAAAGTAATCATGTACATGTACGTTCATAAAGCAAGATTTGTAATTGTAATAAACGTTTTAAAATAGTTACAGATTTTATTGAACTCTCTAAACTGTGTTTTTCGATTATTTTTTTTTCAAATATGTGGTTCTCTGATTTTATTAATAATCAGATTTCTTTCGGATAACTAATCTGCATTGACATTAACTTCAAAGAATTAATCGAAAAGTGCAGTACTTCTAATTTTGAACCCCAATAATATCAAGTAAAAAGAAAACATATTTTGAATTGCCCGTGCTACCAACAGTTTCGCGGGGGCCGCTAATAGATGGCTCTGGACGCTAAGGAAAAATTACCTCATTTATTTTGTATGGAGTTGACATTCTTCTCTCTGAGTAAATGTGTTCTGTGATGTAATGTCTACTAGTCAGATGTATGAAATAGTTACAGTATGGACGTTACCATGGGCGTACCCAGGGTAGGGCAGGGGGGGGCAGATCAGGCTTTTTATCAGCACATAGTCCCTGTTTTCCAATTACAGCACTAGAGCGCATTATGCGGCATAATGCTTAACTTTGAATGATTCAACTACAGCAACGCTTCGCACAATCGAGCACTCTCAAAAGTAGTGTTTTTGCGTGATGCGTGCAATCGATACCAACTTGACAAAAATTAACAAGTGTTTTTTCTTTAAGGTGGCATTGATCAAAATGTTTTATTTATATATTATCGTTAGTATTTATTGTTGAAAAAATTTTTAAAGCTTTCGTTTCGTTGCAGTTTTTTCGAAATAATCAAAGTTAATTCAAACTGTGTTAAAAAAATAAATATAAATATGGATGAAGGTAAATAGTTTTTAACCAATTATTATGTATACCACTTTATTAATTTTTTTTTTTTCAATACTTTATTTAGCGCACTCAGTAGAGTGCGCTAAATAAAGTATTGAAAAAAAAAAAAATACCACCAGTAGGTGCATTTGAAAACTAATTCACGTTCCAATTAAGCTTCAGCATAATTCAGCATTGTGCGCCAATGAGTCGCATTATGCTCTGTAATTGGAAAACTAGGAGTAGAATAAACAAAGATAAAATAAAATAGGTATTTTTTAGGAATCCTTTGATATTACACTATATATTTAAAAAGTAACTTGCGAGGGTCTTCAGCAAAACGATTTATGACATCTTCCGTGAAAAAACGCAATATTGTTTACAAATTTTCTATGTACACTGAGCATACAAAATCCGTTTAACCTGTCTTCGATCATAGTCGATCTCAGCCATGTTTTAACACGTCTGAGTGTGCTGAATGATCTTTCGATCGTAGCTGTGGAATATTGCATTGCCAATAAAATTTCCAGGGCAGTCTTCACCTTTGGGTAAAAATATTCTGCTATTTAAAGTCTTGTTGTCGCTTATTTATCCACAGAGTACGCCATAGTTCAGCTTCAGATGATCAGAGATAATTCCTCCATACATTTTTGCCGGTCTGGTGAATGGTCTGTGCCGAATCTCGCTTCTAACGAAGATGTTAACGAATCCAAATACGGCACGTATAACGAGTGACGGCAATATTTGCTAGGAGAAGCAGCTGGTTGATTTGCTCTATGTTGTTGGCGGCTTGCTGTTCTAGGTAAACGCAGCGCAAAGTTCAAAGCTGTAGCCTTTCTTCAGCTGATTTAGTTAAATCCTTGCCGTGAGAGAGCCACGCTTCGGCATGAATGGGCCGGCTCGGCAGGAGTGGTACCACGGCCTCAAAGAAAACTGGTGTGAAATAGCGCTTTCGCTGTGTTTCACTAAGTGAGTGAGGATACCGGAGGCCCATATCCCAACCACTCCCCATACCCCTGCTCAGCCCCTCCCCATCCCCGAAAAGCCGGCAACGCACTTGTGACGCCTCTGGTGTTGCAAGTGTCCATGGGCAGCGGTAATCGCTTACCATCAGGCGATACGTCTGCTCGTTTGCCCGACTAGGATATAAAAAAAAACCTCACTCCCGCTCTCTGCGGAACGTCGGTGCTCTGCAACTAAATTGGTGGCAATGGTTTCTATATGTTCTGAACATCCTATTATGTCCAGCGTATTAGACTGTGGTACGTTTGCAAAGGGTTGCAACAGAGAACTGTATTTGTCTATAATACATAGAGCAAATATAAATGTAGTTTGGATGATAGCGGATAACAACTGGAAAGCTATTTTCCTTGTCCCAGAATTACCTTCCCGAGAAAGTTTTTCTAGGCTTTCTGCAATTTCGACAAAATGTTTCTTAAACTTCGCAATAGTCTAATATTTATGAGACCATCTTGTAACACACAGTATTGGTATTTTTGACGCAAAACCGATTCTCTGAAAAAAAATTTCGTATCTTTTACGGTTCCAATGCATTCCAGTGAAAATATAAGCCCTTTTTCTAAGTTTCTCTCAATATTTTTTGGACTCCTCCATCTTTTCCCGCCATCGTAGCACATTCATCGTAGCCCTGTCCTACGCATTTATTAGCATCAATATTTAGTGTATTTATAAATCTATTAATATCAGCAGCTCTCGATTGGGCATCCATGTTTTCCAACTCCACAATACCCATAAATTCTTTTTTAACATTTTTTTCCATTTGGTCGTAATATGCTGAAGGCACTTATTATATGAATATATTAAAATTACACAATAACTCAAAAACACAAAATTTACAAACTATGCCTCATAAATGCAATTTGCTAGCTCGTACTCTCCCATCTTTCTTTGTGTTATTCGCGCGCGGCACACGATGTGACTCGGCTAGATTAGTAATGTTGCCGAGCCGAGCGCGGCATTTTTGCTAGCGAGTTGGTATAAAGTGCCTACCGCACTATTAATTTTTAAAAGTTGTGTATTGTATTGCCACTGGCAAAAACTTATTTTTATTTTTCTCGACAAGTAGATAGTTAATAAGGACGTAAATAAAATCTAGGGGGGGGCAGCTGCCCTCCCCTGCCCTACCCTGGGTACGCCCATGGACGTTACGTTGGAGTGTTAATACCACTATTGATCCCGTGGATGTTGAAGACCCGACTTAGGGATCACAAAATCACAATAGTGCTGCAAAGCGTAGGAAAACTGAGACTATCATATCATTATGTTTAAAAAAAAACAATAAAAGAATTAAAACAGTTAACTTTTAGCTGTTTGAACCTGGCAACTTTATTAAAAAAAGAGAAAGTAGGCTAGGACTATTCAAGAGAATATCACTACATAGTATAAAACAAAGTCGCTTCCGCTGTCTGTCTGTCCCCATAAATGCTTAGATCCTTAAAATTACGCAACGGTTTTTGATGAGGTTTACTTTAATAGATAGAGTGATTTATATGTATAATACATGCATAATATAGTAGCGAAACACTGATAATTTTAGAGGTTTCTAATATGATGTCGTAAATAAACCAATTTTTACGCTTAGGTACATTGCAAACGCTGGCTGAACCCAACGAGATAGAACAAAATAATGTTCTACAGTATTTTGATCAAACGTGGTTCTAGGGGTCACAGGGGACTTGACCCCTCCCCCAAAATTGTTCAATTTTCATAATTCACTCAGTTTCCATAATTCTTCCAAAATAATTGTTCAATCGAGATAAGTGTTCAAAGAGTAGGAATTGTTCAACGCCTATAAATTAAAACTGTAATATAATGTTGATAACAAAACTTTGCCCTCCAAGGCTTTCGTGTATGTCGTCTAAGGCGGGTCGGTGTTCCGACTCTTACTGCGTAGAGCTGTGAGAAGCTCAACAGCGACCTGCCCCGGGGTGAATCTTTCTGTCTATGCCTATCTCTTCGGGATAACCCACTATAACCATTTTTTATTCCTTTATTTTTACGAGAAATAATGATTAATTTACGAAGCTATTTTCAGCAATACAGAATTAACTCTTATCCAATTAGGTATCTTAAAAACATTGTGCATTTAATAGAGATCACATATGGCCTTTTACTGGATGTAATTGAAATTAATATTTTCGATGATATTACAGATTTAAAATGCACGAATTGTGTCGTCAGTGGGTGCACCTGAAAGCTACCCGTGCAAAGCCAGGGCGGTTCGCTAGTTCCTCATAATTTTCTCAATAGGGTATTTTACTGTTTACGAGAAAAAAATCTAAAAATACGTTATTGAGATACCTTAGTCCTTAGTTGGATAATGTTACTTTTAGTTCATAAAGTAATAAAATATTTTTAATAATTTATTTCAAAGTTTTCACTATTTTTTATCTGTTCTTTAACACCATGAAACAGTAGCTGCCATGTTATTACGTCAACCCGCTGTGTAAAGCTCAGTGTCAAATGTCAGCGCATTTGTTTTTGCTTACAAAGCGAACTGACGTCACTACCACAGAGCAATATGGCGTCCACTGAATCCAGCATTTTTGACAAATTACGCGCAAAATTTGAAAATGTTTAATTTGAACGCGTTTTGACGGCACTTATCGATTGAATAAAAATTTTGTGTTTTTAGAATCTCATTAAGACACTTTTCAAAAATGGGTGTAATACCCTCGATAATAACATTAAAAGAATCTGAAATAATTATTGTGTCAAGTATTTTAATTTAAAAAAATAAAGTAATTAAATTTGCTTAATATCATAAAAACGTTATTTAATATCATTACATCAAACTTCCGAAGTAAGTGTTAGTTGCATTCATAGATTAATAAACGAAACGCTATTGTCAAAATGACTGCATAGATACATGTCCGGTGTCCCGTTTTTCAGTGACGTCATTCGTGTAAAAATTGAAATAAATTAACAAAATATTGTATTGATTTATATGCAAAACTAAACTAAACTTAATTAATATGGCAGATCCCAAATACGAGAATCTCCCTGGCATAGTAAGTGGATTACTTATAACTAAAAAAATATCGATTTACAGTTTTAAATCAATGGTTTTCATTGATATTTTATTTGTAGGCATACGATCAGCCTGATGTATATGAAACTGGTGATTTACCGGAAGCAGACCAGCCAGATCCTACAGAGGAAGAGGATAACGAAAATATTGAACAATTACATTTATCTGTGAAGGACTCGTTCAATAAATTTAAAGGCAAATTTTTAACTGGCACCGTTGACTTTTCTGATAGACTTAGCAGAAAATCGCGTATTGGATACAGGTACATATATATATATGCACTTGGAGAAGAAGAATGTATATTTTTATCAGTTTGAAGAAAAACACTAACCACAAAACTAAACAAAGGCTATATTTGATTATTTTATCTTTTTATAGGGCGGGGGAATGGGAATTGGCAGCTGAAGGTGAACCTGAAACAGTCCTGGAGCGCTATAACAGGTTGCGCTGCGAATTTTCCGAATTATTAGAACAAGTTACGGAACAACAGAATAAAGCTACAGAAAGTGAAAAGGTAAAAAAAATATATTGTCATCATCATGAACGGCCTTTAAATGTCCACTGTTAGACATACTCTACTTAAAATTAAGGTTTGGCCTGCACCATACCATGCTGACCAAATGGGTGATGGGTGGGTATAGTGTTTGGTTCAAGTTTCCAAATGTTTTTATGATCTGCAAATACTTTTTTGCAGTATCAGTGTTTTCTTTGTATCTATATGATATATATAAAAAGGAATCGCCGAAATGTATGTACGCACATAACTTCTAGTCTGCTGCACCACATTTAATGATATGTTTTTTGTGTGTTCTTTTTTGTTAGGACAAGGTTTTTGTACAAGGAAAATGAAAAAACCAACGGGATAAGTCAATTTTTTTGTCTGCTACGGGAAGCTGAGACAAAAATGTGTAATATGGCGGTACAAAGTTCGCCTGATTAAAATCCAGTCCTACTCTTATTTGAAATGCATTATAAATTCTCTGTTTTTTTTGCACAGCATACAAGAATATCTGAAGCTATTGACAATTGCAAGGCAAGATGACGGATTGCCAATCTTATTCTTATTTGAAACGCATTGTATTTATATCAGTGGTCTAATACCTGTAGTACAAGCTGTGCTTAGTTTGAGACTTGGTGGTGTGTTGTGTTTGGATGTCCAAAAATATTTATTTTAAGCTATTAATCTATAGTAGAAACAGTAACACAATAGAGTTTCACACTCTATTAAACATAGCTTTTACTTGTGGGAAGTTATGCAGTCACACAATAGGCAATAAATACCTTTGAAATTCGTTATGTTGAGACCAGGTTGCACTTTCCATTACCTACTGGCTTGGAACCATATCTAGGTATAATAGTTACTGTCTGATCATTTTAATTTCTCAGTTAATAAATCATTAAAATAAGAATAAATGTTATGAATAAATAATATATGATTCTACTAGCTTTGTGCCGCCATATTGACATATCTATCTTAGCTTCAGCTGCGGACGAATAAAATTGACTTTTCCTGTTATTCTTTAAGTTTTTTTGTACACAGTACATCTTATCCTAACAATAACGAATATAAATAAAAATAATTATTTAATTTGATGCACCCGACCGGAAGTTATGTGCCTACATACATTTAGGTGATTCATTTTTATATATGTAATTTATTTTAATATAGTCTTATCTCTTAATTGGCAGTCTAGGTGTGTATATTTGTATATCCCACTGTGGCGCCTAAACTACTGATTTAATGTATAAGGTGTAAATAGATTCGTAATAATAGCCCAGGTGACATAGGTTTTTTTTACTATTTCTTGTTATTTCAAATATAAGAATAATATTTACAAATAGTTTTTTTCTTAGTTGCTATCTTTTCGTAATTCTAAATTAAATCTGTGTATAATTTTTAGGAGGAGTACACAAAACTAGCAGTTCAAATAAATTCAACAAAGAAACTGCTTGAGGAATTAAAGCTGGAAGAAGGCGAGCAAATTGATCCTAAGGCTGAAAAATTAAAGTAAGTTCTATCAGAAGGTTGTCTGGAAGATTGTTATTGTTGTGTGTATGTGTTGTGTATTGTGATTGATCTTGTACATTATTATACATGACGTTTCACGTTTTTACCTTACTGCGAAAGAAGGAGGGTTATGTTTTTCGAGTGTATGTATGTATGTAAGTATATATTTCTTTAAGCTTAAACGTCTTGTCGTATTTTTAGTGTGGTGTGAGTGGTGTCAATAGATTCCTCTTAGTCGTGAGAGTGACACTGGGTACATCAAAATAAAAAAATAAAAAAAACTGAATTTAATAAAGATAGCAGATATTGACGCAGTGGGGATATTTTCTAAAAAAAAATTTGCTTGTTACCATAAAAATGATTAAAGTGAACCAGCTTCAAAAGATAGACATATACTGTCGCAGACTTTTTTCAGGTCTTTTAAAGGAGAACAATTCTCAATTCCGTCGCGTCGTACAATTTCATGTTCTCTCTTTTAACACAGTTTACAAATAAAGAGTTTTCAATCTATCAGGGGCCAAACCTACATACTTGAAAAACTTTATAAATTACGGAAGCTATTTCTTACTCCAAAATTGAGTAAATACTAGTCTACAAATAAAGTTATTTTCTCTTGTATTATCAGTGAAAGTCCCGTCGAAATTGGTACATTCCAGAGATTTGCTGAAACAAATAGTAAAAAATTCAATTTTTTTATTTGATCCCAATGTTTTACTTGCTGTTTACAGGGAGTATCTATCAAGTAACGGCAAAAGGAAGCAGGGAGAAATGGTAACGGCACATTTGAAACTGAAACCTGAAGTGAACTTGGCATATACAACACGAGTAGCACAACTTGAACACAGGTATGTTATAACTAGTCGACCAAACTAAGTATGCGTCTCCTGTTGCCCATAGTAAGATGTAATTTGTTTACTTAAAAGAAATTGGCTTAGTGCTAATCGGACTCGAGCAGGAAGGGTTCCGTACCTTTATCTATACACTAGCTGACCCACGCGACCTCGTTTGCGCCTCCTATTGACCGTAGCGTGATGTAACATTATCCATTGGTGCTCCGCCCCTATAGGTCTTAGCGTGATGATATATAGCCTTTCTCGATAAATGGGCTATCTAACACTAACAAAAAATTTTCAAATTGGACCAGTACTTCCTGAGTTTAGCGCGTTCAAAACTCTTCAGCTTTATAATATAAATATAGATATATTTTAATGAATAATATTTTTAGAGTTCAGAATTAAATTTTTATTACGATATTTCTCAGGTTACATAAGCTAGAGCAGGCAGCTGGTGTTCGGGATGAAGAGGCTTTCAGGAGGTTACAGGCAGCTACTGGACAGGTTTGTTACAAAAGTAAAAAAAAAAATAGTAACACAAAAAGTGGTAGATTGGTCAACCAAGCACCTCATAGCATTTACAAGAAAGTTTCTTAGTAATTATCAGTCAAACTAGGTTCATAGTTTGCCTCGTTAGCGCAGTGGTAGCGTACGCGACTGTTGTGAATGAGGTATCGGGTTCGATTCTCGGGTCAGATCAAATGTTTGTATGATCTGCAAATATTTGTTTCGGAGTTTGGGTGTTTTCTATGTATAATATGTATGTATTTACAAAAAAAAAGTATATATGTATTTATATCAGTTGTCTAGTACCCATAATACAAGCTCTGCTTAGTTTGGGACTAGATGGCGTTGTGTGTTAGATATCCAAAATATTTATTTATTTATTATCTGTAAATATTTGTTTTGGAGTTTGGGTGGTTTCTATGTTTAATGTTTATTTAGATATTTTACCAGCACCGTTATCCACAGAATAATATTACATAGTGCTTACTTAGTCAATTACAAAGAAAAAGAAACTGCACTCAGCCCAAGACTTGATTACCCATGTATGTATTTACAAACTAGTCAAAGTCAAAACTACAAACGGTCCAGCCGTTCCGATTACCTGGAACAAACAGACAGACAGACAGACAAAAATTGTAAAAAATGATATTTTGGTACATGTATCGTGTCTACACACATATGCATTCATCAAATCATCAAAAAGTAGTTTTTATTTTATTATTACAAACAGAGACTCCAATTTTATTTATTACTTTATTTAACTAGACGACGTTGTGCGTAAGATGTCCGAAAATATTTCATTTATTTAAGTGCAAGCTCTGCGTAATTTGAAAACAGTTGACAAAAAGTCAGGAATAATTTGTTTATAACATGATCTGTTTGCAGGCGACATTATGTGGCGCGGCCGCATCTCTAGCGGCTCAGGCGGCGCTGTTGCGGCCCGGCGAGTTGGCTGCGGCTGACGCACGCGTCACAGCGCTCAGGGCTAACGTTGACGCGCTCAAAGTTAGCGTCAAGCCTGCTGATCCTGATTTAGACGCTAAGGTAATAAAACATACTGTAGTCCATTCGCGTTAAGAAAATAGTGACGTAATGATCAAGCCCCGCCCTCGTACCAGTAGGAAAAAGTGAGTCTCTCTCTCTCTCCTTATGCAGTCGATAACGCCTTTATTATTTTCTATTATTTGACTTTGACCACGTGACTTAGCGTTGAGATGACGTCATTCCTATAGATTGATTAGTTTTCTAATTGCGTTTGCGTTTGCAAAACGTCAACTTAACTAGAGAGGCTGAATAAAAAAAAACTTATTATTCTGTACGAAAGCTTGGAATCTGATTTGTTACTATTTTTTAAAGCAAATGGACTATCTATTTGATATTATTTTATTTTGATTTCATAGTTTGTACACATTATTTAATCGATTCTCCAATGAATCGATTATTGTCAAATCTATTTACTACACTAGGTGGGTTAACTTACTATAATTAATTAATTAATTAATATCCATTATAATTGCAGGTGAACGAGTTATACAAGTTATTGAAGCAAATTGACGGTATATCTCATTCTGAGATATTGGAACGTATGGAAGCGCTCGAAGCACTGCATCACCAAGGTTAGATAATAACACATATTGTAAACAATTAAAATAAAAAAAAAAAACGACTAAGAAATGGACCAAATTTAAATGGGATCACACGGGAAGCACCAGTTATGTAATAAAAAAAGAATCATCCAAATCGGTTAACCCAGTCGAAAATTCTGAGCTAACAAACATAACAAATACAGTCGAATTAAGAACCTTCTCCTTTTTTGAAGTCGGTTAAAAATTGAACTCATGAGGTTTTGTGGCTGGGTTGATGGTCTAATGTTTAGTGGTATAAGCAGCGGTGGATTTACAATAGGGGCAGTCGGGGCACGTGCCCAGGGCGGCAAATTTTTTAGGGCGGCAAACTTTGGTAAGTGAAAAACATTGTTTAGCTAACCAAGATTGCTCAATATATTATAATTATTTAATTCCGTTAATTAATAATTTTATGTTAAATTGATAATTCAAGAAATTCAATTCATCGATTATATGTGGGGGTTTTGTGGTTTTTTGGAATGGTCTACTCCAGATGGCGGCACTTTGGCGTCAGGTCCAATGAACTGTCAAGTACGATATTTGCTTTTTTTCTAAATTATTTTGGTTTATTTATTTTTATAAACATTCTTATACAAATATTGTTTTCTAAAATGCCGCAGTGTTGTGCAGTACCTATGTGGGCAAATAAAACGGGCAGGCATAAGTTCCTTACTGTAGATAAAAACCTAAAAAAAATGGATAGACCTTTTAACTGTGAAGAACAAAAAAAATATCTTTGGATACACGAAAGGGTCATTGGTTTGGCTAAAACTTTGAACATCTTAAGCGGCAAGTTATTTTCAAAATTGGTGCCAAAACATTTTCAAAAATAATATTAAGAAGTAAAACAACTCTTTCTTTAATTTAATTTATTTATGACAATGACGCTTATAGCAGTATTGTTCATTCATGATCATCATCATCTTCAGCCTATCACAGTCCACAGCTGGACATAGGCCTCTCCAATTGCCCGCCACTTGGTTCGATCCTCGGCGTCTCGCATTCAGCTCCTGCCAGCTGTCTTGCGCGGATATCACTCCACATTTCTTGTGGACGTCCTGCACTATGTTTGCCGAGACGCGGTCTCTACTCAAGAACCCGTTTACCCCAACGGTAATCACTTCTGCGGCTTATATGGCCATTGTCATTCATGATCATAAAAAAATATTTTACCTTATTGATTTATGATTTACTAGCAGACCCACGTAACACCGTTTGCATCTCCTATTGCCCGTAGCGTGATAATTATCCCCTGTTTTTAACACATTCTTTATTGGTGCTCCACTCCTATTGGTCTTAGCGTGATGATATATAGCCTATAGCCTTCCTCAATAAATGCACTATCCACCTGTAAGATTTTTTTAAATCGGATCAGCGGTTCCTGAGATTAGCGCGTTCAAACAAACAAACAAACTCTTCTATGTTTCATCTACACTATAATATGATAAAGTATTATAATATTATAAAGTGGATGAAACATACTTCATTGTTAAATTATAAACAATTGATCAAAATTGTTGCTAATACGCAAAATAAAATTATTGCATTGAAAAAATTATGGAACAGAATTCGCTTTCCGATCTTTTGAAATTGTTGCATGCAAGTGACCTGTACTCATTTTCCAAACGTGGAAATCGCCTATCGAATATTTATGACATTAGCTGTTGTAACAAACTGTACAGAACGCTCGTTTTCATGTTTGAAGAGAGTTGAAAACTACTTACGTTCTAAAATGACTGCTAATAGGCTCAATAGCTTAGCTATTCTATGCATCGAATCCGACGTACTTCAACGTTTAGATTGCGAAGATTTAATCAAACAATTCTCAATTCAAAATGTCAGACGAATTTGCCTGCTATAAAATTGATATAATATAATTAAGACTCACCTTTAGTTCTAAATTTATAATTGTAAGAAAAGAAACAAATATTTGTTTATGTTTTTGGAATATGTAACATGTAATAAATATAGTTTCTTCAACAAATTAGTTATTTAATTTTGACAAATAAAATATGTGAACTATAAGTTTAAGTAAAATGCCGGATAAAAACCCGCCTTAAGGCGGGTTTTTATCCGGTGCCCAGGGGCGGCATTAAGTTTAAATCCGGCCCTGGATATAAGTAGTGTTAGTTGGTATTTCATTTACACCCAAGATAAATTGTCGTCATCGTAGAAAAATTACGGATGTGATCATTATACTTAACTTAACACTTAGGTAATACTTAACAGGAGAGGAGAGTGCTTTAAAATATACGAATGATGTTTTACTATACGATTTTTAAATTTTGAACTGTTATTATGAATAACAATTTTAATTAAATTCTGGACACTTTTTTTTTGACTTCCTCACTGGCGCTGTGGTAGCGTACGCGACTGCTGTGCTTGAGGGCTCGGGTTCGATTCCTGGGTCGGACCAAATATTTATATGATCTGCAAATATTTGTTTCGGAGTTGGGGTCTTTTCTATGTATATAATATGTAAAAATTTACAAAAAAAAGTATACATGTATTAATATCAGTTGTCTAGTACCCATAATACAAGCTCTACTTAGTTTGGGACTAGATGGCGTTGTGTTAATGTCCGAAAATATTTATTTATTTATTTGTGAAAAAAAAAAAACGAATATTGTCCAAAAATCAGATCCATTGTTTTTCTACGTTGATATATTGTGTGGGAAAAATATGCGATGATTTTATTAAATTTATGTTTCTTCCACAGCATGCAACTTTGGCAAATCTCTCACGGAACTGGAAAGCTTACAAACGACAATAGCTAGTGGGGTTCAGAACAACAAAGAGTTACTCCAGGGCGTGCAAGAAGTGTTTGCCCATAATGTTGACAGTCTCCAGAAGGAAATAAAGAAATTGGATGATAGGATCGGCAAACTGGCCGCTGCGTGATCTATAAACATAATAAACACTGGTGCTGTTTCAAAATTGATTATTTTTCAGCTTTTTTTTGTTAAAATTTTGCAGCTTTGGGCGTAATGTAGCAAGTTACAGAACTGTTCTAGAACGTTAACACACACATAAAGGCTTGTTTTTGAGAACTACTTTTTTGAAATCAGCGTGGCTACTACTTTATAGGTAGTAGAGCCACGCTGATTTCAGCACGAACGGGCCGGCTCGACCGGGGCGGTACTACCCTCGCACAGAAAATCAACGTAAAATGACAGCTATGATGCTGTCATGTTTCGTTGGTGAGTGCGAGACCGGAGACCCAATGATGCAGAAGCATCACTAGCCCGCCATGGTTTGGGTCACCATGCTGCATTGTTGCATGGCAGGCCATAGATAAAAAAAAGTACTACCCTCGTATACAGCAAACAACCTGGAATGTTCTAATGGTAGAAGATTTGATTAAGATAAAATAATCAAAGGTGACAGTTATTTAAATACATAGAGTATTATCACGAAATGGACCAGTAAATGTTACAATAATTCCTGCTTGTTAATTTAATCGAGTAATAAAATCGTGCTTCTATATAAAATAATCAATTTCGGAACACCACTATGTAAAGGTCTTTGCACACTGCACTTTTTGTTATCCTACCCTCATATACCTATGTAACAATGAGTGGCTTAACAAGGAAGTCTGCTTAATCAGAGACCTAGAACTCATATTTAAAACATTCTCTAATTTAAAATTACCCATTTAATTTTGCTCACAATATTATTGTGCTGTTGTTACCGATATTAATAAACTGCATATTTTAAGAGTAAGAATAGAGAGAAAGACCAATTTTGTAATGATATTGATCAGGAGTATTAGAATGTTATATTTGTTGGTTGAATTGACGTGATAGCATGAAGTTGGAATCAAGATATGTAGCTTATAAGGCCATCTGTAACACTTTGACCGATAACCGACGCACACTCTTAGGGTGGTTATACACTATTCTTATCCGATTCAAACCCGTGAAACTCGGAAATCGTAATAAGCGGGATAAACTCGTGACCTTGTTGCCGCCATATGCCAATAGTGACTGTGCGGTGGCATAGCGGTTTAAGAGATCGGCACGCCGCCCTTTACTGCGCTGAGTGTTGTGGGTTCAAATCCCAAATGAGACAATACTCCATGATGCACAAATTGTTGTTCTGAATTTAGGTATCCTTTGTGACCGTTCCTTGAATGTTTGTTAAATCTACCGCAACACATATGTGTCGATATCTGAATTATAAAGCACTTTTAGAATATATCTGTCTATAATATAATATAATATCAGAATTCAGATATTATATATAATATAATATCTGAATTATAAAGCACTTTAAGAATATATTTTCTTAAAGTGCTTCATAATTCAGACATCTGGGTTTCGAATAGGGCGTAGTGCGTAACCGCCCGTACTGTCCTACTTGCAGATGTGGAAAAATTATAAAAAGTGGTAATCGATTGTCAAGTCAAATCAATATCTTTTTATCAAACGTTCTGCGCATTCTATATGAAACCCTTAGGTATGACGTCATATTTAGCTGTTGTCAAATCACTTATGGATAATGTTGATTTGAAGATATCAAATAATTAAATTGAGAATACACAACAATTGATGCTCTACTTGAAGGTTTTACATTTTAATGATTCTGGATAATTTTTAAAACTTTTACTTCTTTTAAATATTTGCGATGAGATATATCTTGAAAATGGTCTGTAACTAATATAAATATGTATTACCGTTGACATAAAAAAAAAATCTAATTTCAAGTCGGTCTGAGTCCGGTTATATCGCCTCCGGTTATAAGGCGAGTGTGGAGGATCCCTTATATTAACATTAAAATTTCCATTTAATTGCAGTTATCTATCGCCTATGTTACTCACGGCGTAGTTTATATTTTTATATTATTATTTCCAATGTTAAACATTCACTAATAACTTATCGTCTGTTATTTGTAAGAATAGACTGCTTAAGAAAATATAATTTATTTAAATTTAAAATAAATCGATTATGTAGCTTTTAGCTGTTTTATTATAATCCTGGTTTCATCTTCTACATTAAAGTAATTATATTATTAATAGTATTAATCGTTAATTGGCAAATTTATCTAGCAATGAATTGCCGCCGAAGTGGAAAACGCACGAAGCTCAGGCTTCCTGAAATCTTGTTAGTTAAATCCTTAACACAAGGGACCGAGTTGTTCACTTAGAGCTTGTCCAAGAGGGTGAATTCGCCACGATTCTCACGCGCGACTGTTGAGCCCAGGAGCGTACCAACGCGCGAGTATTAAACAATTATTTTATTTTTTTATTATTGAAAAAAGTAATTGTAAGACCAGAAATTGCCTGAAACACAGGTCTTACCTAGATCAGGCAGATCACTAATTTGAAATGTTGAAATTACTTAATTATGAATTTAAGCAGTGTAATTTGATAGTAAGAAATAGTAGAAAAAGTAAGAATAATAAAAACTTGGCTCTAATCGCACAAGTTCTTCAGAAATTAAGTTAAGTCTACTCTTAAGAAAAACACCCAAAATCTTGTACATTGAATATGGAATAAAATATATAATTGCTTATCAAAATTTGGGCGCTCCATTTCCGTCGATACGTGCACTCGCTCTGGAGTTCACGCGTTAACTGGACGCAACAAGGCGTCTCTAGTATTATTGTACTGCGCGCGAGTCGAGAGACTGGCGAAGTGCACGCGATTTACGTGCGTATTTTGTATTCGCGCGATGCTTGTGGACGCGATGGATTGGCGCCGAGTATCTCGTTAACGCGCGAAGTATTTCGCAGCGAATTCGCCCCTTCTGGACAAGGAATTAGTAGTAGAGAGTTATTGTAACGGTGTCTAATCGTAGGGAATGGAAAAAACTAACTCCGTTTTTTGAGTGTCGCCTTATATGATAGTTTAGTTTACTATCATTTCCTAAATAAAATTCAGTTCAAGTGCTCATTCTTACGTTGTACCTACCCTACCTGCTTAGTGTTTGTTTCCTCTTGCCATTTCTATAAAACTAATTCATGCTATTTATAAATGAGAAAGAAATTCTGTGTCTGTCTTTCACGGCCAAACCGCTGCACCGATTTCGATGGAATTTGGCATGAAGATACTTTGATTCTTGAGAAAGGACATAGATTAGGTTAGTATAAACATATCTGTTTTTAATTTCAGGTACCTATTGTCTTGTGTTATGTACCAATGACTTGATTCAAGACGTCGTAATGTTAATAATATGAGACATACATTGGGACTATATATTCATACTAGCAGACCCACGCAACCTCGTTTGCATCTTTTATTGCTCGTAGCGTGATAATTTTCCCCCGTTTTTGAAACATTTTTCATTGGTGCTCCGCTCCTATTAGTAGTAGCGTGATGATATATACCCTATAGCCTTCCTCGGTAAATGGACTATCCAACACCGAAATAATTTTTCAAATTGGACCAGCGGTTCCTGAGATTAGCGTGTTCAAACAAACAAACTCTTCAGCTTTATATATTAGTATAGATATTAAAAAGTAACACACGAGTTTGTACTAATAAATTGTAATTTTTCGTTGTTTTAGTGGTAAAATGTAAAAAAAAACTATTTTTTATGAATATGAAATATTTTAATCAAGAAGAGATATTATTTTTCATTGCCAGCGTTGTTTTATCAGAGATATTTTGATTAATCAGGGATATTCTTCATCATCGGCATCGAAATGCACTCCTAGTTGCTTGCGTACAGTATCCATGAGCTTAGAAAGCATAATGGAATCTTTGTGTGAGAACCTAGATGACTCGATTAGACCTGCAAGTAACATACCATTCATACATAATTTGTAAGAGTAGGAAAGAGAATCGAAGATATACCTGTTCTTCTTTCTTTCGATTATAACTTAGTCGATTTTGTCGGTATTAGGTATATTTTACAACCCAGTCTTCAACTTCATAACTACAAATGACGTAAATAAAACTATGGGTAGTATTTGGAACTTCTAGGATAGAGGCATGTGCTTTAGTATTTTTCTGTTCAAACGTTTTAAGATGTACAGAATCATCATGTCAAACACAGGACATACCGACACCAAAGCTTTATGAAAATATGTAGGTATATATATAACATCAATATTAAAAATACATCTAATTTTGTTATATTCCAAATAAAAAAACAATTTTGATACATGCCTGCTCTGATACACTTTTCTACTTCCAAGGCTTCATAAACTAAACCAGCGCTGTTGTCGAAAACGTATGGTAAATCAGATGGATGCAATTCATATTCCTTTACACTACCGTCCACCTGTTTTACCTTGCAAGGAAAATTAAACGGCTCCTCAAACTACAACAAATAAATATACAGGTTTTATAAAGGTAAAAGGTAGTAGAATTCAAGGTAGTAGAGCCACGACCGGGGCGGTTCTACTCTCGCACAGAAAATCAACATAAAATGACAGCGTTCGTGATGTCGCGTTTCGTTGATGAGTGCGAGGCCGAAGGCCCAATTATGCAGTAGCATTCAAAGATACTCTATGGAAGCATTACTAGGCCGTCATAGTGTGGGTCACCATGCTGCATTGTTGCAATGTCTGCATTAGCAATGAGTATGGTGACCACCACTCTTGGATTCCATCAGGCAGAATAGAGTCATTTTGGCAAGCCCATACATAAAAAAAGTCATAAATATTTCAATTTGACAAAAACGTAATCACTCCGCGCACTCCTAGACACATATGCCTACGAACTTCAAAATAGTGATCTGAACTCCGAGAAAGACAACAAAAAGTGTATTTCAATTTGTTTTTTTACTTTTTGAATAATAAGAATAGTAATTAGATAGACTTAAAGACACATAAGTAACTATTTACTTACAGTAAACAGAACATTGCCTATTTTTATTATATTATTTACATTATCATTGCTTCTTTGAAAGTTAAAAGACAACACATTTAAGGATTTTAGTCACTATTTCTTTAAGGAAATCTGATATTAGAAGCACAGTCGTCAATAAACTTATAATTAAAGTAAGTAAGGTGTTGGCGACTGGCTGGTAGCACATTCTATGTGTGATTTTATACCCTTTTTATAAATTCTTTGTGTTTTAATATATGGTTGCTTGTCATTGTGTGTGTTATTTCAACTCGACCAAACGTCCTATTAATTGTTATAATTGTGAAAATATATTATTATTATAGACTAAAACCACCATCTATTCATTTCATATACATAAATACACACAACGTTAAACAGTCCACTGGCTCGCCAATATAAGGATTATATAAAAACTAGCTTTCGCCCGCGGATTCGCTCTTATTTAATAAAAAGTAACCTATTTAAGCTGCGCCAAAATGACTCTGCTATGCCTGAGGAAAGCATGAGCAGATTCCAAGAGTGGTGGTCACCATCCTCAATGCGAATAAGGATAGTGCAGCATTGTGACCCACACTATGGCCGCCTATTGAGATGCTTTTCTACGCCCTACTTAAAAGACCCGGGATCATAAGTGAGTGCCAGGTTTTGACCGCTCGGCACAGAAAGGAGGAACCGAAGCGATGAGTACGAGATCGGATGTATACCGCTCTGAAGCGGTGACTTCCAAGGCCGGCACGTTTTGTCCTGTAGAGGAAGGGGGTCCAGCTGGAAGAGCTCTTCAGAACACTCTCCGTGATACAAGCGATAGAGTATTGCCATAGAGGCGACATCTCTACGCAACTGCAAGGAGCTCCAGGGACTCAGTGGCTTCCGGA
Organism: Spilosoma lubricipeda; assembly: GCA_905220595.1. NCBI lineage: Eukaryota > Metazoa > Arthropoda > Insecta > Lepidoptera > Erebidae > Spilosoma > Spilosoma lubricipeda. Next base: position 3,346,824 of record HG992286.1, on the reverse strand, counting down.
CTGTCGACAATGCGGTTTGCACGCCGCTGCAAATGATTGAGAGTGTCAAACAGATACTGTGCTGCTCCATCATAAAGATGAGAACAGTGCTCCACTCACGAGCAATCCTGAGTCTTGTAAAGAAGACACAGATACTCAGGCGAGAAGAGCCGTCTCACCTTGTAAACAAGGTGAGACGGCTCAAACACCTAGCTTTCGCGAGGCCGCCTCCTCTTCCTCTCAACGTATTCGCGCAAGTTGAGGTCTCGGCAGATATCCATGCTCAAGATATCGAGCGTAACTTGTAGTGACAATTGAGTGCTCTGAAAGGTGGAAAGAAGAAGGAATGGAGAGTTTTTGGTAGAGCACGTGCACACCTGTGTTTTCTTGGCACTGAACTCGACCAGATTCTCACAGCCCCATTGAGAAATGCGGCCCAGAACATGGACCAGTTGAGCGACAAACTCCTGTCGTTATTCCTTAATATTTACTAGCTTGGCTGTAGGGTGTCCAAGACAACGCCTATGAATTGTGCTGTCGTCTGCATAGTAATAAATGTTGCCAAGGGGTTACATGTCATTGGTATGCACTCAGCCGGATGCCAATATCCCGCATTATATCCCGGTCGTCGATTCGGGAGTTAACCGCAAAGAGATCAACAAGCAGTTTCGCTTTCTCCTGCGGCTGATGGGCAAGTGATCCGCCGGAATATTTCAGCGGTGGTAGCGAGGGCCGGCAGAAGTTGGACTGAATTTTAGCAAATCGCCAGAATTTACGGCTACCCGTAGGATATGCGACGAGATCTTGGCCGCTGGCAGCGCAGTCAGTGACAACAAACATCCGCCTTGACAAAAAGACATACCCCAGCCTTCGCGAGGAGGCACTCCTCAAGCACTTTGTCTTGGTAGTGAAGATATGTCATGTCGGCAGGTGTATTTGTGTCTCCGTTAGGAATAGCATGGCCGGCCGGCATTTATAATATTAGTAGGATGATAATATATATTAATATAGATGAAATCGTTTGTAAAATCAATCGTCATAAAACCAGTATTACCGTAACGCGCCCTTTCGTTCCGTAGATAGATAGAATAGATAGATAGAAAAAGCGGTTATTTTAATATTACGAACAGACATTCCAATTTAATTCATTTGTATAAATGTATCGATTGAAATCATTTCTAAAATCAAGAATTATTAAAACGGTCTTACCGTAACTCGTCCCTCCGTTCCATAGATCGTGGCGCCATTCCAAAGTCGTAGTTTACTATTAGCGTTGAGTACAGCTTTTCTTCCCCCGCTATATTCTAGTATGATCGTCTCCGAATCATCCACACCAGAGGGCAATAAGGTACCGGTTGCAGTTACTTTGATGGGCTCTTCTTTAAACACGAATTGTGATAAATGAAGCAAGTATACGCCGAGATCTAGTATCACTCCACCTCCTTGCTCTTTTTTACTAAAAGGAAATTATTGCTTAAAATAGTATACCAGCAATAAAGCCAAATTATGTCTCGACTCTTTCCTAAGGTAGTAGAGCCACACTTATTTCAGCACAAACGAGCCAAGGCGGTACTACCCTAAAATGACGGCATTTGAACTTCCGTGTTTCATTGGTGAGTGCTAGACCGGAAGCTCAAAGATGTAGAAACATCTCAATAGGCCACCATACCACCAATGTGGCTCACCATGCTGCATTTTTGCATTGTCTGTATTCGCAACGAGTGTGTTGACCACTGCTCATGCTTTCCATCAGGCAGAGTAGAGTCACTTTGACAGGGTCATATGTAAAGAAAAAAAGTACTTGACTATAATATACTGGAGAAAATAATGGATTTTAAAAACAGAATTTCTGGCCAAATTACCTCTCAGACCATCAAACGTCTGTATGTACCTAACCAATACCTTTTTGGTAAGCAGTTACAGCGTATTCTCACACGATCACACGACACTCGACTATTATAACAAAAGTTTTAACAATAAAACCGACTTCAAGAACTGGACCAAATTGAAATGGGATCACACGGAAAGAGCCAGCTTTTAAATTAAAAAAATAATCATCATAATCGATTCACGACTATTCAGAACTTTCGACTAGGTCTTAGTCGAAAGTTCTGAAGAAACAGAAATAAAAAGAATACAGTCGAATTGAGCACCTTCTCCTTTCGTTTCCTTTCCTTCTCTTTCTCCTTGTTTGGAGTCGGTTAAAAATATATATAGTCTCTGAAAATGGTAGTCATGGTGCAATAATTGACAACAAATATTGATTACGTGGCTTTTGATTATTCCATCTTATGTCAAGTATGCAATTTACCAACTCACGTTAATCGGTCTACGATGTCTACGTCTTTAGCATTGATACCAAAGTTAGCCTGAACGAACTTGACTTCACCAAGTTTTCCGGCTTTGATTTCTTTTTCCAAATCATTGTACGCAGGTGAGAAACGGGTCCACAAAGCCTCCATCAGAAATAGTTTCTTCCCTTTGGCGAGATTAATCAAGCTCTGTGTTTGTTTTAAGTTCAAGCAGAGAGGTTTCTCACACAAAACATGTTTGCCGTTTTCAAGGAACAATTTCGTAAGTGCATAGTGATCCGAGGTTAACGCTCCTATGTAGGCAATATCTGTAACAATAAAAATATTCAGGTTAGTAAGTAAGTTTTTAAGGTGAGTTAAACAGATATATAGAAATTGTTAAGTCATTATTAAATAAATTACTCATACATTGCATTAGGCTTAACAGTCATATTAGCTATTATAGATGTAACAAGTACAATTTTAACAAAAATAGAACCGACTAAAGGTTCGATTCGTTTTCTCTTGGATGCCATCATCAGATATTAATGTCCTTATCATGGTACCACCGTTGGGACATCTTTCCATTAAAAAAAGAATCATAAATGACGAAGTTATCCGCAAAAACATATATAAAAATTATGTATAAACGGTCGAATTGAGAAACCTCCTCCTCTTTTGAAGTCGGTTAAAAACAGTAGGTAATAACTTAAGACAAGACAGTCTGATCCCTAATTAGGAAGACTAATGATAAACATACTTAAATACTTTTAAATACACAAGTAGGTATATGTTATAGTCGTTATAGATAAATTACACCCAGACATAGAACACAGACAGGGTTGTCGTGCTCATCACACTCTTATTAAGACTGAGTGGAATTTAAACCAACCTGGAAGGCGCTCAATAGACTGCGTCCCCAGGTTAGTAGATCCAAGTGTAACCTACCCAGATGGGAATTTATCGACGTAAGTGCGAATAAATGCGACTATGGTTCGTCTCCACACACACAATAGGCTATTTGTAGTAATTTTCCGCCGTTTTCGCAACATTTTTCATTGGAGCACCTCTCCTGTTGGTCTAAGCGTGATGATATATATATCCTATAGGCCCATAGCCTTCCTCTATAAATGGGCTAACACTAAAATAATTTTTCAAATCGGACCAGTACTTCCTGAGATTAGCACGTTCACACAAACAAACAAACTCTTAAGCTTTATAAATTAGTATAGATAAGTATAAGTAAATAAGTATAGATAAACAGCATTGGACACAGTAGGTACTTTAAAATTACAATATACTTAAACCTGTCAGACAATGAACACAATGTGAGAGAACTTTTGTGCAGGCTTTTGTGATTAAAGACACTTTTAAAAACAATTTATACATACCAATGTCATTACAACGAGCTAATTCTTGATAAGAGTCAAAAACTTTTTTAATATTATGCGTTTTTGCGAATTCTGCAGCTCTGTTCTTGTCTCTTGCGGCAACTGCGACTATCTCCTGATCTCCTTTATCAGGGTAAGAGTTAAGAGCATTGACGAAGTCATTGCTGATCTTTCCAGCCGTTACGATACCCCAGCGTAAAGGCATCTGTAAAAAGTGTAACATTAAAATAAACATTCGGCTTTTATACAAAAAAAATATATCTAAAAATTAAGATATTGTACCTAACCTGAGAAGTAGTTACAATAAAAAGGACTAGTTTTAAGACAAATTAATTAAAGATTAACCATTGAAGGGAAATTAAGGATTAATTAAGTCTATGAGTGTTATTTTTCTTTAACGGTCTTCAAAAAAAGGAGGAGGTTTCTCAATTCGACCGTATATTATTTTTTCGTCGTTTATGTACCGATTTTGATGATTCTTCTTTTGTTGGAAAGGAGATGTTCCGATGGTGGTACCATGACAAGGAAACTAAGATCTGATGATGGCATCCCAGGGAAATCGAGGGGAACCCTCATTTTTTTTCAGGCACATACTATGTTTTTCTTATATTTTCTGAAAATACTCTTGAATTTGCATCTGGTAGTCATCATTTAATGATGATGAGCTGATGAAGTAAGGTACAACTCCTTAACGGTTAGGAGTTGGAGGATAAATATTTAAATGTCATATGAGTGTATGTTAACTTTAGTCGTATTGTTTCAAGTTTTTTAGGTAAGGTTTTTTTAGGTAACAACTCCTCAACGGTTAGGAGTTTGAGAATAATTCTTTCAATTTCATACATTTCTATAGATCTTTAGTTGTATACTGTCAAGTTTTTGAAGTGTATTCGAAAGGGTATGCTTCCGAAGTGGTTTGCTTTGCCACCATATCGGGATCATATCGGGATCTGATGATGGGATGCCTGGGAAATGGAGGGAATCTCTCATTTTCTTAGGCACGTACTATAAATTATATGAAATAGTTCAACTTACTGATAACCTACGATTGCTTGCACTAAAAATGGAAAAATAAAAACTTTTTACAAAAAAAAACCGACTTCCAAAAAGCATCCAACGAAAACTCTCTGCCAAAAAATACTAAAAAGCTTAAAATAAACTGGCTCATCTCATCATATACCTAATTCTTTGTTCATTTAAATAGTAGTATTATTATGTGTGCTAGGTATTTGCTTCGTGGTGCTAGGTACCTAAAACAATAAATATTGCAAAGTAAAATTCTTTAGTTTAAATTTGGAATTATTATGTTAAAGATAAGAAATTGATATCAATATCACGAATAAATAATGATAATAGAACTCAAGAAATTAATGTCGTAGTTTTAAAATAAATATTTAGAAATGTATGCTATAATGATTTAAATTGTTTTGTTGAATAATAAGAGTGGAAAATTATAATAACATCTAGTAAAACTTAGCTAAAGTCGAGAGATAAATGGCAGGCACTTGGTACGAGACACATCAGGAAAATGATAAAATATACTAGAACAAAAAGGTCCTGTCGTAATCCTTGGACGGGGGAAAGCAGCGTTATCCCGCGGGATAACATTAAAAAAAAAAGCAGATTACGTGAGCCGTTTGTATGCCTTTGCCTACCCTTACATATTTATGTATATTATGTTTCACTAGTTGAGTCCCGCGGTATCACCCGCAGTTATAGATGTACCGCAAGTAACACCGCGGGCCTAAGCTAGTCTAAAAGAAGTAGCCTAAGTCATTCCTTACTACATCAGCTATCGCAAAACCCGGAACAAACATCAAAAATTGGAAAAAAATATATTTTGGTATATGTACCGTGTATACATACATATGCATGAAGTAAAAAGAGGTTATTTCAATGTTACAAACAGACACTCCAATTTTATTTATTTGTATAATAGTAATGTGTAATGTGTAATAAGTAAGTAAGTAATGTATAGAAAACGTCATCGGAGCTAATTCACGTGGACTCTCTGTCTGGCCTTTTCTTTTTTTCGACATATTAGGTCGCTTCGTTTCTTCTAAGTGTGCTATAGTCGCTAAACAATATTGTAAATGGGTACATACAAAGGGATCTGTCTTAAAATACTAAAAACTCATGAATTCATATATTACAAAATATGCTCCGATGAAAAATTCAAAATCACTCTCTCCTAAAATATAGCTAGCATTGAAGACAACGAATGAAATGTCAGATTTTAGTAAAAAAAAATTGTGAAAAAAACTTAGTATAGTTAGCGTTTTTAGTCAGTAAAGGCAAAAAACATTAGGCCCTCAGTTCAAACGTTTTAGTAAAATTCAAATATTATTTATATCTTAAAAAAATTGGTTTTCTGTCTCAATTTTTCTTTTTAACTAATTCACAGAGGTACATATTTATTAACTAAAATATTCTAAAGTCTAGTTACGTATTTGTTCAGATATTTTTTTTTGCAGATTCCTCAGTAGAGACGTTACTGAACTGAATATAGGGCTTATTATGCAGCCATAAATCCGTGATGGCGTAATCTACACTACATTTTGGGATTTTCTTAAAACTTTTAAGAAATTCAAAAAAACTAAATTCTTAAATTAAAACATTGATCTAGAAGCAGTACTTTCTGAAATCGAGGCTATGACATTTTTTGGAAGCGTCTGTACTGAGGGCCCAAGTTAATTGATCTGCTTTATTTCACGTTAAATAAATTTATGACCCATTGCTTTACGTTTAAATTTAAAAAATGGGCCCTATATCCAGAGACGCACACGTCATTGGTATGTTAGGAACTAAGATATCTTTCACATGTCAGTCAAAACTTTAAGTTACTCGAATTTTAAATATCTATACTAATATAAAAGCTGAAGAGTTTGTTTGTTTGTTTGAACACGCTAATCTCAGGAACTACTGGTCCGATTTGAAAAATTCTTTCAGTGTTGGATAGCCTATTTATTGAGGAAGGCTATAGGCTATATATCATCACGCTAAGACCAATAGGAGAGGAGCACCAATGAAAAATGCTTTAAAAACGGTGGAAAATTATCACGCTACTACTAATAGGAGAGGAGCACCAATGAAAACTGTTTCAAAAAAAAAAAAACAAACGAGGCTGCGTGGGTCGGTTAGTATATTATACTAGCTGACCCACGCAACCTCGTTTGCGCCTTATTTTGCCCGTAGCGTTATAATTTTCCCCCGTTTTTGAAACATTTTTCATTGTTGCTCCGCTCCTATTAGTAGTAGCGTGATCATATATATCCTTTATTAATTAAAATGTATGGTTAGCGATATGTCGAAGATAAGATATATTTTATGATATTGTTACATGTTTCGGGGTCGATAGGTTTGAGAAATAAACCTTTTGACGTGTAGAAGAGACTTTATTAAAATAACAATATTACACCAAATAACTTTTTGGTGAGCGCTGAGGGCTCTCAACCGGTTATTTATTAATGAAACGTAAAAATATTTTTTTGACCAGATGAGTTCGGCTGATAGGCTGATGATGATGATGATGATGATGATGAGTTCGGCCTTTACTAACTGGCCTAGCCCTGAGAAGAAAGGACGAAATAAACTAAGGGATCACAGTGTCTTTTAAAGTCCAAACAGAATACCTAAAAACATCGCCCAAGGGTACGGATATCGGCTTGGAGTGTTACTGGTAAGCTTGAGCGACAAAGGCCTACATTCTGAAGGAAAGCGCGACGCGTATTCAGGCCACGCGGCGCGGTGGGGACACCGTGGGCAATTAGTGTTGGCGTGTGCCGCGTACGCTCTACGTTGAGCGATAGTGATATCTTCTCTTATGTGCGTGTTTGGGCCTACGTACTTGTGAGATTGTGCTGGGTGTGTAGTCACTAGCCGCAACCACTAGAGGGTTGGGGTGTGTCAGAGCACGGTCAAGGCTAAGAGCGCACTGTTTTATGAATTGCCTGATAGTCGGCAATCGCAGGTCGGTATGAAGCTCGGCTTTGCGCACATACCACGGTGCTTCCGTAGCCCGGCGCATGAACTTATTTTGAATTGTTTAAAGCCTATGGATCCTGTGTTTCCTAGCGTGTGCGATTACTATGCTGCCGTACGTCATGACCGGTCGTAGTCTGAACTGCGGCCCGTGAGTCATTTTATTTATATCCATTATTATTTTTTTCAGCCTAGTCAAATCAGCGCATTCTATAAAAACCTCGAAAATTCGGGGTCATTCATCGTACCAAGGACGCTGGAAGAAGACGCCCGCGGGATCGCTGGAAGCAACGATCAGTAGATATTCGACGCTATGTACAGGTTCATTATTCCATGCATCAGGAAATCAACGAGAATTATCTGTGTGTGGAAACCTTTCTGTAGACGTCTCGAACGTTGTTCGAGAATAATCTGTCTAGGTAACAGTATCTTTATTGTGTGTGTGACGCGCTTATAAGATAGACATACGCTGTTGCTGACTTTTTTTAGAACTTTCAAAAGCGAACAATTCTTTCATAAGAGTGTTTTTGTGAAATCTTTAAAAACAAATAATTTTCCTTCGTTCTTGCAACATTCTATATTGATGACTGGGCTATCTAACATTGAAAGAATTTTTAAATAGGACCTTCACAACAAACTCTTCAGTTTCACAATATTAGCACAGTATAAGAAAACAAAATCCTTCCTCTGTGATATTAGTATAGATATCTAATACTGTCTAATACTCTGAACCTGTATCCAAACAACTAGAAACCTTATACAGAGGCTTTAAGATAAAATATTCCTTAACAGAAAATATAATCAGCTAAAAGTAGATAAAGCAGAAAACAAGTAATATCAACTTACTAAAAGGCTAAAAGGTAAATAACAAGTCATAAATTAGAAACTTAATCAGTTAACAGTGGATTGTTTCTATAACAGGTAAGTACGTAGTTTATCTTGTTATGAACTGAGTATGTTCGGCAGAACGGTGACACATGAATTACGTCAATAAACTAATCAAGCCCAGTTAGCTGGATGGTCGCATCGAGTGGCATTACAACAACAAACCAGAGTTATCTTGATATCAGAATCCATAATATGACTACCTCATGTTAACAATTATTATTACGGGAATTAACGCGATCACTTATTAAAAGGTAAGTTTTTGCAACACAGGGTAATAAACGTTTTACAACATTTTGAATTTATAGTATTAGTAGTATAGGACATAGAATATAAGACACACTTTAATGAAACAATTTTAATTTAATAGCCCTAAAGGAAAAGGGCCTAGGCTTCACGAAAGCCGTACTGCTGGTCACTAGGCAAATGATGATCTTCTAGATACCGCAGGAGTTGACGGTTGATAATGGACTCCATTATTTTCGAGAAGAGGGAAATTATGGCTATCGACCTGTAGTTGGACTGATTTGAGCGATCGCCTTTTTTAGGGATCGGGTGGACCAATGCAATATCAAGGGATAAAAGTGCTAAGCGCACTGAGCGTTGGTGTTAGTGGATGTCCAGCATACGGGTCCCGCACCGCGGTATGGTAGGCGGCTCCTGTTCCCCGTCATCCAAGGTCGAGTTGGACGCAAAGTGTTTTGCCAGAAAATCGGCTTTTATTTTGCGTCTAAGGTCAACGGATTATTTCCTATGTGCAGAGGTGGAAAGTATGGCTTACAAAAATTAACTTCGACAGCCTCGGCAAGAGACCGGCATGCCCGAGTTCCCGAAGGGAGACGCTCAAGCCTTGGTTTTCAATCATTATTTTGCATATATGTAGAGAGAGACACTTCACTTATCCTGGTTGGTATATTACATATTTGTTTCATACACTCATACCATATATACTTAGGTATATTTTAAAGATTATTTTAAGCATTTCCTTCCGAGCCTTTTTTACCAAAGTAGGTTTACCGAACCGATGTTGTCATGTACTTGCAATACGACTAAGAGAAAAAAGAAATTCTTTTTTTAAATAAGTATGTACTCATGAGTAATATATAATATATTGATAACGTTAATATTAAATAAACATAAACTTACTTTTCGACTGTTTCCGATGGCTTCTTCACCAGAGTGTTGGACTGGTGTGATGTGACATAATATCTCTTCACAGTTCTTATCTACAGCCATAAAGACTATAGTTCAACTCTTTATCCTGCTAAATATTAGATGGATAAACAAATTATCTAAAAAACATTTTTGCAGATTTTACTTTCTGTTTGTTTGTTTCATGATTTACACTATTTAATTTTAAATTCTAATAGTGGTCAAAATTCTAGCTATTTTTTTAGCTATTTTTTTACAAAAAGAGTTCCAAAGTTTTAGCTTCACATAATAACATGTAGAAAACTGCTATTAAAAATTCACCTGTAGAAATAATATCTACTTATAAAATCATTAGATACTATTCCACCGAATAATTACCAAAAAAGTTATTAACTTTCTATAGTTATTGATAGTACCTAAGACCCAATTTAAACTTCTAATAATTAGATTACATAGGCCGGCCACGCTAATATTTCTTGGCAAACAGTCATTGAGAGTCGAAACAACCTTGTTTGAAATTAAGACCTCTTTGGAAAAGGTCTCATATTGGGGTAGACTTAATTTAGTTCAATTTAACCCCATTTGCGCGTTCACCGCTAAAAAGCTGCCGTGTGTCGTATGTCCTCGTTTTGAAGACAGTCTCCTATGCCTCAGCCAATATTGGAATACTTGGTGTCGACATATAGAGCTAAGTCCAATATCGTGGCCGAGGGTAAGGCCAAGCTTGGCGTGCTCAACAGATCGAGACAGTATTTCACTCCGGCCTACTGTCTTTTGCTTTATACGGCGCAAGTTCAGCCTCAAATATAATACTGTCCTCAACGTTGGGCGGGGGCACTCCAATACCAACTCCTCCCTCTGAACCGCATTCAACGGAGACCGACTCGAATCATCGGCTGCCAAGAAATTTCAATTGGGCTGGCGCTGCGTAGAGATGTGACTTCGCTGTGCATCTTCTACCGCATTTACTATGGGGAGTGCTCCGAGGAATTGTTTGGACTGATTCCTGCCGCCTCTTTCCACCACCGTCCTATGGGACAGAAATTACATCTCCATCATCTAGATGGCTGGCAGTCCACAACTGTGCGCTTTGACCTTTCTGCCTCGCACAACAAAAGTGTGGAATGAACTGTCGCCTGCGGTATTCCCAGACTCCTACTACTCCTTCTCAAAAGGCCGGCAACGCACTTGTGACGCCTCTGGTGTTGCGTTGAGGGTGTCCAAAAGATACTTAAATAGTTATAACCCTCTAAATATAAATGCAGATTTTAATAAAGATATAAATTAATATACTTACTACATCCCATACTTACAAACTTTCGCGTTATTAATATTAAGTATAGATTAAGGTAAGGATCGCTGTTTGTTAATATGATTTAAATTTCTTTTTATTCTGTTTGCCGATACATAATTATCTATTTATCAGCACGATAGTAAATAAACAGGCTTATCTTGTAATTATTTCAATTATTCAAATAAATATTGTGTAATATTTGCACCTAATATTGTTATATAAACAGTTAATCTAAATGATCGTTATTACCTATCAATTACTCGTATAAATTTTTTGTAAAACATTATCCAAGTTGCATACTGAACCGAACTTCTGTAAAGACTATTATGGGACTTTTCAGGGCCGGGGAGGGTAAATACTCCGATCTCAGATTACTTAAGATAGCAAATCTTTGGTTCCAAATTATTTAGTAACAATATAGTAATATTATTATATATAGTACATATATATTTATCTATACTAATATATAAAGCTGAAGACTTTGTTTGTTTGTTTGTTTGAACACGCTAATCTCAGGAACCGCTGGTCGGATTTGAAAAATTCTTTCGGTGTTGGATAGTCCTTTATCTAGGAAGGCTATGGGATATATATCATCACGCTACTACTAATAGGAGCGGAGCAACAATGAAGAATGTTTCAAAAACGGGAGAAATTTTCACGCGACGGGCAATATGAGACGCAAACGAGGTTGCGTGGATCTGCTAGTATAGTATAATAGTAATCAAATCAAAATCAATTCGGTTATCACGTGTCGAAGTTACAACTGGAAGAGCGCTATCTCTATTTGAAAAGATTGGTTTTTCTCGTATCCTCTTGACAGTTTTTTTTTATGTTTAGCCCTGCCAAAATGACTCTGCTCTGCCTGATAGAAAGCATAAGCAGACTCCAAGAGTGGTGGTCACCATACTGCGAATACAGACAATGCAACAATGCAGCATGGTGACCCACACCATGGCGGGCTAGTGATGCTTCTGCATCATTGGGCCTCCGGTCTCGCACTCACCAACGAAACACGACAGCATGATCGCTGTCATTTTACGTTGATTTTCTGTGCGAGGGTAGTACCGCCGCGGTCGAGCCGGCCCGTTCGTGCTGAAATCAGCGTGGCTCTACTACCTTGAGCTTGTACAGTAATCTTATTATTGCTAGGATAAATACGAGTGTTCCCATAACATTTTCAATATATGCGTAAAACCGGGTAGATAGCGTTTCCTCGGCATTCTCCTTATATTAATATCATATCCGGGTATTAACTAGCCGTATAACCAAATCGAGGCAATATTTCATTTGCACTCACACAAAATAATCGTTACCTGTTAGGTAACTAATATGTCCTGTCACTATTTAAGAAGTTTTTCGCACTAATCACTACAACATACCTACACTACAAAATTTCAGGTATACACAAGGGTACTAATAAATCGTAATTTTTCTTTATGTTTTAGTGTTAAAATATTTCGAATTTCTGACGTATAATCTTTATTTTTCATGAATATGGGATATTTTAATCAAGAAAAGATATTATTCTTCATTGCCAGCGTTGTTTTATCAGAGATATTTTGATTAATCAGGGATATTCTTCATCATCGGCATCGAAGTGCACTCCTAGTTGCTTGCGTACAGTATCCATGAGCTTAGAAAGCATAATTGAATCTTTGTGTGAGAACCTAGATGACTCGATTAGACCTGCAAGTAAACAAAGATAGTTTAAAATATTTTAATGACAATCAAAAATATATCTGTATTTACTTCTCGTTCGATTATTGATTCCATTAAAATGTAGTAGATTTTGTCAGTATAAGGTCTTAATTGTCTAATATAATGGCGAGCCTTCAATAATGTAAACTAGAAATGACGAAAATGGAACTTCTGGGTCAATTATAGACTCCTGGGTATAGAGTCATCGATTTACGATTACTTTAAAAGATAATTCGGTACAATTTATAACGTTCTAACAGCAAAATACTAAATTGGCTTGATGAAAATGTGTATGTTAATTAATAATAAAACTACGTCTAATATTGCAACGTTTAAAATGAAATGAATTTGAAATATACCTGTTTTGATACACTTTTCTACTTCCAATGCTTGATAAACTAAACCAGCGCTGTTTTCGAAAACGTATGGTAAATTAGATGGGTGCAATTCATATACCTTTACACCGCCGTCCACATCTATTACCCTGCTGGGAAAATGAAATGGGTCCTCTATCTAAAACAAACAAATACATTTTGTAATTGCCTCCTTGAGGTAATTCAATTTGACAAAAACTCAACCACCTCACGCCTTCTTCGGTAATTGCATAAGTTACTTATATCATCCTCCTTATATCATTGGCTATTTTGCAGTGAAAGTCCCGTTACAATCGTTCCAGCCGTTCCAGAGATTAGCCGGAGCAAGCAGACAGAGCGGCAGACAGGTAAAAATACATCTTTTGTATATGTACCGTGTATACATAATTAAATTCATATGCATTTAATAAAAAGTGGTTATTTTAATATTACAAACAGACACTCCAATTTTATTTATTTGTATAGATGTATCGATTAAAATCCTTTCTAAAATCAAGCATTATAAAAACGGTCTTACCGTAACTCGCCCCTCCGTTCCATAGATTGTGGCCCCATTCCAAAGTCGTAGTTTACTATTAGCGTTGAGTACAGCTTTTCTTCCCCCGCTATATTCTAGTATGATCGTCTCCGATTCATCCACACCAGAGGGCAATAAGGTACCGATTGCAGTTACTTTGATGGGCTCTTCTTTAAACACGAATTGTGATAAATGAAGCAAGTATATGCCGAGATCTAGTACCGCTCCACCTCCTTGCTCTTTTTTACTAAAACGAAATTATTGCTTAAAATAGTGCCAGCAGTAAGTTATATATCTCGACTCTTTCTTAAGGTAGTAGAGCCACACTGATTTCAGCACGAACGGGTCGAAGCGGTAAGTACTACCCTAAAATGACGGCATTTGAACTTTCGTGTTTCATTGGTGAGTGCTAGACGGGAAGCTCGCAACGAGTGTGTTGACCACTGCTCATGCTTTCCATCAGGCAGAGTAGTCACTTTAACAGGGTCATATGTAAAGAAAAGAAAAGTAATTGAAAACTATGACATACTAGAGATAACATGCATTGAAAAAAAAACTGATTTTCTGGTCAAATTACAACTCAGACCGTCCGTCGCGTCAAACATCATCGCATACGTCTGAACGTCTGTCTCTCCAAGTTCTCACACGCACGACACTCAACTTAAAAAATAGATTAATTTGTTCTTTTCTCTGAAAATGATAGTCCTAGTGCAATAGATAATCACAAAAATTGACTATATATGTAAAGTATGCAATTTACCAACTTACTTTAATCGGTCTACGTCTTTAGCATTGATACCAAAGTTAGCCTGAAGAAACTTGACTTCACCAAGCTTTCCGGCCTTGATTTCTTTCTCCAAATCAATGTACGCAGGTGAGAAACGGGCCCACAAAGCCTCCATCAGAAATAGTTTCTTCTCTTTGGCCAGATTAATCAAGCTCTGTGTTTGTTTTAAGTTCAAGCAGAAAGGTTTCTCACACAGAACATGTTTGCCGTTTTCAAGAAACAATTTCGTAAGTGCATAGTGATCTGAGTTTAATGCTCCGATGTAGGCTATATCTGTAATATAATAATTTATTTATTTGTAACTTGATGCACTTTTTTAAATCGGTTTGTTATACCACATTTGTATTTTGTAAATACATAAGTACATGTTATAGATAAATTACACCTATATAATGTAAATGTATGATACGAATGACCATTGCTTATCATCGTACACTTATTAATACTGCGGCTGAGCAACCCGGAAGGCAATCAATAGACTGCGTCTCCAGGTTAGTAGACCCAAGGATAACCTGCCAAGATGGGAATATATCGACCTAAATGCGAATAACGTCTTTAGCTCGTCTCCACACACAATGGGCTATTTGCTTACATGTTCCGCGAGCCGGAAGCAATTGATGATGACCTTACGAATTTGGATTATTTTTTAACCGCCTTCAAAAAAGTATGAGGTCATCAATTCGACTTTTTTTTTGTATGTTTGTTCCTGATAACTTTCGACTGGGTGAACCGATTTTGATGATTATTTTTTATTTAAAAGCTGGTGCTTTCCGCGTGGTCCCATTTCAATTGATCCAGTTCTTGAAGTCGTTTTGACGTGACAACGTCTTATAAATTGGTTTGCCGGGTGACACTTCAAGAAACTGCGTTACGCTCCGCTCACGTTATGCGCTCACAATGAGAGCGAGTGAGAGGCACGCGTCCCTTCCACTCGGGCATGGTTAGCCCGCCTAAGAGCGAGAGAGACAGACATAAAAAGTGAAAGGCACGCGTCCACTTTACCACTCAAAGTCGTTGTCACGTAAAACTTTCGCCCGTATACCGACTTTACAGGCAACCAATTTTTTTTTTGTTAAAATTTGTTATTGGTAATTATGTATTATTTGGCCTTAATCCTCTCCTGAGAGAAGACCCGAGCCCAGCAGTGGGATGTTATGGGTTGTTGATGATGTATCACTTCTTTGTTTAATCGATTTCAAAAAATATTTTTATTTCTTGAAGTCATTGTTTTCGAGTTAAATCTTGAGTCCAGTTACCTAATGTCTATAAGAGGGTTCAGGCTTTCAATAATATTTTAAAAAGAAAAAACAGAAAACAACGTCCCTCTTAGATTTATTTAACCTTCGTTCGACCGTGGACTCTGACTTAATGCATTAAGAACAATAAACAGAGTCGGAGACAGTACATACTACTTTAAAATTACAATACACTTAGACCTGTCAGACAATGGACACAATAAGACAATAAATACTCTTTGGTAATTAAAGAAACCTTTAAAAAGAATGTATACATACCAATGTCATTACTGCGAGCTAATTCTTGATAAGAATCAAAGACCTTTTTAATGTTATGCGTTTTTGCGAATTCTGCAGCTCTGTTCTTGTCTCTAGCTGCAATTGCCACTATCTCTTGATCTCCTTTGTCGGGGTAAGAGTTAAGGGCGTTGACGAAGTCATTGCTGATCTTTCCAGCCGTTACGATACCCCAGCGTAAAGTCATCTGTAAATATAGAAACTTTCAAACTCCTATTCGATATTTTCCACAAAGAATTAATCTCAATTAATATAATGTAAAGAAGAAGGTAGTTATAATAAAAAAGTGGTGGTAAGGTAAATTAAGTAAAATATTATATAGGAAGGAATTAAATCTAAATAAATAAATAAATATTTCGGACTTAGATGTCCGATTTCGGACATCTAAACACACAACGCCATCTAGTCCCAAGATAAGCAGAGCTTGTGTTATGGGGTACTAGACAACTGATACAAATACATATATACTTTTTTTTGTAAATACATACATATTATAGATAGAACACACCCAAACACAAATAAAAATCAATTGCTGCTGGTTGGGCGATTTGGTTGATTTTGATTTACTTTTCGTATTCTAAGGAAGGTACAAACGGTGAAAATTTGAAACAAGGTAGTAGAGCCCCGCTTATTTCAGCACGAACAGGCCGGCTGGACCGGGCAGTACTACCCTCGTACAGAAGATCACCGTAAAATGATGGCATTCGTGCTGTCGTGTTTTGTTGGTGAGTGCGAGACCGGAGGCCCAATGATGCACAAGCATCACTAGGCTGCCATGGTGTGGGTCACCATGCTGCATTGTCTGCATACTCAATGAGTATGGTGACCTTCACTCTTGGATTCTGCTTATGCTTTCCATCAGGCAGAGAAGAGTCATTTCGGCAGGCCAAACATTAAAAAAATACTTTGATAATGCAAATGTCACGTGTATGAAGAATCGAGCACAGCTAGTTAGTAAATACCTATAGATATGTAACTTTATTTGTAAAAGACAACTCCTAAAGATCATTCCTCTGTTGTTAGGAAACTTTACAAACGTTCTACTAATCCTTCTAATATTATAAATGAGAAAGTTTGTAAGGATGTGTGTTTGTTGCTCTTTCACGCAAAAATTACTCAACGGATTTGGGTGAAACTTTAGAGGAATAAATAAATAAATAAATAAATAAATGCACGAAGTGACCACTACGTAATCCGTGGAAGAATGATATTTTGGAGTTTTTCGTGGTTACATGAGTCGTTTTTATGCCTCTGCCTACCCCTAACATTTAGGCGTGACTTTACATATGCATGCGTTGTCATAATTTTATATGATGTCTAATTCCTGAGCCATAATTTCTCTTCATCCAATTAAGTAGTAGTACCTAGTATTTAACGCTCTGAATCCGTATCCAAACTATTAGAAACCTTATACAGAGGCTTTAAGATAAAATATTCCTCATCGGAAAACAAAATCAGCTACAGTTATGCAAACAGTAGATAAAGTATAAAACAAGTAATATCAACTTACTGCTTCAACGAAGGTGATAACAAGTCATAAATTAGAAACAATCAGTATACAATAGATTTGTTGGTTTATAAGGTAGATACGCACTTTATCTTGGTATGAAATGAGTATGGTCGGTAAAACGGTGCACACGGCTATCACACATGAGTTACGTCAATAAACTAAATAAGCCCAGCTGGATGGTCACATCGAGTGGCATTACAACAACATACCAGACTTGTCTTGATATCAGAATCAATAATATGGATAGCTTAGACCAAGTTTTAGATACGCCTGCTTCCTTCAAATGTTTTAATATTCTTATAGTATGAGTATAAATATATACTTTATTCGTTATTTTTATTGCGTCTCAAATTTTCAACTACACTTATATAAAAATTAAATTTGGAACTATATTTTGCCCGCGGCTCAGTCATCATACATGTTACCGCTGTAAATACCTAGCACCCTATGTGTTATTTTGATGTATGCATAAGCTATTACCTACTGTAAAGTTTCATCTAAATACGTTCAGTACTTTTTGCTAGAAAGGGTAACAAACATTGTTCGATAAAACTACATATTATTACTATCGATATCGAACAATGTTTCATATCCACATTTCGTTGGAATCTAACATTAATCAGTCAGAACCTACAGAACAATGCATAACGTTATGTATTCCTTTTTCTGTTTAGGGACCCATAATACGTTCGTATCGTAATTTCGTCAGGCGCTCACAACTCAGTTGCACTCGGTGATTAGAAACAATCAACGAGGGTAAGTAATGACATCGCGGTCAATACCTGGATGGGTGACCACTGGTGACATGATACCATGAGCGTCTCCGTGATTCGGAGGTCACGTTAAGCAGTGGGTCCCGGCTGTTATCGTAGGATAACAGTGGTGAAGCTTACTTGAAGGCCTTTGGGCGGCTATAAAACATCCAACGGCAAGATTACGTAGCCACAACGTTGTCTTGCCAGTCCCCAACCCGCACTTGGCCAGGGTGGGGATGTATGGCCTTAACCCTCTCCTAAGAGGAGACCCGAGCCCAGCAGTGGGACGTTATGGGTTGTTGATGAATACTTTCGTGTCCGTAGTGCTTCTTTATTTATTATGGCATGTACCTACCTGTTGCCGCTTGAAAGAAATTGATATTGCACTTGTAAAAACGTTTCAAACACTCATACCCTGTAGATTTATTTTTTTAAAGATCATAAGAGCCTATTTTTCACCAAAGTAGGTTGAAGTCGACAATACGTTTGCTATGATATGGCTGAAGCAAATATTAAAAATAATCTTTAAAAAAACAAGTCTCGTGAAATGATAAGATATAAAAAAGAATTGATAACGTTAATATTAATTCAACTTGAACTTACTTTCCGACTGCTTACGATGGCTTCTTCACTAGAATGTTGGAATATTGTGACATAATATTCTCTTCATAGTTCTTATCTGAAGCGATAAAGACTGTAAGTCAATTCTTTATCCCTGCTGGATATTGCATGGATAATCAATTATTTTTTACTTAGCTATTTTATTGTTTACACGATTTTAAATTCTAACTACCTAACTTTAGATAACTTTAAATATTTAATCTAATTAGTGGTCAAAATAAATCATACAATATTTTTTTTTTTTTACTTTCTGCACTCGTCCATATAATATAATCTTTAGCTGTGGCAAATTTAATTCTCCTCCGTCCGCATAAATTTCTTAAAAAGAGGTACAGACTTTTTGCTTCACGTATAAACGTATAGAAAAATTGCTTATAAATATTTAACTGTACAAATAAAATCTACCTAAAAAACGGTACAATTCTACCGAATAACAAAAAAGTAATTGTTCGAGCGCCTGCGCAATTAATCTTAGTTATAATTTGTGCTCATTCAGATGACAATGATTACTTTAATTTATGTATACCCATTCACCCGAGTAAAGTTAAAATTAAAATTAAATTAAAAAATTAAGAACCTGCTGCCTTTTATTTAAAATACTCTTTAAAAACCCAACATATCTATGGAAAATTCTAACTGATCACTTGGGGCTATAAACTATAAAAAAACTCAGTGACCACGTTGGGAAGCAAGAATAAGCAGTGTTAAGTCCGTTACCAAATTACTGCCATTCATGATGCTTACATAACTTTACTATTGAAATCCAGAGAACTGATGTTCAAGTGTCTCATGAGATGAGACTATCACTCCAGCTGAACATCTAAAAGATTTCAGAATTTGAAATTTTCAACTGTCTTCTGGACACTATATTAATTTCAGTCAATGAAAGGTTCGAACAGTTAACTTAGTACGAAATCTTGGTCTTTTTTGTAAAATATTAAACAGATTCAGGAAAAATCCGACTTTGTCAAAGTCTGTGGGGATCTCCAATTAAAATTGCTTCTAAATCAAACATAGATGGTTATATATTATGTACTAAACTCATTAGTCTGAAATATTTTTTGCCTGATCAGAACGTTTCCTATTTTTGTTTTAAATTTTATCAAAAATCACAACCTACAAAAAAAGTATCCAAATGTGTGGATAGCATTTCGCATATTTTTGACTATACCACGGAGCAAGACTATACCTTAATAGTTGGTAGTGGGGAGAGGAGTTTTTCATACAAAACCTATCTTCGACCAATAATATCAACCTAGATTGACAAACTTAGCAACTTAGTCAATTGAAAAATAAATTGCTGAAAACATCGACTTTGATAACCTTATAAAAGAGTTCACTTATGGAAAGGCCAGAAATATATTTTTTATAGTAATAATTGTTTTTTTTTTTTTTGATAAATGCATATTGAATTATATCATTTCCCTTTTTTCCTATGGGTTTTAATTGCAGTTGGGGGGCGCCGTTGTAATCTCGCCCAGGGCGCTGGTAGTGTTAAAACCGGCACTGGGTCCTTCGAGCCGAATGGAATTAGTGTGAGTAGTGGAATTTACGTGAGAATTAATAATTGCAATTTTTACTTCAATTATTGCCGGCAGTGTGGTATGTGAAACATTTACAAGGGCGTCGCCAGCCGATAGCGCAGGGGGGGGCAAGTTGACTTTACCTACTACAATTCATACTTTTCTCATTCTCTATGAATGAGAAAAACTAGGTATGAATTGTAGGTAAAGTCGACAGCACATGAAGCTTTTCACTTGTACTACGAGCCTTACAAAGCGATTGTAATAACAACAGTATCTTAGTACTATATACATATATTTTCTGTGACAGTACAGAGTCCAATGTGTAAAGTTACACGAGCACGAGCTCTTGACTATGCAATAAAAAACTTGTAAAAAAGTTATAATAACATTTATTAGAAAAATAGAATAAAAAGGAGTTTGAATTTGAATAAGTGTACAGCGTACTTTTTGTAAATTACCATATTTTAATATTATAGTGGTCGTTGTTTGTTTATATTAGGTTAATTAAAACATAATTTTCGGGGATTCATTGTAAACTTCTCGACCACTTTATTATTAAAATCTTGTAAGTTTCCATGTATAAGTTTTCGGTGCACACTCATAATGGCCAAACCATTGAGGCGACTTTCACTCATAGTGCTTCTTAGCCAGGTTTTTAGTCTCCTGAGGCTGCTAAACGATCGCTCTACCGTACACGTCGTGCATGGAAGAGCGATCAAAATTTTCAACGCTTTTTCCGTGTGGGGAAAGAAGGTTTTTGCTTCTTTTAGGATATCAACAACGGTTTGATCTGTTGAGTTTGGTTTATTATGCCAGAATTGCTGCCAAAGCTCGACTTCAATTTTTATATTTGGTAAATTATAAAACTGAGCGATAGTTTCACAACTTCCTATGAGATTTTCGACTGACATCGTTTGCATTTGTGCGGGGTGTAATTTAGATAAAGCAAATGATGGAGTATTTTCTTCAGCAAAGCGTGTTTCAAGCGATGTAATAACGGAGTCCAAGTATGGTATTATTAATGATCTTTTCCAGAATTCTGAAGGGCTTTCTGCTGGGTGATTGCTTCGATGACGTTGTTTCCCAACAATGCGCGGCATTGAAGTGATATCCTCCTCCAGGCCGACTTTCTCCGCAACAACAGTAGCATCCTTTATAATTTCATCTGTGACTCTTTCGGGATTATCACGGTGGTTCTTAAGCAATTGCAAAATGCGTTTGACGTGTTGCGAGGCCTTAACCACATCCAAAGCTATGGATTGGAGTGCGTTGACAACAGGTTCCAACAAAGCAGAGTATTTAGCTATCAAAGTAATACAAAGTATAAACGAAATTTTGAAAGCAGCCGCATGGAGTTGAAAGGCGTTTTTTCGAGTCGCACTGTTTCCTTCACGCGATAAGTTTTCTAAGGCTTCCAATATAACAGGAAAATTCTCCTTAAATACTCTGATAGTTTTATGTTTCTCACTCCATCTTGTTTCGCAGAGCCTGGCAATATTAGGTACCAATTTTCTTCTCAAAACAGATTCCCGAAAAAAATTAATAATATCTTTAGTGGTTCCCATGGTGTTTCGGATTTCAGGAAGAATATTGAGATCATTTATTACCAGATTCAGTTTATGGGACGAACAATGAAAGAACAATGCTTTGGTATATTTTTTGCGCAGGATCGCTTGTACTCCACCGTCTTTTCCGGACATCGTCGAACAACCGTCAAATCCAAAACCAACGCATTTTTCAGCAGGATTAAGGTCTTCTTTTGTCAGAAACTCATCGATGCAATATGCAATAGATTTCGCATCCAGACCTTTCAACTTAACAAATCCGACGAACATTTCTTGGACCTCATTGGCTTCCTCGTCAAAATATCGCAGCCCAATCGATAATTGTTCAATACCGGAAATATCAGCTGTTTCGTCTGCTAACACACTATAAGCTTCTGCTTCTTTTACTTTTTTCACAATGTCTGCCTTAATAACATCTCCACAAATTGCGATAATTTCATTTTGAATATCAATCGATCGATAGCTTGCATTCTTTTTCCCATGCTCAATGTGTTTCTTCAAAACTAAATCTCCCGCGTCAATTCGTAGCTTGTATAGGTCCTCGAGAATACCTTCGCCATAATGTTTTCCTCTCAGAGCTAAGTCGCGCAACCCGCAAAACGTAATGCAGGAAATAATAGATGTTATAATTTTTCGGTTTTCTTCAATAATGCCCTGGGAGTATTTGTTGAGTTGTAAATCTACAGGCACACTTCCAAGAAACGATTTAGCTGCTTCCAGTGCCATCTTATGGAAGTGGGTTTCCATGTGCTTTTTGCAATGCTCGTGAATATCTTTGAACTTACAAAACGGCCTTATGATAAATGACCCTAATACGCCTCTAAAAGAATTTGGATTTGGCGGGAACAACGTACAATATTTACAAAAGGCTCCTTTTTGGTGCCTGGAATAGGCCAACCATAGAGAGTACGTTTCCAACCATGAATAATTGAATTTCCTCTTTAAATGTTTAGCGTCTTCCGCAAAGTCATACGTCGCAGACGGAGACCAAGTGTTTTCAAGCAATTCTTTCTTCATTTTAGTCGATAACATTGATGCTTGTCCAATAAATTTACCGATGTCATTTTCGTTGCAGTCATTTATCGAAGAGTCGGGAACTAAGTCCGGTTCTTTGGATGTGCTAGGTCTCGTCAGGTCACCCACGGAATCATCGCTGTCACTGCTTGCTCCTTCAGGTTTCTTTCTTTTTAAAACTGCAAAACAAAATATTTGAAATAGCTACAACTTCTTCTGGTCCGCAATTCACATTGAAAGCATAAATGCGCTAGCGGCTATGCTCGCGCGGTCTCGGGCATCTTCGCTCGAGCACTCTAGAGCGGGCGCGACGACACTGACGACACGCACGAGCCGGAGTCTCAAGCATACGCGAGCCGACTGTGCCGAATCGGCACTGCCGATATTTATTCATACAATTTTCTACTTTAAGCTATGGTAATACGGTGCTATTTTCGATTGAGCCATTAAATTGATCAATTTTCCTTTTGGTTTAAACTGACGACCCTTAAGAATCGGATATCGTGACTAGAAACGGATTTTTTGCGATTTTAAAAACCGATGCAAAATCAGCATTTATAATCAAATTAACTGACGTTATTTTATGGACGGAAAATACGAAAGCTAAACGCAAGTGATACTCACCAAAAAACTTTCTGATGTCCATATTGATTATGTGGTCACAGCAACTATTTTGATGTGATAATAGCGCACAAAACAAACGTAAAAGCGGGCAGTGGCAACGCTAACGCACGAATGAATGACATACAGACGCTAAAACAAAGGCGGCTGTCCGGGGGTCGCGGGCGCCGCGCGGGTACATGTTGCTTCCCCACTCCCCCTCTCCCGCTTCAACGATAGAGTAGAACAGGCAGAGCGTAGTTGAGCATACGGAATATTAGGAGTTCCATCCACTCCGAGTGGAATTGGTGAATTCATTTGAGTTTCGACGTACGGCAATGATTGAACTTCAAGCAAATCAACTTAAAGACTTAGGACTTTGGTTGCGTTATATTTGGCAACATTAGAATCTCTAGGGGGGGGCAGCTGCCTCTCCCTGCCCCCCCTTGGCGACGCCCTTGAACATTTACATTATATTTTACGGTGTTAAAACATAATATCATCACCCAACACTCGAATCAGGTAGTTAGTACATAACATAAATTAAGAATAAAGGTTAGTATTTTGTAATAATTCGTTTTACACTTAGTCTACTGTGTTATGTGCGTAACCAGTTATTTCTTAACATATATTATTCTACCGTAGTATTATTGTTGATTGTTTACAGCAATTAAGTTGGAACCATACTTATTTAAGTATAGCAATATAGATTTGTCTATTATATTATTTAATTTTAATTGTCTGAGTCAATATATTTATCTTTGGTTCTGTTACTACTATTCGTCTAAGAGGTGGAGCCTGGGGATCTGTGACACAGGGTTTTCCTACTACAGACACCAGTCTCTCACAAAGGAACGAGAGTGACTGAAGCTGTATTGTGGCTATAAAAATATTGTACTTACCTTTGTATATGAGAGAAATAAATAAAAAAAATAATTATAATTAGGTAATATGTTAGGAAAAAACATATTTTTTTAGTGTTAGATATTATTGATTTACTTTAGTACTTTTATTGTCATATTTATCAGTTGTTGTATTGTTTATTATTAAATAATTTGTTGTAGATAAATAACATTAATTTTATATAAAGACAGAGTTGTAAAAATACATATATGAGAATTGTAAATGTAGGTAGACAGTGCATAGTGAAGGGTCAGTGATCATTTACTAGCATCAATTTAATTGTAACTAACAAACACAATTAAAAAAACAAATCGGTAAAATACCAGTTACAGCGAGTGTTGTGTTATGAGGAACTTTATACCGCACTAGCCCAATTGATTCACGTCCACTAACGCCGCTGTCCTCAGACCCTGCTGGTTGTACGCCATTGACACCAGATCACTTCCTGATCGGCCGTCCACTGACTTCGTTACCCCAGAAGAGCTATGTCGACCAATCCCCTCCCCATATGAGCCGTTACCAGCGTATTGAGCAGCTCCTTCAACACTTTTAGTCAAGGTGGAGTAAAGAATATATTTCCGAGTTGCAACAGCGAACAAAGTTGCGTTCTGGCAAGAATGGTTAGGAGCTGGACTCTTTGATGGTAGTTAAAGAAGATAATCTTCCACCCTTGAAATGGAGACTCGGAAGAGTAATTGGAGTTTATCCGGGATCCGATGGATTATGCCCATTGCCTGTATCCTCATGATTTGAGTCTGGTTAAAAGCAGGACTTTCAACGCCCGGGGGCATGTTAGAGTGCCTGCGCAATTAATTTTAGTTATAATTTGTGTTCATTCAGATGAGAATGATTACTTTGTTTACAAAGGATTTGTTCTTATGTGGTCATTCACCCGAGTAAAGTCACATTATCAAATACCTGCTGCCTTTAATTTAAAAATCTTTTTAAATTCCGAACAGTAATCAACCTTGGAATGGGTTGTTATTGAGAAACCCAATTCAAATTTCTAATTAGTAAATAGTTATAGTCCGCTGAATATTAATGCAGATTTTAACAAAGCTAATAAATTAATGTTTGGTGGTGAAAACCTAGTTTGACGGAATCTGTGCCATGTCTGGCAAATGCGAAACATCGAAATTATTATGTAGATTTTTGTATAGGGAATCCCCCCGTTCTAGGAATATGCAATGTATCACGAAGGACTGCACAGGCATTCATGAAACGTACACTAAGTATACCTATAGGTACTCAGAATAACAATCTACGGATCCCATGTAGGGATCGAACCTATAACACAACAGACTGCTTATACCACAGCACCACCTGTGCAGTTTTAGTCAGTGGTAGATACCTAAGCGTGTTATTATCTGTGTGATCTATAAATTGTTGTTCTGAGTCTGGGTGTTCTTTGTATCCGTTTCTTGTATTACGAGTACTGTTTATAGAATCCTCCGCGACACGTGACATTCATAGTACTCGAGATGTCTCTAAAAAACTAGCCAAATACGTAGGTATTGACTCCCAATGTCATCGCTGCATATCGTCTCAAGTCTCTAACAAGAAAATTGGGATAATATTGTTGTAACACCCGTTGTAAGTGGCATGCAGATTTACTCTAAAGATTATAAAATCTGAGATTGTGAACAACTTCTCTATTGGGGACAAGACTTGAAGTAACACTACAAGCTAGGGCTCCTAGACAAAGGCAGGGAAGATCGTTTTTTGTTTTTTTTGGAAGACGGTCCCCATTTCGTCTAAGCCACATTTTAATTTGTTTTTATCATTATATTCATCACGACGAAGACTTGAAGAAAGACCTAGGATATGAAGACTATAAACAAGGTAGCAAAAAATGAGAATGTGTTGAGAATCGTTTTTTGTTTTTTCAAAAGACGGTCCCCATTTCATATATTTTTTAACATTAATTTAATCACGACGAAGACTTAAGATTTCAAGACTAGAAACACTTGACATTGGCAGAAATAGCTGATCCAAGAGATCCGGCTGGTTGCCATTTCATCAAAAGAAGAAGAGAATGTGTAATTTTGTAATAATCAACAAAAAAAAAGTATTTTTAACCAGCTGAGGTTGATGTTGATTTACAACAAAAGCGACCTGACCATTAATCTTCCTCGAATTGGAAACGAAATTAAACTTCAAATAACGTGATTATGCGTGAAAAGTTATATTGTACACTAGCAGACCTACGCAACCTCGTTTGCGTCTCCTATTGCCCGTCGTGTGATAATTTTCCTCCGTTTTTGAAACATTTTTCATTGGTGCTCCTCTCCTATTGGTCTTAGCGTGATGATATATAGCCTATAGCCTTTCTCGATAAATGGGCTTTCTGAAACAATTTTTCAAATCGGACCAGTAGTTCCTGAGATTAGCATGTTCAAACAAACTCTTCAGCTTTATATATTAGTATAGATTTATTTCTAAGGGTGCATTTGTCAGACTATTCTAATTAAGAATAGAAATACTATACAAATTAAAAAAAAATCGGGTGTAGTTACTCACATTCCCTGAACTGAACTTTCACCGAGTCCGACTCGCATTTGGCCGATTTCTTATGGTACAATAAGCAAACGAGTAGACACAACACCTGATGGTGTGACTACCGCCCCTATAGGTATAGTCAAACAAGTGCATTGACACTCTTTCTTGTTGCTTCCCCAAGACTAGGTAAAAAAAAGATGAAAAAAGCGACTCATCAGTTTTCATAGACCGGTCAAACCTGGCATGTGTTGAAGTACTGCTCTCCCACTATGAAGTTAAAGAATATCGGATTTACAGAACAACTAATCCATGTGAAATACGTCACAATATTTTAGTCTACTCTTTGGGGACACTTATAGGCTTTTAAAACAAAAGAAACAACAGACATATTACTTGCGTAACATTTATTTTAAGATATCTTAGAACCTAAGCTTCTGGAAGAACCATTTGTTCTTGCCGCTCTTGTATCTCTCTTCAAAACGCACTCTTGTGTTGAAACGGAGCTTCTTGCGTTTCGCGGGGTCTTTCAGGTCCTTAGCACTGAACTTTTCGAAACTGAAGTCTACCGAGTAGCGAGTTGGCATTAGGTGGTTGTAGTTTACGACCTGAAACAAAAAGAAGAATTTATATAAGTATATGTTCATAGATAGGTATCATCCACAACCCATAATGTCCCACTGCTGGGCTGGCCAAGTGCGGGTTTGGGACTATTGATAGGTATAAATATTATAATGTATATTATTTTTATTTCTCCTCTGTCATCGCTTTACAAAAATTCATGTGACTGAGAAAGAAAAAACACCTGGACCCAGAACAACAATCTGTCGATCACACAAAAACTATAACTAACTAATCACTTTAACCATTGTACCAACCGTGTAATGTATGTTTAATACAAGAGGCTAAGGTACAAATTATTGAATTTTTTTTTTCTAATACAATCCTAATTAAAGTTGCTATTTACTGGCCAGTTTATTTTTATGTTGTCTAAAAGACATCAACACTTCATTAACTTCTTCCATTTACACACATTTAAACAAAAGATGTAACTTGTATTGACTCTTAGATCACTAGATGTCTGGTATGATGCTATTACAGTATGTGTTTAAGACTTAAGTTAGTCAGTTATTCTACTACATTGCTTGCCACATATTAATCATACCCATAAACTAATATTCATTCCATACTTATAACAGGTTTTAACTTACACAATAAACAAAGCATGGCTAAATTGAAACAGACCATAACCATTGTTGCAAGTTTAATAATGCGAGTAATTCCAACAATATCAATAGTAGAAACTATTATGTTGAAAACACTAATTGTACCCTATAGAATCATACTAATATAAAAACTTATTTACAACTGCATTAAATGAGTATTCTAAAAAAGAAAAATCCATAAACATATAGCATTAACATTTTTATTATTTATTATGGCAAATTGCAATTGGATCAGAAAAAAATTGTGTAAATTATAAATAAACATCTTTTTTTTTAAATCAAGCTAGTAGTCAATTGTTACTTTTTTTTATCTGACACAACGCCATCTAGCCCCAAACTAAGCAGAGTTTGTACTATTGGTACTAGACATCTGATATATATTACTAGCCGACCCTCGCAACCTCGTTTGCATCTAGCTGCAGCACTAGCACTAGTCTAGTGATGATATATAGCCTATAGCCTTCCTCAATAAATGGACTATCCAACACTAAAAGAATTTTTCAAATTGGACCAGCGGTTCCTGAGAATAGCGTGTTCAAACAAACAAACAAACTCTTCAACTTTATATATTAGTATAGATTATGTAAATACATATTTTTTACCAAAACTCCAAAACAAATATTTACAGATCATACAAACATTTGGTATACACAGGAAATCAAACCTAACCCGTCAAGTATAGCAGTAACATACGCTACCACTGCACTCAACTCAAGTAATAGTAGAAGGTGGTAAGTAAAAAAAAACTGCTTGAATCCAATATTTGATACGTGTATGCATACTACAATTATAGCTCTAAAATTGACTTGTGAATATGTTGCACAACATCTCTTCTTTCAGTAGTTGGGAATTTAGTAATGTAACAGCATTTCCTATCATAAC
The DNA here is from genome assembly GCA_905220595.1 of Spilosoma lubricipeda. Lineage (NCBI taxonomy): Eukaryota > Metazoa > Arthropoda > Insecta > Lepidoptera > Erebidae > Spilosoma > Spilosoma lubricipeda. The sequence goes on along the minus strand of HG992286.1, from coordinate 3,317,848 downwards.
TAGAGACATCATGTATCGGAGTATGATATCAAAAGAGCTTACGCATATTATGTGGAACATGCTTATAAATTTACTAATTACTGAGAGAACTTATTAGTTAGTAGTTATTAGACACAAATTATTCCGTTTCATCATCATCACCAGTCGGCTGGACATAGGCCATCTCCATAGAAAGGAAGTTTTGGCCTACTATATTATGCTGGCAGGGATTCTGAACTCCTCTCAACACAGTCGCGTATCTGTCCATTCAATCATTTGTCTGCAAAGGAATCTTGTCTTTCCTGTTAATCTCAATATTAGGGACCCTGAAGCTGGAGGTATTGGGTTTGATTCTCACATTGAAGAAATCATTGTGAGGTAAGCATCATGATTTCTTATGTCTGATTATATGGAAGGACTTTAGAATACATACAATCGATTTCGGAGGTGGGGTGAAGGGGGGAGGGGTGGGGAGGGGGCCCAGATACCCCCCCTTGAAGGGGGGGTTGCGATTCCTCATAGTTTTTTTTTTATGAATTTATGAAAATTTTTAAGGTTAGGATGCATTTCACAATATATCCAATAGATTTTGGGGAGGGGTTCTAACTTGTGGTTTCCCCTTTTAGAGGGGAATCCCGAATGGGGGCGTTGCGGCTCCTTCTTTTTTGTTGTTCAATCACAAGTCTACCTTTTTTTTTTAACCCGATCTACAGAGTAAACTAACAAAAACATTGGAGGGTTGCGGTTCCTCATTTTTCTTTTGTGTGATCACAAGTCTAACCTAACCTAACCGACAGAGTAGACTAACAAAAACATTGGAGGATTGCGGTTCCTCATTTTTCTTTTGTGTCTTTTGTGATCACAAGTCTAACCTAACCTAACCGACAGAGTAGACTTACAAAAACATTGGAGGATTGCGGTTCCTCATTTTTTCTTTAGTGTGATCACAAGTCTAACCTAACCTAACCGACAGAGTAGACTAACAAAAACATTGGTGGGTTGCGGTTCCTGCTTTTTCTTTTGTGTGATCACAACTCTAACTTAGATTTACTGAATTGGAATCCAACTTTAACCTGTCACTTACAAAATGACGTCGCGTCGCGTCATTAGTGTTGCGTTTTGTTTCTCCTTTTATAAGAAAATATGTCCTTTATTAAAAGTGAATCTTAATACGTAATTGTGATAAAAAATACTCGAAAAGTATTTTTTTTATATAGTACGGTATGTATTACAATAAAAACGAAATTAAAATGGAAAAAAATTAGACAAAAACAATTTTGAGAGTTTGAAAAAGTTTAAAACGAATAACGTAACGAATAACAAAACGCCGTGACGTTGTCAAAATTATTTTCACGTATTTTGTTAAAAATTTCAAAAATTAATATCTCAAAAACTATGTATTTCCGCAAGTTGAAATTTTAGGAGTAGACTAACAAAAACAAGAACTATCAAACGTAAAATTTTCAACTCTCAAATCGATTGTATAGATTCTAAAGTTGAGCCGATTATATTATATGCATAATATTTATATATGTATTTAAACATAAATAATGTGTACATGTTCATGAGTTCATATATTATTATTATGTATTAATAATGACAGCAGGCTGGATATGTATTTAAGATTTATAAAGGTAGTTCTATATAGAACAAACATGTGCATCAGTAGAACAATACTAGTAGATAATATAAAGAGAAATAAACACAACACAACTTAAATGGACTACAGCTATTTCCACTAAGGTGAAACTAACAATGAAACCATTGTGATGCGACAGAATGAAAAAAAGATTGTATTGAATGTAAACCATGCTTCTTTTGAACATTACACACAAACATGGACATGAATATGGTTTGTATGTGTTTGTTAATTTGATTTTATACATAACTTAGTATGAAACATTTTCAAGTCGAGGTTAAGCACTTATAGTGTTGTATGATTCAAATTATTTTGTCCATTCTAGTGTCAATAAAGCTACCTGTGGCTTAAATATGATAATAAACATGATAAATTGTATTTAGGCCTTACCTTGACGAAGGGTTTAACTTTGGAGCGCTTGTGGATTTTGTTTTTACCCATTCTCTTGTGGACTTTGCGGGGATATCTGTCAATGCCGGCGACGAAAGCGTGTCCGTATGGCTTTTCCGATGTGCCTTCGTCGTAGTTTTTGACGACGATCGCTTTACGGCCCGCGTACCGGCCACTGAGGACCAGCACCACTTTACCTGGTTTCATAATCTTACCCATTTTGGGTGAATCTGAAAACAACAAAACTAACCTTCAAAACAATGTTTTTATGTATTTTCTATGACCAAAACGCCTAGCACCACTGCAAATACGCGTTAGTTCTCCTTATACAAGAACTGGAGAGTGGGTTTCTTTAAAGAAATGTGAATGGAATATGTTAATTATCACTGAACTGTGTGGAACAACACCAACTTAGTTGACCATTTTCATAAAGTTAATTTTAATAATATCAAGAAATATTAACACTAGGATATCGACCGTGTGGCACTTTTGATATATAGCCTGATTTTCACATAATAAGTTTTATCATATCACAGATTTATATGGATATTTTTCTAAAATATCACGACACTCACATTCCGTTTACCCGTCGACAGAAAAAGAATCAGTGTTGCTGAGACGAAAAATATATTCATTTGACAATGACACTAGTGACAGTATCATTTCATCTTGGCATTTTGTGTGCTGGTTACACTGAAAATGTTTATAGATTGAACTTAGAGCATATACACATAGGCCCGTATTTTAAAAGTTCTGTGTCACGCATCAAAATATATTAACCAAAATATAATTAACAAACACAATTTATATGTTATTAGTTTATATACAATAGTAACTGCTACACTAGTAACTAGGGTATCAATGTAAATATAATAATAAAAAGTAACTCGCCCTAAATTAAATATTAAAATAGAAATGACTAGATATACCGGAACCGTACCTATAACGGATCGTTTAAAATGTTATCAATACTTGTTATGTCGATTTGTCAAACTATGTTTTTGTTTTTTTAGTTAATTTAATGTTATATTTTTGTCAGAAACCAAAAGCTTGTCTCCAGCGATATACTTTTTTGTTTTCTAACATAAAACATCTAACCAAATATGGGCATGGCCTGTTTTGTTGGTTCTAACAAGCAGACACGTTATTGTTTTTGTTTTTTTAGTTAATTTAATGTTATATTTTTGTCAGAAACCAAAAGCTTGTCTCCAGCGATATACTTTTTTGTTTTCTAACATAAAACATCTAACCAAATATGGGCATGGCCTGTTTTGTTGGTTCTAACAAGCAAACACGTTATCCGTAGCGGACGGAAATCATTCCCGTGTTCGCCTGTGGGGTTGGGGGGCAATTTCATTTGCTAACATTGGGATTGTGCATTTACCACATTACATTCTTCATTTTATAATCGTTGCGGAGGTAAAATTTTATCCTTTTGATTTACAAATCGGATGTTATCGACTTGCTAACCAGTGATGATTTTCGTTATAATTAAGTAGCTGATACGAATTCATTCATTTTTTTACTTTCATTTTATGCTGCTTGTAAAATGAAACTGAACTGAACTAACATTAATACTTTAATATTCATATGTATACTATAAAGGAAAATTTAAATAATATTAAAAGGTTCCCTAATAGCAGCATTATGAGCCATTTAATTATTTCCAAAATCAAATAACTATTTCGTTAGTCATTTCAGATCTGGTCCTAGTTCATACACTCGAATCAAAACTCTCATAAAAAGTGGCCTACTATATAGTGTCTAACTTTAGTTTTATTTGAAAAATACACCCACGATTCGAGTAATTTCCCTTTCGATGCCGATACTTTTGTACTCGATCGATTTATTGTATCAGTGAGTACTTTTGGACAGGTATCGAATCAATAAAGAAATTAAGTTTTAAATGGGTAGATAATCTTTAAAACTTGCGATCTTACGTCATGTACGGTAACGTGCTCCGTGGTAACGACATTTGTTTTCTATGTCCTGTTATGGAATGATTTGCCAACTCGAAGCTACTCATGAATACAGTATCGATACTTTCTATTCTATACCGTGTCACTCCTTGTTTGATGTTCGTTTAAAAGTAGCAGGAGACGGCAATATTTTGCTAACATGGTTTGCTATCACGTTTTGTGTTAGCAAACCATTTTTAGGAGCAGGAAACACGCCTTTACTGTTGTGTGTTATTGTTTAACTATTATGTTATTGTTGTTTTATTTTAATTATTTTTATTAAATAAGATATAAGAAATATTTCAGACTTCAACAAAGATTTTAAATTTTGCCGCCTTCTTTAAAATATACATTCTTGCTACAATGGCGCCACTCTTATTTGATGCTTTTTAGCGGACTTTTTGATGTGAAACATCTATAGGCGAGGCATAAACCTTATTTTAGGCGTGGCGAGTGGCGACGCTTCGCTGCGAAGTGCCGCGATTTCAAAATTTTATTTGTATTTAATTTTGTTAATTGTATTTATATTTGAATATTTTATTTAATAAAAATGATTATTACTTAATGTAATAAACAGTCATTTTATTTTATACAAAACAATTTCAACGTTTCACATTTGCCAGGCGACCCGTGACGGCTTACGATTTTTATCTTACAGATGGTCCTCCTTACTTCTACCCTCCATAGTTCCCACGTGTTAAAAAAAGATTCCTACCTCTATCCTCCTTAAAGTAAACAAAGATTTTTTTACGTCAAAAGTTAAACGTCTTCAATTTTTCCCGCTGTTTTATTTTCCGATTTGTCAACATCCTCCAAGATTGTTTGAAGTAACTATGCTAACTTTGCAGTAAATAAAACCAGCTAATTTCAGAAGCGATTTTACAGTGTAACTATGGCTCTGCTTGAAGTTAGAATAATTTGATAAATGTGTCATGATTGTTGTCATAATTTGGCCAAGAAGGTGGCAAATGTTTAGACTTGTGATAAAGATACTTTTTGTAAATGTTTTACTAAACTTAGATTCGCCCGGAGTTCTAAAAAAACGAACAATATATTCTTAATAAAATAGAAAGATTAGATTAATAATTGCCAATCAGGTCGTCAATGCATGCATGTTTTACATCTATATTGGATTGGTTGGTTACAAACATATGCTTGGAAACATACGCATGCGGAATACACAATAAAATAATAATTTGATTAATTGAGTTTAATATCAATAAAATAAGAAAATTATTTACACAAATTTTATCAAAATACAAAAATAAAACACTGTCACATACATGTAGGTAATAACGTTTGAGGAGGTACTATTATAATTACACATTAGTCTTAGGTATTGTTGCAGCGCAGCTAAATTTTAGACCTATTTATTATCCTCAAAAACACTTTCAGATGTAAGGAAAATGTTTAAAAAAAATGTCGATCTTTTGTACATTTGTACACTTTAATGGCATGATATTTAGGTGTACAGGCGAGGTCTTTACGATAATTCGAAAGTATGCAGAGAAAATATACTACAAAGAGCTGTTACATAGTTTAATTTCAATCATTATTTATGTGGCGCATCAGTTATTTGCTTGTAGTTTTTACTCAAAAATTAACTTATAAATGTCCACTTCAATGGTCCAAGGCGACCTAAAAATGTTAACATTTCTAGACAACAGTTACACTCGCTATAATTTCACGTCAAATAATCGCCGTGTGGATATTAAACACCACATGATTCACATGTTCAAGTTCAACTGATGTTAATAATGTGGTTAAACTATTTATAACATTATCCGACATCGTCACTGTCAGATATATTTGAACATAGAAGAATATAGGTGGCATCTAGGACAGGAAAACTGAGTCTTCTAAAACATTCCACATATTTAAAAAAAAACATTAAAAAAAACAACAGTAGAATAAAAAACATGCCTTTACACCCTAATATCATGCAATTGCTTCTCAAACAATTACATAAATTACTAACTATGTAATCACTCTTAAATACGTATGGACAATTTGTGATAAGTCTGGATCCATCAACAACATTACTGTGATCGTGTGCATTGTCAATACTGTATAAATACCACTCTATGTGAAATTAAGTACTCACAATCAAATCAATGTGCTGCTCAATATCTACAATAAAATTATGATGAGAGAACGGAATGTGCAAATATGAAAGGTTAATGAATGAATGAACACAGTTGGAAAACATAGTGTAGGCCGATCAACAAAACCATCGCTACGCTCAAATAAAAATACGCTGCTGATATGTTTGTATGTAAAATATTTGTATTTACTGGCACCGAAAACAAAAATTGTGTTTTTTTAATACGCAATAGTAACATTCACAACAAATACTTTTACATAAATTCTATACAAAATTGTCCTTAGATTTCTTTTACATAAATATTTACATACGTAAACCTTAAAAATAAAAAGACAGTTATTGTATTCATCTCTATACATATAAAAACGCATCGCACTCAAAACGTTTCGTTTCAAAATTAGCGTTTGCAATCACAAAACGTACATATGATACGTTTTATATACTTCTGATATTTATAGATAATTTATTTATGTACATACTTTAATCTCAACTGACTTCAACCAGTCAGTGCGTCGTTTTTTTTATAAGTTACTTTTAATACAATTACAAATATTTATAAGTACATTTGAAACAGAAAATAAATATGAATTCGGATATTTGAGATCCGTTAATTTGAAAACAAAATGGTGAAATTGATTTAACACATACCCAAGCTTAACTGTAAACCAAGGTTTGTAGCATTCTTAAATCTATAATTTCAATTATAAATTAGCATACATTGTCAATGGCAGTGAGCTATTTGGGTGTAGATAAATAGTGGGGTTACCAGAGCAAAATATTATAAAAAGGAATGGTAATATATTTGTGTTATAAATACTACAGTCCTGAAAATATAGCTTGATCTCTGTTATAGATTAACATCTATTCTTCTAAATGACACTAGTAACCTAGTGTCATTTTAGAACTTAAGAGTATATTTTTTTATAGTACTGGGTCGTAAAGAATGAAAATATAGCTGATACATAAACATGACGCTTGTTAAGTTGCTCAGTTGGTTTTGTGCCCATCAGTGACAGAGGTCAAGCTATATTTCAAGGACTATGTAGATTCTAATTGTAGCATTATTGGGATTCAAATTTGTTTTTTGTTAAATTATACTTTGGGATTAGATAGTTAAATAATAATTGATTTTATTTTATAAGATTAATTTTGAAAGGAATAATAACGAATGGTCAAAAACATGCTAGATTAATTTTGAAAGGAATAATTACTGGTGGTTAAAAACATACTCAATGTATGTTTTTAGTTTTAATTTTGTATCATTTATTCTGATAGTGACATTACCATTCAAATTGCTAATATTTCACCAGATGTAATATTTACTAGACAAAGCAAGCCTCACGAAATGTGATCTTTAAACAAAATGAACAGAAATTATATATATATATATATATACTCTTTTGTATGATTTTTCCATTTTATTCGTGAAATAAATGTCTTTTTAACATTCAACGATCTCAAGCCAGTATCTGATTAGAACAAAAGTCGATTATACAATAAACTCTAAAAAAATTAAACAAATATCAAACTTAGCAACTGAAACCAATTATAAATAATTTAATACTTTTTTAAGGTCGAATGAATTTATGTTAACTTATTACTTAATTATTTCAATTTAGATTAGATAGATAACACAACAGTTGTATTTAAGCCAATTTAAATTTTATTATCATGAAATGAATCATGTAAATGAAAATAGCAAAAATAATAGTCGTACGATTTAAATAATCAGGGTAAATTATTAATGTACTCATGGTCATAAGCAGAAATGCAGTTTTATAACTCCTTGCTTGAGATCACGAATTTATTTTTCATAATCATCCGAATTATTTATATTTCAACTTTTAATCAAGATTAATCACCATCTTGTTTCATTTCAGCCACTGCTCCCCTCCATATAACATATTCATGCTAATCATAAAACAGGAAAGTAGTTTTTATCACTAGATTACAAGAATTAAGAGGTTTGGACGCATTTTGCCAGGTTTAAATTAAGATAGCGCCACTCGATGCTTTTGACAATTTGTCAAGTGCTTGTCATTAATGTCAATGTCAAAATTTGATATGACTTGTCAATCTGACAGCAGAGTCTAAATTATTGTTTTACAAGCAAGTACATGTGTATGGTGGCCTCTATTTTAGGACGTAATAGAACGAAAGTTAAAGTGTAATTTTAAACAATATACAAATGATTTTAAGACAACAAATCATAGACGTGTGCTGTAAGCTACCTGTGACTACAGAATATTTGGCACATTTATTCATGTGTCGTGCGTTTTATACCATACAATAATGTTTTTCATTATCTGTAAGTTATATTGGGTGTCAAAAATGCTTAGCTTATATTATAACTGTAACTAAAATGTTGGTAACGAGCTATATCCTATCTATCAAAAGTAATTTTTGTTTATGTTACAAATGCTAGGTCAAAAACGCACGACAACCTTCCTTAAATCTCACTGCGCTCGCAGAAAGTTTCAACTAAAAAAAATTGAGGCAGATTAACGAATCAGTCAATTCCGTAACCTCCGACTCTCCAACACGATCGATTAAACCTAAAGGAAAAACGTACAACAGCTCCTCGAAAACAATTTTATAAATATATTTTTTACACAATAATCGAGACACTCGCGGTCGATACGTTTACTCTATTATATACTTCTATATAATTATTATGTCATCTCAGAATCACAACACTGGGGACTATGTACACTCTCTCTCTAGCTCGGCAGGCTCACAATGAAACATAGGGTCAAGGGGACGAATAAGTCACAAATATACATAGATATAAAAGGGCCCGCTCAGACGGAGATCTCGTAGTTGCAGTCGTAGACGGAGGCGCGGTCGGGCGGGTCGGGCGGCGGCGCGCGCGTCTCCAGCGCGTCCTGCACCTCGAGCGCGCGCACGAAGGACAGCGGCCGCGCCGGCGCGCCGCCCGCCCGCCGCCGCGCCAGCGGGGACGCGCCCATGGCGCCCGGCGGGAACACGGCCACGCCGCCGCGGGGCACGTGCGGCGCGTGCTGCGGCGCGTGTTGCGCGTGCGCCGGCCGCTCGGCCCACAGGTAGTTCCCGCGCTGCGGCGACGCGGCCAGCTCGCGGATGTCGTCGGCGGTGGGGCGGTGCGGCGCGGGCGGGTCGGGCCGCAGCAGCTCGCCCTCGGACAGGAAGCGGCGCTGCGGCGAGCTGCGCCCGCCCACGCCGATGAAGTCAGGCCGCCGCGGCTGCGTCGGCGTGCCCGGGTTGGACCTGTCAGGCGCGGCGCTCACGTCAGGGGTTTAATCGCGCGAGCTCGTCCGAGCCCTCGCTATCGTTATCGTACGGCCTACGGACAGAAGGAGAAGGGAGCTGCGGGGCGAAGCGTTTGCACGTGCGATCGCGCGACCGGCGCCGCCGCCCTCTGCCTGTGCGCGCTCAGAACGGCCGCCGGGCCCGGGGCGGGTGCGAGGGGCCGACCCGCCGCGGGTCCCGTCGTGCTCGCGATTGTCGGTCGGCTATTTACAACAACTATAGTTCGATCGTCCGTATCCTGTCTACTGTTCGAGTGTATTGATCGCATATAACACTAAACTACACATAAAGAGTGAACATAAATCGCATGGGTGAGATCCAAAAATAGTCATCGTAAGATAGTGACCGGGTTCTGAACGCGTAGAACTTTAGGTCCGTAGGCGGCGACCCCGCCGGCTACGGTTGCGGGGAGCATGCTAACGCCACATGCCACAACTATACATACTTTATGTTACACTATTGTTTTATACATTACACACTATTATACAACTAATGCAAACTACTGCATGCTTATCCTGATGAAATACAGTGTCGTTTAAAGAGACGAATAATGTTAGATTAATAAGCTGAAACTGATTTGACAAAATATGGACATGCCCCCTTTCAGTATATTTAAAATATGGGAACAGTTTTGAATAAATACTAGAAATATTTTAAAACATATTACGTTTTAGGAGGTTTGTTTCATTGTTAATTTTGCCTGTGCTTCAAAACCAGCGTAAGCTTTCAAAGACATATATACGAATATTCTATGATTTACACATATTACCGAAAGAAATATCAAAACTTATTTCTATCTCTAGAATAATAAATAGCATTGTTTCTACAGATTCAACAGTATGTGTCTGTAAATGTCTCGTGTGTGTTACAATTAAAGATTCTTCTTGTTCTCGTATATACCACAGATACCCACCCAGTTCTAGAGGAAAAACAATGTAAAAAACAAAATTTTAGTACTGAATCCCAAAGCATGTCCATATTAAACATTCGGTTCATTCACCCGAAATTATTCTAGCGCCTTATGATCATCACATCTAAGTTACTTCGAAATTTTAATAAAACGAACCTTAACTCAATACATATAAACTAGTATTTTGATAAATAAATAGTATTAGAAATACTTGATAAATAAATAGTATTAGAAATACACTTCATCAGGATAAAACAATGATATAAACGACACAACATACAATGGCTCCGTACAAGTGCAAGGATCGCAGAAATACCTAGAAGTTTTACATCTGAAAAACATTTGTTTTCCTCTCAAATAAAATCTATAACATTTAGTCAAAACATATATAAAAATAGCAGCAACAGTGTGAAAAACAGTTCAAGTGCCAGTGCGAAATGTGACGAAGAAGGATATAAAGAAAATTTAAAAAAAAGTGAGTTCGAGCGATTCGTTTACCATAAAGCACAACCCGTCTATAATCATAATTCGACCATAGACAAGCGTTGGTAGCCGTTATCAGCCATTGTATAGTGTGTCGAATTTCGCCTGCGCTCCGTTTTGCCACAACAGCTTGCAAAAAAATAAAAGAAAATATAATATTTACTACTTCATAACTTACAAGAATTCTGTCTTATTTATTTATTTTAATTAAATTTGACTTTTTAAGAATGGCACATGTATTTTATTTTTTGTCAATTATTCGAAAATATCCTTGGTGTATAGATAGACAGAATTCGTATATCAACCAGATTACATTGAGTTTCGCATTTGCAAAAACGAATAGCATAATATTCTTGACAATATACGCTGTACATACAGTATACCTGGTTGTACGCCCTAACTGGCCATGTTTCAAAAATAAACCAGCAGTGTAATGACTTGGCTGTTGCACTACCGTGCTCTATGCTTGCATTGTGTGCTTTTGGTCTGCCAATGCTAAAAGCGTAAAAAGTTAAGACGAAAATAGGAAAATTTTAGAAGGGTTTGTAAAGATAATATTTTTTTATAAAATAATGATAACCGAGGGCTTTTATTAATCTTTTTTTATAATTTTGGAATAAACTTATATTTAAACCAATTGCTATTATACAGATCACACTATAAGAAGTATAAAAGAATGTGTATCAATAGTTGGGCTGACATAGGCAGTCTAAGATGATATGAAAAAACCCTCAAGATGTTTACGAAATTAATTAGATTACCCTTTACATTAATGCTAACACAGTGTAATCGATTGAAAAATACAGAATTTAAAAAAATGTATACAAGAACATGCCAAAAAAGGAAACAAAAAAGTGTTTCATATACAACAGAAAGATCACACTATTCACCTAAAATTAATAAGTGCAAGTTTTAATATACACAAATCACAAAGTAAAACAAAATGAAAGATTTTAGAAAGAAATCTGGCGAAATCGTGCATAGTCATGTCATATTTACAAAGAAAATATGAATTAGTGGATACTTTTATAAAGGGGTTAACACAAATTTCACAAAACTTACTTTTTGACTCTGGAATCTAGAAGAAGAAATAGTTAGAGATGTTTGACACTAATGACCTTTAAAGCCTAACAAGAAGAATGTGATAGAACTATATTGAATAACATCCAAGTTTCTAAGCTGGTTATTAATATTATGCGTACATTTAGGGTATTTCTTAAAAGCACCAATTAAAAATATCCACAAATTCTTTTGAAAGATCGTATAAAACACACATACACACACGAGCATACAACGACAGAATTACCGTTGACACGTCGGCTCTATGCGTTAGGTCCACCTGCCGTGGTAAGCGGTAAATCACAATATTTATTCTTTGTCATTACGCTGAGAGACCATAAATAAGTTAGAGCCTGCCTGGACTATAATACTTGATAATGTGGCATGAATTTTATATACAAATTTAGTGGAACATGCATACTTGACTCATAAAATTAAATACCAAAAGAGTACTACTAGACTTGTCTGTATGTGCGTGTTAGAAACAATTAACAGACTTTGTTTCTGATTTACAATTTATGCATGTGTTTCGAAACATACAAGACAATAGTATACCAAAGTTAACCTAGCTTTGTGTCTAGTGTACTATTGAAACGTATTAAAAAACTCAAAATCTAAAATCTTAGTATTAAAGAAAATATCTAAATATTATGTTGTTTTTTTGCTCGACTTAGCGGGGCCACTGCCGTGTCTCCAGATGAGCATACAGTTAGTTAAATTATAATATTTATGGTCTCACTGCATATGACAGACTGAGTAGATATGTAAAATCAGTTTTTATGTACATAAGTGACGGTAAGAATTTACAGTAAAAAAACTATTTTACCAACGACGGAGAATAACGACTCATTAATATTAATGGTAACTAAAGTAGTCAGAGAATACGTTATTTGTAAAATAGAGCTTTTTTCATCAATTGAAATTACTTCCTTTCTGAATATTATTCAGATGAATTTTGGCTTTAACGCATGTCGTATTTCAAAAAGAAAAAGGTAAATTAGGAAAAAGGATGGTAAAATAGGATTGCGACTGTGATTTGATGCAGAGCCTGGGGACATATCAAGTCGACAAGTCGAACTTTTTCTGAAAATACAACTCAGGAAGGAATATATTGTGTCACAGGGGACTTTACAAACATGAAACGAACACAAAGAACACCCAGACTCAGAACGACAATTTGTAGATTATATATAAAAATAGGGTAGGTAGGGTTTGAACCCACAACAGCGTGGGAGAAAGCGGCGTGGTAACCGCTTAAATCACTAAGTTAACCGTACAGTCAAAAAAAATACTACCCATTAAAAATTTATCCGTCTCAGCCCGACTATTTGCCCAACTCTATTTCTTGCAGACTTCTAAGGAGAACTAATAATTATATACAACATAATTTAAAAAAACGTTTCTCTGACTACCCTCCTTTTGGAGACACCATAATTATGTTAGTAAGCGATCCCTAATACATCTTATAAAGCTAAATATACACCAATGACAATAAAACTCAACACATAATTAGTGTTCCCATACTTAGTAACCGCTAATACGTGAATGCAAAACATTTTACATGCAAATAAACACTGAATCAAATTAAAAACATATAAGCACAATACAGGCCACGAACAATAGCACAACTTTCAATTTTCGAACAAATGAGTCGAACCAAATCAGTTGGTCTGAGAACGTCACAGGAAACAGACGTTTTTTGTATAAATTATCTATGTCTCTGAGTTGTACTTTTATTTTTGTCAAATATTGTGGTATAAGCGATGCATTCCCGGTTGAGGTAGAAGGGGATCAAAAACCATTTCTGTTAATGATAGGAACAGGCCATGATACAATGGAAAATAATATAAATACCTATTTAATCATTATGGTAACATTTTCTCCTCTCAAAATTCTGCCAATTATTCCTTTATTTGAAATTTTGATCTAATAACATATCTTAGTTAAGCATTTTAATAAAGTGTAGTATTTATTAAAAACGATTTTAAGTTTTTTTTATTGCTTGCGGAAACTGAAAGAACATTAAAGGCGAATTATAGCGTCGATAGACAATTTTGGAACACCGATAACATTTAAAAAATATCACTTTTTAAACAATGGTGAAGTAACAAGAGTTTTAGTAAGAGTTGATGACAAATCGCAAACGCAGTAACATATAATGACGTGTCATGATACCTATTAATTAATCTTGGTGCTTTATAGAAAAATATAATATTTTTAAGAAGCTCTCTTTAATCTTGGTGAACTGTGCACGAACAAAAAATATAAAATAAATAAAAAACAGTTTGTATAATTGATAGAGAATACATAAATGTATATCTTAGTACGTAGGTAACTTAGTAAAGGTTCATTTATTACTAAGTGAAATTTGGTGATAAGGTATTTTGGACCTCGAGAAAACCCTTATATTTCTGAGATAGGCAGTAGATTTTTTTACTGTACAAATAAAATCTAACTGCGACATGCGAAAAAGGTTGAATTTGTACAAGTAATTTTTGAAAACATTTGAATCTTTGAATTTTTTATATAGAAATACCATTTGCGATTTGTATCACCACTGCAATCTAAAACTCTTATTTGGCTCTTCGACTTATCAATTTTCGTCTTTTATTCATGAATAATTTTACCAGACAACGACCATTCTTTTATATGAGCTTTCAGTCTCCGCTGGTGGACTTCCTCGACTATTTTTCATACATACCTTCTGACTGGGCTGCTGACTGCTAAAGGCGTTGGAACACCGAGCGCCTTGATTCTCTGCTGCATGGTAGGCGAGGGCCGAGCCCCGCCGTTTGACCCGGACTCGTATCGAACCTGGTCCATTACAACCCGGTAGCCCGTTGTCGTGTTGCCACCGTGGCTGTAACGAGTATGGCAAAGCAATTTAAATGTTGTGATTATTGAAACACGTATACTCATAGTCGTGTAACATAGATGTACAACAGTTTTATAACTATGTTTGTAACTATAGTTATAACAACAAAAGTAATAATGTTATAACATTGATGTCATAGTGGCAACTCCTATATGCACAACAAAAACATTCTACGGTGCCATCTATCGAAGACTCAGGGAACTATTAAGTGACTACTAATCCCGTATCACAAAGAAAGTTCTCACGGCGATTGCTTTTATAACTTTCCAACACCAAAGGTTGGCAAGGTTAGAGAATACCACATTTATATTGCTCGGACATGACGCCCGTTTCTCTACAACATACTGTATCAAAAAATTGCCATATGCTATAATGTCACTTTGGATCAGGAAAGTTACAAATATTTTGATACTTTTTAAGCAATAGAAGTTTCAGACTTGCTCAACTTTTTCCAATACTATGAATAAAGAAATAAGTAAAGTAATTAAGAGAAATAGGAGTTTTCTAATTTAGTATTATTGAAAAATTTTTTGAAACAATAAAGAATTTATTATTATGTAAACCTTACCTCCGAATCACGGAGACGCTCATGGTAACATGCCACCAGCGATCACCCATCCAGGTTCTGACCGCGCCGTCGTTGCTTACCCTCGGTAATTGTTTCTAATCACAGAGTGTAACTGAGCTATGAGCACCATGATTCGGAGGTCACGTTAAGCAGTCGGTCCCGGTTGTTATCATAACAGTCGTTCAGCTTAGTTGGGTGAAACATCCAAAGGCAAGAATACGTAGCCACAAGATTGTCTTGCCAGGCCCCAACTCGCACTTGGCCAGCATGGGGACCTGTGGCCTTAACCCTCTCCTGAGAGGAGACCCGAGCTCAGCGGTGGGACATTATAGGTTGTTGATGAAACCTTACCTAGTATTTCTCGATAGTGGACTAAGTCTTGGATAATGATGCGGCCTTGGCGGCAGATGGTGATGCTCCGGTGGGAACAGGTTCGCGGCGGAACCACGTCGCTGCATGGGTGGCGGAGTGGGCTCGCAGTCAGCTGACTGCGACGCGCTGGGTCCGTCCAGCTCGCCTTCACCCTCCTCGCGACCGGGAGACAGCTGCGCCGCCCACACGTACTTTACAATCCACGTGTTATTTGCCAGTCATGGTATAAACATGTGGCTCATAAATAATAAGGTAACAAGCAATTTTAGTATAGGTTTTCAATGGGCTTATATTTATATATGTATAGGCCATTCGCGTTAGAACATAGTGACACATCAATCAAGCGCCGCCCCCTAAGGACCTGATTGACGAAAGCTTAGACCTATGGATGGGATAAAACAGTCATCTGTGATTAATCATTTTTGCGTCAGTTAGGATTTCTATTTACTCAGTCGTTTTTGTGAATAAGCTATTCTAATACGATTTTTTATTTATTTGGGTAACTTAAAAAAAACTAGATGTACTGTTAAATAGGGTCTTTATGCATTGTTTTAACAGTTTCTTGGCAATGACGTATGAGTTAATAGCAATCCTAAGCTACGTACTAAAAATCATATGATCAATCACAGCTGACTATAATTTTTAGCTTCCCAGTGCTTGGCACCTGATTGGTCAGGGGCGGGACTTAAACTGTGTAACTATTGCGTCACTATTTTCTTAATGCGAATAGGCTATAGATAGATATAAGGAATGATATTGAGTTACTGGTTTTAATTGAACACATGGCGTAATTCCCATAATTTCTAAATTTTTATTATGTATATAATATAATATGCAGGAGAATTCGGGATACGGATTCGTAATGCGTAAAGGCGCATCGCAATCAGAACTTATTGTGTTTGTCAAGATGACAGCTGAGTTTAATTTGTAATTTTTGCGAAGATATTTATATATTTTTTTTTTGGGATTATTTATAAAAATTAAATACCTATTAAGAACCACCTTTAGCGTCCAAAAAACGAAGTATAATGTATGAGATGACAGAGAATTTAAAAAATGTACAAATCACGATGTCATAATTGCTTTAAAAATTTTGTTTCAGTGTCATTGCAGTTTAAGCATGTGAATTTCAAACAACGACAAAAGAGTTTTTAAGTGTTAGTCACATAAAAAAGGTTAAAGCCATCCCTACCCCTCGTATATACTCAAGTTATGGTAAACTGGTAACTAATCTTCAAAAACAAATTTAAAAACATTTCAGTGTTGAAAGATTAGGGATAATTCATAAGAAAAATTCAAGTATCAAGTTTTAACCTTTAAACACAAAAGCATTTTAATCACAAGTGAATGATGAAGTGAATATTCAATAAAGTTATCAATAAGGATGTATAAACTTCAAGTTTTCTATTTATCCCATCCGCAATCAATATTCCTGAGTAAGTGCCGATCCAATTTACTATTTAAATGAAAGTGAAATACAGTCTTAAAAGTGTTTAAATAGAGTCCAATTTCAATTTATATCAGCTTCTAGTGATGGTTAAAACCGAGGTAACTACATAGTTTTAAACTCAAAGTTGTGAAAAAAACTCAAGTAATCTAATTTAGTTTTTACACATCTATATTACAATGATAATCTCATCAAAATGTGAAGTGCAATATCAGCAAGATAAGTTTAATTAATATACATTTAAACAACATATACATACTATTTATTTACAAATAAAAAAGAGGTACATGCATGTAACTGATTTTATAATAAATTCCAATTTCAAAGACGATAGTTAAACCGTAAATAACGCGGAAAGATGCGTTTAACTGTGCTTTTGATTCTAGAATATTAAACGTTATAGGTTTGTGCTTTTATTGTATTTATAGTGATAACACGGCTCAGTCGCACAGTGCAACAAACTTGAAACATGACACAGTTTGCCGATAAATCCTTTGAAACCCTCAAAAGAACAAAGATTTTTCCCTCTTTTACCATGCCGCACTTAGGATGTTTTAAATATTGTAGTGGGTCATGATTCAAATTTGTCGACTGTTCAGGATGAAAATGTACACTTCTCATAACAAGTACTTCTCAAAAGGAGCTTTTTTTGCACATATTAACCTGTTAAATAAATATAACTTTTAATCATTCTGAGATAAGACAAACGTCAACGGCGTTAAGTACTACGGGCATAAGTTTCTCCTGAGAAAGGATGTTTTGGAGGAAAAAAAATATTTATGAAGAAATTTAGGATTTTAATTTTTATCCGTCTGTTTATGCCGACAAATCTCTGGAGCAACTGGACCGATTTCGTCGGGACTTTCACAGCCAGGAAGTGGATGTTATAAGGAGTAACTAGACAACTTTTATTTTTTTAAAAAGTTATAAATAAAGATAATAAAATAACAATAATAGTAGAAAATTAAATAGTAAACAATAGCCCATTCAAAAGCCTTTTTTCAATGTAATAAAAAGTGGTGGCGTGGGACACCAGATAGGAACGAAGTTCCTTATCATAAAATATAAAATACATGCAACTTACATACAGGGTATACAGATGGCGCTATACAATTTTCTTTAAATCTTATGTTTTTTATTTAACCTTACGGACGTTTTTTGCGGGCTAGGGTACCCCTCCGCAACGCTTCAAAAGGAACTTCGTTCCAATAATAAATACATACATATTTTGCGAAGTGCACATTTTGACACCTGCTTTTTTTTAAACAAAGCTCGTTATGAGAAGTGCACCAATTGTAAAGTGTGATTAAGTCGCGCAATGTGCACAGGATTACCTATGCAGATTGCACACTAACCTTAACAAATTGTCCGCTCGTTACACTCTTATTCAAAACTTCATTAAGTTTTATTTTATATTCTATTTGTTTGAAAAATACATGCATATGCTGCACTACCAAAAGTTTGACGGTATTGTAATGTACACCGTTGACACACTTCTACATTACCTGATTGCAGAGTCGAAGATATTAGTAGAGAGCCAGACATATCATGTCTTCAATTCACTTTTTTAGTGTAAAGTTAATTAGAATTGTGCAAGTGCATAGACAGTATGTCAGTGAATTGAAGGTATGTAATTCGCTCTACAAGCATGATCTCTAGATGAAGCTACCGTACTTGGATGAAACAAGCTGTATTTCATCTAATGAAGCACGTAATGATGTATTTTCAAATACTTTATTGTGAAATGGTATATGAAATACAGGTGTTAGTTAAAATAGTGGTATTTTACACTTATTTGATATTATTTCAAATAGAAATAATGTTTTTGATTCATGTCGTGAGTATAGTTCTGGTACAACAGATTTTTTTAAATATTAAATTTCTTTGAGTATATATTATTTTTAACTTTTCGTGACTTTATATATTTTTTTAAATATGTATCTAAAACTACGCGAGATTGTGTCTATGGTCTACCATACCTTATGTGTCTATGGTCACACATAAGTAGCGACATCTATTTGTAAAGTGAAAATCTATGAGTCAACTGCTTATTCACTTTTAGACTTAAGGGACTTTTATGTTAGAAGTTGGTCATTTTCTATAGAAACCCAGACAAACATTGAAATTAATCTCGTTCTAACTTTAGAGTTTTTTTTTCTAGTCATAACTTTTTGACAAACCGAAGAAAAAATCACCTAATACCGTTTCAAATGTACAATAATACAATTTTTAATCACATCACCGATATCATAGCTTAGCTTAGCAATGATAGCAAAGCGTCTGGCTCTCACCTTGTTATAGTGTGCGTGGGGTCCGGCGGGGCGGTGCGCGTTCCCGTTGTCTGCCGTGTACGTCTTTACCTGGTGTTGCGTGTCGGTTGCTATCGTCGATATCGCCGAAGCGGAATGTCCTCCACCAGGCATCGCTTCCCGCCGCTTTTTGCTGCTCTTGTAGATATATTTCGATGGTCGGACTAAACTGAAATTTCAATTTACAACTTGTTAATGTTTTTTAAGATAGTTACTGCAAAATGTCTTGGTTGACTGTCGAAACAACTGGGACACTTCGTTTAACGTCAAAACTTGTGACGTCATAATTTTGTTCACGTCATAAGGCTATTTAAATTTTGGCCTTGCAATTTGACGTTGCTTATATTGGGTTCCAAAGACCGATTTCCTTATAAGTAAATAGTAAATATATTTGACTAGTGACTCGGCCTGGCTTCGCACGAAAGTTTTTGAAATTCTCGGATTTCCTCTACTATAGTTTGCGCGTTTTACACAAAACCTTCCTCTTGAATTACTATATCGATTTCTGTAAACTGCATTAAAATCCTTTGAGTAGTTCATAAGATCTAAGCGAAAAGATAGCGATAGCGACTTCATTTTATACTATGTAAATATGATGTTAATAAAGTTCTCTCTACGACAATGAAATAACGGCAAACCTTTGTAGGAGGCCATAGAAAGCGCGACAGTCAATACAGCATCGTCAATGTTCTTTACTAGCTCAGTTTCAAGTGACCCTGAGAAAGAGAAGAGCTATATTCGCTTTAATATACTACTGACGCTAAGATTGACTGACACGCCATCTAGCGGCACAAACTACGCTTTGGCCAAGTATAGTACATTCGTTTAGATAGTGTCGTTGGACCCGCACGCAATTGTGGTTATTGTTGTGAAATACGAAATATTAATTCATACAAGTGCGTAAACAGACAAATCATACTTGCTGGCGGCTTGCCGCGCGTGCGACGACGGCGCGATCGATTTGACCGTATCTAAGCGAATGGACTATACGTGTTTGTTTCACTCAACTTAATCTCCACGGCGATCTCGTTCAGTATTGCGATTGGTGGAATTTTTAAGTATGGGCCAATCATAATGCCGAATGCAGTCATTATTGCGATCGAATTGATTTGATGTAAATTTACAGTAGGTCCTCTATTATACTTAGTATTCTGACTTTCGGGCGAATAGCTAGTTCAGAAGTACAGGTAAGCCTCTATAACCTTTTCCTTTTTTTATGGGTCACCTACTGGTAAGTTAGTACCACCGTCTTTGGATACCTGCAACTCTAAGAGTCACAAGCGCTACCGACCTTAAAATCCTTCTCTGGGATAAAGGGAGTAGGGACTTGGACTCTGGTATCCTCTTTCACTCGATGGTAAGCAATAAAAGAATTGCTTGATACCTGTTCCCTGTGATGTTGCGGTATTATTGCGGTGGAGCCAGCATATTTGTGACTCTATTGATATTGCTCAATTCATTACATTGCTTAACTTCAATTAGACACCATTTTCTCTGAAAGAGCCCCTCTTTCGATAGGGGAAGAGGGAAGGAAAAGATAGGACAAAGGTCTCACCTTCTAGTAATAATATCTTCCAATTTTCCATTTTTAGTCTCAGAAGAGTTCACCTGACCCTAATGAGCATATTATTCCCCATTTTGTGAAGATTGAAATCAAAATAATGTTTCTAAATGTGATTATAAAATAATATGACGAATATTGTCATGATGAATACATAAACTGTTGAAACTGAACGTGACGGAGTTGGGAAGTACACAAATACTTTCCTTCAGCCGATGAGAAGAATCAAATCTTTTGGGGATGTATATTTCAAAAGACTTAATAATGCTAAAATCCATTGACAGTTAATTCCTCAACAAAACCGTTACTTTATCTTCTCCACTTGAGTTCTGTTAGATAAATTGTATAGTCTTACCTAGGGTACTGAGGTCCAAACTGCGTATAACAGCAGTTGTGCCAGCATCCCTTCGAGAATGGGTTGTAACCCCCGGTGAACTTGCCGGTCACCTGTTCGTTCGTGGTGCGGCCCCGCGACACTAACACCATGTGGAATCCGGTCAGACCGAATATTGGTATCGCTAGGAGTGCGATAACACCCATTATCACTATTCTGGTAAATAAAGTTCAGGAAACATTTTTTTTTGAGATCATTATCGAAGCAGATTTTTCAATTACAATTTTTTTTCGTATAGTATTAAATGACGTCAATGAATTATAAAAATAGGCCATCATAATATGAATCACCATACTGCATTGGAAATGAGTATGGTAACCAGTACTCTTGAATTCTGGTCATGCTTTCCATCAGTCAGTGACGTCACTTTGGCAGACTCATTCAAAAGAGAACTCTCGCACTAACAATATCTATTACACAGGATGTGTCGCGGGGGACTTTACCAACATATATTACCATCGAACCCGTCTTTCCCATTTCCCCAACATATTCGGTCGATACCCGGCTCCTATTGGTCGTAGCGTGATGTTATATAGCCTTAATGATGATGATGATTAAAATCGGTTCAGCCGTTCACGCGTGATGTTGTGACCAAGGTAAATAGAGAATTATTTTTATATACATATATAGATATGACACAGACACAAAGAACACCAAAAAAAAAGGCATCGAACCCATATCACTAAGCAGTTTAGGAAGCTGTCAGGTTACTAGGTACAGAAACCACTACACCAGCCGTGCAGTACATTTAAATGGTTTTATTAAAAGGATACGATACAATGGGCTCGACCTGCGTCAATGTTTTGTTATTGTTCATGATATAGTACAAACTGAGGCCGAATATACTCAGCATATGTATCGACAGTGATATTAGAAAAAAGAAGAAAAATCTGTAGTTCCGCCGACCGATGCAGTTGTTCACCCATGGACAATGATGGTCAAAAGTCTGTGAACGGGAATAAAAAAAAATGCATGAAGCTGGATTCCACAAAGGTGCACTCAGTACAAACTATGTAAATTTGTGGAATACGTAGTAAGAGTTTTAGTAAATCAGTATACGATTTTTACGATTGTTTAAGGTAGGGAGCCTTTTTTTATGAGGTATAGCAACTTTCTGAACATTTAATTTTAAATAATAATTACTATTTACACATTGTAATCCATATTTCATCATCACCAACAATAGTCCACTGTTTATTACAATCCATTTAGCTAAATACATATTATACTATCGGCGCGGCACCTACAGTGACGTCATTCACCGACGCTCCAATTATAGAGTGGAGTGTCAAAACTGTCATTCACTGACGCTCCTATTATATAGTAAGAGCGTCAAAGCTGTCATTCAACGACGAGTGACAGTTTTTAAAAGTATTTATTACTCAAGATACTCACTTGATTTAAATATAATATCGTGTAAATATGAGTTTAACTCACCTCTATACAATGATTGCAAACAGAACAGTGCGAACACCGCGGCGGTCTGTAGAACTTGCATGTGACGCACCATTTCATTCGCACTGTAATACCATTTATCTCCACGCTGCGATACAGGGGCGCTCTGAAATCGTCCTCTCTGTCCTCGTCAGGTGGAGCTGGAAGGAAACATTAATGTCTATTATTTATCTGATGATTCTAAGTTACTCTGACCACCACTCTTGGATTTTGCCTTTACTTTCCACCAGGCTGAGTAGTCATTTTGGCAGGCCCATATTAAAAAAAAAGACTAATGAGTTACACTCGGTGATTACTAAAATTATCACAAATATGCGGAAATCCGCAATATATTGAGGGAAAAGTAAAAAGTTTTCGCCTAGGTAGCCTAAACAGGGTGCTTGTCCAAGAAGGCATTAATCCAGCAGTGGACGATAATGATAATATTGAGGGATAGAATAATCGTTTTAGTTTTTTCTCTTATCAAAAGTATTTTTTGAACGTTAATGGTAATAACGCCTACGAGTATAAAACCAGATGTAAATAACTTTACAATATATTCGATGTCACGAAATACAGTACACGTCAAAAGAAGTTATTACAGAGTCGTTACCGTCTTCTTAATGTCAAATAATCACGATTCTCTAGTAAATTGAGTAGGTTATTAGCAATTAAGTAGGCTTTGATAACTAAGAGTGCATTTTAGAACTATGGATAGGGTTTTATTACGTAGACACAATTACTAATAATATTACAAAGACGAATGTTTTAGGTTTAACTAATGGCAAAATGATTTCAGTTGGTTTCTTCTTTCTTTCTATGCCTGGTTCTAATTATTCTCCAGTTCATTTTGAAAATACCTCTTACAAAGCTTATTATTATTAGGTATGCCACACGCCTTTGAGGCATAAAATGTACATACTAAAATAAAGTACCTAAATCAAACTTAACTGAACTAGAACGGCATAGGCAAAACCACGCATTTACATTCTGAAAAGATTAGATAAGGTTTTTATTGGTACACAAACATATGACTGTAAGAACGCGGACGGCAATTTGTCTAGCTAGCTCTTTTCATTCAATTCAGTAAAGTTTTGGGACGTATGAAATACTTTTAATATCACTGACATTGTTTAAAAGTTGAAATTTTTTGGCATCCCGGTGCAGCATCTGCCTAGTTATGACTAGACTATGAACAAATGAACTAAGGCACATATTATATAAGCATGACGTGTAGTATCAAAATTATAGGCTCTAATACTTTTCTCTCGAGCACTTTAAGGCCTTAGTATAGGTCTCTTCTAAGGAATAATTAGCGTTACCTAATAAATTACCTACATAATTCGGATCATGATATCAGTCTTATGTTAGTAATCTTAACTGATTGTCTTAATCTTGTCTGTCTGTATGTGAGGAATATAATCGGAATTTCAAGCTATTCAAATACTAAAAGACTCGTCTGAAGAAGAAGGCGGTCGAAATATAACGTCTTTGCTAAATTTAAAACAGACATTTTATTAAAATCTGCAGCTATATCAAAATCAACATAATTTTGCGTTTGGTAGACACCAGATGCGCATATAACTACCCAACCAAATCGGCCCGAAAAAAACAAAATTATGGTATAGGGGGCCAAACGAGCAGACGTATCAGCTGATGGTAAGGGATTGCCGCCGCCCATAGACATCTGCAACACCAGAGGCGTCACTAATGCGTTGCCGACCTTTGGGGGATGGGATGTGAGGGAGGGGTTGGGGTATGGGCCTCCGGTATCTTCGCCCATTCGGCGAAACACAGCGCAGGCGCTATTTCACACCGGTTTTATGTGAGGCCGTGGTATAACTCCGGCCGTAAAATATTTTCTTTGAAGCTCTATAAAAGGAAGTCCCTCATAAAAAACTTGACAACACTAAGATGAGCTAAAAATAGATCCTAAAAAGTAAAAGTAACGTTTACTTTATACGAAATGTGCTTAGTAGAGACTCGGTATTTCCATCACCAAACTGGTCCTGGCCAAAAAAAGTTAAGACTTTTTTGTCAGAATTTTACGTGATTCAGCATTTAGGATGTCAGGGTGCCGTTTTTGCTTTATGTTTTTTTTTTTGGAAAGCGAGCGGATAGGTTACGTGATGGTGAAAATGAAACAGATTTGATTAAGACCGGGTTTTCGTAACTGCAGTCGAGATGGCCCATTTTATGACTCTGGTCTATAGTAAAACGGTTTCAGATTCGAAATAATAATCTGTGTACTAATTCCACCTTTTCCAATGTTTAATAAACAATAACAACAACTTCATTATCAGCCTATCGCAGTTCGCTGTTGGACATAGGGCTAAGATTAAGGGGTTAAGCAACTGCTAATGATATAAGATCTTAGGGTTTGTCAGAGAAACTTCTACGTAAATATACACACGTACCTTTTGGTATGACTCCCGGGTCCATGAAAGTGGCTAGGGTAAAATTGGCCAAGACAAAAAACGTTATGACGCCCTGGTATGCTGGAACCCATGGGTGTTTGTGAAGATAATATTGACACCTGAAATATAAACAATAAAGAACAAATTTAATTTATTAATTAAAGAGGGAAAAACAGTATGTGGAACTATTTTTTATTTATTAAAAAAATGTTTTAATTTACACTGACGTGCAGATCTATACTAATATTATAAAGCCGAAGAGTTTGTTTGTGTGACGCGCTAATCTCAGGAATTACGGGTCCAACTTGAAAAATTATTTCAGTGTTGGATAATACATTTATCGATGAAGGCTATATCGGCTATATGTCCTCACGTTTAGACCAATAGGAGCGGAGCACCAATGAAGAATGTTTCAAAAACGGGGGAAAATTGTTACTCTACGGGCAATAGAAGACGCAAACGAGGTTGACTCGGCCAGCTAGTTTTAGATAAATCTTTATTAGATGAAGATATGTACTTTATCTCATTAGTTAAGATTGGTGAAGTGTCTACCTCGCTTCTTGGACATCTATCTGGACTGAAGTCAGACTTTCAAGAAATAATTTACCGGTATATCTTATGACTAGCCTTGAGAAAAAAAAAGTCGAAACCACCTCAAGAATCTAAGTATCTAAGTCTCTCTCGTTTCTTCTTCTTTAAACTTGGAACACATAAATTGCGTTGTTACACTTTGACTGCCTTCCCCCTTTTTTTTCAGCGAAAAGAAATCGGTGAAAAGACATTCATTCTCTTTTACCATAAAGTTTCTGAATTCTGGTTCTTGATGACCTTGACACATTGACCTAGGGCACTACAGCGATCTTTTACAGCCTTCACATATTACACGTGACCCACTTCACCTGTCTACTACAATATGCCAACAAATAACAATAATTGCTTTTTCCGTCAACTAATGTATTAAATCAGTCATATTGAATACTCGATCCGGGCAGGGCCATCTTTTTATATTAAAAGTCATAATGATATTGGCGCTTAACTTTAGCTATTGATAATTAATTTATAAGAAAACTAGCAGACCCACGCAACCTCATTTGCGTCTTCTATTGCCCGTAGCGTGAAAATTTTCCACCGCTTTTGAAACATTATCTATACAAATAAATAAAATTGGAGTGTCTGTTTGTAATATCAAAATAACCGCTTTTTAATAAATGCATATGTATGTATACACGTTACATATACCGAAAATGTAGTTAAAAAAATTTTAGTCTGTCTATCTGTTTGTTCCGGGTAATCTCTGGAACGGCTGGACGGATTTTGATGGGACTTTCACTGGCAGGTAGCTGATGATCCGGGGAGTAACTTAGGTTACTTTTTTTAGACTAACTTTGTCCCGCGGCGTTACTCGCGGTACGACATTAACCGCGGACTTCAGCTAGTCTTTAATAAATTGTGGTACAGAACAACGATATAGTACAACATGTACTACGAGTATACATTCATGGTTATTATACTTTTTGCTCTTTATCAGTAAATACAGTGTAGCATCAATAATTTCAAAATTAAACGGATTTACGTCATTTAATACTCTACTTACTTATGCTTAATTAATTTAATTATTTCTGAATTTCCTAGCAGTACTCTCGATTTTATTCAAAAAATCTTTCAATCCTAACATTCTCAGATGCTCTCAATTCATATAAACCTTTCAAATTCTTATTTTATCATATACTAGATGACCCACGCAACCTCGTTTGCGCCTTATATTGCCCGTAGCGTGATTTTTTCCCCCGTTTTTAAAACATTATTCATTGTTGCTCCGCTCCTATTAGTAGTAGCGTGATGATATATACCCTATAGCCTTCCTCGATAAATGGATTATCCAACACCGAAAGAATTTTTCAAATCGGACCAGCGGTTCCTGAGATTAGCGTGTTCAAACAAACAAACAAACAAACAAACAAACTCTTCAGCTTTATATATTAGTATAGATTATTTAGAAATGAAAACTTCTTTAAACAATAATACTTCATTTCCGTTTCATCTATACTAATATATAAATGTAGTGTTGTTTGTGAAGAACTGAAGAGTTTGTTTGTTTGTTTGAACGCGCTAATCTTAAGAACTACTTGTCCGATTTGAAAAACAATTTCAGTGTTAGATAGCCCATTTATCGAGGAAGGCTATATGCTATATATCATCATGCTAAGGCCAATAGGAGCAGAGCACCAATAAAAATATTTCAAAAAC
This sequence comes from Spilosoma lubricipeda, assembly GCA_905220595.1. NCBI lineage: Eukaryota > Metazoa > Arthropoda > Insecta > Lepidoptera > Erebidae > Spilosoma > Spilosoma lubricipeda. The sequence continues at coordinate 3,290,414 of HG992286.1, read as the reverse complement.
GGGGGAAAATTATCACGCTACGGGCATTAGGAGACGCAAACGAGGTTGTGTGGTTCTGTTAGTAATGAATAACGTAGATATCGTGTATTATTATCTTCATGCAATAGGTAAAACTGCGTGTAAATAGTTAAGTACATATGTCTAACTACTACCTAGCTACTAGCTACTTATAAACCTACACTTAACTATAGTTTTTTTCCTCCGAGTCTAGTTTACGATACGGCTAAACTTTGATTTTGTACGTGGAGCGACTGCCATCACACTTCGACAACTCAAGTAGGACTGGACCCCACACGCAACTGTGGTTATTGTTGTGGAATACAAATATATTAATTCATACAACGGCGTACACTGACAAATCATACTTGCATGTGGGTGTACGACGCAGGCGGGCCTTATGATTTAGGGGCGGCTTGCCGCACGTGTGACAGCGGCGCGATAAAGGTTACCGTATCTAAGCGAATTGACTATACTAATCGATAGGTACCGCAGTTCTGTTAAAAGACTTGTCGGAATTTTCAACTACTCGTAACGAATGCCAAATATATTTGTGTAGGAATTGGGACCAATGGCTTGATGTGCTCTCCGAGGTACAAAGTTCTCTGAATATTTAAAGAACGGTAACTCATCCATACATTGACCTAGCTAGAATTGCTTAGCCTTGTAATGTGTTAAATTACATGTTTACCAATGTGCCACGAGCCCCTTAAATCTATACTTGACCTTATACATAATTTTATATGCTATTCCTATTCAGTAGCTCAAAGAAGAAATTGCATAATGTATAACAGTATGCGTGTTAATATAGTTTATCGTACATTACCTACTGATATGGTCACAAAATTTCGCAACATCAATAAAACAACAATAATGTAAACGCCTTGCAGCTTATACAACAGAACACACTTGAACAAATAATGCAGTCTCAAGTTGACGAAAGACGGTTATATGGATGACATTGCCATGGTTTAATTAAATACAACCACAATAAAGAGTAGTAATACGGAACCCACACCTCTACCGCGGGAGAGCCACGCTTCGGCATGAATGGCCGGCTAGACCGGAGTGATACCACAGGCTCTCAGAAGACCGGTGTGCAATAGCGCTTGCTCTGTGTTTCACCGAGTAAGTGAGGGTACCAGAAGCCCATATCCCAACCACTCCCCTCATCCTACTCCCCATGCCTCAAAGGCCGGCAACGCACTTGCGACGCCTCTGGTGTTGCTTATCATCAGGCGATACATCGGCTCGTTTGCCCCCATTTACGTAAAAAAAAACTGGACTGAGACAACGCTTGCTAAACGTTTGAGAAGCACTCGCCAAGAACATCAAATGCATAATTTCTCTCATAGCATTATTGCTGTTGATCGCCACCACTTCTAGTCCTACCGTGGAATAGAAATACGTGAGGTCGTAAGAACCGACGAATCAGTACACCAAAACCTCCTAAGAGGCTCATATACAACATTTGCTTATAAAGCCTAATAGTATTTACGATAATAAGTCTCATAGTTCGCGTTGACGAAAGTAATTTTATAGAGACAATCACAATCTAACATTTCGAATCGCATTGTCAATTAGTAGTGTCCAATAACCTTAAATAATAGCAATGAAAATTATAATTCTTTCAGCTCCTCCAACCCTAAAGAAAGGTTGAGAGTATTTCTGTTACCTTTTCACGAAAGAGGGACATTAATGACAGAGTAGTCTGTAATTGGACCAGTCAGCCTCCAGAAAAGGTAAGTTACGATAAATGAAAAGCTTTTTTTTTCTAATTAATTAGGGACCAGAAATCTATATAAATGTCAAATGAACTGTACTTTGGAGAAAAATTACGTTGTCAACGAAAGAAAGAGTGTTGTAAAAGTAAAAAAATAATAAAAAGCATGCTCTTAGGTTTCTTGTGCTTTTCACATTGCCCTTTTTTAGAACTAGTACGGCGCAAGACATTTAGGTATTTAGAATACGAACGAACTACGATATGTGCTATGAAGTCAAAAATTATGTAGAAACTGCTCCATTAGAGTATAGGAGTTCATTAATTTTTTTTACCTATTTTGACATAGAAGTCTTACACGACAATAAAATTTAAAAAAACTTTCAAAATTCTGAAGCTAGACAAACTTTGGTGGTAAGGGATTACAGGAACCTAATTAATTATAGCATAAGTGAAAGACTTTGATATATGTTGAAATAATAATGTCCTAAATTCTCGTTCACCTATATTAAACTTATCACCACTATAACCTTGGTGATAACTTTAACGTAGTATATAGGCACTCCCGAGCCAATATACCTGCTTTCAATAAAAAAAAACAATTTGCAACGGAATCTTAAGAATTTGATTGACCTTTCAATTGTATATCAATAAATCACCTTTTTATCAGGCAACAGATAACAAAATTATATGAATCATTGACTACAAGTATATAAAACGACAAAATAATGATATGCAATAGTAATAATAGGTACAATAGACAGATACTAATCGAAGAGGGTTTGACATGAAGATGATAATGAAAAGCGATACAAATAACACGTCTCGTAAATAAATAAAAGATTTATGACCACTTATGAGGTATAAAGATAGTGTATGAACTGATTTCATTTATCTCATTTGGTCTTACTTAAATCGGTAGAGATGGATTGAAGCGTTAAAACATTTTATAAGTTAAACAAAATCATTGTCGTTGGGCTTCACCCGCAATAACGACATACATAAAATTGGACTGTATGTTTGTAATATTAAAATAACCGCTTTTTAATAAAAATCAATAAAAATAAAATCACATTTTTTTAAATTTTTGTCTTTCTATTTGTTCCAAGTAATCTTTGGAACGACTGGACCGATTTTGACGGGGCTTTCACTAGCAGATAACTGATGATCGAAGGATTAACTTAGGTTACTCTTTTGACTAGCTTTGTCCTGCTGCGTTACCCGCGGTACTACAATAAAACTATTACACGGATTTTAAGACACGTAAGCTATTAACTACATTGATTCCACAAGAGTACGCAATGAACTGCATTTCTTGAGTGAATATTTCGATTTGTTTCGCTCGAACAGATTGAGTGGAGGGCATAGGGATGTGCACAAATATTTATAATGCATTGGATACCGCAAAATTGTAGACTTCGATGATATTGGTTTGTGTTTTTCTGTAGAAAGAGTTGATTTGTTTTATATTATGATTTTTGACCGACTGCAAAATAATTTTTATTTTGAACCTTTTTGGAAACTTTTTGATGAAATCTAATAAGAATAATAGAAAATTTTCTTTCAAAACTCTAAACATATTTTTAAAAAAATTTACATTTTCAGGCCGTAAGACGTTATAGTCCATCTAGTCGAAGAGCTAGCGTATGACACTTCTGACAGATTGAAGAACTGACGTATAAAAAAACTCCAGTAAGTTGTATATATTTTTTCCTTTTTCATTTAAATTTAGACATAAAGAATGTATATCCTGTGATCAAATAAAAATAACCTCATAATTCTGTTAATTACAGGGTTCCACAGATTTTTTTTTGTGGAATATGCGCTTCACACGAACAGACATATCGCCTGATTATTGAGATAATGAGATTATGTGTGTTACGTCTATAGATAGTTGTGTCGTGTTAATAAGTATGTACTTATGTTTTAACAAAGCAAATGTCTTATTTTTAAATTAACAAGAAACTCAATCCATTTCTAAGAGAGTGATTTGATATAAAAAAGTTAGGAGAGCTATATTTAAAAGTGAGAACTATTTCTTATATAAATTTATTAAATTTAGTTACTATATTGACAGGACCACGTCTCTATGGTGGGTGAGTCTTAAAGACGAAAATTCACCTCTAAACACTAAATGCAAGTAAAATTGTACCTAATGCCTAGAGCATAAGGTTATAGTTTAATATTCATTAAATCCCTTGGACGAATTAGAAGTGTGTATAATATTATTAATCGTTTATGTGTGTGTGTAATTTCAGTGCTAGATAATCCATTTATCGAGGAAGACTATAAGCTATATATCATCACTCTAAGACCAATAGGAGTGGAGCACTAATGTAGAATGTTACAAAAACGGGGGAAAATTATTGCGCTACGGGCATTAGGACACGTAAAGGAGGTTGCGTGGGTCAGCTAGTTTATTATGTTAGTATGGAAGTATATATTTATTTATTGAAAGTAGTAATGACTTATAATTAAGTTATTTAAAGATATTATAAATCTTATAATAGGTTATCAGTCATGTGCCTACGTGTAATGAGGAAAACGTCATGTTAACTGAACTGCGAGGTATTTTCATACTTATATTTGCTTGCAATTGTAAATGAAAATAAACTTAAGACATGCACAATTTTTCGAGAAGGATTTTTCAATTTATTTTCCGGCTCTACCGTAGCTCTACATGAAGTCCTTTGACTGTTTGTCTTTCAAATACACGACATTGGCAAAATCGTAGTTATACTCTACCATAAACCCATTAATCAAAAGTTGAAGGATTTTTGTGCCGAGCTGGGATTCGTGAACCTCGAATACAACGGTAGCAGTCGCATACACTACCACTGCGCCACCGAGGCAATCAAAGCAAGGTGCATTACACTTACGTTAGGACCTTTAGAGTAATCTAGAAAGAACTAAATATTAAGAAATAAACTATACTAACACAAATTCGACTATTAAAGAACTTCAATATTTTTTTAAATTTGGTATCAAGCCGTCTCACACAAGGAAAAACAACTTAAAATACAACAATACCTACGTGACAAAGAAAGCGTTAAGTGTGAATCACTTCCTCTACTCAGTTACGGTTTGGCAGTTCTTTATCTATACTAATATAATAAAGCTGAAGAGTTTTTTTGTTTGTTTGTTTGAACGCGCTAATCTCAGGAACCGCTGGTCCGATTTGAAAAATTATTTCGGTGTTGGAAAGTCCATTTATCGAGGAAGGCTATAAGGTATATATCATCACGCTTCTACTAATAGGAGTGGAGCAACAATGAAGAATGTTTCAAAAACGGGGGAAATTTTCATGCTACGGCAATATAAGGCGCAAACGAGGTTGCGTGGGTCAGCTAGTCATTTATATATCACTAGCGACCCGGTCCGGATTAGCATGGAAGTCTTGAAAATTGTTGGATTTCCTCAACTATAATATGCATAATTTATACTCTCGATTATCGTGTAAAATATTCTAGAAATAAACTCACTTGTACTTATTCCACTAATAACCTTTGAGAATACCATAAGGCGAAACTGGTCAAGTGTAAATTTTATTAAAATCGTGGAATAAGTACAAGTGAGTTTATTTCTAGAATGTATAATATTCATGTATTAGTTCTCACACACATTACTGCGATTTCGCAGCGCATCGCAAATATCTGCGAGCTCGAACGAATGCACCGCAAGAGTTTCACGTTTCCGTCAGTTATGTGTGAGAGCCCATATACATATGAACCTTCCTCTTGAATCACTATCTAATACTGAAAACTGCATTAAAATCGAAGCGACTTCATGTTACACTATGTAAAGAAGATGAAATATAATAGTGGTTTTTAAGATAAATCTCTTAGTTGTAAATTAATCAAATCTAATCTAGATAAATAAATTAAGCCTTCAACTGTATCGTTCTTCCTTGATAGCGCAGTTTCTAAGAACACTCATGGATCATACTCATATTTATGTAACACTCGTTGCCCGCAATTTATCTTATGACCGCTGCTCAGTGCCGAAAAGTGTCAGCGTGATATTTGATAGTCTTTATAATTCCTCAATAAATGCTCTATCAAAACTATAAAAGTAATCATTTAAATCTTAATGCTTGTTTCGGAAATTTGGTCGATTAGTTTTAACCCCAAAATACACATAAGTAAAATCGGTTTCCCAGGTATACCTACTTCTGGCTAATTAAATCTGGCATGGAGATACTTTTGACTTTTGAAGGACATACTGGTTACTATTTAGTGCGATAACCGATATAAACACGGGCGGAGCCGCGGCCAAAAACTCGTATTCAATAAATTAAATTATCTGCCTATAACTAAGACTTCTAAGCTCGTGTTACTAATGGTTCAATAGGTGTACACAGAAAAGAGTAAGTACAAAAATATACCTGCTTTTTGTTCTCAATTTCAACCGAATTCTGAGAACGTACGAAGGGTATAATTAAATAAAACTACGATTCTTAGAAGTTATGTAGTTTGCAATCAATTACAGAATCTAGAGAAATAGGTCACGTAAATATTTGGTTACGCGAGATTGGAGCCGCGAACCGCGGTAACGAGAGACGGCGCGGCGACAGAAACCAATACTGCTAGCTATTACTGAGGTTATTAAAAAAAAGGGCGATATCTATGACTCAAGAGCCTTATGAAATTCACTTCCGATTCCAAATTCTATTAGTCACAAACGGTCGATATTTTCCGCGAATAATTGATTTAAACAAGGAAGCGCAACAGTTTTTCTAGAAATTTATTCTATTTGCTATTATTACCATTTATAGCTGGATGCGAGAAGCCCAAGATCGAACTAAGTGGCGTGCAATTGGAGAGGCCTATGTCCAGCAGTGGACCGCGATAGGCTGATGATGATGATAGGTAAACAATAAATTTAGTATTATTCAACTTCATTTTTAATTGAATATATCTACAAATGTGAATATTGAATTAAAGAAGTGAAATTAATGGGAACTATGTATTTCTGTTGCTCGCTAATACTAATGGTATTAAGCTATTCAGGACCAAGTTACGAAAAAACTATTAGCTATTATTCCAAGTACCTAGATGACAGATCTTGGCTAGGTTTTTAGGGTTCCGTGCCTAGGGGAAAAAACGGAACCCTATTAGGTTCGTCATGTCTGTCTGTCCGTATTTCACAGTCCCTTTTTTTCCGAAACTCTAATAACTATACTGTTGAAACTTGGTAAGGAGATGTATTCTGTGAACCGCATTACCCATTAACCCTTAATGTGCGAGTCCGACTCGCACTATGCCGCTTTTTTTTTTTATTTCTAAAAATGTACCTATCTTATCCAGATCGCTTTATCGCCCCCGAAATCCCCTGTATACTGAATTTTACGAAAATCGTTGGAGGCGTTTCCGAGATTCAGACATTTATATGAACAGAAGAATTGCTATTTTAAATGTATTAGACAGAAAGACAACAGATAGATAAAAGTCTTGAAAAAACTGTTAAAATACAATTTAACTTAATGCAAACTGAATTATAATCCGCCAAATATAAACATCACTAGTAACAACAAAAACGTATGAATAATAGATATTTAATTAATTACTCACACCACTAATTATCATTTCACTTTTATTTTAAGCGAAAGCAGAAAAAAATGCATGTCATTACTATCTAAGCATGAAATTTATTTGTTTTTTATGAAAGTGCCGCAAAACATAGCCCTGAGAACATATGATAATATTTAGTTATATGATTTTCACTTTCTATATCAAAACTTACAACGGAAATCTAATACTTTTTTATACAAGCAATTCTTATTATATAAACTATTTATTGCCCGCGGCTCCGCCCGCCTGTACGTCGGTTATCGCGGCAAATAGTAGCCCATGTGTTATTCTGATGTATTATTACCGTTATATATCTATACTAATATATAAAGCTGAAGAGTTTGTTTGTTTTTTGAACACGCTAATCTCAGGAACCGCTGGTCCGATTTGAAAAATTCTTTCAGTGATAGATAGCCCATTTATGGAGGAAGGCTATAGGCTATCATCACGCTAAGACCTACAGGAGCCGAGCAACAATGAAGAATGTTACAAAAAAGGGGGAAAATTATCACGCGACGGGCAATAAGAGACGCAAACGAGGTTGCGTGGGTCCGCTAGTATGCTATATTACTGTAAAGTTTCATCCAACTCAGTTCGATTGTCAGTAGTTTTTGCGTTAAAGAGTAACAAATATCCATCCATACTTACAAATTTTCGCGTTTATAATATTAGTAAGTCGAAAACGACTATTTTCACAAAAACAATATTTTCAAAAAACAGATAGAGGTTTGGCCGCATCCCGAATTCCGGTTTAAAAAAATCTATTTGCTGTTTTCATTAAAAAAAAACTAACATAATATAATAACTGATGAAAATAAGATTATTTACGTTTATTTGCACTGAGAAATAAAATATTATATTCACATTTATATAGTATTCAAAACTAATCATGGCAATTGGATTTTAATCAGAGTAAATTAAACTTATTATCAGTTAAATAAATTAAATTATATAACCACACTGATATTGAAAATAATATTAGGTAATGGTGTTTGAAGACTATTAAAAACAAAATTGTCTGTATATTTAAAATGAATGTTTGTCTGTATATCTTTTATAGAATGTTAACTATGCATTTGATCATGTCGTGATCTTCAGCTAAAGTATTGTGCATGAACCCACAAAGGTTTCTAAGTTGGTTAGCCGACATACATGCTGGACGAGCTGCTGGCAACAGCTAGTATTATATATTAGGGAAAGTTTAAATTTTAGTAAAGCAGTGAACTGAAATTGTTCTTATAAGAAACTAGCTGAACCCTGCAATGTTACCCCCCCCGTTATCATTGTACCGCAAGCAACGCTGCGGCACAAAGCTAGTCTAAGAAAAATAGCCTAAATTAATCCGTATATCATCAGCTGCCTATCAGTGAAAGTCTCGTCAAAATCGGTCCACCCCTGCCAGAGATTACCCGGAACAAACAGACAGACAGATAAAAAATTTTAAATATACATTTTTGGTATATGTACCATGTATACATATTGCATTTAGTAAAAATCAGTTATTTTAAAATTACAAACACACTCCAATTTATTTATTTGTATAGATAAAAAAGTTGAAGCCTATGCTATCCCTAAAATTAGATATTAGTATGTATGTTTTTAAATAATATTTTATATTCTTAGTAGTACTTATGACATATTATCTAATTTTAGTAAATTAACAATTAGAATGTCATCTGAAAGGACTAAATTTATTTTAATGATTTTTGTTTTTGTTTAAAGAGTTTTTGAACAACAGAATTAGCACCAATAGTGGTTTATTTCAATGACAGATATACGACCTCAACACTATCCTGCAATAGTGTCAATAATAACAACTTAAACTAGGTAGTTAATTCACCATGAACTACATCTTATGACCTGGTTAATCTAACTATAAATTAGTCACAATTGTGTAACATAATTTATTATAAAAAGCTACAACATATAAATATCCACAAAACCATATTATCACCTGTATTTTTAAGTAGAAAATGAGACTATCAGCTTCAAACGCGAACGAAACACAATTTTAACTTCTCCAAACAAGTTAGAACTCCAATGTTTCTAACCCATGGGACATACACCTCTTTGTTTATACAAATTTGTAGAACACACAGGAAGTTCCTGGGTATTGAGACCACGACACAACACGAGGAAATCATTCCTCAATGCTCTAATTAATACACTGATATTATGGTAATGCAAATAACACTTTAATTACTAGGAACATGGCTCCTACATGAGATCACTTAAAACACTCTTACCATTACCACCACAGGCGAAGCACAGGTATAATCCACACACAGTCACACAGGGCAAATACTCCGGCCCAAGATATTAATAGAAACAATTCAACAATCTCGTGTGAAAGTTGTCAAACCGAAAATTAAAATTTACAGACGATCGACGACATTGTATACTTACGGAAAATAAAAAAACAGGGATGTTGTGCCCAAGAGTAACGTCCAGGCGAAAGTCGCGGGGATGTATCTCGTTTTGAGGTCGCATTTGGGCATATTGTGTCAATTTAAATTCCCTAAAAGAAAATTAATTCAGTTTTATTCACTACAGATCAACATGGCCGCACCTATTAATCTGACAGTCAGTGTAACAGTGTGGTAATCGTGAATTTTAGTGATGTTATTTAGACTTGTTAATTTATCGTAATTTTCACGACTGTACCAAGATTTTTAACAGAACAAGTTTTTTTTTTAAGGTATTTGATTGTAAAATGTTAATAAAAACATTCAAGAATTCACATGCTACATTCCAAACAACAATTTTTTTCTCACTGCCGTAAAATCGCATTAAGATTTAATAACTTACAACTGCCTCGGTGGCGCAGTGGTAGCGTACGCGACTGCTGTTCTTGAGGTCTCGGGTTCGATTCCCGGGTCGGACCAAATGTTTGTATGATCTGCAAATATTTGTTTCGGAGTTTGGGTGTTTTCTATGTATAATATGTATGTATTTACAAAAAAAAAAGTATATAAGTATTTATATCAGTTGTCTAGTACCCATAATACAAGCTCTGCTTAGTTTGGGACTAGATGACGTTCTGTGTTAGGTGTCCGAAATATTTATTTATTTAAATATTTATTTAAAAACTGTCAATTATAATTTAAATAACTATTCTTCACCCATGTTGAGCAAAACAACATATTTTTGGAAGTCATCTTCCTAGCCTTTATTATAAGAAGGTTAAGATTTGGGGTCGGCCACTAGTTCAACCGGTTTTACCTGAATATCAATTTTTTACACGGAGCGACTGTCGTCGGACAACCCTGATAGTTAATTGAATTCGAAAGATGAAGTAGTTGTCAGTATGTTTGGGGACACTGACTTTCCCTTCCAATAACGGTTGCCATAAATGTTCATGACCACCGGGACCGACAGCTTAACGTGCTCTTCGAGGCACGAGCGGAAACTACCGCCATCTTCCATACTCCGGGCTGCTATTAAGAATTTCTTTTAAGAAAAACCCAATAGCAGTCCGACCTGGGAATCGAACCCTGCTCTTGCTTGATCTGCAGTCGCTTATGCTAACCACTGAACCAATGAGGCAGTTTGATCATTATTTTTTTAATGAAATGATATTTAATATAAGTAAATCTTTTCAGATATTTTTACGCGTTGGACTTTACAGCTAGAAGAGGCCGGCATTTCCTACGACTCACTCTGGAAAGAAATGCCGAAACAAACCACAGAGATATCCTTTTTTTTAAGTCCGAAAACGTTGATTACAAAACAAAAATCTATGCGAGTACAATATAGGATCTGGGTTCGCCATTTGAAGTAACGACCATAGTTTTGAGTCTGTCTGTCCATACAGACAGTATTCGAGCCCCAGTTACCAGTATCTTGTTACGATCCGAAGCGCGACACTACTGCCAGCAGGACATTTGTGTAGGCCAAGGAAACACTCTAAACCACCAGAAAGATACTAAATATGAACTTATATTTACATACACAAAACAATTCAGATGTTATAAAAACAACAAACAATAAAATGAAAATATCTATCACTTTCACACAAAATATGTAGGTACTTAAATGCTGGAGTGAGCATTACCAATCCCAAGCAAATTTGTCATCCAAATAATTCAAAACTGTGTGATAAAATGCAAAGGAGATATCCCAACGGTGGTACCATGATAAGGACTGATGATGGCATCCAAGAGAAATCGAGTCGAACCTTAAAGCCGTTTTTATTTTTGTTATTTTACTTGTTCTATAAATTTCTCTGATATTTCAATGTTGGATGGCAAGTGGCAGCATTAAATGTTTATATTTTTATTTTTAATTTTTTTTTTTTAATTTTTAACCTTAGAGAGGCCTATGTCCAGCAGTGGACTGCGATAGGCTGATGATGATGATGATGATGATGATGAACCTTAGAGCATATATGACTGGTTTGACAGGAAAACACCAACCAATGGGAAGCCCAATCGGAAGAGACTGCCTCGTTGGTCTAGCGGTTGGCGTGAGCGACTGCTGATCATGAGGTCTCGGGTTCGATTCCCGGGTCGGACCAAATGTTTGTATGATCTACAAATATTTGTTTCGGAGTTTGGGTGTGTTCTATCTATAATATGTATGTATTTACAAAAAAAAAAAAAAAAAAGTATATATGTATTTGTATCAGTTGTCTAGTACCCCATAACACAAGCTCTGCTTATCTTGGGACTAGATGGCGTTGTGTGTTTAAATGTCCGAAATATTTATTTTATTTATTTTATTTAGAGACAGACTAACCAAACTCAGTCTCTCTCTCTCTACTTCGATCACGCTTTCCGCCCGTCCGGCTGACTCTCCAGGTATATATGCTCTAAGTTTTAACACAACTTCTACTATTCGCATCGACTTTTAAACTGTATTGTCATTTGTGAAAATAATTTATGCCTTGCCGTAATTGGTCATTTTTTATTCTGACAGGTGATAATTTAAAACTTCATTGGCCAGTTGCATTTCACATTTTGCGGACTCGCGGATAAAAATGGCCGTAGTGTTGTCTTTTGTGGTGCTTTCTTGAGTGTTAGAATTTCGTAAAAGTTTGCCAATACTTTTTTATCAAAGAACCTTCAAATTTTTTACATCAAAAGTGTTGTCGGATACATCGAGTTAGTGCAAAAATGTCTAATGGTACAAGTCCGAGTGTGTTGAGTTTTTTACGACAGTACAGGTTCCAGAGGAAACCGAACGATCCTGCTGGCTCCAGCAGTCCAATAACCGTTACTTCAGCTCCGTCAGGTTCTCGTGAGTACCATGCTATTAATAAAAGACGAAGGTCAGATGAATACGGCACGTGCTTGTAACTATTACCACGAGGAATGATTACCACGTTCAGTGACCTGTATAACGTAAAGTCTACATAATTTACCGGTTATTTGGTTACGTGAATAGTTCACCTTGACCATGGAATTTAAATATGTGTGGTATCTTAGCACAATGTTATTATAATCAAATATTTCGTTTTCACTTTCCTTCATCAATAAACTACAAGGCTGTGTTTCTTTCAATCTGAAAGTGTTGTCATTATAATGATTTCTCATAAAAATTGTATATTTAAACATGTTTCCATCTGTTATTTATTACGAGTATATATAATTTTATATAGTATATAGTAATATATTTTTACGAGTATATTGTATTTAAAGATTACCTAACTCTAAAACCTAATTGCCTCACCATAAAATTGATACCCTAATGGTGAAGTCTAGGGTTTAGTGTAATAATTTAAACATATTATCCCTATTCTCAATCACAAGTTTATCACTTACCTTGTAAGTAAAAAGTTCTATGAAAATAAGTTCTTTTTTGTAATAAATAATTGTTAATTATTAAAGACATGGTGGCACTTGATATTGGCTATCAAACACACCAATTCACATGTGAACTGATGGTTAAATTAGCCAAGATGTGTTAACATTGAAACAGGTGTTATAAAGTATCTATGTGAAGTAAATTAAATTAATTATTATTATTATTATTAAAAGAAAAAGGAAATTAACCATCATTCATTACCAACATTCATAGTTATGGCTGTCCAGTATGAGAGTTAGCTAGCAAATGTCAGAAAACACTCCATAACCTAAGTCAATTAAGTGGTTATTGGTCATCTTTGGTATTTACTTCCTAATTGACTAGTTTAGTCTCTTGTGTGTTCATAACTACTACTGTAATCATCGGTGGGCATGACAATGACATATTTTAGTTTACATCCCTTCACAACCAACTGATCAAAAACTTTCTCCAAAACTACACTACCAAGCTTTATTGAAAAGCGAGTCTGCCTTTCTTACTCCTCTTATAATGACTTGCTTATTTTCTTTCTCTAATTTAGTTTTGTTTTTACTACTAAAAATGTTTTTTTACAATTCTAATGCACTTGTATTTAACCCCTTGGTTCTCATGAATGTGTAGATTGTTTCATGTTCTATTGTTCTATTCCATGCAACAACAATAAATAAATAAATATTTGAGAGATCTAATACACAACACCATCTAGTCCCTAACTAAGCAGAGCTTGTATTATGGGTACTACTGATGTAAATACAGATATACTTTTTTTTAAATACATAAGTATTATACATAGACACAATTAGAGAGGCCTATGTTCAGCAGTGGACTGCAATAGGCTGATGATGATGATGATGATGATCATAGACATCACTCAAAATCTGAAACAAATATTTACAGATCATACAAACATTGGTTTGATCAGAGTATCTAACACAAAACCTCAAGCACAGTAGTTGCATATGCTACCACTGCTACGCTACAGCTCAGTGGTAGCGTATGCAACTACTGTGCTACTGGGGCAGTCATCTATACATACATATACATACAAATAAATAAAATTGGAGTGTCTGTTTGTAATATAAAATAACCGTTTTTTACTAAATGCATATGTACACGGTACCTATACCAAAAATGTAGTTAAAAATTTTTTTGTCTGTCTGTCTGTCTGTTTGTTCCGGGTAATCTCTGGAACGGCTGGACGGATTTTGACGGGGCTCTCACTGGCAGGTGTATGTTAACCGGCCGGTGAGTAACTTAGGCTACTTTTTTAGACTAACTTTGTCCCGCGGCGTTACTCGCGGTACAACAATAACCGCGGGTAACACCGCGGGGTTCAGCTAGTAGATAGTAAAGTTGGTTTATTCTTTGAACGAGACTCGAATTTTCGATGTTAATCCCAAGTATTACTGCTTGCTATAGTGACTATGTTGTCTGCACACTGCAAATGTGTGCAGTGATTCCACTTTCCCCTTTCAATCAAGTGTCTTGAAGACGTTTTCCAATGCATTGGTAAACAGTGTTGAAGATAGAATGTCTCCCTGTCTTATTCCTCAGTACCTTTTGATAGATCTTTGACTTGTACTTCGATAGTCATTGTTCAAGCTTCATAGAGGAATCTCATCACTTCGAGATGTCAACTGGCATTTGGCCTGGATTCCAGAATAGTCAAGGTCTCGACAGTGTTGAAAGCTCTCTCATAATCCACATGGCATAACTTAGAGGGTGTTTAGGCGTTGACGTGGACACACCGCGCCCGACGCGCGCCTCGACGCGAAGTTGTTTTATGCGCTGTGCTTGTGAACAGAGGGTAGTCCATCATACGGAAGCCCTTTCAAAACCCTGACCGCATCACGCGCTGGAAGTCCTCATTACTTCGATATGTCGACAGTCGGCTGACATCTCTCAATGGTGTCGAAGGCTTTCTCATACTTCAATTCAAATATGCTAGGCAGAGAGGCCGGTTCTACTCCTCTGTGTTAAGGTTTGGGACCGCAGGCAATAAAAGGCCGACGAAATATATTAAAAGAGATGTTTTATTTGTCAGAGCAGCAGAACAACTGAGTCGTGCTAGTGAACATAGATAGCACATCTATACAAATAAATAAAATTGGAGTGTCTGTTTGTAACACTAAAATAACCGCTTTTTACTAAATGCATATGTATGTATACACGATACATTAAATAAAAATGTAGTTAAAAAAAAAAAACAGTAATTACATACATATAATAAAACTCCATACTCCACCATATTTAAAAAATGCGGCGACTGCTCGCCAGCATTTTGGAACTAAGTGTGAAGCGATGAATGGCCTCGAGGAAGATTACCAACATCTGTCTCTAGTAATGTCTACGCCCATTACCGAACAGTCCCCGTTTTTTTCTTGTACTATTATGCATTGAATTCTAAAAGGCGATCGTCCAGCCACAGAGTGTGTACATTACACGTCAGATATTGTCGTCGCTGATATCCTACCGTATCTTGAGTTTTCTTCGTACCTCCCGTCGCATCATTACTAGCGATTGCTGGGAATTTGGTTGCTGTCCATAGGTTAATTTGCCAAAGCTTATAAGGAGCCGTCTACACGAACGAGAGTGTCATAATGACGGGCAGTCTACTCGACCGAGTGATTTTTCCTTAAGCATATCGTCGCAACTCGTACTGGAATCACCGCATTTCCACGACAAGGAGTAGTGTAATAGTTTTATAAATGAGTTTAGTAAGGTGCCCATCATCAGCCTATCGCAGTTCACTGCTGGACATAGGCTTCTTCAATTGCGCGCCACTCGGTTCGATCTTTGGCTTCTCGCGTCCAACCCTTGCCGGCCTTCTTGCACAGGTGTGTCCGTCGCGAGTGAAATTATAATCGTAGCACACTTAAACAACACCGCTCCTGCACGTTTAAGGAATGGACATTTCAATACAATTTAAAGTGGAGCGATTTAGGTACATATTGAAATCTATACTAAGATATAAAGCTGAAGAGTTTGTTTGTTTAAACACGCTAATCTCAGGAACCAATGGTCCGATTTGATAAATTCTTTCAGTGTTAGATAGCCCATTTATCGAGAAAGGCTATAGGCTATATATCATCACGCTAGGACCTACAGGAGCGGAGCAACAATAAATAATGTTTCAGAAACGGGGAAAATTATCACGCTACGGGCAATAGAACACGCAAATGAGGTTGCGTGGGTCGGCTAGTGATAACATATAATTACAAACAGTGCGCGGCAAGCCAGCTTACAACCATCATACCACTCGACAGTTGACATCTCGCTTACCGCATAGTTCCACGCGTTTCAAGCGGGTGTCTCCCGCACGTCCTACGCACGCTGACTGCTCGCTTGAAGCACGTCAGTAACGTCAGTGCGCGGGAAGTGCGACATAGGACACACGATCTTAATATGCAATAGCAATGATCGCTAGATCGCTCATTGTGTAACCCCTGAACTTGTCAGGCTGGTCACTTTACCGACTAGTCAGCGGTAGATAGATATGAGCCCAAGGCGCCTTAAGAAATGTTAGTTAAAAAATAAAGAAATTAAATTAAAATAAAATATTTGAATAAGATGTGTGTTTATGTATGGGAGCCCTAAGGAACTCTTCAGAGAAAACAACATAGTCACAGTACAACAACGTTACAATTGTGAATCGAGACAGCGCATGATTACAAATTGTGTCGGTCGTGAATAGCTAAAGCGGTATATCTAACAGGCACCAGTCCCGCTAACCAAGTTGCAAGCGTTCTTCTTTCTGCAATCGTTAACGCCTAAATTCTCGTGTGTTATTGGCTAATTTTAACTTTATCTAAAACTACTTTGTGTAAGATTTGGACTTGCAACTTGGCTAGCGGGGCAGGTCTCAGTGACGCAAAATATTACAGAGTACAATTGCTTTGTACACGATAATCTAAAATTAGTAACAGTACAGTAGAAGTTAGATGTTTTTAACGAAAAATATAGAAATTTAAAGCTTAAATATATACAATTTAATAAAATATTTCATGTTCATACTTAACAGAATTGTTTTTTGTTTTAGAAATTATAAGAATGGCTGCGCCAAATACAGTGTCCCGAAACGGCCCTATTGTGTACAAACGAATAAGATTACCTGACTCAGACTCTGATGATTCTGCCTCTCCGGCCAAGAAACCCACGGTGACTGTTGAACTTACCACAGCGGTTAAAGAACGGAGATTTAGAAATATGCTGCAAATGTTCCCTGATATAGCGCCTATGGTAAGTGTTTTGGATTTTTATAAAATTATTATCATATTTGAAAAAAACTGCTTTACTAAACTAAACTTTAGAGTTTAGACTAACAAAAATATTCCTTTTGCAGTTCGTAAAAAACACACTAGTTAAACATGGATGGAGTGAAGAACGATCAAGAGATGAACTCTTAAAGCATGACCCAGAAACAAATGACAGAAGTGTAATGAAAAACTCAAGTTCATCAACACACTTTGTATCGAAGCCTGGGGTATCAGGACAAACGCGTCCTGTTACAAATATGGGTATAGTTAGGGTTACTAGTGGACCTAAAACAGCTGTTGTAGTAAGAAAGCCAATAGCAGCTCAAGGGGGAAGAGCGAGAAGAGGCAGCAGTGGAAGTGAAGATGATGACTATGGTGTACGGAAGGGAAAAGATGATCGAGTTTATGACAGGTAAAGCAAATTTAAAATCGTAAAGTTACTGTCAGTATGGACATATCTCTTTTAGCAGTTGAACTGGTGGAAAGAAAAAGGTTTTCTAGTATGCATCCTTCCAGATCTATGTTTAAATACAGGGTCCAAGTAATGAAAATACCAAAATTTTTGTTTTATTAATGTTGAAATACTACATATAAATTAAACTACTATTTTTCAGTGAGGATTCCGATAATGAAGTGACAGATGACTTAATAGGGGACAAGAAAAAAGTATTTCAATTCCTAAACACCAGCAATATGAATGAGCTTTCATTACTAAGTGGTTGTTCACAAAAGAAAGCAGAAGCAATTATGGCACTAAGACCATTCAAGGGATGGCTTGATATGGTATGTATTTTTTAATGTAATAAATACACTGTATCTATCTATTAGCGATTTACTTAAAATGGGGTGCGGAGTCGCAATCATAATTTTATTTTAATTCATTTGAAATGTTAATGTAAACTATAATGAAATTTGTCGTGGGAGAGCCTCGCTTCGGCATGAATGGGCCGGCTCGATCGGAGTGATACCACGGCCTCATAGAATCCGGTGTGAAATAGTGCTTGCGCTGTGTTTCACCGAGTGAGTGAGGATACCGGAGGTCCACACCCCTACCCCACATTCCTTTCCCCATCCCCCAAGGGTCGGCAACGCATTTGTGACGCCTCTGGTGTTGCGGGTGTCTATGGGCGGTGGTAATCGCTTACCATCAGGGTGATTTCTGCTCGTTTGCCACCTATAACATAAAAAAAAACTTTAGTGACAGAGGCTAGACCTAAAAATACCAATATTATCAGGGAATGATGATGCAGGATAACATTACTGCTAAGATAAAGGAAACTTTTAACATACCCAGTAACAGCCTGTCTGGTTAGCATAAGTAGACCAAAACATCCATTCTGCGGAGAGGCCTATGTTCTGCAGTGGACTGTTAAAGGCTTTTTATGATGATTATGCAAATATAGTGTGACTAGCCGACCCACGCAACCTC
Source organism: Spilosoma lubricipeda (assembly GCA_905220595.1). Lineage (NCBI taxonomy): Eukaryota > Metazoa > Arthropoda > Insecta > Lepidoptera > Erebidae > Spilosoma > Spilosoma lubricipeda. Next base: position 3,271,658 of record HG992286.1, on the reverse strand, counting down.
GTTTGCGCCTTATATTGCCCGTAGCGTGATAATTTTCCCCCGTTTTCGAAACATTTTTCATTGGTGCTCCGCTCCTATTGGACCTAGCGTGATGATATATAGCCTATAGCCTTCCTCGATAAATGGGCTATCTAACACTGAAGAATTTTTCAAATCGGACCCGCGGTTCCTGAGATTAGCGTGTTCAAACAAACAAACTCTTCAGCTTTATATATTAGTATAGATATAAGGGGCTTATAAATACACACATACCTATGTATACTCAAGTTTTTTATATTTGTATAGATGGAAAAGGGAATTCTGGGACTAAACTACGAGTGTAACTAGTCCCATGAGACTACTGGGATGAAACCTTGTCAATTATCCCATCACGGGACGTCTCTGGTAATACGGGTGTCCATGGGCGACGGTAATCGTTTACCATCAGGCGATACGTCTGCTTGTTTGCCTCTACTCAATGAAAAAAAACATTGGGACTAGTGAAATAGACTCAATTAGTCACTGTTGTATCTCACTCACATCACACGCTGGATTACTATACCACACTGCCAGATGGGTGGCTTTGCTCCATAGGTCGCCTCTTACGACACCCATGACAAGAATAGGGGTGGTTACAGTCCATTTTCTTAATCCGTTACCACACAGAACACTTAAATACTCTTTGCTATTCTCTTATCAGGTAGAAAAATTTAACACCAACAAAGGATTAAGCACAGAACTATTAAACTCTACACAAGAGTTGTTGACAACTAGGAATAACATACAACGCCTCATGAAGAAGTGTGTCGGATTAGCGCAGCAGCTTGAAGCGGCTGTAGCGGCAGGCGCTGGCAGGCTTAAACAGCCTTCGATATTACATCCAAGGTAAGGTATTCAACTGTCTACATGCATATCTATGTATATTGAATCTTTTTCTTTAGTGATTTTCTCAAACTACGTTGTAACTGGCTTTAAGTCTACTAAGATGCAAGTATACTTCATTTTTCTACAAACCTAATCAGACCTACACAACTCTATTGTGCGTTATCGAAGCTCTGTAGAAAAACAGTTGCCCGGGTTAGGGTTGGGTAGGACTCCAACTATAAGGATTGCCAAAAATATACGCATAGTAATCGGGCCTAACGATTTAACGGTCAGTACAGTAATAAAAAATGGTCACCCATCCACAGGCTGACCTCCCTTAGATTGCTTAACTTTGGAATGTGTTAATCTACTCGATTACTATTTAGCAACGGATTCCAAACCGGAGTCGTTCTAAATATAGCTCACTGATTGTTCTAAAATGTTACATTTTTATTACAGCCTAAAATTAGCCCCATATCAGCTAGTAGGATTAAACTGGTTAGCAGTTCTGCACAAGCAGGGAGTGTCTGGTATATTGGCTGATGAGATGGGACTCGGCAAAACTGTGCAGGTCATAGCATTTTTAGCACATCTGAAGGAAACCGGACAGGCAAGAGGCACACATCTTATCGTGGTGCCAGCGTCCACACTTGGTATGTTAAACTTATAATATACTAGCTGACCGGGCGAACTTCGTACCGCCAGTTTTTTTTTTATAAATCAATAATTGAGATAAAAACTACCCTGTCTACCAAGTTGGACCAAATTAAAGATGCTTACAAAATTTTATAGAAATTGGTTCAGTAGTTTCGGAGTTTATCGCGCTCATACATCGTGACACTAAATATACTCAAGTTTGAATCAATTAAAGAAAATAAGAAATATTCTACCTCTAAGGGTTAACATTAAAAGATGAAAAATAAACTTTATTGGAATTTATTATGATTTAGTTGTATTGAAGTTGATGATATGTTTAAAAAATAACTTGTTCTTTGTTCTTAAAAGTAAACTCAGTTGTACTTTTATTCAAAAGTTGTTTCAAATTGATAAGTTTAGAGTTTATACCATCAAACAGTAGGCCACAGGACGAAATTGGTCATTAAAAAAAATGGCAGCCAAAAGGACTGCCGATAAAAGTGAAAACTAAGCATTTAGAATGTTACTTGTAAAATTAGAAATTTGATAATGTTAAAATGATCAACATCAAACATTAGCATGTCGGTTACGCGAAACCATAAGATTCTCCCCTACCAAAAAGTGCTCAAATGGCTAAAGAACTTTTCACTTCGAAAATGTCATGTCACCATGTCGGTGACGTGAACTCATAAGATTTTCTCCTACCAAATAGTTGCTCAACGCGGCTTATGAAGTTTTCACTTCTAAAATATTGACTAGTTCCACCAAGTGCCGACAATCGAGGGCATAATTTATTCTTGATTAAAACTTGTTTTATTATCATTTTAGATAATTGGAGTGGTGAGTTAGATCGCTGGTGTCCTGCTCTGCGCGTGAGCAAGTACTACGGGCACCCAGAAGAACGCCGACAGTTACGCATACAGTATGCAAGGGGGTTGGATGATATCGACGTTGTAATCACCACGTAAGTTTTTTGTTCACTTTTATATCCAGTCTGTTTAATCGCTGAATTGCTTCTAAACTGAACAGCGCATAGAAAATCAACGTAAAATGACAGCGTTCGTGCTGTAGTGTTTTGTTAGTGAGTGCGAGACCGGTGATACTACGGCCTCACTGAAAACTGGTGTACAACAGCGCTTGCGCTGTGTTTCATCGAGTGAATGAGGATACCGGCGGCCCATACCCCTTCCCCCATTCCTCAAAGGCCGGCGAAGCACTTGTGACGCTTCTGGTGTTGCGGGTGTGTAAAATACAATACAAACTAATTTCTTATTCTTGTTAACAGATACACAATGGTGAACAGTTGTCCAGAAGAACGTAAAATGTTCAGAATTACTCCGATGCATTACGTTATATATGATGAAGCGCACATGCTTAAAAATATGTCCACCCAGCGATATGACAATCTGCTTAAAATAAAGGTATGTACTAATCCTATTTGTAATCTTAATATGTAAGACTCGCGTGTGTCTATGGATTTATAACTTTTAGAGTAGTATTTAAGACATCATGCTACTGCATTGCGGTTTCGCTCGCGTGTTCATTTCTTTAGATGAAATTCTCAACAACCGTTCATACCTTATTTTACCCCCATAGAGGTAAACTTTCCAAAAATAAACTAACGAAGATAGTAGGCGCCTATGACAAGAAAGCATCAGCTGACAAAATTTCCAGTTTGCTTACCCAGCGGTTTAGGCCTTACTTTGACGAATTAGTCTGACAAATAATTTTATTATCTATACTAATATTATAAAGCTGAAGAGTTTGTTTGTTCGTTTGTTTGTTTAAACGCGCTAATCACAGGAACCGCTTGTCCGATTTGAAAAATTCTTTCAGTGTTAGATAGTGCATTTATCGAGGAAGGCTATGGGCTATATATATCATCACCCTAAGACCAATAGTTTTTAATGTTAATGTTTCAAAAACGCGTAAAAATAATCAGCTAGTCAGCTAGTGTGTATATAATAGTTTTTGTCCGACCGCTTGTATGTTGATTATCGCGGTAAGAAGTAGGCATGCCAAATTTCATTGAATATAGTGCAGTGGTTTAGCCCTGATAGTGTCATGAAATATAGTTACATTAAAATTTATATTATTAGAATGAATTATTATATTATGTTGTACTTTCTTTCCAGTCCAAACACCGTCTCCTTTTAACCGGCACTCCACTGCAGAATAACTTGTTGGAGTTGATGTCTTTGCTGGCATTTGTGATGCCACATATGTTCTCGGGCAAGACGGACGACCTTAAAAGTTTATTCCAAAAAAATTCTGTAAGTATAGTATAAAAGTAGAGATGTTGAGTTGGAGGAGATAATGTTAATGGCCAGTTCATAATCTTATTCATCTATACAAATAAATAAAATTGGAGTGTCTGTTTGTAATATTAAAATAACCGCTTCTTACTAAATGCATATGTATGTATACACGGTACATATACCAAAAATGCATTTTTAAAATTTTTTGTCTGTCTGTCTGTATGTTTGTTCCGGGTAATCTCTAGAACGGCTGGACCGATTTTGATGGGACTTTCACTGGAAGGTAGCTGCTCCAGGGAGTAACATAGGCTACTTTTTTTAGACTAACTTTGTCCCGCGGCGTTACTCACGGTACAACAATAACCGCGGGTAGCACTGCGGGGTTCAGCTAGTTGATACCTAAAACTTTAAATATGTAAAGTAAAAAGATCTCCAAGGAGATTTTCATAAAACAATATTAAAACAGTAACAAAATTAATATAGTGTAAAAAGTGTAGTACACAGATAAAATAAAGTACACAAGTACAATTTTAACAAAAATAAAACGACTTCAAGGTTCGACTCGATTACTCTTGGATGCCAACATCAGATATTAATGTCCTTATCATGGTACCGCCGTTGGGACATCACCTTTCCATTAAAAAAAGAATCATCCAAATCGGTTCATAAACGACGAAGTTATCCGCAAACACACATAAAAGTATATTTATATATCTATGTACGGTTGAATTGAGAAACCTCTCATTACGATCCATATTTTGACATAACTGTACAATTTAATTTATAGTTTTCTAATGAATTTGCAATTTTAAATATATCAGAAGTCAAAAACAACGAAAAAGGCTGAGGGTCAAACCGAGGACGATGAGCCAGCGTTCGAACAGAGCCAGATAACGCAAGCCAAGCGTATCATGAAGCCTTTCCTTCTGCGGCGTCTGAAGATAGATGTGCTCCAGGACCTGCCCAAGAAGACCAACCACAGGGAGCTGTGCCCAATGTCTAATAGACAGAATATGTTGTATAAGAATCTTATTGCTGGGTTTGCTGCTAAAGATGGCACGGTTCGTATTAGTATTTTTATAATAATATTTTTGTGAAAAGGGACGATAAATGTGTAACAGAAGCAACGGCTCACTGTTACACATTTCGTCCCTCGTGGGGGGTGTGGAGGTTCAAACTTAACATATGTGTTTCTTGTGAGCTAAGTGTTGTAAGTGTGTTGTAAGTTCTATCCTCACACGGGACAACACTTACCATGATCTAAAAATTGTTGTTTCGAGTCTGGGAGTTCTGTGTGTTCATTTCGTGAATATCTGTTAAGTCCATGCAACAATTTATATTTCTAGTATGTGGATTGTCTTTTAAAGAAATAAAACAGTGCGTAAGGTGCTAGTATTGCCTCTCAAACTCGGTTAATGTTTTATATAATATCCTTGCATTAACTGTTAAATGGAACATAGTCTCGAGGATTAAAAAGGTCATACTACAATGGTTTGGCCACTTATAGATAATTAATGATAGAAGACTCGCGAAAGGAATTTCTAGAGCGAATGTGTGTGGCAGTGTCGGAGGTGGTTGTGACCAAATTGATGCAGGTCACTTCACACACACAGGAAACGAAAGTGTGAAAGAAAGGAATCGACGAGAACGCATGCAGCGATTGATGAATGCAGATGAAGCAAAAGAAGTGTGTCAGGAGCATAGACAACAGACGTGACTCTATGTATTTAACTTCTTCATCATATTTTCTAAGTGGACAATTTCCTTTCTTCATCAGATCCACGCAACGACAGAACAGAGTGGCATGGCAATGATGATGGATATGCGTAAACTTGCCAACCATCCCCTACTGCTGCGGTACCACTATCAAGAGGATGAGGTAAGCTCATACTTTCATACTATACAGTGGGTCAATCTATACAATATAGTTATATAGACCGATCTAAAATGACTCGTCGACTTCTTCGTGAAACTCTGTTTTGTTGGTGAGTGCGAGACAGAAGCACCAAAGATGCAGAAGCATCCCAGTAGGCCGCCATAGTACTGGTCTCCATGCTACATTGTCTACATTCACAATTAGTATGATAACAATAAATCTTGGATTTTACTCATACTTTAGCAGATAAATAAATCATAAAAGAAATTTCTTTCATTGGCATCTCCTAATCCTTGAATTCTTGTTTGTACAGGTAAAAAAGATGGCGAAATTACTTGCTCGAGATCCCACTTACAAGGAGACGAGAGAACATTATCTTTTTGATGATCTCATGTGTTTGTCAGATTTTCAGATACATCAACTAACATTGACGCATAATGTAAGTACTGTTACATAAACATACTAACTGTTTGTAGTGGAATTAAAAACTGCCTCGGTAGCGCAGTGGTAGTGAATGCGACTGCTGTGCTTAATGTCTCGGGATGGGTAAGACCAACTACAAATATTTGTTTCGGAGTTTGGGTGTTTTCTATGTAAAATATGTATTTACCAAAAAAGTATAAATATATTTATATCATTTCTACCATACAAAAGCACTGCTTAGCTTAGGACTAGATGGCGTTGTGGGTTAGATGTCAGAAATATTTATTTATTTAGTGATTGATTGAGACTAGAGTGGTTTGTGTTGCGGGCGTATTTGCGTTCTTATCTTGTTTGAAGAAAATCTTATTATTGATCCTGTCAATAGCGTAAGTTAAGACAACTTTTTCCTCATGACTGATTTTAGTAAGCATCACCGTGTATTGTAATTATAAATAACAAGTTGTTGCGCAAGGCTCTGCCCGCGTATATGTCAATTATCGCGGCAAATAGTAGCCTATGTGTTATTCTGATGTATAAGCTATAATACTGTAAAGTTTCATTCAAATCCGTTCAGTAGTTTTTGCGTGAAAGAGTAACAAACGTCCGTCCATCCATCCATACTCACAAACTTTTGCGTTTATAATATTAGTAGGATACATCTACTCTTTATTGAACGATGTAAAGGTATCCAGGCTCTATAAGTAGGCATAACAAAATACATTTTTTATTGGAATTTGCTCTAAATTTATATAATAATAATAATAATAAATCGCTTTATTGTACACCAGATAACTTAGTACATAACTAAAAACTAGGTAGGTCGGTAGTATAACTAGCGGCCTTATTGCTCAACGGCAATCTCTTCCAGGCAACCGTTTATACACATACCAATTTCCTTTTTTACCAAACCATTTTAAATTTTATTTGTCTAACAATAAAATATTTTTTACAGTGTATTAGCCAGTTTAGTGTCCCAGAGCATCTGATTTTAGACTCTGGTAAGTTTGAGAAATTAGATGAGATGCTGCCACGACTGAAGGAAGATGGACATCGCGTGCTAATCTTCAGTCAATTTACCATGATGCTGGATATACTGGAGCCGTATCTCAGGATAAGGGGGCATCGCTATCTGAGGCTTGATGGTAGCACCGCAGTCCCTGATAGGTAAGTTTAAAACTACATAAATAACTCTGCTATCTGCAGATTTTCAATTGCTTACCTGTCTAATGGGAACACTAAATGTTTTCGAGGTTAAAAGCAGCTTATGTATTATAACTAGATGTCAGCTAGCTCCATAACAAATTTTATCATAATTCGTACAGCCGTTTGAGCGTGAACATACATGAATGAACATGAATACAACAATATACTCACAAACTTTCGCCTTAATAGTATTAGTTACACACTGGCAGTGTGTAACTTCATACCCGTACCGATTCCCATGTAACATCAAATGTTTCACATTAATACTATTAAGGAGGAACGCAAGTGTCCTACTTAAATTTTGCCCTTATTATCACTGGATAATAAGGACAAAATTTAAGTAGGACACTTGCGTTCCTCCTTCTCCAATAACACAACCGATATTATCGACCGGTAATAACTTACCTGTGTTGAAGAGCCTTTACCGAGTAAGTGGGGTGACTGGAACCTAAACCGTCCCCTTTTTAGTGGTGGTTATGTCGGATTCGAACCGACTAAATACCGCAATCCTATAAGCAAAATATATGAAACACTAGTTACATATTTCTCTTCATAAGTTATCTAATCGTAAAAAAAATTGTAAAACTAATGTAAAAACTGTGTTTTTTCAGGCAAGATTTAATAAATCAGTACAATTCAGAAGATATATTTGTGTTCCTATTGTCGACTAAAGCGGGGGGGCTGGGTATTAACCTGACTGCTGCAGATACCGTCATCATACACGACATAGACTTCAACCCTTATAATGACAAACAGGCTGAGGACAGGTGAGAATACCGATATTTATTTGTCAGTAACTTATTTGCCTAGCTTAATTGAATACTAGCTGACCCGGCGATCATCGTACCGCCATATTTACATATCTGTCTCAGCTTTACACAGGGAGTGTACAATCGCGGACAAATAAAATAATTTTCCCGTTATCTTTGCTTTTTTCTTGTACACAAACCTTGTCCTAATATTAAAAAAAAAGATTTAATTTGGTGCAGCCGGCGATTCATTTTTATATATAGATTACTAAAATCCAGTTGAAATATGCATTTAAAAAAATCTTGTGCAAGATTACCAGGAATTTTGATTGTGATTTCTTTAATTTATGTAAATGTAATGTCTTGTCTGGTTGGTAGAGGAACCTTATAGGAGTGGTCCTTTGACCGGACAATTAACACCTTGTCTGGCTTGTCAATGGAAATTTTAATTTACTAATAGGCGTAAAAACTTTCATTGCGCGATTCAGGATTAGTAATCACGAGGTAGTTCGTTGTATCTTCGTTAGATGGCACTGAAACATATTGAGGAAGTGGCCTCAAATGATCTACTAACTTGTTTTTGTAAATTTTTAAATTAAGTGCTACATCGTGACTTACGCATAATAATTTAAAAGTATAAAAGCTAACTTTCGAAGCTTTCTTCGCCACAAAATAGTATCTGGTACAGGAAATGGAACTAAGACTGCCTTAAGTTTGAAGAAGCCTGGTTTGCGTACGCGTATGTTTGTCCTTAAATAGGATTCGTTACTAGGTCAGTGGGACTAATTTATATATTTTGTGTTACAGATGTCACAGAATGGGTCAAACTCGTCCGGTTACGATACACCGTTTGCTCAGCTGCGGCACCATCGAAGAGGGTATCTACCAGGTCGCTCAGGAGAAACTCAACCTGGAGAAACATGTCACTAGTGTAGATGGTGAGAGACCTCTGATTTTCTATTACCCTGATTATCATCCAGTTTTGAACCAGATTGCTTTTTCGGCTCGTCCAAAACATGATAATTATAATCATAAGGTTATGAGCGAAGTGTTAGAAGTTGTACCCATATTTAAATGTTACAAGTATACATGAAACATCATTAACCTTTAGTAGTTCACTACTGGACATAGGCTTCTTCTTAGAAAGGAGAGGATTACTATGCACTGGTGACCTGGCCCGGCTTTGCACGGAAGTCCCAGATTTTCTATACTATAATATAGATATATTGCACACTAGCTGACCCACGCAACCTCGTTTGCGTCTCCTATTGCCGTTGCGTGATAATTTTCCCCCGTTTTTGAAACATCATCCAATGGTGCTCCGCTCCTATTGGTCTTGGCGTAATGATAAATGGCCTATAAACTTCCTCGATAAATGTACTATCCAACACTGAAAGATTTTTTCATATCGGACCAGCGGTTCCTGAGATTAGCGCATTCAAACAAACAAACTCTTCAGCTTTATATATTAGTATAGCTTCAAATCCATTGACTAATTAAAAAGATCTAAGCAAACAGATAGCTGAAGCTACTTCATGTAACACTATGTAAATAAAACCTAACTAGACTACATAGAATTTTTTTTTCTGCAGAAAACGAAGGCCATGAGAATAAGAACGTGGTGCGACTGTTATCAGCCGCGTTGGGTCTCACCACGCCAAACAAATGATCCAACGCCAACCCCAACCAAGGGATGATTCGCCAACGTCCAAACAAACAATGAACCAATGTTTGTGAAAGTGATACGACCAATATCTACTTCATGTGACATATAAGTGTGAATAAGTGTAATACAGTGTATAATGTGATAAACTGACTGATATAAGGATACACACAGTGTAATGGTTTCGGGCTTTCTCTATATCGGTGAGACTTATTAATGTTGCTGCAGGCGACATAATTAATACTAGAAATAATATCATTTTATCGCCTATATCTCTCAATACGGCTATGAAAGCTTGCAGATCTTCAAATACCTTTACATTTCGATAAATAGCCCGTGTGTATTATATAACTTATAATGTAATATAGATAAAATTTAGAAGTACTATCAATTAAGAAACTTGCATTTCGTAATTACTTTTTTATAAGTTTTCTATTCAAAATTTTACTTTTCTATAATTCACACGAAAAGCTTAATATAATATATACAAGCATATTGGATTTAATATACCTAAATCTTTTTTTAAAAATCCAAAAAAAAATATTAAAAAAAACTGTGTGTACTCTGCTTTGTCACGATTGAATGTTTAATTATTTATTTGTTGCAAAGTGATGAAATAATTCCTCAAAGTATTTTAGTAATTTAGAGGTTCAAATGATATATTTCGTAATTTCTAAACATGTTTCTTTGCAATAGTAAATATGTGATACCTTTACTTGATGATATCTAACATAATTTGTATGGTTTATTTAGAAAAATACTTAAAATCAGACAATGGTGTCAATTCTATTATTCAAAAACTTTCAGCCAATAAAAAGAAGTGTTGTTCTGTCAAAGACTATCATTGCAAGAGAAGATCATTTTAATGAAATTTTAGTTTAGGATAACACAATTACTACCAATATCCATTTAAGAGTTACACCAAAAATTATAAGGATAACACAGGTCACAGATTTGCTAGGTTTTAATGGAATGTTAGTGGTTTTCATTGAAAAATCATTTTAAGAGATTAATTTTTTAAAAAAGGACTGTTGCAATATACTTTTATGTATTGTTCATTGAAAAAAAAACTCAAGTAATTTATACTTTTACTCAAGTTTATTTTTTGGTACATCTAATGATTTCTTACAAAATCTTTGCAAGTAAGCTTTTACTACCAAACCTACCCAGTATATTAAAATGGTAGAAAGATTGAAATCATTACCTTTTTTGTTTTTTTTATTTAGTTTTTAAATAGTGGTTGGTCTTGCATCTTGGAATTTGTTTTTTTTTCTTTGACCAACTTTTTTTAAATTGTTCCTTTTTTGTTTTCTTGCAATTTGTTATTTTTTAGTTATCTTGTAATTTCTTTTGTTTTTCACTTTATTATTATAAATCTGATCTACGATAACATTAAAAAAATTATATTGTTATAAAACCTATTTTAAGTAGATTTTGTTTTTTTTAATATATATAATTTATCCATCTATAACATTAAAAAATAACTGCTTTAAAGCCTATTTTTCAAGCCATTAACTTTTTCAAATTTTTAAAAGTCTTTTTATATGTTAAAAGCAGTCTGTAATATGAACCAGTATATTAGCATAGATGTATATGTACATATGTTCTGCATAACATCTAAACTATTGTAATCTATAAAATAAAGTACCGTAAGAAAAAGCCTTGAGTATTTGTGGACAAAGAGTGACGTCACACGGACAAATCTTTTAAGAGAATGTTAAGAATATACAACCCTAGAATAAGGGTTGTGTAAATATAACAATACGATTATAGTATTATCACACCTAATATATATATATAAATATATTAGTGTAAATATAAGTGATCCCTATTTCTCCATTTTAATCTAAAATATGAAATCATTACTTTTGGCCGAGGCTTCGCCGCGTATTAAGGAGCGTATATATGACACAAATAATATGTCTTTCTATTAGTTAAAGAATTTTCAAAATCGTTTCAGTAGACCCAGAAACCAGAGATAACCTCCCCCCCTTCCCCCCTACAACAACACAAACTTTATCTCTCAATAATGTTAGTTTAGATTAGTTAGCAAATATTTAATACCTAATTCGTAGATAGATTGCCTCAGTGGCGCAGTGGTAGTGTATGCGACTGCTGTGCTTGAGGTCTCTGGTTCGATTCCCGGGTCGGACCAAATGTTTGTATGAGCTACAAATATTTGTTTCGGAGTTTGGGTGTTTTCTATGTTTAATATGTATACATTTACAAAAAAAAGTATAAATGTATTTATATCAGTTTTCTAGTACCCAAAACACAAGTTCTGCTTAGCTTGGGACTAGGTGGCGTTGTGTGTTATAGATGTCTGAAATGTTAATTATTATTATTTTATTTAATTATTTATTTAATTGTCAACCAACAATATTTTTGTTTTCAAGTTATTCAGGTACGATTTTGAGTTATTATTATATAATATTGTTATCAATAAAATTGGCAACCTATTTTAACGTTTTATAAAACCTAGCAAATCTGAAATTACCTTAGTATACAGCTTTTTAACATGATATTTGATATTTTCTCGTGCTAGACAAGACAAACGAAACCTATTTGTAACCTCTATACAATTATGGCGATTCTGTTGTAAGTCTCAACGAATTAAACTATTTTTAGAATTATAATCATAATTGTTAAAATTTGTTCTGATATTTTATCCGAAATCCTTTTAACCGAAACTTCCTTTCCATATAGTCTTTTTTAAAATTGAGTATGATTACTGACACCATCTCAGCAGGGCTCATTCCGGCCTGAGACAACGTGACCAAAATTGTCACTTCAATCTAAGTATATAAAAACGAATCCCCGAAATGTATGTACGCGCATAACTTCTGATCGGCTGCACCAAATTAAATAAGTTCTTTTTTTATGTGTTCGTGGGAAGTTATGTTATGTTATGTAATGTGTTTCTGCTTGTGGGAAGCTGAGACAGTTATGTTAATATGGCGGTACAAAGTACACCTGGTCAGCTAGTTTATTATGAAGTTAATCAATAAATTTGCCTAACTTAGATGTACTAATTATGACTTGCCTCGGTTGCACAGTTTTAGCGTATGCGACCAATGGTCCTCATATGGTACCTTAGTCTCAGGTTTGATGACCAGGTCGAATCAAATGTTTGTAGGATTTACAAATATTTGTTTCGTAGTTTCAGTATTTACAAAAAAAATGGTATTTAAGTATTCTATCAGTCAATCTATCTTTCATAGTGCAAGCTCTGCTTAGTTTGAGGCTAGACTGGGGTTGTGTGGAAGGTGTCCCAATATATTTACAACCTATTTATACATTCAAAATGTACAGTTGAACATATATACAGAAATTATAATTGAGTAACTAATAAATTGTCGAACTAAAATCAGTTTAGTCCATTTTACAATTCGAAACTTTCAGATGACTAAATTCAAAGATACTTTAGTTATGTATAAATTTACAACAGAATCGTCATCGCTGTTTTTTTATTTTAGTTGACATATAATTTTTAGTTATATAGCTTATGTAATAGTAATACATATCGACTACAAGAGGAACTTGCAGCTTTCGGAAGTCTTATATACATGCATATACCAGGAATATGTTTTAACATACTGCCATAGTTATTATGTATATTGTTATCAAATTTTAGATCATCGTCATTGTGTCTTGTCATTACGATTTCATAAAAAAAATTCATAACTTCCCTTAATCTATAACAACTGATTTTATAAAAATCTTTTACTATAAGTCTGTCTGCTAAATTTACCCGCTTTTCCTTTTTCATGTTTTACAGATGTTTCCTTTTTAGCTTTCATTACTCTTATTTTGTTTCCACAATAACGTTCTAAAAAATGATTGTGGTTGGTACATTTGAACTGTCTCAATTAAATCGGCAACTATTGCAGACTGTTGCAAAGTTATAATGATGTTCAAGATTACGTGGTGGTGATGAGAATTGATCACGATGACAGTTCTGATATTTTTTCCGGTCTTATATCCTGTCAGCTTCTCAAATTTAGTGAAAGTGTTGCAACTTTTTGTTGTCGAAATGTACTTCTCAAGCATACCCACAGATTAGTTTTACGTTTACCCGACTGCCAAAAAATGCGAGGGTTATTAACCAACTTGACTTAATTATTTATGCCGATAATATAGCTAATAAATAGTATAAGTATTACTTTTAAGGCGGGTATGTATAAAAAATTGTAAATAACTCGAGTAGTATAAGTGTAATTTAGTACTGACTAAATACTTGTACTGCGATTCGTTATCAAAAATGCTGAAAGGCAATTAAAAATAATTATAGTCTGAACCAAACTTTATGGCGTTTCTGAAGCTAACGGTGCGGTTAAGTCGAAAATAATTAGATGACTGGATATAATTATAATATGAAATTTAAAAATATATGTACCTTTTTATAGCAAATTTAATTTATGAAAACATGAGTAGGTTCCTATCATTCTTATCCAACTAAAAACTGAAGAATTATATCTGAGATGTTGTTCGAGGCAAATAAAATATGATCTCAAAGATTAATATAATTCTATTATACTAAAGATAATTTATACTAAAGGTTTTCTAGCAAGCTGAAGTGTTTTGTGAAAACCTACAGAAATAAATGACTCTGACTTAGAAGATTATACAGTCCGCAAGTCATTTTAATCGGCACAATAAATATGTAACCATTGAAAAGTTAACGTAAAATACACTAAATTACAACCGTCAATAATAAAACAAGTAAAAAAAAAAAAGAAGTATGTTACAAAACTATTAACAACTAGACTGTACGTAGACAAGATTATAAGTGCATGTGTAGTGTATGGACATAAGGCACACACACAAGGAAGATGCGCCGTGTGTTGATCTACACCAGTATCCCTGTCCGTTTCCTCTGATACCTAAAATTGTATGCTGCGCATCGACTCGGACGAAGTACTGAGCCGACATAAAGTTTGGTTCGGACTATACAAACCCCTATGTTTGAACAGATATTTGATCTTTTAACATTATATTCTATACACGAGACTAACCTCGCGAGTGCACAACGCATATTATTATTAAACGAGAGTAAACTTAACATTTACTTTTTATTATCAAATTGTTGCTAAATTGTTGCATTTACATATATCTTGTCCATTTGATAATAGAAAAATATATTAATTTAAGTCATGGCTAAAAACTAAACCTTTCTTCAACCTTTCCTTATCAATGATAGAAGTATTTACTTTATTTACCTACTTTTAGGCATATTATTAGATGCTTTAAACTTAAAACGTATGCAACTGTACTAACTGAGGCCCAGTGTGAGTTTTTTTTTCACATTAACTTCAGTACATTCGTCGTTGTGATTTCTCGATTTCGAGTGAACTCTTACAAGGCCCTCAGCACTAAGTTTTCTCTGTTAAACTAAATATATTTTTGTGTATTACATACAGCATGGATACCTATATCATAGAACAAGCAGCGCTGTGACGCATTATAACCTACAAACACGAAATTTGAAAAAAGTATACGCAATTATTGTACCTATTAGAATATATATACAATTTATTGGTATATTACTCATAATTATTAAAAATGTTCGAGATAAAATGTTAATATTGTAGATTGTAAAGTTTAGGTTTATCTATTTAGGCTAGTGACTTTAAAATTGTTTGTTATACCTGAACACTGTAAAAAATGAAGTAGTTTGTTTAAAAAAAAGATACTCGACTAAAAAATGTGGTATTCATACGTAAGTATATGGTTTGTTACTAAGCTAATAGGCTGTCGAAACGCGTGATCGATTTTGTATAAACTTACTTATGTATTCTAAAAAAGAGAAATAATTGCAGTAAATATAGCGTCCCATGTATGACCAAATATAGAAAAGTCGTAATAAACAGATGCAGTATTTCAAACTTGTAGAGTTCATCTAGCACCTTAAAAACAAAACAGTTCCTATCTAAGGTTGACAAATCTTTTAATAAAGTATAGGCAACATTTAGAGACGATAATAAATATGACTTTCTTGAAAACCACACTCTTCCTTTAAAGGATAAACTCAGTGAAGAGAATTTTCTTGTAAATGTAATCATATGTATTTTATTATCATGCTGAAAAAATCTTTTAGGTTTACCATTTGAAAGAAATATCTGTGGTTTCTCCTTGTGTTTTAAAAGTTCTCGCTTTTGCTACGAAAGAAAAGAGATATCTATGATAGATTAAAATAATGCAGTATTAAAAAAAAAAGAATTACGCCTAACTTTCTTTATAATAAACTTACTATTAAAATAATTACACAGACATTTCTTTCGAATTGAATTGTCAAAAGATTTTAAGTAGTTTTATTTTTTAATTAGTAATTTATTTTAGTTTAGATAAACTTTCATTTATAAGTAGTAAGTTTAATAGTTTTATTTAGTGTAGATCACATTC
This sequence comes from Spilosoma lubricipeda, assembly GCA_905220595.1. Classification (NCBI taxonomy): domain Eukaryota; kingdom Metazoa; phylum Arthropoda; class Insecta; order Lepidoptera; family Erebidae; genus Spilosoma; species Spilosoma lubricipeda. The sequence continues at coordinate 3,255,605 of HG992286.1, read as the reverse complement.
CCTAGCAAAATACATTAGTTGATTTACATTTTGTTTTTTTTTCTACCCCTTCATAGTAGACTTAAAAACCCTTGCTTTTATAAACTTGCTTGAGATTTTATTGCTATTTACCTACTCTAAATCGCATGTCTTACACACGCTTTTATATTATAGAACAAGCAATCATATGTTGTTTGAAATAAAGAATAAAATCGTAGTTTGCATTGTTCTCTATTGCATTTTGCTGACTTTTAAATAAAAATAGACAAAGACATAGGTACGACAAGTTTTAAGGGAGAGGCGTTGCGGCACAGGCCCCAACAGCCAAGTTATCATTCTATAAACATAAACGATAATAGAAAACTTGCAGATACTTTCGACGCCAAGTCATATCTTCAAAACAAAAGGTTACAACAACGGTAACAATAGAATAGAGATTCAGCGATTGCACAATTGCGAAACACTTAAATCTTTTCTAAGGAGAATGATAACCTAAACACCCACGGCAAATATCTTGACAACGGTTTGTCGTTATGTTATTACTTTCACAGAGCAAGTTGCATGTTGCTCTCGTCGGCTAATATTTGCCAGCTTCAAACTAAATGACGTAAAAATACGTACGTATTGCCACCATTCCTGTTCGTTCACCCATGAGTCTCGCAAGAGGCGAAGCAAGAAGCAAACTATGCCGGACAACATCAGTACAAAGAGCAGAAAAACTTGAAGAAACAAAGTCTTTACCAATATATTTGGCAAGCGTTGTATTGTAGTCTAAAATCTCCTTACTAAGGAGAAGCTAGCAGTGGACTATAGAAGTTTGTTGATGATGATTCACGAAACTACTCGTAAATAAAAAGTAAATCTGCCACTTACCTTGCAAAGACGAGTGGAAAAAAGACCTTCCTCCATCGAGATAAATTATAAATTGGAAAAGCAAATCTTTGTACCATCTTTCAATATGTGAAGTTTCTATAAAATTGGTTGCGTTAAATACGACTTTTAAATAAAATAATCTGCCTTCTTTCATTTTCACAATATATTGTAATCCACAGATAATTTCTAGTTTAAGAACTATATATTTAACTTATTTAAGCTGTATAGGTATTTCAAGTTTCTAATGTTTAATGTGAATGTATATATAAGAAATATTGCTCATCCCATTATTGTAATATCAATGAGATTAATGTTGCTTTACTGTGAGGTTTCTATCTGTGGTTAATACAGAAGTATTCCAAAAGAGTTAGCAGTTGTGCTGACACTGGCGATTTGATTAGTGATTCATGTCTGTGTATTTTGGTGATACTTAGTTGGTTTTATACCTAACAGGCTCCCTTTATCGGCTTTATCAGGGAGTAAAGTAAATATCTGCTCCCCTAGCCAATTTAATATTCTTCAAACGTTAATAGAAAAGTGACAAATGTATAGGAATGACAAGAAATATTAGCCATTAGAATACACGAGAATGCAGACGTTAGCGATTGTAGAAAGAGTTTTGAAAGCGAAACCGTATCTTAGCTAAGGCGTTGGAGCCAGTGTGGTGTAAACTATTTGAACATTCTCGAAATAGGTATATACAAAACGGTTAGAACGGTATGCGGTATTCTTAGGCATTAATGGGTCAGCTGAACTGGAGTATCGTAACCCAAGTACCGTGGGAGAGTCACGCTTCGGCATGAATGGGCCGGCTCTACCGGAGTGATACCACGGCCTCACAGAAAACCGGTGTGAAATAGCGCTTGCGCTGTGTTTCACCGTGTGAGTGAGGATAATGGAGGCCGATACCTCAACCCCTCCGCCCATTTCCCAAAGGCCGGCAACACACTTGTGACGCCTCTGGTTTTGCGGGTGTCCATGGGCGGCGGTAATCGCTTACCATCAGATGATGCGTTTGCCATCTTTTCCATCTGTCATTGCGGTAGCCATTTACAACATTACCAGGCTACTCGTTTGTCCCCCGTGCCATTAAATCGATGATGATTAAATTTGTTTTTTTTGAACGCAGACAGACAGGGTTATGAATCTTTATAAGGGGATGAGCAAGTCGCAACGTCACTGATGTATCTAAGATTATTTATTTTGATATTAAATGTGATAATGTTGATGGAAATAATACATTTGGCTTTTATTTCACCATATTTTAAACTAAGCTTGATTTCTGGTAGCTAGATATATAATGTATGCATTTAATAGATTTTATCACTCGGCCTTGATTAAATGAGTAATAATTAAAAACGTATAATAACAGTGCGAACTTCTTAATAATAAATTATCACGATGTTAAACCAACTTAAAAATATGGAGGTCAATTTGGTGTTATTTTTTGTTTGTTACCTCAGAAATCAATTATTTATGAACCGATTTATTTTTTCAAGTTGACTATTTTCCCAGGTATAGAAAAAGACTTGAAGTTATTATCATTTAGTCCGTGCCCAGCTGGGTCTTTTCATTAAGTTTTGGTCACTTTATTCTTTTGCAAAATTACATTGGAAATGTTTGAACAGAAAAAGTGCTTAGAGAAATGCAGTACATTTTACAAAGAAGAGCCATGCCTCAGCAGATATGGGCTGGATTTTCAGAAACTGACGCTCAGTGATTCTTGATCATAATGTGATTCTTCATTACCATGTTAAGTCCAGGTGTCATGTTCCAGAAACCATCGCTAATTCTACCACACATCCTTTGAGAGACATGTGTATATGAGCAGCAGTGTTTTCATTCCATCAGTAAATTTATTTCACACTAGCTTTTGCACGCGGCTTCGCTCACGCAAATTTTTACGTTACATAAAGAAACGACATACAAAATTTTAGGAGTCTAGGTTCAGTGGTTCGGGCTGTGCGTTGATTTCTGGGTATGTCAGTTAGTCAGTCGTCTTCCTCTTTTATATATATATATATATTAGCTTCTGCCCGCGGCTTCACTTGCGTTTATATAAGTTATCGCGGTAAAAATAGCTGATTTCCTTCTTCAAGAAATAATCTCCATGCTAAATTTCATTGAAATCATCATCATCAATCATGGTACCTACTTCAAAATATCGCTTTGGGTGTGATGTCGTGATAATGATGTAAAATCTGATATTTTCTGTTAACTCAGAATATGTACATATATTGAAGCCAAGACCACATTTCAGTAAAATTTATGAGCCATTTAGTTTTCATTTTAGTAGTCTTATTATCAGATTTTTTATATTTCATAAATAATTTTTACAAATTAAAATTCAGCCACATATGTGCAACTTTCACTAACATGACATTGCATCTGTGTGGGCAGTGTCAGCATTGCCTAACTGTTCTACCGCTATAGACGAGTCTCTAACGAAGAGAAACATTTATTTGTATGATTATATTGATTGATACGCTGTGGTTGGGCCGCATGTAGATAAACTAGCTGACCCACGCAACTTCGTTTACGTCTCTAATTGCCCGTAGCGTGATAATTTTCCCCCGTTTTTGAAACATTTGTCATTGGTGCTCCGGTCCTATTGGTCTTAGCGTGATGATATATAGCCTTCCTCGATAAATGGGCTATCTTACACTGAAAGAATTTTTCAAATCGGACCAGCGGTTCCTGAGATTAGCGTGTTCAAACAAACAAACTCTTCAGCTTTATATATTAGTATAGATAGATTGATAATTATTAATATTCTTCGTAAACCTTACAAGGCTTAAAGAACACATTTTTTTCAATATTAACCTATTACCGTCAATAGCTGAACGAAGGTCAAAAACAAATTTACTAAATGATAAATGTGAAAGTGCGATCCATGTAGTGTAAGACGCCAATAGGCCAGGTGGAGTGATGACTTGAGCAAGATGACTGGCAGGAACTGGATACGAGTACCCCAAAATCAGAATAGGACTGTATTAGACTGATGATGATCCATGTGGTGAAGAATTAATAATACAGAATATCACCACCCTTATTCTTACCGTGCCGAGGGACCCAACTCTCCAAAATCACAGCATTGCAAGGAGAAGGAAATCTTAAAACAAACACTATGCCTACCTACCTACTCTTCCAGGGTACCTACCTACCACAGAGTACACTGTGCTACCTACCACAGAGTACACTGTGCTACCTACCACAGAGTACACTGTGCTACCTACCACAGAGTACACTGTGCTACCTACCACAGAGTACACTGTGCTACCTACCACAGAGTACACTGTGCTACCTACTATTAACAGGGTAGGGTAACAAATACACGATTAAAACTAAATGCTAAGGGTTGGTATGGAACTCCTTTCAAAAAGCCGAGAAAAGATTTATTATAATTTATTTGATTGATATAGGTATCTACGTACCTACTTATGTTAGAGAAAAACGAATGACTCCATAAATAGGAATGCGTCACCTGCAATCTGCAATGGTTCATTAATGTATTACATGGCACACATATGCCTGCCGCTTGAATGCTAATAGTTCCATTTACCTGCTTTACTACAACTACTCTTAGAATGTCTGGAAATAAGTCTTAGTTACGAAGGTAAACATTAACTTTCAGATAAATATCTAATTATGTCAAAAGCTGAACATTTTAAATAATAAGTAAAACATGAGGTATCTATTCTTATGGCCTCTAGAACCTAAATCCACTTTAACACTGTCTTAATCAATATACCTAAGTATCTGAAGACCATACAATACCAAGCAATTCCTAAAGTAACAACGATGTAGAACAACCAAACATCGATTCAATGGTTGACTAGTTCGTGAATCGTGCGCATTGCGTTTTCCAACTACACACATTGTTAACGCTGTAGGATAATATGCATAGTAAATAACAACACATGCAAGACTGTTTCATTACCACAAACGTGGATGGTGCAGCTTTGTGGCTTCCTCACCTACACGATTAGCATTGGAAAAAGGTTGGGCTCGCCTTGTGTACAGTATGACGAACAGAGTCGACACAGAGTCGTGTGTGCATTGGCACCGAGTCTGGTAACGTGAGTGGCCGTGCGCTACGCCAGTCGGCACACCGCCCGGGCGGGCGCCACACGACCGGGATCTGCGCGAGCGACGAGTGGCAACGCGAACCAATAATATCAGTGAAATAAACACGTATCCGCAAAACGCTGTAACGTGCGAGCGCAAGATTCTGGTGAGTACATCATCACTCTATTTCCACACTAATACACAATTTCATATCGAAACGACGCTATTATTAAAAGCATTTCCTACGTCTATATTTAGTTGCACCTTATTTTAGGACGTTGCATTGAAGAGTGAGTTTCACGCTGCGCTTTTACGCGATTTCCTTCCACTGTGTTATTTTACACGTGCAAATATTTCGTAAATTCTTTCTAACAATTGACCCGCGCTAACCCGTGCGTCACTTTAGTGAGCACTACCAACCGAATAGTGAAAACTTTAGCCGTAGACTAAAATTAATCGAATATGTGAAATGAAAGTGGCCGCTACACATGGTTCAGCAGCGCCTGAAGCGAAAATATTGTGCTACTCAGTTAATTAGTTACGAACATGATAAAAAATAGATTTTCTTGTGTGTTCTTGTGTTCTCAATAGGCGCAGTCAGCGCTCTGGCCTAAATACCGCCAGACATCTACCAAAGATCAATGTCTGTCTGTTAAAAGACTTAAAAGCTTCATTGGGCACCTTTACATAAACCATACGTACATCACTAAACAAACATCATTTACATAATTATGATGGTTGTTCAAGACATTCTTGCGTTTGTGTTAATGTTGTCATTTTACCACCCTTGAACTCGACAAAAAAACTCTAGCGCATTCAGACACGAATACGTCATGACACCGTCGATATTTTTTCAATAAAATAAGTAATAAGTAAAACCCAACTACGACAAAAAACGACGCTGAAAAAGTATGAAACAAGTTGGAAAAGCCGTAGTAACACGTTACATAGAAACGTACCTTAACACTTAACGCGTGACTACGGCTTTTCCAACTTGATTCATACTTTTCAGCGTTGTTATTTGTTGTAGTAGACTGTTTTGGTGCTGTTATAATTTAAATATCACAACTATCGAATAATTACGGACAAAGTCACTAGCAAATGCTAATAATATATATATATATATATTTGTGTAATGTACAAGTAACGCACTTTCCGATGATATCAAACACGGCATATTATTCTCAAAACATTTTTTAAAACAGTACTTTATGACCGCTAGAGGGCGCCACATTAGGTTTTGTGACAAATCATATAGCCTTTAACCAGGGGACGATCAATACGCTTCTAACGATACCTTATTTGCCCCGTTCTAATAAATAGTCGAGGAGCTATGAGGGAACAAATAAACATACATACAAAGCCTGTAAATCATAACCCTCCTTTGGCTTTGCCGTAGTCGGGTAAAAACTAGGTGAACCCCGCGGTGCTACCCGCGGTTATTGTCACACCGCGGGTAACGCCGCGAAGCTAGTCTAACAAAAGTAGCGTAAGGTACTCCTTATATCATCAGCTACCTATCAGTGAAAATCCCGTCAAAATCGGTCAAGCCGTTTTAGAGATTAGCCGGAACCAACAGACAGACTGACAAAAATTGTAAAAAAAATATTTTATTATATAAAAGGTGTATATACCGTGTATACACATATGCATTTAGTAAAAAGTGGCTATTTTAATATTACAAACAGACACTCCAATTTTATTTATTTGTATTTAAGATAGGTACCTATCTACTATGTAGCTGACTGATTGGGTAAGCGTCTATATTTCAGTATATACAAATTCTGGTTAGCATTGACCACACCAACGCCGGGTTCAAAAGAGATTTTAAGGTTTTAATAATTCACTTCTAAAAAAAAAAATTACCTGACCTTAGCATTTCAGTATGAGATAAATTAAAATAAAACTTTTTGTTTACTATATTTTTGATAGTTTAAATATTGGAATAAAACATGCTGATGGCAATGCTACAATTTTTATCTAAGTGATATTAGTACTATATCTAACCGAAACAGTCAATAGCCCACAGCAATCCGCTCTACAGTTAAATAACCAGTAAAATTGACTCTTCGTGTGCCGACAGAGTTGAATAACAAAAAATATAGCTAATGGACTCCACCGATTGACTCGGGTCATTTACCTCTGAAACTGAGACTGACAGACAAAGTTACCTACTGTAATCGTTCACTTTTGTATTGTTAGATTTCATTTAAGTAAAATACAATATAAAAGACAGAAATGCTAAAAATGTAATACTCTCGAAACAATTTAGAAAGATGCAGCAGAAAGTAAGTAAATGTTAATTTAAAATGAAAGATTGCGCTGTTCTGAGAGAAATGGATAGATCATTAAAAAAATACCTACTAGTAGTTAGGTAGCAAACTGTCACGCAAGATGTCTAATTAATTGCAGTAAGTTACATACTGTAATTTATCCCAATAATTAGAAGCTCACCGAATAGTCAATTAAGAATTATGCATAGAAAAATGCCTAATATTCTGGGAAATATTCCATATTACTGTTTATACCCATTCGAAAAGAGTGTGCCTGTAACTATGAAAGAGCTATGAAACAACGGAAAAATAGTACATATCTTAAAGAATAAATATGTTTTACTACAACAAGAGTAAATAAATATTCTATTATCGCACTGAACCGTAGAGATGCCGTTAATGTGAGAATATAAGTTTATCAAAAAACAGGCGGGAAATAAACATGGAGGTTAGCACTAACACATTTTTTTTTCGCTTCAAAGAAGGTTACTGCTAGTTAATGTATTACCAAAAATACTTTTTTTCAGAAGTAATAATAGTAAAAGAATCCATTTTTGTTAAATTTAAAATTAGAATACATTACGCGCAGTTTGTAACAATTCAATTTAGAACAATCAATTATACAGACAATAGACATTATTTATTGCGTAAAATTGATTAAACCATAACTTATTTCTGAACTTTTATGTGACTTCCATGACTTTCGCCGGTTATATGTACTGTATCTGCCTGATTTATCGACTTATAAATCAGGCTGTATACCTACCAACCGGTTGCTCGTGGCAATATTAAAGTGATTTGTACAGGGATATTTATTCGCAGTGTTTTGAAAATCCTTTTTGGTAGTAAAACAACTCTATTTTAGCTTTTAAACAGTTGGGTTCTCTGAATACTGAATGAATGAAGTACATC